>OY755209.1:0-1200000 GCA_963576765.1 Draba incana | reverse complement strand
GTTGAAAGTTTACTTCTCAACATGCCCAAAGGAGAGGAGCTCTACATAAGCCCTACGATATTTGAGAGGATGTACAATCTAAAGCTACTAAAATTTTACAGCAATTCCACTGCCGGAGAGAGTAAGATATGCATGCCTGATGGCCTTGTCTATCTCCCGATGCTGAGATATCTTCACTGGCAGGCCTATACTCTGAAATCCTTGCCTTCGCGATTCTGTACTACATATCTAGTTGAACTCAACCTCCCTAACAGTTCGGTTGAAACACTTTGGAATGGAACTCAGGTACTACTTTATTTTCCTCCTCTAAAGTATGAACGAGTTTGTAGTCTGCTAGTTCTTTTGCCGTTGATAAGAGGACAGATCCTGCAGATATTTGTTACTAATAAAAAGAGAAGCAGCAGCAGCTTTAACCTTACTTTAGCTATCCTATAATGTGTGACTTCAACTGTTGTGTAGTGCCTAAAAAAATGGGTTTTCCATATGAGCAGGACCTTGGGAATTTAAGGCGTATGAACCTGAAAGGATGCAGACGACTACTTGAAATTCCAGACCTTTCAAAGGCTACAAGTCTTGAGAAGTTAGATCTGGATAACTGTGAAAGCTTAGTTGAGCTCACTGATTCTGTTAGGCATCTCGATAACCTCGGGATACTGGAACTGAGCGGCTGCAAGAAACTCAAGAACCT
Source organism: Draba incana (assembly GCA_963576765.1). Lineage (NCBI taxonomy): Eukaryota > Viridiplantae > Streptophyta > Magnoliopsida > Brassicales > Brassicaceae > Draba > Draba incana. The sequence continues at coordinate 1,199,312 of OY755209.1, read as the reverse complement.
ACCAAAGAACATCAACTTGAGGTCTCTTAGAACTCTGCATCTTGAAAGATGCTCAAGTCTTGAAGATTTTCCATTCCTTTCAGAAAATGTTAAAAAGATATCACTTGACGAGACAGGAATCGAGGAAATTCCAGCGTCAATTGAGCGTCTATCACAGCTCAGAACGCTGCACTTGTCAGGTTGCAAGAAACTGAAAAATCTTCCAGACACCATTAGAAACATGGATTCCCTCACAGTTCTCTGGCTCTCCGACTGTCCCAACATCACATTATTTCCAGAGATTGGGGATAACATAGAATCACTAGCTTTGAAGGGAACATCAATAGAGGAAGTGCCTGCAACAATAGGTGATAAATCAAAGACTCTATTACCTCAACATGTCCTGGTGCCAAAGGCTTCAGAACCTGCCTCCCACATTGAGGAACTTGACTCACCTGAAATTCCTCTTTCTCCGCGGTTGCACCAATATCACAGAGCGTCCTGAGACCACATGTCGGCTGAGAGCATTGGATTTGAATGGGACATCCATAGTGGAAACTAGCCATTCGGTTCAATCAGATGACGAACCGCTTGATATGCCTCGCTTGGCACAGTTCATCTTTCAGTCTGTCAAGGAACGCATCAGACACCAGAGGTCTATTAAGCTGTGAGGGTCCATGAAAATGGTCCACTCAATTTCAGCCCACCTGTCCTTGTTACATAGTTGCTTCAATACTCTCTAAATAAAATCAGTCAAGCTTCTGCTTGGGAGATTTGGTTTCAAATTGACATTGAAAGAGGAAGAGATTGAAGAATCTCCTGTCTTTAGGCTCAGCGATCTGCGGTTGTCACAATGCAAGCGACTGAAGAATCTCCCACACACCACTAGGAATCTGGATTCACTCAAAAATCTTTGGTTATTGTTTGATAAGATTGAGAGTACAAAAAGATGTTATGTGTGTAAGCAATCAATCAATTTTTAGGAAACTAGGTGATTCCCCGCGTAATACGCGGATAAAATGTTTTTTTTTTAAATTTTTTAAGTATTAAACTAATTAGAAAAACGTTGTTTCATAGTATATAAATAATAATCTCAAAGGTATAACATAACCTAATAAGGATGATTTTTTTTTTTTAATAAATAATTTTTTTACAAAAAAAAGGATGTTTTTGTATGGTTTCGGTTTGTATTGTATTTGAATTTGAAACAAATATATCATATAAAAAAATAAATTTAGTTTAAATCTTTGTTTTTATGTTCATTACCAAATTTGGTTTTTTAGATAAATAGGAAAAAAAATTGTCAACTGAATAGAAATATTTTAATATTCAATAATATATACATGAATAGTTAGTCACTCAAAAATTAAGCTATATTCATAAGGGTTTTCAAATATAACTAAACTTGGTGATTCCAAAATCTTATTTGAAATCGAGAATTAACGGTCAACCGATTAAGAAAAGCGAGCCAATTCATTCTCTCAAATAATATTCAAAACAATTATATGATTTTTGATATTTTCTTGGTGTTAGACGATCTCCTCTTCATGTTTTAATCAATGTTAATGAAAGTAACCACATTTTCACTTATTATTTACTCTAAAATCTGTATTTTTATGTGGAATTATGCGTTTTGAATCGAAAAAAATCATGTAAAACAACCAAAATATGAACAAATGAATAAATATGATTAAAAGCTAGTGAATATGAAATTATCTTCATCTTCTACCTATTAATTTACTAAATCAACTTTCTTCATGAATCATTTTTATTTTACTCGTGTTCTATTGTTTTTTTAATTTTTATTCTTTTTTGAAAAAAACAAAACAAAGATAATGAAAAGTGAGTATAATTTGGTTTATAATTTGAATTAGCATGAAGAGATTGATAAAACATTTATAGGCTAATACTATTTATAATGTTTCACCATAACAATAACATAACGTATAAATTATTAATTAATTTATTTATCAACGTATAAAAAGAATTTTTTATAATATTACTTTTTCATGATATCATTTTTCTTCAAAAAGTATTTGCTCATAATACTTTTGTTCCTGAATTTGAATTATTATATTTTATAATGAAAGGATTTTGTTGTGTTATGGTAGGTTAATTATTTTAAAGAGAATACATAAAACAATTATGTGAATAACATTCAATTTATTTTAAATTATTAATTGTCTTTATTATTTTTAGTATAACTTTATGAAATATTAATAACTGATTGGCAATGTAATAATAACCAATGACATTCGATAATTGTATTCTTAATCTGAATATTTAGTTTCAATTTATAATCATTACTCACAAATGTTTTTTTATTGTCGCTTGAGGTTGGATTTTTTGTGGCCAAATTTCATTATAATCTTTAATTTAAATTGATCTGAATTGTTTTAGAAGATTCCATCATGAAATATTTGCAAAGATTTTTTTGTGCAATTAAAACTTTTAAGGTAATAAATATTTAGTATTTTGCCATGTCATATTTTTCTCTAGCCATGTCATAATTATTTTTGTGGGAGTGATTGTGCAGATGACACATAAGAATTTTCTCACAAATCACTTCCCAAAATAATATATAGAGGATAATAACTCAGATACCGAAATTTTAGCAAAAAAAAAAAAAAAAAAACAGAAAATTAAGAACTTTACGGTGTGTTTAATTAATAACGGCGACGTTTGAGTTGACTAAACCAAAAGCGTTGTAATGCTAACGACAACGTTTGAGTTGACTAAAGCTCATGAACTCTCACAAGTGGCTCTAAAAAATTCACACGCGGCAAGTTTGACGCGGTTCTTATCGTAATTGTTGCAATTACCATGGAAGCTTTGAGTGTGAAGTCTGTGTCGTCTAATGGTCTCCGTTTCTTCTTCTTCTTCGATAAATGGCATGATTGATTCCTGAATCAAGCAAAAACATCCTTGATTGAGCTACTCTCCAGCTTCCATGGCGATTTTCTTTTTATACTTGGCTACTTTCGTCTTCCTCGCCGTCTTCGTCGGACTACGCCGTTTCCTTCAGTTTCTGAGCAAATCGAAGCCGCCTAGGTTAAATCAGATTCGTATCCTTGTTCCTGATTCAGTTTCTTTACCGGAGGATTCACCGTCTCGGTCTCTGTGGAGCTACGATGTGTTTCTCAGTTTCAGAGGAACAGATATTCGTAAAAGTTTCATCAGCCATCTTTACGATGCTCTCACTGATGAAGGAATCAAAGCCTTTCACGACGATAGAGAACTTCAAAGAGGCGATTCCATCTGTGAAGGTCTCGGGAAAGGGATCGATAAATCACGTTTCGCAATCGTTGTGATTTCCAAGGATTACGCTACTTCTCGTTGGTGCTTGGAAGAGCTTTCGGTTATGGTCGACCTCGCTGTGAAGAAACGACTTGAATTGATTCCTGTGTTCTATGATATTGATCCGTCAGATTTGAAGAGACGAAGCGGGTGTTTCTACGAAGCTCTTGAGAAGCATAAGCTGAGGAATGATCTTGAGACGGTGGGTAGATGGAGACTGGCTTTAGCTGAAGTTGGTAATATTTCTGGGTGGGATTCCAAAAGCAGGTTCGTTGTTTTTGTCATCAAATGCTTATTTCATCTTCTCAATAGATAGTTTCAAATGCTGATTACATAGTTTCTTTATGATTGTTGATCAATCTGGTGAGGATAAATAGCTGTTTGATATACAAGTTCTCTCTTGAGGAGTTTATAAAGTGTTGTTATATGTTGGAATGATGCAGGAATGAGGACTCAGGCCTTGTACAGGAAATTGTTGAAGATCTTTGTGACAGATTATCGTCACATTCATCAGTCGACGACACTACTGGATTGGTTGGGATGAGTTTGCACAAGAAAAACATGGAATCTTTATTATCAATGGACTCTGTAGATGTAAGAATGGTAGGAGTCTGGGGTATGGGTGGTAGAGGGAAAACCACCATTGCAAAGTATGTCCTTGACGACCTCTCGAGTCAGTTTGATTCGTCCTGCTTGCTAGAAGACGTGAAGGGAGATTTCAAACAGTATGGTAAATCACATTTGCGAAAGGAAATCATTTCGAAAATCTTCCCAAAAGGTCGCCTGAATGCGCAGTGCATCAGTTCTGATGCAATGAAGCGAAGACTTTGTGGCAAGAAGGTTCTTCTCGTCCTTGACGATGTTGATGACATTCAACAACTGCAAGAATTGGCTGGAAACTGCGAGTGGTTTGGACCGGGAAGCAGGATCATTATAACTACACGAGACAAGCGTGTGTTAGATGAGCATGGTGTGGAACACATTTATGAAGTGAAGCCTCTGAGGCCTATCCAAGCACTTAAGCTTTTTAGTGAGCATGCCTTCAAAAGGAATCATCCACAAGAAGAATTTAGAAAACTTTCATTGGATTTTGGGGTTGTTCGTTTGACCATTCCATCCAAATGATCCATTTAACTTGTACATTTGAATGGTCCATTGCAATGATGTTCGTTTCTATTTGTACTGTCCATTTGAATGATCCATCTCAATGAACTTTTGTTTGTTGTGTATAATTTCATCTCCATTTGAATGAGTTTGATAACAAAATGACTAAAATAACCTTATTTTAATCTAATCACATTTTTAACTTTATTCTTAATTATATTAATTTTAATTCTTGATCTAAAATATATGTAGTTTTCAAATCTTTTAAATTAGTATAATTGGCATTAATAAATTTATATTTTCATGAAATCAAAGCTCAATTTTAAAATGTTTAAATTTATTCTTAATTATATTTACATTTTTAACAAACCAAATGTGTATATGGCTATCTTTGTATGCACAAAACCAAGTACTTTACAAATAACTATTAAAAGTTTTGGGCTAAAAACAGAGTCACATTATTCAAAACAAGTACAAAACCTTGTTCTCATCGTCTTTATAAAATAAGAACGTTGTTATTACTCATCTGTTATTCAAACTAAAAACAAAGTCACATTATACGAACCAAAAGAAGAATGTTGCTTGAGTTAGTTCTTGTAGCAAGTAAAACATAAATGCAGTATATGGTCAACGCATCTAATGACATGATCCTCATCTCTTCTTCACTGTCTCTTCTTCTACTACTTATCTTCAACAGAGACAGTCTCTTAATACATGTTTCCTGCAAATCCAATTCCACAAAACCAATTCATAATCTTCCTTACCAAGAACAAGGTGCAACAGAGACAGTTCATATAAATCAAGAATGCAAGTATCATTGTTTCTCTCAAGAAGTTCCAGCAACTATCTACAAAAAGTAAGCAATGAGCTTCTGACTAATCTGAAGCAGTGAATCGTATGTCTAAATTGCAAGACCAAGAATGCAAGATCAGTAATGCAAGGATAACGTTTAAAGTTTGAAGTTGTACCTGTCTAATTACAATGAAAATGTTATGGACTTCTAGGTGTTAATATGGAAGTCTAGTTCCTTTTGCCATCTCCATAGTGATAGAATCACGCATAGTCTCCATCACTCTATCACCAGCCTGTATGTATGGAACATGACCATCATTTTCATCACCATGCTGTTCATATGCTTCCATTGTTTCCCAATGTAAAAAATCAGAGTCTTCTTGTTGTAAATCTCGGATAAAGTTATGGAGAGCCATGGTTGCTGTCACAATCTTGATCCATTTCTTCAACTCATATTTGGGGTGTTTTCTATCTAAAATCCTCCACTTAGCCTTCCATACACCACTTCTGGTTGGGTAACCTGAGTCTACTAAGTAGTACTTTCCAGATGGAGGATGAGGGAACGAAGCTTCTTTCGTAGCACAGTGAGTTAGGACCTTAGTGTCATGTGCTCTCCCAGGAACTCCAAGATAAGCATATGTAAACTTCAAACTGAAACTGCATATAGCAAGCACATTCATAGTTGCTTCTGCTTTTCTACCTCTAAATCTCTCCACAGTCCCTGTTGGAGGACGAACCGGTACATGAGTACCATCTAGAGCACCAATGCAATCCTTAAAGTAAGGCATATACCGGTCATTATCTACCAGAAAAGGACTAACCCTAGTGAGCTCATCTCTTGTAGGTTTCACAATGTCAGCTGCGAGTTTCAACAAAGCACTCAAAACCTCATCTAATTTCCTTTTCACAGTGTCAAACGAATGTTGATACCGTTCTGCTAAGACCCGTATAGTCAGATCTTGGGCAACCATCTCTACAAACATTGCAACACTCTCTTCTAAATAGACATGACAAGATTCCTCTAACTTATACTGTTCTGCTAGCTTCTTACATAAACTAATAAATGTTGATTAGTTCATGCGTAGAATGTCAAAGCATTGTACCTCAGACTCATAGATAAACCGTTGCACACAGCGCCACCCTTCCCCTCGATTTGTCCTCACTAATTGTCTGTCAATCTTAGCTTCCTTCACTCCATACATTCCTTCAATAAGAGCATACATGTTTTGCTCCTCCTCTATTACCAAATCCATGTCATCATCCTCAACTAAAAATCGAAATGTTTCCTGCAAAACCATAATGAGAATGAAACTATCAGTGAAGTTACACATATAGTATCAATGAAACTATCAAACAAAACACTTGAAAATAGTCTCACCTTACTGTTCATCTTGTCTTCACTTTCACCTTTGAGACAAACAATTCAATATCTGTAAGAAAAGAAGCAATTGAAAATGGAATAATCATTCTGATCAAAATCAGAAACTAAAGAAAACTACACTAAAATTTGTAAGTTCAGTCTAAAATACACATGTAATCACTGTGAGGAATTATCAATAGATGTACGTATTTGGAATATTTAAAGAGTGAAAGCCAGTGGGATCAGTACCTTGTTAATGCATCCAATACCTCCCTTGCAATCTAATAACAGAATACATTCAAATGAGTATAAAATAGAGAATACTAGAAAGTGAATACATCCAACACGTTAGTTGCAACTTGCAAGTGATAAAATAAGTATAAAATAGAGACATAACCAATGTTACCTTTAGTCACTTCACCAAAGTTAGTGAAAGCTTCCTTCAAGGATCAAACAGAGACATCACCTGCACACACAAGATACTAGATTTTAAAAACATGAAAATATTAGAACTCTAAGCATCACCATCACAGAATCAAATATCACAAGCACACACACAGAATCAAACATAAACTTTAGATAATTTCATTCTTAAACAAAATAAACCTTGTTCTCATACACAAAATAAACCTTGTTCTCATACACAAGATACTAGAATTCAGAACCCTAGACATTAGACCAAAACATAAATGAAAAACATTGAAAGACACTAGACTAAACCCTCAAGCATCCCTCCTTTCACCAGTTGCAAACTCTAAGTACAAAACCTTGTTCTCATCGTCTTTATAAAATAAGAACGTTTGACGACTAGCAATATCTTGCTTGAGATGTTGAATTGCAGCTTTGTACAAGGGAGACCACATTCTTATAGCAGGCAACGAGTGTAAAACCTCCATAGCTCGCATCTGACTACAACTAAATTCAGGATGGTTCTCTATTAGTTGATTCTTGTGGGAAAGAATCTGATCACGTGACTGAATACTATCCCTGACCACTTCTGCTACAGCTTGTTCTCTTTGTCCAGATCTTGATCTTTTTCTACTAGCCCTTGGCTTACTAGAAAAAGAGGGACCATTGCCAATATTGGAAGACGAGGGGCCATTACCAATACCAGCATCAAAATCTTGAGTCATAGGAATTTGTCTTGATTCAGCATCAACATCTTGAGTCATAGGAATTTGCCTTGATTCAGCATCACCATCAGTATCTAGATCCAAATGCATTGTGTCTAAATGCTCTTCACCTTGCTGAGCAGTCCAACCTTCAGCTCCACTTATGTGAACCGTACCAAAGACTTGTTCCATCAAATCTATGTTTGGCATTGCTTTATCTTTTATTCTCCTAGCTCCAGGCCATTCCTGAAATCAAACAATGAGGGCAAAAAGTTATAGAAGGGCAGCAACCAGACTGTAATGGAATTTAAGAATTAGATGTAACATGAAAAAGACAAAGTGTAATGAACATACCTTACACCGATCGTTCCACCAGTCATCAGTCATGTCTAGGGACCCATTTGAATGATAACCAAGTCCAGTTTTGTTTTGAGTCAGCCTCTTGAATGAATCGTATTGAGCCTTGCAAGTAGTATGCTTGATCCCAAATTTTTTCCATGGATGTCTTTCCCCAAATTCCTCATAAAACTTGTCAATAATTGACTGTCTACCGGTTTCACTCACTATTTGCTTTCTCACATTTCCTTTCAGTTTCTCATCAAGTCTTAGTTGAAGATAGAAACGGGTTTGCTCATCACTCCACGCAAGATTCTTAGTTGAAGATATTAACAAATATTTGTGTAAATAACTAATCTAATTTTCAGAAAAGCATACAATAAAATATGAATGTAGAGGTGGAAATACTCACATCAGTACCAGGAATGGATGTCATTGTTTCTCTCAAGAAGTACTAGCAGTTATCTACAAAAAATAAGCAATGAACATAAGCTCAGGTCAATGAACTAGCACTACTCACATATCATTACTCTATCGACAAGCTAGAAGCAACTACTGTATTCTAAATGAACTTGAAATCTGCAGATGCAGTAATCATCACCATAAAAGAATCTATAAGTCGAGAGATGGGTTTCCTCTTAAGATTCCAAGGATCAAACAAACCCTTAATCAAAACCCTTAATATGAAGATGCAGTAATCATCACTTATGTTAACATAAGCTGTAACCCTATCAGGTCGAAGAAGACAAAGATTCCAAACCATAAGCAAAACCTTTAAGCTTTCAGATCAATCCCCTTAATCAAAACTCTCTAAACCCTTAACCTTTCAAATCAATCGCAAGCATCTATAAAGCAAACCCATAACAAAACACATAATATAGCCTATAATCCTCCACAATTTCATGACAACAAACAAAAAGCTAAGATAAGAAGAAACTAGAGAGGAGAAGCTCACGTGTATTATAAACACATCATAACACATCAATCTCTAGTACACATACGAATCATTGTCAAAAACCCAATTCAGAAACCCAATTCAGAAACCCAATTCATTTTGTATCGCCAGAGATAAGAACAAACTAGGGAAGAGAAGCTCACGTGTGTATTGCCGGAGAGAGAAGCAGCTGCGAGATCCGGCGGAGAGAGAGAAGAAGCGGAGAACTAGACTCGTCAGAGAGATAGAAGCAGCGAGATCGTCGTCGGAGAGAAGCAGTGAGATCGTCGTCGGGGAGATGCTGCGAGACTCGTCGAAGAAGAAAAGAGACGATGAGATTATCTCTAGACCTAGGTTTTTTTGTAATATTTGGGGTTAGTTAGGGATAGATTTGTCTTTTGTTATTTTCACCTGAACCAAATTCATTCAAATGGTCCAATTTGGTCCATTGGGCTGAACTTAAAATTTTTGACTAATTTTAAAAGAGTCATTCAAATGGACCATTTGAATGGTGTTCGATTTTAAGATTAAACGAACATCGAAATCCATTTCCATTGAAATGGACAAACGAACAGGCCCTTTGTCTAGCAACTTGGTGGTCTTCCATTAGCGGTTCGAGTAATTGGTGCATCTCTATATAAACGGGAAATAAAATTTTGGAAAGAGAAGCTGTTTATACTGAAAAATAGTCTTGATAAATCTATCTCAATGTCGCTAAAGGTAAGTTATGATGCACTGGATAAGCATGAAAAGATTGTTTTTCTTTATGTTGCTGGTTGTTTGAATGGGGAATGTATGGATCGAGCGGAAAAGGTACTAGACCTCTTTGTGTTTTCTTCTGGCCCAAGCCTAGTTACTCTCATGGAGAAGTCTCTGATCAGTATGTCAAAGAATACGAGGCTACGGGTTCATGATTTACTTCAAATCATGGCCAAGGATATCATTTGTGATGGAAGAAAGGATAAACCATGGAAGCGTAAAATGCTGTGGAATTTTTTGGACGTGAAAGGCTTGTTCACCGAATATACGGTAAGACAAAAAAGTTTAAAGTTAAATCTAGACATGAACATTTATTTTCTCTTGTTCCATAACGCTTGTGCTGATCACTGTTTTACTCGTCCTGTTACAATGTCCTAGCAGGGAACTAAAGAGATCGAGGTTGAAAGTATATTGCTCAACATGGCTGAAGAAACAGAGCTTTGCATTAACCCTGCAACGTTTAAAAGAATGTTCAACCTCAAGTTTCTTAAAATCCATAATAATATCACTGTTGGAGGGAGCATAAAGTGAATGGTCAACGATCTTGAGTACTTCCCTCCACTAAGATATCTTCACTGGGAGGGTTACACGCTAAAATCGTTGCCTTCTCATTTCCAGACAGATTATCTAGTTGAACTCAACCTTCCTGATAGTTCAGTTGAAACACTGTGGAGCGGAACTCAGGTACTACTATGATATTTCTTGCTAAATATTGAGTAATACAGAAGTTAGTCCGTCTTTCGTTATTATTGGTTGTTTACTTGTCTTTTTTCATATTGTTCTGTTGTAACCTCTGAAAAAACTGGCTATGACAGATTCTCATTGTTTCAAATGGTTTTGTGGGTTGTTGTTTTTGTTCCAAGGAAATCATGATCATCTTCTAGTAAGTAGTAACTGATATCTTACTTATATTGTATTGCAGGACCTTCGAAACCTTAGGCACATGAATCTTAACAAATGCAGGCACCTGACTGAAATTCCAGACCTATCAAAGGCAAAGAGTCTTGAGACTTTATATCTTTGCGACTGTGAAAGCTTGGTGGAGCTCCATTCTTCTCTTTGGAATCTTAATGGCCTAGTTACGCTGTCCATGGTAAATTGCACAAAACTAAAGAATCTCCCGTGTAATATCTCCTTGAAGTCCCTCAAGGCTCTTTCTCTAAACGGATGCTCAAGTATAGAAGAATTTCCATTTATTTCTGACAATATTGAACAGTTGGGACTGAGCCGGACATCGATTGAAGTAGTGCCGACATCGATCAAGCGTCTCTCAAGGCTCACAGATCTGCGGTTGACACGATGCAAGAGACTGAAGAATCTCCCAGATACCCTTGGGGATTTGGAGTCCCTCAGAAATCTCTGGCTCGACAATTGCCCCAATGTCACAGTATTTCCAGTGGTTGGAAATGGAATAGAAATATTGGACTTGGGTGGAACAGCGATAGAAGAAGTGCCTTCAACGATAGGTGATAAGCTGAATCTCATCTCCCTTGACATGACAGAGTGCCAGAGGCTCCGAAACCTCCCTCCCACGATAAGCAACCTGAAAAAACTCAAGTTTCTTTATCTTCGTGGATGCACTAACATCACTGAGCTCCCACAGTTGGCAGGGAAGATGAGGAAATTGGATTTATACGGGACGTCAATAGAGAAACATGGCTTTCTCTCTGAAGATCAAGTGCTTGAGCTGCGTAATCGTGATATGGACGAGTTGAAGGAATTTCTCACTCGGTTTGCCCGAAGGTACAAGATAAATCGGAGCTCTAGATAGTTAATGATCACTGCTCTAGATAGTTATGTTACACATTGCCCACGCCATTTTTGAAAAATACTCCTGTATCCTTAAATATGTAACTATCTTTCTTTTAATTTATTCTAAAGTAATGAAGCCCATTGGGCCCATAGATAAAAGCTGATAAACTCTGTCACTTTCCTTCTTCTTCTCGAGTTTTCTCAAACATGTAGAAATGGCGATCATTGGATTCTCTTTCATTTCTTCGGTAATTAGCATGATCGATTCCATTATCACTCGAAATCTCCCTTGATTCTGCGAATCTCGTCTACGCTTCCATGGCGATTACGTATTTCTACTTGGGTACATTCGTCTTCTTCCTCGCCGTCTTCGTGGTACTACGGCGTTTCCTTAAGTTTCCGAGGAAATCGGAGACGCCGAAGTTAACTCAGCTTCGTATTCCCGTCTCCGATTCAGTTTCTTCGCCGGAGGATTCGGATTCGGATTCGCCGTCTCTGTGGAAGTACGACGTATTTCTCAGTTTCAGAGGAACAGATGTTCGGAGAAGTTTGGTTAGTCATCTCTACGAATCTCTCACTGATGAAGGAATCGAGACTTTTCACGATAACAGAGAACTTCGAAAAGGCGATTTCATCTGGGAAGGACTTGAGAAAGCGATGAATCGGTCACGATTCGCCATTGTTGTGATTTCAAAGGATTACGCTTCTTCTCACTGGTGTTTGGAAGAGATTTCGGTTATGGTTGATTTAGCTGAGAAGAAACGACTTGAATTGATCCCTATTTTCTATGGGATCGAACCTTCAGATTTGAAGAAGCGAAATGGATGCTTTAACAAAGCTTTTGAGAAGCATGAGCTAAAGTATGATCTAGAGACTGTGGCTAGATGGAAAAAGGCTTTGGCTCACATTGGACATATTTCTGGCTGGAATTCCAAAAGCAGGTTCATTGTTTTTTATTTTATTTCTTGATTTCGTTATCTCGATTCGAATGCTGAATTCGTAGTTTGGTAAGTATGATGAGGACAAGTAGTTTTAAACAATTTATCTCTTGATGAGGTTATGAAGTGTTATATGTTGGGGTTGATGCAGGAATGAGGATTCAGAGCTTGTACAAGAAATTGTTCAAGATCTTTGTGACAGATTATCCTCGCATTCATCGGACGACACAACGGGGTTGGTGGGGATGAGTTTTCACAAGAAAAACATGGAATCTCTCTTATCAATGGACTGTGTAGATGTCCGAATGGTCGGAGTCTGGGGTATGGGTGGCAGAGGGAAAACCACCATCGTAAAGCATATCTTTGAAGGACTCTCGAGTAAGTTTGATGTTTGTTGCTTGTTAGGAAATGTGAAGGAAGATTTCGAACAGTATGGTAAATCACATTTGCGGAAGGAAATCATGTCTAAATTCTTCCCGAAAAGTCGCCTGAATGCACAGTGTGTTAGTTCTGATGCAATGAAGCGAAAACTTCGTGGTAAGAAGGTTCTACTTGTCCTTGATGATGTTGATGATATTCAACAACTGCAAGAATTGGCTGGAAACTGTGAGTGGTTTGGACCAGGAAGCAGGATCATTATAACTACACGAGACAAGCGTGTGTTAGATGTGCATGGTGTGAAACATATTTATGAAGTGAAGCCTCTGAGACCTACCCAAGCACTTCAGCTTTTTAGCGAGCATGCTTTCAAAATGAATCGTCCACAAGAAGAATTTAGAAAACTCTCTTTAGACATTGTCGAGCAACTTGGTGGTCTTCCATTAGCGCTTCAAGTCATCGGTGCATCTCTAAATAAACGGGAAATAAAATTCTGGAAAGAGAAGCTGTGTATACTGAAAAATAGTCTTGATAAATCTATCTCACTATCGTTGAAAGTAAGCTACGATGCACTGGATGAGCATGAAAAGATTGTTTTTCTTTATGTTGCCGGCTGTTTCAATGGGGAATATGTGGATCGAGCGGAAAAGGTACTAGACCCCTTTGTCTTTTCGTCTGGACCAAGCCTAGTAACTTTGATGGAGAAGTCTCTGATTAGTATGTCAAACAATAGGAGGCTATGGGTTCATGATCTACTTCAAGACATGGCCAAGGATATCATTTGTGATGGAAAAAAGGAAAAACCATGGAAGCGTAAAATGCTGTATGATTTTTTGGATGTCAAACGCTTGTTCACTGAAAATTTGGTAAGAACAAGAAAGTCTAGACATGAACATTTATTTTCTCTTAATTCCATATTCGGTTTACGGAGCAGATTTGTGGCTTTTTTAGTTTCTCGATTTAGCTTGTACTGATCACTGTACTACTCTTCTTGTTACATTGTTATGGCAGGGAACTGAAGATATTGAGGTTGAAAGTATATTGCTCAACATGGCTGAAGAAACAGAGCTTAGCATTAATCCTGTAATATTTACAAGGATGTTCAATCTCAAGTTTCTTAAAATCCATAAAAATATCACTGTTGGAGGGAGCATAAAGTGCATGGTCAACGATCTTGAGTATCTCCCTCCACTGAGATATCTTCACTGGGAAGCTTACACTCTTAAATCGTTGCCTTCTCACTTCCAGACTGACTATCTAGTTGAACTCAACCTCCCTGGTAGCTCAGTTGAAACACTATGGAGCGGAGCTCAGGTACTAGTTGATTATATTTTGGCAAATATTAGGTAATACAGAGCATAAGTTAATCTGTCTTTGTTTATTGTTGGTGTTGTGCTTTGGTTTCTTCTTTTTTTTTCATTTTGTTTTGGTGTTATCACTGACACCAACCGGTTTGATAGACTATCATTGACACCAATATCTTTCTTGTTTTGTATGGCAGGACCTACGAAAACTAAGGCACTTGAACCTTAACAGATGCAGGCAACTGATCGAAATTCCAGACCTTTCTAAGGCAAAGAGTCTTGAGACTTTATGTCTATGTGACTGTGAAAGCTTGGTCGAGCTCCATTCTTCTATTTGGCGTCTTAATGACCTAGTTAAGCTGTCCCTGCGAAATTGCACAAAACTCAAGAATCTCCCGTGTAACATCTCCTTGGAGTCTCTGAAAACTCTTGCTCTAGACGGATGCACAAGTATAGAAGATTTTCCATTTATTTCTGACAATATTGAACAGTTGGGACTGAGCAGGACATCAATTGAAGTAGTGCCAACATCGATCAAGCGTCTCTCAAGGCTCACAGATCTGCGGTTGTCACAATGCAAGAGACTGAAGAATCTCCCAGAGACACTTGGGGATTTGGAGTCACTCAGAAATCTCTGGATCACCAACTGTCCCAAAGTCACAGTATTTCCAATGCTTGGAAATGGAATAGAAGCACTGGCCTTGAATGGAACAGCGATTGAAGAAGTGCCTTCAATGATTGGTGATAAGCTGAATCTCGTCTTTCTTGACATGTCAGAGTGCCAGAGGCTCAAAAACTTCCCTCCCGCGTTGAGCAACCTGAAAAACCTCAAGTTTCTGTATCTCCGTGGATGCACTAACATCACTGAGCTCCCACAGATTGCAGGGGAGATGAGAAAATTGGATTTATATGGGACGTCAATAAAGAAATATGGCTTTCTCTCTGAAGATGAAGCGACTGAGATGCGTAATCGTGATATGGACTTCTTGAAGGGATTTCTCACTCGGTATGCCCGAAAGTACAAGAAAAATCGGAACTCTAGATAGTTAGTTAATGATGACTGCTCATGGCATTGATCTTGTGATCCACTTATGTTACATTGCAAGAAAACATGGATTTTGAGTGAAAAATAATTTGTGAACTATGGAATGCAAAGATGGTGAAAGCAGTATGACACAGAACAGAAGATCATTAACGAAAGACGGAATTATAAATGAAAAAACAAACAGATTTCAAGAACAGTGAGTTTGGTGGCTGTGTCAAGTTCCACAGCTTAAAGAAGAGAGTAAAATCGAAAACATGAATCGATCAAATCGTATCAACTCCGAATGATCTACTTTGGGAATTTGAGAAGATTGGCATCGTTTCCCAGGTAGTGAAACGGGAACCTCTGGTTAACCGGAGATGACGAAGGACCACCATTGTTATTACCCAGATGGTCATGGGTAACAACAGCCTGGTCGTTATTACCGTTGTTACTCGAGTCACCAAAACATTTTGCTTGATGGTTCTGCACCTCTTGTTGACTCATTTTGTTCGTAGTGAGAAGCTTGTCTAGAAACGACCAGTCTCCGCCGTAATTGTTGCTAGAAGTCAGCCTCAGTAGATTCTGTGAGCACTCAATATCCGTTGTGTTGATTGACGACACAAACGGTTGGGCTGCTGCAGATGAGTCAGGGCTAAAGAGCTGAGGGAGATGCATTGAGCCATGGCTTAAAGTGTTTGCAAACTCCTGCAATGGCATGTGAACCTGTCGTCCGATGTGATGATGATGATCCAGAGAATGTGGGAACAAAGAAGAGTGATTGTTTGAATTTGGTTCAATGTGATGATGATGGTGATCATGATCATTGTTGGTGTTTATGTATTGGTGATGATGATGATGATCTTGATCTTGCTCTTGATGAAATCCTTTGAAATGGTTCTTCTTCTTAAACACTCTGCATACAACCCACCCATCTTCCTGAAAATTACACATAATTAGTCCACATTATGCACCAAATATCTTTAGACTAGAGAGTTTGTTTAATAAATTGTACCTGGATTTCATTTTCGTTATCGTCTAGGCGATATTCGTGCATGATCCATTCGGTTTTTTGGCCGTGAGGAGCACGACCAGTGTAGAAGACAAGAGTCTTACGAAGTCCAATCTTTTTGGAGCTATTGAGATGTATGGATTTGTCTCTACCAGTAGCTTTCCAGAACCCGGCTGCAGTGGCCCGGTTCGTTCGGGTTCCGGTCGGGTATTTCTTGTCCTTGTGGCTAAAGAAGTACCATTCGTTTTGAGGACCCGACCCGATTCTACATTTCTCTACATAACATACAAAAATACAAAATTGATTGTTTATACAATGTAAAGAAAATATAACAAACTTGTTAACTATAGCCACAAATCAAAATTTATTCAGTCGTTTATAATATTTATATGGCTTACGGCGATGGTTTGTTATATGTCTACGATGTTAAAAACCATTGGCTTATTTTAAGGGGTATAATACAAAATAATATATATCCATATTCGTTTGTTATATACTACAAGACATTACACTTTTGCCTTCTCTTACTTATCTAAAAGACATGAGTGAATAGGCAAATTTGTCTCTTTCTTGATGTATTATGTATAAACACAAACAAGGATGTATACACACACGGACGTATAAGGTTTCAAGGTTCCATAAAAAGTGGAAAATAATATATCAAAGACGATAACTGATAAAATCTTAAAAAGACTTAATAAGTAGATGCATGTTTCCATGGAGACACAAACAAAACCCTAGACAATATTACCACAATCTATGTATTTGTTCTTTGACATCTAACTTGTAATCTTGTGCATGTCAACAAAAAAAATTTATATATATACCATTTCAAAATAGAATTAATTAGAAATATAAGTTGAATGATGTAAGTTGTGATTGTCTATATAATATATTGATCAAGAAATACAATAACCAGTCATTAAATGTGTGATTTGGTGATACTTATAGTTATTAAGGACTAAATTGAAGAGTTAATTACAAGTGGATTATAAATTTTACCTTTAAGTTCCCAAGGTTCAAGCTTGTTGAGATCAACTTCTCTAATAACATCTAAATCAATTGGTTCATAAGAAACCTTCTTCTTGAGGTAATAATAAAGAAGTTCCTCCTCCGTTGGATGAAAACGGAATCCCGGAGGCACCGAAAGCTGTCCTCCTCCGACCACCGTTGACGACGACCCTAACTCCATTATCCGTACTACTTTTATTCAATAAAATCTAATATACTTCCTTTTTCTCCTTTGCCCTAATTAATCATACATAATCAAGAACACAAATTACATTAAAGTAAACCAACAAACAAATGATGAAAGAATGGGTTATTAATCATGTATGACTCCAAAAACATTTCAAGGTAATTAAGTATTTATATTTAGATCTAAAATCAAAACCCTAGTTTCAACATGCATGCATTTAAAAAATGCCTCTTTTTTCTTTCTTTCATTTTCACTAACAAAAGCTAAATATTTCTTACATGAATTTGTATAAAGAATACTTGAATATCCAACGATAAACAAGAAGCTGTAAAAACACCAAATGGTCTAGTGTTCTTAAAGAAGGGAGGTTCAATGATAGACTTAGTCATGTTCTTGAGTAATCAAAGAGATGAAATAAAAATAGGAGATGCTTGAAGGAAAAAAAATACACACATATATTTACTAGGGTATATAAGTAAGAGAGTGAGTGTGTATATATATATGTGTAAAGATGTAGTTGATGATGACGACGACAATGAAAGATATAAGATGGATGAGGAAAGAAAACGAACCTTGGAGGCCGGAAAGTATTGCTTCTGTTAGAGGCAAGAGGTAGAAGACAATGAAAGAGAGAAGACAATGAAGCAAGCAAAAATGAATTTCTACAAAACTGAAGATATCTTAACTTCAAGGGCACGATGTTTAGGGTTTCTATCTATCTCTGTCTCTTTCTTCTTCTTTGAGATAGAAAGAGATGAGAGAGAGAGAGACTTGGCTTCTATGGATCAGTGCCACTATTAATTTGTATTAAATTTAATAAACCAAAGCTGGTCACAGAAATATATGTGAACTAGTTTATTAATATACATATGTAGGAAATTTCCACCATATATTTTTCTTGTTACGTACATCAGCTAAAAATAGATATCATTTCTAGAGTATGTAATTGCTGATAAAATTTTATGTGCAAATAATTTTGAAGATTCATCATGACGCACATTGAATCGTTTTTTTCGTGGTATTGTATTTTAAATTAAGATATTTGAGCTTCTTCGTTGAGAGTGATTTAAAAAAAAAATATTGTGAGTGGGATTAATTGTTAACAGTTTCTAATATACGTAGATGTTGTGCCAATAATGATCTATTTCTTCAACACTATATATTTCGATTTTTCAATCAATATATTCACTCTTACAATATATATCAAGTTCTTCAAGTTACGTATTTAAACTAACCGTCCGGTGTACAAGTATATATATACATAAAATTAAAGAATGTGTGTATTTGATGGATACGTTATTAATACTATTTTGTATTGTTGCGTGAGTATGAGTATGAGGGTTGGCTTAAATCACCATGGATTACAGCTGTTCTTTATTAAGACTGACTAATTTGCTTTGAAAACAAGTAGGAATCGATTAATGAGACACTACAAGAAAACAGCCGCAAATCCGACAGAATTTCCGACAGACTATAGTCTGTCGGAAATTTTCCGACTGTAACCCGACAGATTACCGACGGAACTGAAATTTTGCAATTCTGTAGGAAATCTGTCGGAATTATTTCCGACTGCCAACAACACCGTCGGAAATCTGTCGGAATTGCGGACGGTGTAAAGAGCGGCGCCGACGCCGGGGGAGATGCCGGTGTTTTTGTCGGAAATCTGTCGGAAATAAGTTACCGTTAATAATTTCCGACAGATTTCCTACAGACACTCAAAATCTGTCGGAAATCTGTCGGAAAAAAATAGCCGTTAAATAGCCGTTATTATATCCGTTGTCTTTCCTACAGATTTCCGACAGACAGCGTTTTTATATATATGATTCCACACATCTTCATTCACTCACAACATCAACAACTTCCAACCTTGTTAGGAAAAATCGTTAAGAGAGTGAGATGTCATCTTCTAGATATTATAGATCGTGGATGGATGAAGAGATGTATGATCCGGAGTCGAAAGCATTAAATCCAAATTATGCACGGGGTATTTGCGAGTTCATGGCGGTTGTCGGGAATCGAAAGGTAATAAAATGTCCATGTTTAAATTGTTGCAATTCGCGTAATGTTAAGGTAGAACAAGTTTGGCATCACTTGTATAGGGATGGTTTTATGCCGGGATACAAAATTTGGTTTTATCATGGAGAAACTAATTATGATGGTGCTAGTAGTAGTAGTGCACCATATGTTGCGGATAGCTTAGGCGAATATAGAACGGATAGCTTAGGCGAACATAGAACGGATAGCTTAGGCGAACATAGAACGGAAGTAGATTTTGGTGCAGGTACCGCTGAGATGGTTCATGATGCGTTTAGAGAGAATTTGCCATCGATCGTAATAGGGGAGGATAGAGAAGAAGAACCAAATGAAGAAGCTAGAAGATTTTTGGAAATGTTAGACGCAGGGAAGCAGCCATTATATCATGGGTGTAGAGACGGACATTCACCTTTATCAACTGCTAGTAGACTGATGACCCTTAAGACGGACTTCAATTTGGCGGAAGAGTGTGTTGATGCGATAGCAGATTTTGTGAGGGATATTTTGCCTGAAGATAATCAGGCACCTGCATCGTACTACGAGGTACAGAAACTTGTAGCTGGTCTTGGTATGCCGTATCAGGTGATAGATGTATGCATCGACAACTGTATGATATATTGGAGAGAAGACGAAGACCGGAGAAGATGTAAATTTTGTCGTAAACCACGGTATGAGGATACTGGTGGCAGAGTTCCGATTCCATATAAACGTATATGGTACTTACCATTGACAGCAAGGTTAAAGAGGTTATATCAATCTGCGCGAACGGCAGAAGAAATGAGATGGCATGCAGAGCATCGTCAAGATGGAGAGATTACACATCCTTCAGATGCAAAAGCGTGGAAACATTTTCAAATGTTGAATCCGGATTTTGCATACGAGCCAAGAAATGTGTACCTCGGGTTAAGTACGGATGGTTTCAACCCATTTGGGAAGAATGGAAGGCAGTATTCTTTGTGGCCCGTAATCCTAACACCGTACAATTTGCCCCCTGGTGTGTGCATGCGTCGAGAGTTTTTATTCCTCTCCCTTCTAATTCCCGGACCTGAGCATCCGAAGAGATCACTTGATGTATTCCTCCAGCCATTGATTTATGAGTTACAAATGCTATGGAGTCATGGTGTCGAAGCGTTTGATGTTTCACGGCGGGAGAATTTCCATATGCGTGCGGTCCTTATGTGGACTATTAGCGATTTCCCAGCATACGGTATGCTATCTGGATGGACTACTCATGGAAGATTATCGCGCCCTATTTGCCATGACGACACTGACGCTTTCCAATTGAGGAATGGAAGAAAGCCATGTTGGTTTGATTGCCATAGAAGGTTTCTACTGGAACGCCACCCCTATCGTCAGTCTAAAAGATTATTTACGAAAAATAAACGAGTGGTTGATGCTCCAATTGATGAGATAGACGGTCCTACTATATTGGAGCAGTTGAGAGATTTTGGTGCTGAGAGGACTCCTGATTGTGGGGGTAATGGGCATGAACCTCTTTGTGGTGTAGGGGAAGCTCATAACTGGCACAAGAAGAGTATATTTTGGGATTTGCCGTATTGGAAGGATCATTTATTAAGGCACAACCTCGATGTGATGCATGTTGAAAAGAACTTCTTTGACAACATCATGCATACGGTGTTAAACATCCCGGGAAAGACAAAAGACAATGTGAAGTCTAGGATGGATGTTTCAATGATTTGCAACCGTGATTATCTTGAACGTCTTCCCGATGGTACATATCCTTTTCCTCCGTACCGATTGCAAATAGAAAAGATAAGAGAATTTTTCCGGTGGATTAAAGACGAAGTTAAATTCACTGATGGATATGCAGCTAATCTGGGTAACTGCTTAGACTCGCGATACCTAAAGTTTATGGGAATGAAGAGTCATGATTGTCATGTAGTGATGCAGAGGCTTCTTCCATTTGCTTTTACCCATCTCCTTCCTCAATCAGTCCATGAAGCTATTGCAGCTGTTGGTGCTTTCTTTAGAGATTTATGCACGAGGACACTTACAGTTGAGGGGATCCGCAATTTAGATGCCAATATACCAGTGATCCTTTGCAATCTTGAAAAGATCTTTCCGCCGTCTTTTTTTGATGTTATGGAACATCTTCCCCTACACCTCCCCCGCGAAGCCGAACTAGGTGGTCCCGTTCAATTTCGTTGGATGTATCCTTTCGAGCGGTACATGTTCCATCTAAAGAAGAAGGTCAAAAATTTGGCTCGAGTTGAAGGTTCTGTTGTCGCACAGAGTATCAATGAAGAAGCATCACAGTTTGCGCAATCTTACTTGCCACGGCAAGTTCGTACGAAGAGTAGACGTCCTGCTCGTTATGATGATAGAGGTGAGAGAGTCATGTATGACGCTCTGGTCCCTGAGTTGTTTTCGCAAGTTGGCCGAGTGACTGGGAGAGGGAAGAAACGCTTCCTATCAGAAGATGAGTGGAGTCACTTACATATGTATATCCTAACGAATTGTGAGGAGATGGCAGAGTACGAAAGGTAAAAACATAACTTATTTAAATACTTTTTTTTTAATACCTAAGTAATATATAGGTTTCATATGTTATATATTGTTGTTTGCTTTCAGGATTTACATTGACTCAATACGTCGCTATTATCCGAATATGACAGAAGACGAACTTGGACAATCTAAGGAAAACGAGTTTGCAAATTGGCTGCAATATTACGTAAGTTTTTAAAAAACGCTTATATATCTTAAAATTAGTGCATTACTTAATACTTAGTTTGTCTAAATTATTATATCAGGTTTCTGAAGGAATGAAAAATGGAGAAAAGTTTCCAACATGGTTGCAAGAGATAGTTGCTGGCCCAAGCTTCGAAGCAACTTCATACGAGCAGTATTGCACTAGGGGATTTGCATTTAGGATTCATGAAGAAAGGTCGAGGCCAACAGCAGATTACGGTATTTCAGCTACATGTGGTGATCTAGTCTACTACGGGATTCTCAAAGAAATATTGCAAGTAAAATATCCAGGAATGTTGGCCATGAGGTGCATTGTTTTCTTGTGTGAGTGGTTTGATCCAAATTATCCAGAAGGTGTTCAGGTGAGCCAATTTGGCGTCACTTCAGTAAATTCTTCTAAGAGACTGCAAAAGTATGACCCATTCATCCTAGCATCACAGGCAGACCAGGTTTGATTTTAAAATTTTCTAATACGTGCGTTATTGATAAATGATGATATTGTAATTGCCTAAACTATAAATATGTTTGTTTCAGGTATGCTATATTTCTTACCCCAGGGTAACACATCGAAGAGATCCTTGGATTACAGTGACTCCAATTAATCCAAGAGGGCGAGTTTATGGAGTTCCTGAGCACGATGCTATGCAACCAACTAGTATTACTCCGATGGATCCAGTTCAAATTTCTTCCGCGGTGGACCTTTTTGTTGATTTTACAGAATTTGGTGATAACATAGTACACTCAGAATCAGAAGAAGAAGTTGGAGAATTTGATGAAGACGAAGACACAATTCCTTCGGAAGGACCTGAGAGCCCAGAAGATTAGTTGCATTATATGTTTGTATTATAAAAAGGTTTCGTATGCAATGTTTTCTAATTTTTTTTTTTTAAATATGTTTTTCTGTCGGAAATCTGTAGGAAATATATATATATTTCCTACAGATTTCCGACAGCCATGGATATATAGACCCATGTCGATCGACGGTATGGGGGTGTCGATCGACACTGTCTCTTCTGGTTTTTTTTGATACCCAAGTCGATCGAAGGTATGGGGGTGTCGATCGACACTGTCTCTTCTGGTTTTTTTTGATATTTTGCAGCTTCTGTCGGAAATCTGTAGGAAATATATATATATTTCCTACAGATTTCCGACAGATCCTTTATATCAGGCCAACCTTAAATTACGACACGTGTTTCCCCAAATCTGTCGGAAATCTGTAGAAAATATATATATATTTCCTACAGATTTCCGACAGATTTGGGGTTTCAAGCTCAAATTTCTGAATTTCGAAAAGACACATTCTCGGCTTTCCATTCTAATAACAAAAGTAAAAGATAAGAGAGTAAGTAACCTTGTCGATGTTATACAGAACATGAATTGCGATTTTGTCATGTTTCAACCAAAACCGTTTCCTATAGTAACTTATATAAAACGATAGATGTTTACGGGAAATACTAAAAAACCAACTGTTTAGAATTTCAAAGTAACAATGATCATTATCAAGTATTTTATCTTCGGAATCATGATCATATCATGGTATTAATTGGTATGAACGAGAACGGATCGTTAACAAGCTTAAAACCCCAAATCTGTCGGAAATCAGTCGGAAATATATATATATTTCCGACTGATTTCCGACAGACATAATAATAATATTTTTTTTTCATAAAAATTATTATTTCTGTCGGAAATCAGTCGGAAATATATATATATTTCCGACTGATTTCCCACAGATTTGGGGTTTTAAGGTAAAATTTTAAAACTTCAATAAGACACATTCCCGGCATACAATTCTAACAACAAATGTAAAATATAGAACTTGATGTTACATTTACTAAACAATTGATGTTTACGGGAAATACACGAGGATACTAACTGTTTAGAATTTGAAAGTAACAATGACCATTACCAAATATTTTATCTTGCAAATCAGGATCCAATCATATTATGACCTTGTACATACGAAAACGGATCGTTAAAAAGCTCAAAACCACAAAACTGTCGGAATTCTGTCGGAAATTGTTCCAGTTTTCCGACAGATTTCCGACAGAAATACCAAATTTTACCCGCGAAATGAAAATAAATACCGCGAAATAAGACGGTCCAATTACACGCGGTCATTTAAATTTTTTGGGTTTCCGACAGAATTCCGACAGATTTAAAGCTGTCGGAAATTCTGGGATTAAAACAGATCTCTTTCTTCCCCGACGAACACAATCCCTAATTCCTAAAAATTTCCCCACCGATTCTCTCCTCCGCCGACGATTCTTCCCCACCGATTCTCTCCCCCACCGCCGACTGATCCCGGCCGCCTCTCTCTCTCTCCCCCACAGCCGATTCTCCGCGCCGTTCTTCCCCACCTCCGCCGTTCTTCCACCGCCGACGATCCCCACCGATTCTCTCCACCTCCGCCGACGATTCCCGGCCGCCTCCTCTTCGCCGGAATGTCTGAAATCCCTTCCCATTTGTAAGTTTCCGACGAATTTTCATATAAATTTTGGTTAGATTTAAGATTTAGGAATTTGTGAACTTGGAATTTGGAATTGTGAATTTGATTGTTAGATTGTGAATTTGGAATTGTGAATTTTGATTTTAGTTTGTGAATTAGGAAAATTTTATTTAATATTATGTTAAATAATTTCATTTAGGAAACTTATTAAAATTTTGGTTAGATTGTGAATTTGGAATTGAATTTGTGAATTAGGAAAATTTTATTTATTATTATGTTAAGGATTTATCCAAATTATAATATGATTTATACAAATTATAAAAAAAATTTAAGGACTTTTAAGGATTTATAAAAAATAGTTTGCATTTTAAGGATTTATAAAAAAATGTTAGCATTTTAAAGGATTTATACAATTTTATAAACTAAAAAATTTGATTTTTAAGAATTTAAAAAGCTCAATTCTATAATTTAAAAATTTATAAATAGCAATTCTATAATTTAAAAATAGCAATTCTATAATTTAAAAATAAAAATTATATAATTTAAAAATAGCAATTCTATAATTTAAAAATAGCAATTATATAATTTAAAAATAACAATTCTATAATCTAAATCCTAAAAATTTAAAATCTATATCCTAAAATCTATATCCCTAAAATCTATATATAAAATATAGGGATTATAGTGGTTTCCGAGCCCGAGCATCTAGCGGCGGGACCAGCGGTCGTCGTCGTCGTCAGAGTAGACCTGAGGCGGCTACGACGTCTGCACGATCACCGTCGTCTACACCTGTACACACGCCGGAGATGCCACCAGCCGCCACACTACCGTCCCAGATTAGCGTCGAGGACTTCGTGAGTCTTCCTGGACGAGGGCGGTTACCTAATCTCCATCCAGACCAGATCGGTAGAGACACATGGTAAGTTTTTGTTACATTTTTGTTTTTTTTTTACTAATTTAATTTAATTGTGATTAATGTAATTAAATTGGTAATTGTTTTTTTCTTAGGTTTGATGATTCTCGCAGCGGGATTTCGAAGTCCCTCAACAAGATGGAAATTACTTTGCTCCGCGGTCCGTATCCGACGTACGCCAAAATGCCACCGGAGGATCAAGAATTGTGGTTTCGCACATTTGCGGTAAGTCATCTGTTTTCACAATTTTTACTTTCATTTAAAGTATTATTATTTTTATTTAATTTTTCTTTTTCCAGCAAGAATTTAAGTGGGACCCACACTTGACCGCAACGGTCAGGAGGGAGTTCGACGTATACGCAGCAAGGCACTACTCGCACAAGGTGTTCGAGTGGAAGGATAAGTGGCTACACGGTCAGATCCCAAAGGAGATGGTTGAGAAGCCGACATTGTGGGAGGGGTTCATCGCCTATTGGCAACTACAGGAGACCAAGGAGATCTCTTCATATCACTCTACCAACCGGAACAGCGACCGCAAGGGCAAGGGTAAATCCACCCACAACCTCGGAGCTACCAGCAAGAAGACAAAGGCTAGAGATATGGTAAGTTTTTTATGCCATTCTTTGATTTTTATTAAAATTTTTTTAGTTTTATACATTTATATTAAATAAATATCTAACAACTGTAGGCTAAGGAGTTGGGTCGGGAACCCAACTACGTTGAACTTCTGGTAGCATCACACACCAACAAGGATGGTGTCATCCAGGATCCGGTAGCTCGAGAGGTTCAGTTGGCCGTCCAAAGAATGGAAGAAGACTACATTCTGTCTCAGCCACCAACGGAAGGAACCCCTCCCCTCACCCAAGCCCCGGACGAGATCATCAACCAATTCGTCTTAAAGGTATGTAAAATTTAAAATTTCTTCATTAATTGATTTTTCTTTTTCATTAACTGAAATTTCTTCCACAGGTTGCTCCGCAGAGCAAAGGGCGGATTTATGGTCTTCCCGACGATGCAGCGTCATCGGCGTCTTCTTGTTACAACAGCGAGTCATCCGAGCTGAGAGCCCAGATGAAGGAAGAGGACGCCGAAATTGAAGAATTGAAGTCGACGGTCCAGCAGATACAAGATGCAGCTACGGAGGACCGGGAACAGGCGAAGAAGGATCGGGAGGCGATGCAAAAGATGATGGAGCAGTTGATGGCGCAGGGTTTGCTTCCGCGTCCGCCGCCGCCGCCGCCCACCGCTTAGATTTAAAATTGTATCAAACGTTTTGTAAAACAATTTAACTTTTTATTTTAAATTAAATTTTTTTTTTTCATTTTATATAATTTAAAATTTAAATTTTAAAATTAAATGAATAATAATTAAAATTATTTTATTTTTTAATAATTTCTACGATTCTGTCGGAAATCTGTCGGAAATACACTGTCGGAACACTGTCGGAAATAAACCTGTCGGAACGCTGTCGGATATAAGTCTGTCGGACATCAGTCGGAAAATCGTCGGTTTAGAAGTTGTCGGAATGCGTCGGAATATTGTCGGAAAGAAATTCCTACAGATTTCCGACAGCGGTTTTTCCGACAACATTCCTACAGATTGCCGGAGACTTGTTTCCGACAGAGTTCCGACAGGTCGCCGGAGTCCGGGGACCTGTCGGAACTCTGTCGGAAATAGTTCTGTCGGAACTCTGTCGGAATTAATGACAGATTTCCGACAGAATTACCATTTCCGACAATCTAGAACTGACGGATATATCTGTCGGAAATCTATCGGAATTGCCCAATTCCGACAGATTTCCGACAGATATATCCGTCAGGTTCTCGCTGTTTTCTTGTAGTGAGATAATAAAATATAGTACATGGTAAAGAAAACAAAACAAGAATTGAAGCTTCTATTCCCTCAAACGGAGTATAATATAAGATATGGTTTATGTATCCCAAGGATAAAACAAAACAAGAACTGAAGCTTCTATACCTTCAAATTGCAGTCAAATGTTGGGAAGAAAAATGATGTATCGTACCTTGAATTATGCTCCCACGTAGTTTTTTATTGCATCAATTTCAGTGCAGTTTCATTAACATTTTAGTTAACCAAGTTTTAATGTTATTTATTTAGACAAATGACACAGAAGTTAGCTCAACTTTGTTCCCTAATTACCAAATTACTTCTTTGTCAATTTATGAGTTTATAATGAAAAGCTTAAATATGTGATGCATTTCAGCTTCATAAAACTTATTAATTTTAGCAATAAGACTTTGTTTAACCAAGTTTTAATTGTTATTTATTTAAACTAATGACACAGAAGTTACCTCAACTTTGTTCCCTAAGTACCAAATTACTTATTTGTCAATTCATAAGATTAAAATGAAAACCTTAACTATATGAGTGAGCATTTTGTATAGTGCATCTCCACTCATGTTTTAGTTATTTGACTTATTTCTTAACATTTCTGTAAGATAAATTTTCTGATTTATCATATTAGTTTAAAGTTGAAACATAAACATGTAATTCATTACACACACATAAAACTTTCTAAGTCCTACAAAAAGCAAAATACACCATTTCTTGAAAGCACTCCACATTTCCATCTAACAATCATGTTTTACATTCGAATAAAAAGGGTAAATTGGAGGTTGTAAATTATGGATAGATTTCCTGATATATAGTTTTAATAACTTTATGAAATCATTCACGTAGAAAACAAAGTCAAATACGAACAAATAAATACATAGACTTTGAGTCTTTGACAAAAAGAATTAGAATGCACAAAAAGAAGATTATAATGGAAACCTTACGTATGATGAGTTGGCACGTGCGCTTAGAAGAAGCAAAATCCTGAAAGACCGTGGAGAGAAGCACGTGATGGTCCAACACCAAATCCACAATTCAAGGTTCCTCGTTTGACTTAACCTCATCTTGAGATTCGCGCCAAAATTGAGCCATTTCTCTTCTTCTTCTTTTTACCATACGAAACATTATGGTAATATAACAAATCTGTTATTATGGTAAACTTTAGTTTCCTAAATTCCATGTAACATTCACGAAACACATAAAAACATTGGATTCTCACGGTAAATCAACTCATCATAGCAATTTATGAAACTTTTTGTAGCTCAATATTAATTGAGAATTTGAGATGTGCCGTTGCCTTCACGAAGACGTGATGCATTAAACACTTATTAATGAAGGGTTTAATCATATAGATACCAACATTAGCTGAAACTTATATTGACATTTTATAATCCCCATTATGGCTTAGTGTACGTATAACTTCAAAAGTGATACGCTCCTATTAGCTACTCTATAAACAAAGGGAAGATATATGTGTGTGTTTGTACGTAGTTTCGTTTCAGGTGGAAAGTTAGTTACCATTTTTTTTTTTTAATATTATATGGCACAATATAAATTTTATTTGCCAAATGATCTACAAAATTGATTTGTCAAATGATCTAATAGTTTATGTTTTTACATCATAACAAAAATGTAATCCGGAGCTAGTACCTCTACTGATTACATTTTCGAAAATGTATAGAGATTTCATATTGAAATTTTAAAAACAAAGAGAAGATTTAAATCCCATTGTTATCTATGGTTCGAAAAGATGATGAGATTTAAAATAGTTGCATCATTCATATGTCATACAAGTGTTAATTATTGGTCGCTAAACTTGACATTTGAAAATGTGTGAGAACTATGATTTTCATGTTTTTATCTTTTTTGCCATGAATTTCATTCTCTAGGTTTATAAAATCATTTGTAACCCTAAAAATTATTCATTTCTTAATAAAATATTTACCATATAGCAAAAAAAACTTTACTCTTGAGGATGAGCAAAAGGATGCCAAGTTGACTACAAAAGTAAAGAGAAGAGACCAACTAATACGGTGCGTTTTGTAGGTGATGGGCCCATTAATTATAGAAAGCCCAATTCTGAAGAAATTATCCACCAGATTTGTTTTAATTCTCGCACTGGCCTTCTCTTTTATGTATTTATGCTTTGAGCCCCTAACTTCTTTTTGTTTTGTTATCTAATCACTTTACTTTCTCAATCAAGATTAAACCCAACTTTCCGTCACGAGCCGGTCAACTTTTGGATAACTAAAACGAAGTCGTTTCATACAGCTTGTATAAAGAAGTCTCTTTTTCAAAATAAAAACATCGAGATTTTTAACTAATCATTATCCTTGGATTCCCGGTGGTTCCACGCCTGCAAAACCAGCTCGACGATCGCGCTTCGATCTCCAAGGTACGAAAACCCGCGAAAATCACAAGATTTGATCTTGATGCAAGGAAATTTCTGAGGTAAGCAATTCGGTTCTTCTCACGATGTAATTTAGGTAAATTTTGGGATATTTCGGGAGCTTAATCTTTCCGATCTCTTCCCTGAATATGAATTTCTGGATCACGGGTATTACAGATTTTGGGTTCATCTTGTTGGGATTTTTCGTCTATTTTCTGATTTCGCCGTCTCAATTCTGGAATTTCGGAGGTTTTGCTTCTATAGTCTGTACTGATGTTTCCAATCGCAAATTATTTTTGTACAGTGCATTCGTTGTGACTCGCGAAAAGTTTCTAGATTTGGTGTAATTTGTTGTTTAGAAGCTAGTTTTTGCCCTTTTAATTGTTTCTTTGCACAGTTAGATACTTCTCTGAGCTGCTAAAGAGGATCTCTTATGTAGAAGATCAATATTGTATTTTTGCTAGGTTTTAATTGAGTAGGAACATGTTTTCAGGTCAATGGCGTCTTCTTCGGATGCGTGGATGAGAGAGTACAATGAGGCTTTAAAACTCTCTGAGGATATAAATGGCATGATGGCAGAAAGGAATGCATCGGGTTTAACGGGGCCTGATGCTCAACGTCGCGCTTCAGCAATACGAAGGAAGATCACCATTTTAGGGACACGATTAGACAGTCTGCAATCGCTTCTCGTTAAGGTTCCTGGGAAGCGGCATGTGTAAGTCATTTTGTATACTTTTGCTTGCAACCCCCAAATTACGCTTGACCTATGTGATTGTGGTTTATGTCTATTCCATTGTTGATGTACACAGTTCAGAGAAAGAGATGAAACGACGCAAGGATATGGTTGGGAATTTGAGAGCAAAAGTAAATCAGGTGGCATCTTCCTTGAACATGTCAAACTTTGCAAATAGAGACAACTTGCTTGGACCAGACACAAAGCCTGATGATGCGATGAACCGAGTCTCGGGCATGGACAACCAAGGCATTGTTGGATTTCAGCGACAAGTTATGAGAGGTAAGGCTGTGTATTATGCCACATTATCCTTGAACCATAGTAAACAAATTGGCTTCTGTACTAATCTTCTCTCTGATTGTGTTATTCTCCGTGAGTAGAACAAGACGAAGGGCTTGAGCAGTTGGAGGAAACAGTCATGAGTACCAAACACATTGCTCTCGCTGTAAACGAGGAGCTCACTCTGCAGACTAGGCTTATCGTGCGTCTCTGCTAGTGTTCATTGTTGTTCTTATTGATTTTTACTTATCATTCTAACGAAAGCTGGATTCCTTCCATGCAGGATGACTTAGACTACCAAGTGGATGTTACCGACTCCCGCTTACGGGTAATTTATTATATTCATTGAGCAAGTTAATCTTCATTAATCCACTGCTTAAGTTGGTCCATTGATAAAAAAAGTTGCTTTTGTAATCTTAAAAAGCAACTATTAGTATATTTTAATGTGATTACCATTTGAATAGATTGATTAACATTTCAATTGTCTGTGTTTGTTAATGATAACAGCGAGTGCAGAAGAGCCTTGCGGTGATGAACAAGAGCATGAAAAGTGGTTGCACATGCATGTCCATGCTCTTGTCAGTGCTCGGAATCGTTGGTCTTGTTCTTGTGATTTGGCTGCTGATTAAGTACCTGTAAAAATGCCAATATGATGATGATAACTTAGTGAAAAAGCTTATCTTGTTCTCCTATGTCATATATGCGAATGGGTTATTGTCTATTTCCTCTTTTCTTTCTCTGGTTTTTCTTTTCATCCTTTGATTCTTCTGATGTGATAC
This sequence comes from Draba incana, assembly GCA_963576765.1. NCBI lineage: Eukaryota > Viridiplantae > Streptophyta > Magnoliopsida > Brassicales > Brassicaceae > Draba > Draba incana. The sequence goes on along the minus strand of OY755209.1, from coordinate 1,167,894 downwards.
AATGAAGAATATCGCTGCGTGCAAGAATTCTTATAAAGGTATATAATCTGTATTGTCTTGTTAATGTTCACGAAGTGTAATTAAAGTTGTCATTTGTTTACGTATGGTTAACTAAGAACTAGTGGCTCGTACGATGTAGAGACAGAATCATGAAAACTACAAGTTCTGAATCTTTTATCTTAGTCACAAAATTTACAAGTTTTGTTACTCTTATAAACTAAAGTATGCAATTATTTTATCTACTGTTATTTGAAACCAATTGGTTCAAATGTATTAGTAAAACAAAAATCGATTTTTTTATTTATAGAGAAAACTACTATTCTTAATTTGAATTTTTTTTTTTTTTGGTGAATACTATTCTTAATTTGATTATGAGAGGAAAGAAGTTGTTTTGAGAAAAATAATAATTATCATTCCTTTTTGGTTACTTGTCTAATTATTATTATTATTATTATTTTGTTATTAACCAAATTAACCCTTATTTCAAAATGAAAATAGTACATTGTTGTAACAAATATTATTGTACATGGCTTTTTATTTGATAGGATTATAAAAAAAATCGACCACAAATAAAACAGATATGGGCTCCCGAAAAATAGGCCCAAAACCTGCTTTGCTATGTCCTCAAATAAAAATCTTCCTCACGCGCCCATATTTCGGGGCGGTGGCGTCGACGCGCCAATTATGCGAGTGGGCAAGTTATTTGTATATTCCCCACGCGCGTCACCTTTGGGCTGACTTTTAGGCTACAAGGAGCTTAGCTTCCATATAATTAAAGGCCCATATAAATAAAAAAAGCCCAATAGCATAAATTAATTTTATATATGTTTTATTTTATCCTTTTAGTGGGAGTGTGGGACTAGCCACTAGGGTTCTGGATCCTTTTATAGTCTTTTGATTTTCAACAAAATTCGTCATTTTCCAATTTCTCCGAATCGCTAATCACATCGCCGGTGAGAAATTCCGATCTTCTCTGATTCGTCATGTTTTTCGTTTTTGTTCCATTGCTTATTATCACATGTAGTATTCAATGTTCATCATTATGGAGGGAAAATAAAAAAAAATATATTTGTTTAATGATTCGAAATTGAAAATTCTTCAGAAGATGGTGGAATCGGAGCTAAGCTATGAACAGATTCGTTTGAAAAGAGTGGAAGGTAACAAAAAGAGAATGATGGATCTTAATCTCAACGAGCTTGCTCAATCTATTCGTGTTTCTTCTTCTCCTCTCAAGCCTTCTTCAGTAACTTTTTCCTTTCTCTTCTCTTCTCATTTCCTCCATTTTTGGTCCTTTTTGTGAAATCAAATCCTTTTTTTTTTTGGGGGTAATTTGGGAATGCAGACTAAGACGAGGACACAACGTACTCCGGTGAAAGTAGTCACGGATGTCAGGAGATCAAGCCGTCCCAAGAATCCGCCTCCGAGTTACAAAGAGGTCTTCTCTACCATTTATCTTTACTTTTTAGTTTTTTTTGTGTGTGTGTGTGTGTGTGAGAGAGAGAGAGATATGGAACTTGTGGGTTTTCTCCAATTTATCATTTTGATGAGTGAATGCTCTTATCTTTGTGGAAGACTGAAAATTTTCTACTCTTGTATGAATCGAGATGTATATTGTGTAATGTAGTTAGATAGTGAGTCAGTATTTGGAATAATCAGATCTTGTTGTTAGCATTGAATAGTATGTTTTGGAATGATAAAGTCTTAGTTCATTCATAATCAGAATTTTCTTTGATCCTTATATGCAGGTTGGGCTAGAATCTCTGGAGAAGATAAATAGGTTGATTAGTCCACACTCTGTATCAAATCATACTTCTTCAAAACTATTTTGATGTGATTTTGTTGATTTAGTTTATATGTGTTTTGCTTTGTAGGACATGTCAAAGAAAAGGTTTACAGAACAGGGTATATGCCTCTTCTGAGGCAAGAAAGAGTGCATCGAAAACGGCATACAACCTTCAATCAAGCTTAAAACCAGAACTCCCAAGCTTTGTTAAAGAAATGACTCAGTCACACGTAACTCTAGGATTTTGGCTGGTATGTGGTGTTAAATGGAGACACTAAAGATGATTGAATGCTACAAGAAGTATGAAATTTAGTTTTAGCAAGTAAACTCTGAAGATTTTAAATGTTTTTCTTTCTGTTTTTGCAAAACAGGGTTTGCCCAAGGAGTTTTGCTTGCGATATTTGCCACACCACAATGCACCGGTCTATTTAGTTGATGAAAATGATGAGGAATCTGAGACTAAATACCTTTTTGATAAGAATGGTCTTAGCGCAGGCTGGAGAGGTTTCGCCATTGTTCATGGGTTAGTCGATGGAGACGCCCTTGTGTTTCAACGAATCCATCCAACAACGTTCAAGGTAAGGAAAACTTACTTTGATATCTTGATGTGTTGAAAATAAGACCAGTAAAAAGCTTTAGGCAAATGACACTTTAGCATAAATGTTGAAACATATTATGGCTTGTTCAGGTGTATATCATTAGGGCATATGATCAAGCAAACAGTGATTCAGGAAGGATCGGTAAAAAGAATCATGTTGAAATAAACAAGAAACAAGAGGAAAATGTTGCAGAAGCTACTAAGTTGCGAGGCAGTCGTAAAAGAAAAAGAAGAGGTAACAATGTCTCAAGTCTATATCTCTTGTTATCTCTTAATAACTTGATAACGTGCAATTCGGTAAAACTAAAGTTGCTGATTGTTGTGTGCAGGGAGGAAGTAGAGTTTGAAGGTCGGATTAGCTAGGACTTCCATGCAAGGATGTTAATTTGATCCTTAGTGACAATTTTTTATTTATTGTGTTTAGAAAATCTATTGATGTTAGTTTCCACTTCCATTTTTTACCTTAGAGGGTTTTCACTTTCAGTCCTAGAATCTTAAACAGTTGATTCAAATTGTTTTCTGCTTAATTGTCATTTCATATCAATTAGATCTGATGGGAGTATTGGATTGATAATATAGTTGATACATAATGGGACTCTCACATCAAACACTTGGCTTCAAGCTTAAAACGGAAAAGATTTTGCAATCAGGTGTTACTTTTTTGGGCAATTTTTCATCGGTTATACTTTGGTTTTTTTTACCTAGTATTACAAAGGGAAAGAATGATGCTATTAATTACTATATAACATTTAGCAATTCTGTGGTTTGCGAGAGTATGTCTCGCCTTAATATACAATTTACCATTTCATTGCATTGACAAGAAAAGAGGACCTATGGGTTTGTTGGTGGTGACGAAGATGGTGTTGTGGCTCGAAGGAGTTGTTGCAGAAAACGAGCTGCAAGACGTTGGCCTACACCACCTGCAACACGTCCTCCAAGTTTCCGTGCTTCCGGTTGTTGTAACACCTGATTACCAAACAAAGAGTTTAGCACAAAGCCATTTATAGGTTAGTTAGTTACATAATGTCAATGGAAATTAATACCTGTACTATTGGCTGCAAGAGAGCAGGGTCAAAGCTTTCTGAAGATTGAAGAAGGCTCCAGATTCTCGAAACCTGGTCCCGAAGCTCAAGCGTGCTTTCGAGTTCCGTGGCACTCATTGTCAAAGGGCCATTCCCATTTCCATTGAACACAAGAGATCTCAAAAACTCAGGCATGGAATTATATGTATCAACAACAGTGCCTAGAGCAATCGCTTCACTGACTCGTACAGCTTCTTTAATTACTAACAATCGAAGCTCTTCGCCGTTAGGATCCAGAAGCAGCTTCAAAACAGGTTGTAAAGCATCTTTCGCTGAGAAATCTCGATCTTTACTTCCTTGTTGTAGAAGGTTCTCAAGTCTATTCCACCTAAACTTTCCATCTTTGAACAGAAGCTCGATAAGAGCGTCTCTTAGATACGGGTTTGGATCAGTGAGAAGCCTTTTAGCGAAATACGGGTATGATGCAGCTAACACTTTGAAATTCGGATCTGCATAAAGTGCCAAACCTTCGAGCACAGTAAGCGACCTCAGAATCAACGCATAGTAAGCTGGGACATTAAACGGATACTGATAGAAGACAGCACCTAAACCATCAACCAAAGTTTTGAAATTGAGCTCGCTAACTGTATAATTAAGAGCATCGTCAAAGAAGTCTCGGAGAGCTGGTACGATGGGAGTAACGTCTACATCGGGCGACAAAAACTTCAAAGCGTAGTAATCTCGGGCCATGGCTTCATAATCTCGGTTGACCAAATGAACAACATGGCCTATGATCGCAAATCTAGCTTCCTCCGGTGTCTCACTCATCATACCAAAGTCTAGAAACGCAAGTTTCCCATCAGGCGTTGCCAATAGATTACCGGGATGAGGATCAGCATGAAAAAATCCATACTCTAAGAGTTGCCTTAAGCTACACTGGATTCCGGTATTTACAAGATCCAAAACCTTCAAACCTTGACTCTCAATAGCAACTTGTTCGTTTAGTTTCGTTCCCTCGACCCATTCCATTGTCAGCACCTTACGGCTCGTGTAATCCCAGAATATATCAGGTACAAGAACATCAGCTTTATCAGCATAAAGTTTCTTAAACCGTCTAGCGTTTTGCGCCTCCTGGACATAATTCAGCTCCTGATAAACTCTGCACGCAAACTCATCGATAAGGGTAAGGACATCGGTAGTGATGAAATCTGCATACTTGTTTATAAGTTTCCCAACTCCTCTAATTAGATAAAAGTCAAGACCAATGGCTTCTTCGATTCCTGGGCGTTGAACTTTAACTGCAACAACCTGACCCGAATACCTCAACTGAGCTTTATAAACCTGACCAAGACTAGCTGCCGCGATCGGCTCAGGGGATATAGTCGAGTAAATCGATTCTAGAGACACATCCAACTCTCTCTCAATACAAGCAAATGCCTCTGCATCAGGGAATGTTGGCAAAGCATCCTAACAACACATAGGAATATACAAAGTTAAGAGATTCTTCTTCTTATGGAATAATCGAGCGAATTAAAGAGGTGAACCTGAAGCTCAGCGAGTTCTTCGAGGTAATCGGGTGGACAAAGATCGGGTCGTGTAGATAAACCTTGACCTAATTTAACAAAAGTAGGTCCAAGACGAGTGAAAATCCGGCGGAGCTCACGAGCTCTCTTCTTCATCTTCTTCTCAAGATTACCTTGCTTCTGATCAATCCCTAATTTCAAAGCGAAACCACCCAAAGCTACCAATATCTCCAAACTTCTCCGTAAAGCCTAATAAGTTGCCAAAAATTGCATTCTCTCTCTCAGAATTTCACCAAAAAAAATTCAAAAAAAATCCTAGAGAGCTAACCTTGAGAGGTTGAGAGCCATGTTTTCTGGCGATAAGCTCTGGAGAATAAATAGAAGCATCAATTGCACGACCCAAAGCTCGCGCCTCAGCTTGAAGATCATCCGCTAGATCAGCTCGTCGGTTTAGCACAACCGACGACGATGGAGAAGGACTCGCCGCCGCTCCGTCTTCTCTTGGTCTAGCTTGAACCAGAGCTGCACGCGCTAATCTCCTCCGATTTACAGAGAGAAACTTGGAGTTTCCGCCATTTCTTCTCGAAACACCATCATTGACTAGAGTTAAACCCAGCGACTGACCAACCACAAGACTCATCGTGTTAATTCCGCGAAAACCCGAGAGAGAGAGAGAGAGAAGAAGGATTTCAGATTGTGATTGCTCGGCCAGTAACAGCCATGAGAGAAGAAGAAGAAAGAAGTATAGAGAGAGAAGAGAGATAGATGAGAAGAGAGATTTTAATTTGGGTTAGGAGTTTAGAAGAGTTTTTGGTTACTTACTTGGTTGCAAAACAAGGTCCACACTTTTGGCGTGCCGTGACGTTTTCTATTTAATAGCTACAATTTCCAAACCAGAAACTACTACAAGACAAAGGAATTATAGGATTTGAGAGGATTAAATAACGAAATCTAGAGGACAAGATTCATGGCCATGGAGTTTTTTTTTTTTTTTTTTTTTGTGTGAATGTGATTAGCCAAACAATATCCAAGGAACACAGTCCAATATTTGACTACTACATAGTTTCCATTTTGTTTTATGTACACGAAATGGCTACTACTTCAGTGTATATGCCTTAGTGTGAACAACTAGGTCTCGGAAATTTAGCCGCGGTTATTTAGTGTTCCTCTTCTAGCAAAATGAATTCGTTCTTCTGCAAGAGAAAACAATAATCCAACCGTTTTAGATTTTCATGGTTTTAGGGAAAGAATAAAGTATATAAGTTTAGTATGTTGTTACCGTGGCTGATCTCGTTGTTAACGTCATCATCATACTCTCCATTGTTACTTGTAAAAAATGGTGTTAGGTAGTTCCTGTCTAGTTCTGTGAATGACGCCGCGCTGTAACAACCAAGAAGAAACGGATTGGATTTTGGTATTTTAGTAGAAAACTTGAAAGCAAGCGACACGAGTTTGTGAGTTAATAAGTGACGTACCTCTTATGGAACTCTCTTAATTTTGTCCTGAATCCACTTCCTGATGGTGAGTCTTCATCATCAAAACTTGTCATGTATCGATTGTTCACAACCTCAAATCCCTGATAACAAAAAGGAGGATATTATGTCGTTTGCGCATCAAGAGATCAGTATTAACATCGAATTAGGACAGACTTGACTTACATCACCTAGGGATGATTCACGGCTATCGCCTACAACCTCTAAGGCTTCAAGCATTGTACCAGTGGATCCTCCAATTAGCAACACCTGAAATCAGTTCCAGCAGTATCAACTATTAGTTTCTAGAATCCTTTGAACGATATGCTCGGTTTAAAGGAAATCGTTAGTTTCTAGACAAGGATGGATTACCGTCAGAACAACAATGGCTGTAGTTGCAGTGAATATAGTTTGACCATGTCCTTCTGGGAGATCGTGAACGGATTGCAGAGCAAGAGCAAAAGCCATAGCACCTCGAAGTCCTATGCAATCCACATTTCTTTGTGTTACTTCTTACTGATAAACTGAAAACAACAACTACATATGAAACAAAGAGTAGTATCTTACCACTGTACCAAAGTGCTTTTTGATGGGTGATTGGTATTTTCCTATGAGCAGGTCGTGCCAGGTTTACCAAATATCCACAACCAAACACATTAGCTGCCCTGAGTAAGACAAATATGTGCAAGAGTACCACTATCAGACATAAAAACAACACAAAAAATGCAATTTGAAAATAATGTTCCATATGTATTTATACACACAGAACATTATGTGGAAAGATGCTAAAGTGACACAAAAAGCGTACCTTGCAATTACGATAAACAGCTGAGATTCATCACCAAGGATAAAGGAACGTCAAGGAACAACAGTAGTTTGTATAAACTAAGAAACAGTTGAATTTCAATTCAGTAGAACTTGGGTAAAAGGATACAATAGAGAAAAAGATGAATCCCACGTGTGACCAACTATGCTTTTCCATGGCAATATCAAAACCCATGTAGATGAACCTGCAGAATTTGACCATTTGAAATTGTATGGTCAGGTCATTGACGCATATCACAGATATCAAGAGGCATGAGGGTATAAGAAGCAAATGCATACACAAATGTCTCTGCCAGGGAAGATATCAGATGAAAAAATGCAGACACAAATCGCTGAGAATTTGCAGACAAGTTTGAGTAGGTATAATGCTTCATGACCTGAAAGGCACAAGACAATTTCCGTTATACTACTGTTACTTTTGGCTGAGAATCATATCACACAGAATTCATCAACCGAACATAAACTCACAATCCCAGTAAATAGAATTGATACGATGCCCGATAGACTGAGTCCTTCGGCAAGCATGTATCTAGCACAAGGAAGAAAAATATTAGTAAACTGTACAATTTCTATGAGGGTGAACTAGAGAGACATACAGCTAATTATAAAGAAGAGGAAAGTTTCAAAATTACTTACGAGAAATATGGAAAAAGCACAAAGAGGCAGCACTCCAAGTTCTGCAGACTGAAAGGAGAAGTGAGAGAATCAGAATAAAATATTTCAATGCTGACCACTAGAACCGAAATCAAGCAAGTTTTGAACATATAACTATGGTCACTCACTTGTCAACATCCAGCCCTGCATACTTGAAGAGGTGCTTTGCATTTAAGGCTAACAACTCGTTTATGAGTAATGAAATTAAGTAAAAATGTTTCATAAAAACTAAACCCAAAAAAGGATATGAGAGCAGAAGTAAATCCAACTCCAACCCCTGCAGACGAACACATTTGTCTCTTTAATAACCCACAAAGCACGCATATAGGAATATGTAATGACATGGGAAAACGTTGAGATGCTTAAAAGGAAAAATTTAGTTTGATATTCATATGCTATTTTTCTAAGGTTTCTCGAATTTGTTCATAACATTCAAGTTTTTAGCAGCATTCTCAAACTCTAAGCGCTCATGGCGTATAGAGACAGAGAGAAAGTAAGGCAGATATGCTTACCTGCAGACATTGAACCGACAAAGGTTTCGAGAAACCTGACTATCACCATAAAGAAATTCTGTCCAGATGAATGACTTCTCACCAAGGACATTGCCCTGCATTCCAGTTTATAGACTATCACCATAAAGAAATATCTGACCATTTGATTATAGTCTTTCACAGTATATTTTGAATTAGCATACATACCTATACAGAGATATGGCCATCTGCCAAAAAGCAATATAAGAAAGAGAAAAACCTGATAAGTAATGTGATATTGTTCATCATAATATAAGGAATCAGAAATCACTACTTAAAAACTACTAACAGCATCATTCAAAACTGATTCTCCAAACACCAGGGCATACAAATTTACGTCCGAGCCAAGTTCCTGCAAAAACAATACAGTAGTAAGAATGGTAGAAATCCACTGTTTGGAAAATCAAGAATCTCTCCGTAAAGCAGTAAAATAAAGTACCTGAAATATAGACAACACAGTGACAGGATCCGTGGCAGAGATTAAAGAGCCAAACATGAGACACTCAACGAATGGAAGTCTGTACATGAGAAACATCAAACCGCCAAGGTACCTTCAATAGAAAAACAGCTTGTGAATAATGGATTGCCAAATAACAGAAGCAATTCACAGGAGAGAGATACATACACTAGCACACCAGTAACAATGGAAGCTACAAAAGTTCCAAGTACAGAAAAAGTGACAATGGCTCCAAAATTTGAAAAGAAAGGTTTCTGCACAAAACCCAGCAACAACATAAGCATCATTAAGAAAATGGTACAACAAGCAAAACCAATAAAGGCATGAGAGAGATCTCTACACTTACAGGTTGTAGACTGAATCCTGACTGGGTGCAAACAAATACGTCAAGGAAAACAACATATATTGTTGCCAAATTAGAGAATCATAGAGATATAAGTAAGCAATTTAAGGATATAATATGATGGGCGGAAGCAGAAACAAGAAGAAGAACTCATCGTGGAAATTAAACCATGTCCTGAAGAAAATGAAAAATTGATTAGCACTGGAGAATCCTTACATACATATATACATGACTCTTTTGTGTATTCCAGGTCAGTAGAGAAAGGACAGAAAAATAGCAATAAAAAAATGAGAAAAATAATTTTTAAAAAAATCGATTAAGAACTTCAACGAACCTTATACTAGTCTCCGTATTCGAGATGTTCGCTAAACCACCAACGATCAACCCTAATTTTCACAAATTTTCAAAAGGAATAAAAAAAAAGGTCACGGGAAAATCGATGAGGACGAAGATCGGAATGCAAACTAACCGATGAGAAGAGAAGCACTAGCTTCGGGAAGATAATAGAACTTATGACGACGAAGGACATGGCCGAGTACAAAAGAGAGAACAAGCATCATGATCTGAAGCAAAATCCCAACTCCGGCGGCTTGTTGCTGCTTCTCTTGACCTTGAGGGTCGTGAATCGCCGGCGAAATTTCCAGCTCCGACATTACGCCTCGCCGAAATCGGATAAAAAATATTCTAGGGTTTTTGTATCAATGTTAGTTTGATTTTTTGGATTTTGCGGCTTTCTTTTCGTGTTTCGTCTTCTTCTTCGTTTTAATGTTCCCAGAGATTCACGAAAGTGAGTAAATGAAATGGACTTCTTCTTCTTCCTTTGTGAGAACGCATTTTGCTTTTTATAGGAATCTGTGTCCCTACTGGTGTTCTGACTTCTCAGGTGGCTTTCCGTTTTGGGCTTATTGGGCCTATAAGTATCTAACCCAATAGATACCATTTAGCCGAAATATTATTAAGATTGGTAAATAGATTCTCAAAATTTATTGTTATTATTTTTATTTTTTTTTGCTAGAAGGTAAATATTTCATTAAATGAAAAAGATTTAGGATTACAATCGGAATTGGAAAGACAATGGTTCCATGGCAAAAAAAAAGTTAAAAACATGGAAACATAGATTATCAAACGATTTTCAGTCCGTTCGCTCAACATAAACCCGAAAGAATATGGAGCAACGAAGTGATGACGATGTTATTTGTTCTTCCAAAAGCCATTGGAGGAATGACATTACTAAAGCTAAACCACAAAGATCATCCTTACCAAAGCCGGAGCATTAGAAGCCTTTCAGGTGACGTTCTTGATGGTTCGTCAATGGAAACCGGGCAGGACTCAATCACATTCGGCCTGTCGACATGTGAGAGCTAGGGGTGGGCATAATTTCCGTCCCGTTCCGTTCCGTCCCGTACCCGTTCCCGAATTCCCGTCTCTTATATTTCCCGTATTCCCATATGGGATAAGCTTTCAAGTCCCGATTGGGACCGGGACGGGACGTGACGGGAACGGGATATCCCAAAATCCCGTTTGAAAATCCCGTTTGAGATAAATATAAGTATTAGTTTATATATATATATATTAAAAAATGATGAATTATATTATGTCATATATTAAGTACTAATTAACGTCAATATGCCACTATTATTTGACAATGAATAGAATATAAATAAAGAGTAAACCTAATTACAAAGAACAATTTTTAGGGTTGCTCTTCTTTACTCAGAGCTACACGAATAGGCAAGAATATTTTCACTTCACTTTGATTATGATTCTTCTCTATCTCTTTGTTTATTCTTGTTGTTTGATTGTTGTCGGTGCTTTTCCTATAAAGCTTTTGTTCTTTTGATTTGAATATACTTTGTTTCTGTAGTTTGAGACTTTGAGTTCCTTTATTGTATTATATTACTTGTTTTTTCATTGATCATTTTTTTATTCAATTTTGTTTTATTCATGATATTTGTGATACTTATGTGGTTTAAGTTTGATTCAATTTGAAGATTATGGTTTTATTTTAAATTTTTAACTTTTATGGAATACAATTGAATTTTCTTTAATTCGAACATGCTTTTGATAAATTGGAAAAGCATGTTGTATACATATTTGTAAATTGAAGCATCGTTTAATCTAATTTTTGAGTCCAATTATTCTATGAGACTTCCCGTCCCGTTTCCGTCTCATCCCGTTCCATCCCGTTCCCGTCCTGAATTTTAAATGGGACATAAATGAGATATATTTTTCTAGTCCCATAAATCCTGTTCCCGTCCCGTTCCCGTTAGATCCCGTCCCATATTCCCGTTTGCCCACCCCTAGTGAGAGCCACAAAGAGCTCACACCATGAGCTTAACACCAAAGAGAAACCCCACAAACTAAATAGAACGAACGGTGCAAGCTCACTCTACCCAGTTCAACCCGGAGTCGACACTGAGCTAGCACATAGCCACAATGACAATGAAAACGACACCATTCGCCATTAGAATTACTCATCCTCTAACGCCCATAGCTAAGAAACTAGCAACGACATCGACACAACAACAACAAGAGTGGCCTGACAATAACCGTCACAACTAGAAATACAGAGATGGGGGAGCAGAGACACATCCCAGAGTCTCCACCGAAAGCAGAACCATATCTAAGATTACATCACCGCAAGCACCAAGGACAGAGTTAGCAAGCAACTAGGATGATGTCTTACACTCGACACGCCACAAAGACCAAAGAACCTGTCGGAAAGACTGCCGTCCACAGTGAGAGACCAACAGGGAAATAAGCCTAATCAACGAGCCCCATCATCCACGAGAAGCCAAAAACACCAAACAAGGAACACTATAACCTGCAACAAAAACCAATAGGGAGAAGGACTAGGAGATCGAGGCCCGAAGCTGAAGGGATCGAGATCACCAACAACAAACGGCGAAGCACAAACGCCCACCAACTGGGAATCTCAAAGACCCGTAGAACCTAGAGGACAACAAAGGTCTTTTGGGCTTAGACAGAGGCGACTCTCCACAAAATAAACCTTTGTTCCCGAACGGAAGAGCACGGCGAAGAAGAAGCCAAACCAACCCAGGACCACGGCAGAGAATCCGATGAAATCGAAAATGAGCGAAACCTCAGGCGACAAAATGGCTTGAGACAGGGTGACAGACGCCGCTCCATACCGGTCAAAGAAACACATCCGTCGCCGAAATCGCAAGGGTGGAGGAGGATCTACAGAGTATTGGAGAATGGTTTGATGCTGGTCAAATACGGTTTACGTTCGGTTCATTTAAATCAGCATCTACCAAAGATATTCTTAGATTTGAAGATTGTTCCTTCTCCGAAACAGAGGTCGTATCATAACAGAGTTCTTCTTGTTGTATCTAGTTATAGATTTTCCTAGATTTTTTATTATTGTTAAATGACTAACTATAAATGTATGCTTTGAACTTCATAATAAACTCAACGAGTTCTCAGCTTCTATATCTCTTTTTATGGTATCAGAGCCTGCAAATTAAACTAAAAAAATTCTCTAAAAATCGATTTCAATGGCTGCCGAAGGCACAAACACAAACACGAACACGAACACACCTGTGGAGGTGAGAGGAACCATCTCACCATACGACTTGACCTCGGCTGACAATCCAGGAGCGGTGATTTCTCATCCTCTGTTGAAAGGAATTAACTATGACGAGTGGGCTTGCGGTATAAAGACGGCGTTGACATCGCGCAAGAAGTTTGGGTTCCTTGATGGGACAATCACAAAACCAAATGAAGGATCGCCTGAGTTGGAGGATTGGTGGACAATTCAGGCACTTCTTGTGTCTTGGATCAAGATGACAATTGATCCAATGCTGCGTTCGACGATCTCTCACTGAGATGTAGCTCAAGATCTATGGGATCATCTGAAGAAACGTTTTTCCGTGATGAATGGCCCTCGAATTCAGCAAATCAAAGCTGAATTGGCTTGTTGCAAGCAGAGAGGACTTGCAATTGAGTCATATTACGGAAAATTGACTCGAATATGGGATAGTCTTGCAAGCTATCGTCCATTGAGGACCTGCAAATGTGGGTTATGTACGTGTAATCTTGGCGCAGCTCAAGAGATTGATCGTGAGGATGATAAGGTGCATCAATTTCTTTTTTGGCCTTGACGACCAGTTCCGTGCTGTTCGTTCGAGTCTTGTCGCACGCGTTCCCGTTCAGCCTTTGGAGGAAGTCTATAACATTGTTAGACAAGAAGAAGATCTTCGTGCGAGTGGAGAAGAAAGACTCGAGGTGACAGCTTTTGCTGTACAAACCAAACCACGTTACCGAGGCGATGAAAAGGAGAAGGGAATTTTATGTAAGCATTGTAATCGAAGTGGTCATTCTTTGGACAGTTGCGACGCTGTGATTGGTTATCCGGAGTGGTGGGGAGATAGACCCAAGAGCAGAACTCTACAAGGAAGAGGTCGTGGTGGAGCAAGCTCAAGTGGTAGTTTTAACGGAGGAGGAGGACGTGAACAAGTGACATACGCTAATTGTGTGTATGTTCCAAATGTTGAGGGCTTGAATCACGAGCATGTGAATCATGTTCTCACTGATCAAGACCGTGATGGCATAAGTGTTTTAAGCGAACAACAATGGCGCACAATAAAGAGTATTCTCAACACCGGAAAAGAAAACACCACCGAGAAGGTTTTTGGTAAGTTTTCTTTTCCTTCTTGGATTATGGACACAGGTGCGTCTCATCATTTGACAGGGAGGTTTGATGTATTGTCAAATGTTAGAGATATGGCACCTGTGTTAATTATCATGGCTGATGGTAGAGAGCAAGCCTCTCTTAAGGAAGGATCGATACGTCTTGGTTCTAATATGGTTATGAAATCAGTTTATTATGTGGAAGAGTTAAAGTGTGACTTAATTTCTGTAGGACAATTAATGGATGAAAATAGATGTGTAGTTCAGATGGCTGATCAGTTTCTCGTGGTTCAGGACCGCAATTCGAGGATGGTGACTGGAGCGGGTAAAAGAGTAGGAGGAACGTTTCACTTTCACAGTACGGAGATCGCATCATCAGTCACGACGGTGGAGGATAAAACATTTGAGCTGTGGCATAATAGGATGGGTCACCCGTCTGCGAAAGTTGTCGGATTACTTCCTTGTGTTTCTAGTTCGATTTCTTCTACTACTTTGAATAAAACGTGTGAGGTGTGTCTCCGCGCAAAGCAAACAAGAGAATGTTTTCCGATTAGTTTGAATAAAACTTCCAAGATTTCCGAGTTAATTCATGTTGATATTTGGGGTCCGTATCGGGCACCGTTGCATTCAGGAGCACGATACTTTCTGACGATTGTTGATGATTATTCAAGAGGAGTTTGGCTATATTTGTTGAATACATAGAGTGAAGCAACTACACATCTAAGAAATTTCTTTGCTCTCACAGAGAGACAATTTAATACGCAAGTCAAATCGGTTCGAAGTGATAACGGGTCCGAGTTCGTGTGTTTAACTGATTTCTTTCAAAAGAATGGAGTTATACAGGAGACATCTTGCGTCGGAACGCCACAACAAAATGGGAGAGTTGAGAGGAAGCACAAACATATACTCAACGTCGCTCGGGCTTTACGGTTTCAAGCGAATCTACCGATTCAATTTTGAGGAGAATGCGTTCTCACTGCAGGATATTTGATTAACATGACACCCAATTCGGTATTGGGTTATGTTACACCGTTTGAGCGATTGTTTAATAAAGCTTCGTCCTATGATCATCTTAAAGTCTTTGGGAGCTTGTGTTATGCTCACGATCAATTACGTGGAGGAGATAAATTCGCGTCTAGAAGTAGAAGATGTGTTTTTATGGGGTATCCACATGGAAAGAAGGGCTGGCGATTATATGATCTTGAAAAAATGGTATTCTTTGTCTCAAGAGATGTGGTCTTTTCAGAGTCAAATTTTCCGTATTCACCAGAGACTTCATTGCCTTTTGTCGATGAAGAAGAAGAGGGACAAGCTCTATGGGCTCCAATTGCCGAAGGAATTGTAGAAGATGATTTGGACCACTTTAATGAGTCTATTTTGCAAACATCTCCTACGATTGTAATTGAATCTACAAGTCAAAATGTTGGGCCCAATTCTTCACATAATTCGGCCCATATAGAAGATGAGATAGAAGAAAACGCTCCTGAAGCAACTCGCCATGTTGTTTCTTCACCACCGCTTATTTCAACAGAAGAAAGAATAGAAGCTGAAATTGGAGAACAACCGATGGGCAGAGGTCACCGTAAGAAGACGACCTTAGTCACGTTGAAGAAATTTGTGGTTAATTCCGTTGAGAGTAAACCTTTGGGAAATTTAGATGATGCAATTCTTTACCCAATCGCTAAGCAAGATGATGTTCATCGTTTCTCCGAAACACATATTGCTTATGTCGCTGCCGTAATCAAAGCAGTGGAACCAAAATCATTCAAACAAGCGATGGAAGATGAAAGATGGCGAGATGCTGTTGGGTCCGAGTATGGAGCATTGGTGGAAACCAATACATGGACAATCGAGGATTTGCCTCCTGGAAAACGAGCAATTGGATGTCAATGGGTATTCAAAGTAAAATTTGGCTAGATACAAAGCACGATTAGTGGCCATGGGTAACAAACAAATTGAAGGAGTAGATTATGGCGAGACTTTTTCTCCGGTGGCAAAGATGGGAATGGTTCGATTGTTTCTCGATGTTGCGTCTAAACGTGGATGGGCTGTGCATCAAATGGATGTTCACAATGTTTTCTTACCTGGAGACTTAGAAGAAGAAGTTTATATGAAATTGCCTCCGGGGTTTCAATCTTCCGACAAAAACAAGGTTTGTCGTTTACGAAAATCTCTCTACGGTTTGAAATAAGCGCCTAGATGTTGGTTTGCTAAATTGTCGACCGCATTAATCGATTATGGATTTGAGCAGTCTTTGGGAGATTACTCGTTGTTCACATATGAGAAAGGTACGATTCGATTACAAATTCTCATATATGTTGACGACTTGATAATCGCAGGAAGTTGTGTGAAAGCTACACAAGACTTCAAAGATTACTTATCATCGTGCTTTCATATGAAAGATTTGGGAGTTCTAAAATACTTTTTAGGTATTGAGGTAGCACGGAATGAGTCAGGCATCTATCTATGTCAAAGGAAATATGCTCTCGATATCATTTCAGAAACGGGTTTGTTGGGTGCAAGACCAGGGAATTTTCCTTTTGAACAAAATAATAATTTGGCTAGGTCTGACTCGCCGCGTCTACAAGATCCGAAACCGTATGGGCGTTTGTTGGAAAGATTGATTTATTTGAGTGTGACTCGACCTAATTTGGCATATTCGGTACACGTTTTAGCACAATTCATACAAAAACCGAGGATTGATCACTGGCTGGCAGCCCTTCGCGTTGTCCGATATTTGAAATCTGATCCGGGACAAGGTATATTGTTGAGATCAGACGAAAATTTTCAAATCACAGGCTGGTGTGACTCGGATTGGGCAAGTTGTCCGTTGACGCGTAGGTCGGTTACTGGATATTTTGTTCAAGTTGGTAGCTCACCAGTTTCATGGAAAACGCTTAAGCAGAAGACAGTGAGTCGCTCATCCACAGAGGCTGAATATCGGGCGATTGCTAGTCTCGTTCAAGAACTTATATGGCTGAAGCGAATGTTAATTACACTTGGTGTTAAGCATGAGCATCCAATAAGAGTACATTGTGATAGTAAGTCTGCTATATATATCGCGACAAATCCTGTCTTCCATGAGAGAACGAAACACATTGAACTTGATTGTCACTTCGTCAGAGACGAGGTACTGACTCGTAACATTACTCTTCATCATGTTGCATCAAAATCTCAACTTGCAGACATATTTACTAAGCCGATTGGACGAGATGGCTTTGAGTATTTCTAGTCCAAGCTTGGCATACGGAACTTGTATGCTCCAGCTTGAGGAGGGGTATTGGAGAATGGTTTGATGCTGGTCAAATACGGTTTACGTTCGGTTCATTTAAATCAACATCTACCAAAGATATTTTTAGATTTGAAGATTGTTCCTTCTCCAAAACAGAGGTCGTATCATAACAGAGTTCTTCTTGTTGTATCTAGTTATAGATTTTCCTAGATTTCTGATTATTGTTAAATGACTAACTATAAAGGTATGCTTTGAACTTCATAATAAACTCAACGAATTCTCAGCTTCTATATCTCTCTTTACAGAGTAGATCTGCGTCGATCGAAGACCGTGAGGCGAGTGATGGACGTTAGCTGAGCTAGGCCGACGGTGCTTCACGATCGACAAGAGAAGAAACCACGGCGAAGCCACCCAACACTCAGGCGCGACCGTCACGCACGACGCCTCTCCGACCCACTCACCGTGAGAAGTAAACCACTTCCAAAAGATCCGGGAAGCACAGTCGCCGAAGATCAGAACACAGAGAAGAAGGGAAGAGCCCTCTCACGGCGACGGTCGGAACCGTACACCGGAGAGGTGATCGGAAGCAAATCGGATCGTAATTGGGTTATGGATTACAATATTTTTTAAATAAAATTCTTTGTTATTATTTTCATAACCTTTTAAATACCAATTAAAATCTATTTTGACATGATAATGATTTTAAAATGACTCAAAAGTAATATCATAAAAATTGCATTTTTTTTTTGTCCTTGCAACATTGAAGATGATGGCAACTAGCATCTTATTATATACAGTAGCCAGGGATTACACTAAACTGTTTTGTGAATAATAAGTTCCATCATAAAATGAGAGATGCGATTTGCCGAAACAATGACACATGGTAGCTTTTATCTCTTAACTTTGAAAGCCTGCACAACAAAACCAAAAGAGTGGAGATTCTTATGAATTTGTAAGCAATAGCTCTGTATAATTAACAAATCTGGTAGCTTTTATTACCTTGATCTTTTCGAGCAGATTCTTGGCGTGTGCGTCATTTTCGAAATGATCACGAACAAGCTGCAATATTGGAAAAGGAGGCAATGATTATGTTGTTGCATCCAAACTACTAATGCGTTTTTCAAATATCATTAGGGACTCATGAAGCTGTAACATAAGAAAGTTTTACTTACTTGCAAATCTTATTCAACGCTTTCGTCAAGCCTTCCTTTAGATCGCCGGGGTGCAACTTGCCGCTCTCATATTCAGCAGCAATGTCTACAAAGTTTTTGTAGGTCCTAACATTTGGAAGAAATTCCACAACAGGATTAGTAGGCATGTGTACTGAGAAAATAGGATTCCAGCATTAAAAAATGTACACCAAGCAACCCAAAAAAGTTAAAGTGCAAACACTCACTTGTTACCACCATTTAATTCATTTCGCTCAACAACCGTGAACTCATCAAACCACGGAAGAATGATGTATTTGATGTATTCAAGGCATGGATTGCCTTCCACAATGTTTAGAGGACAGTAAGCATTCTCGATCTTCTCATTCACATCAGCCTGAGGACAACAAGACCTTCTAGTCAATAACAGCAAAAACTCTTCCTTTAGAAATTTGGCTAAGTTACAGTTACCTCCTTATCTTCCATAAAGATGGCAGATAATCGATTACTTTTGGACATCTTTTCTTGTCCTTCTAGGAGACCAGGAAGCATATCTGCAAGTAGTCACAGATAAAATATGATAAACAATGATGCTCTAGACCAGGACATGCATGGCATAACAGAAGTCGAATGGAAAAATTTAGAGCATACGGTGCGACAAGATAATTGGTTTGTTTTTCCTCTTTATGACATCACAGTATTCTCTCGCCAGCATATTTACTTTTCTTTGATCCATCCCAAGCCGGCAAATATCCGCCTACAGAACAGCAATCACAGAACTCATAAGCCAGATAGATAAAAACACATAACATAAACATTACACTGCATAAAGATCAACTCTAGTACATATGAACAAAATTAGCCAATCATATACGATCTTTTCTAGCCTGGAGCATTTTTCATTTTTCCAACAATGTAATAACCTTTCTGCTCAGGTAAAGCTAAAGATAAATTCCCAATTCCAAGTAACTAGCAACAGAATACAAAGACAGTTCAAAAGCAAGAACTAAAGACAAATACATAGAGAATACAAATAAAGTACCTCGAGGAAAAAAATATATGCACACTGCATGCATGGGTAAAGGATCTGAGCAGGACTCAGTTCATCGGAGTCACTACGCCCCATAATCTGCCCGCACCTACAAGGACAAGAACCTTCCCACACACAAAAGCAATGGATTGATAAAAAAAGAAAGTAATAACCTTAAGATTCTAGGTAGCTTGTTTTTGCGAATAATATCCATCACAAGAGTACTTGGCAGCATTAATTTCTTTGGACGACCACAAAAACTCTACTTTGTCTTGGTTCATCCCAGCTGCCTTCCATACCTCTATGAAGTATTCTCCAAAAACTTGGATTTTATCCAAGTCACCCCCAACTTTGTGGTTTAGTTGAGCAAACCAATCCGCAATCCAGATTTTTACTCGGCAACCAGCTGAAGTCAATTTGTTCACATTGATAACCTTCATCAATCCCTATTATGAAACAGGGAATAAAACCAATGTAATAAGTATCACACACTATGCACCCCAAGCTAACACTCATAATTAGCTAAAACACCCCAATTATAGAGCCCTTATGAATTGAAAAGTGGCAAATCAGAAGAAACAAAAGATAAACCTGAGCGATGTGCATCCTTCCTGATGGTTCAAATCCGTCGTAGCAAATCGGAGCAGCTTTCTTGGAAAGAAGATTCTTCAGCTCTTCCTCTTGTATGCATTCCTCACCAATGCTCTTCTCCACCTCTTCCTTCATCCTGGATGAAATCTCACGTGGATCTGGATTCTCCTGAAGACAAAGGAAGAAGGCCAAGGATTGAAAAGAAATCTGTTCAGGGTTTTCTGATTTTGGATTTTCCTCAATTAAGGGATATATATATTATATAGTTTATTTTATTTATATATTTAATAAAGGAAAAACAAAATTTCCTAAAATTTTATTTCAAAAACATTAAATCATTTAAAAATCAGAATTTCCTTTTCTTTATTTATATATACTTTATTTAGAATTAGAAGCCTATAACACCTTTGAATTCATTAATTGTATGATTTGTTTCCTAAATTTTAGATTTGAATTATTCCATTTATTGAAAATTCTAGCAAACAATATCTATCTAGCTTAAGATCATTATTCTGGCTGAACTCAAAGTTTGTTAGGTATCATCACTAAGAAGAGAAATAAAACCCCATAATTGGTAGACAAAAAACTCATCTATCTCATTTGTGTAGAGCGTTTTATCCGGACCCGATTACCGAATCCGAACCCGACCCGAAAATACCCGATCCGAACCCGATTTTGAATGTGAAAATACCCGATCGGATTTCAATTTCTTAAAGATAGGGTATCCGTACCCGATCGGATTATACCCGATACCCGATCGGGTACCCGATCCTTTTTTTTTTTACATACACATTAGTGGTTAGGGTTGGATGTCATTGATTAATTGGTCAGTATTAATAATATTGTATGACAAACTCAATTCAATTTCTTATTGAAATTGAAAAGTTTTTTTTTTTTTTTAATAACCAAGAGTGATTTTTTTAGATTTTAAAAATTTAGAGATGATTCCGGTAAAACCTTAGAACAGTTACCGTTCTTTTAAACTTCACTGTTTTCATATTTTTTTTAAGAATTATAACTTATTCATTCATATGTAGCTTTGATTTCTTGACTTGATTGAGCATTGTTCTTTTACATTTCATATGTTCATTTTTAAGTCTACAGAACTATTTCGGGTTTCGACAAAAAAAAAAAAAAAAAAACTATTTCGGGTATAGTTCGGGTATACCCGAAAATACCCGAACCCGAACCGAACCCGACCCGAATATATGTAATATCCGTTAGGGTATCATATCCCAAAACATAGGGTACCTGATACCCGAAATACCCGACCCGAACCCGAACGCCTACATGTGTGATCAAAGTTTATAGAAGAATCATCAACTTGTATTTTAAAGCAAAATCAAGTCTATCACTCAATTCTTGCACATAAATGGAAAAACGATTGAAAAGGTGTTAGTTCCTGCTTCTAAGAATACAATTTGTAACACTCATTAAGCTTATACTCACAGTGCACAAGGATTTAAGCTGAATTTGAGATCCGCTGGTTTCACATTGCATCATCCCTCAAGTATGTTCAAAATATCAGTCTTCAAATTTCCCATAAACCCCACCTGAACGAAGAAAAATTCGATCAATGAACAATCCAGAATCCAACTAACACATTATATCAATCAAAATCCAGAAATTAGCTTCAGATGATTCGATCCAAGCAAATCAAATCCAGAAATCTATCATCAAACTGGTGACGAAACCTTACATACTACATGGAATCAGAACCCAACCTATTTCTTCCGTCGTCGATCGAAGAACTTGCTGGAGACGGTGATAACGGCGAGGAAGGAGACTGCTCCGTAACAATAGATATAGACATTGAAGAAACGGAATCGAGCTACAACTGATCACCGGAACCGATGACCGGAGACACAAACTCGATCTGATCGTCGACGAAGAAGATCTCGGAAAGAAATCGAGTTCAGAGATTTTTTTTTCTGGGTAGGGGAAAATAAAATGACAGCCACGTGGCTTTGTGGAGAGATCATGAACTTTCTTATAATATAAAATTATTAAAATGGAAGAAAGAGAGTGTTTTGTGGAGTATATTGAGTGTGTGTTTAAATATAAAATTAATAAAAGTTGAGTAAAAAGAAGAGAGAATGTTTAAAATGGAGAGAGAAGAATCTAATATTGGATCTTTTTGGAGAGTGTTTTTAAAAGGATGAGAGAGTGTTTAAATATAAAATTAATAAAAGTTGAGTAAAATGATGAAGGAGAAGGTATAAAGTTGAGTAAAAGAAAAAGAGAATATGTGTTTTAATAATTTTATATTATAAGAACACCTCATAATACACCCAAAAATCTGCATGGCCTAAGGTTTTTTTGGAAATGAATTGTATAACTAAAAGTTTCAATTAAATCTTTAACAATTATGATTGTCACTTTTCTAAATTCATGACAATAGTAAGAAATCTTACAGAACAAATTACTACGTTTAAATCATTTACATATTGTATGCATCAAATAATAACAAATTCGTATAGATTTTTTTTCCTCTTTAGCTCATTCTATATTATCTTCATACCAAATCTAAATTTGTTCTCTCGGAATCGAGCTCGCTTATCACATTAATCAATATGAATGGTTCGGTGAATGAGTTGAAATCTATCATTCACGACATTCGTTGTTTCCGAATGGATTTCACTACTAACTTTTTTACTTTTATTTTTTCGCTCGGAAAATATTTTATCCGATGTTTTAGCAAAATTTGGTATTGTATCTTCAAACACTTCCTCCTAGTTTGGACTTGAGATTATAATATCAATCGGTTTGAACAAAAAAGATTTAGATGTTTTTTGAGGCGGTTAAAACGCAGAAATCCGTTTTCATAAACACCGATTAGAGAGTTTACGTTTTTTTTCATCACATTTCGGTTGGATTTCCATAGGAAAATTAATTATTACGTAACACGGCCTTAGTTACAAACTTACAATAACTAAAAATTCATGCAAAAATTAATAACAACGAAATTAATCTCTTTTCTTGATTAAACAAGAAACCCAAAAGACGATCATTACTTAGGCTCAATTTTGGTCATAACAGAGTAACCACCACTATAATCAAACTCTCCGTCTCGTACTTCCTTCTTCCTCATATTCTCACCGTACAAAACCTTCTCTCCTCCTCTCACGCCTCCAAAATCTGTAGCCGAAGACGACGCAGAAGCAGAGGAGCTAGTACTAACTCCACAATTCTGTATCATAATCTCAACTTCTTTAACAACTTCACTCATCGTTGGTCTCTCACTCGCAGTTTCATCAACGCATTTTAACGCTAATTCCAAATACCGACCAAGTTCCAGTAAAACTCCGGCGTCTCTCAACGAACGGTCCATTTTATCTCTTAATCCGTAGAATTCCTCCTCGCTCTTGTTCATCACAAGCTTGATTTCGCGAACAATGTACTTTCCTTTCTCTATCGGTTGTTTTGCAGTGATTAGTTCGAGCATTACAACACCGAAGCTATACACATCACTCTTCTCTGTAAGCTTTTGTGTTGTATAGTATTCTGGATCCAAATATCCCTGATATTGAAAGTATAACATAATGTAAAACATTTTTTTCTCCCTAAAACATTGCTTATTATAAAATAGAAGAAATATATACTAATTATTATTTTATGATATTAAGAGGACCATATATTTGTATTACATATTTAAAAAAGTTATTATCTTATCGAATTGTATGATATTTTAAATTGGCCTAACTTGTGATCAATTTTGTTTATTAATTTATAGAGTTTCTACTGTGTATATGAATGATTTCTTGTTTTTGTATTTGTATGAATGGTTCGTTGTTAAGAACTTACCAATGTGCCTTTGACTTGTGTTGAAACATGGCCTTTAGTGCAATCTGAAACCAGCTTAGACAAACCAAAATCAGCAACTTTAGCTGTGAGATTCTCATCCAAAAGAATATTTGTTGATTTCACGTCTCTGTGTATGATCGGTGGATCCGCTAATTCGTGGAGGTACGCTAGTCCTCTAGCCGATCCTAGCGCAACTCGTAGCCTCCTTTTCCAATCAAGCGCAATACCAGATCGTCCTAATAACATTGCGTAAGAATTTAAACGTATGTTTTTGTAATTGAATCAGTCAATAGCTAAAGATCAGATTCTGAAGTACCGGTTAAGCTATCTTTTAGTGATCCATTGGACATGTATTCGTATACTAGAATCTGCTCGCTTTGTTCAAAGCAAAATCCGACAAGTCCAACGAGGTTTTTGTGATGAACTCGAGAAAGTAACTCAATCTCTGTTTTGAACTCGTGCCCGCCTTGTGTTGATCCTTGTTGTGCTCTTTTGATTGCTACCATTTGCCCATCTTGAAGCATTCCTTTATAAACCTTTCCATAACCTCCATAACCCAACTCACTACTCATGGAGAAATTATTTGTGATCTTCTTGAGTTCCTCGTAGGAAAACCATCGTGCTCCTTTAAGTTGCGGCGCGCCACCACTGTCTTTTCCACTCGATGCCCATGAAACTGAGAAAATAAAAATCACTGATTCTTGTAACATATCAAAATATTCACTATAAAATTTAATATAGTTTTCTCATGAAAAGATTATATTGTTTCTACAAAAAAAACATTGGACTTACCAAACGGTCTACTAAAACCGATAGCTTGCTCTGCGCGTCTCTTCTGCCAAACCGCGTATATTCCTAAGGCAACAAGGCACAATACCAAAGCACTACAACCAGTAATTATCCCAATGACCATCCGAGAGCTCAACGAATGTCCATTACCATTAGCTACAAAAAAAATGTTTTCATATTGTTAAATTCCAATGTCTTCAACTTAAAATAAACGCATATGAGTTAGTTTACGAAGAAGCTACCTGGAAAAGTGTAAGGAGAGGCAATGAAATAGTAAGGTCCAAACAAAGGAGGAGGTTTAAATGTTTGGTTACTCAAATCAAATCCAATTCTTTGTACTTCACTTCTGTTAAAATACTTTCCAATAGATGGGAAAAGTTCTAACTGTATTTGAAGGTAATCATCATTGTTAAAGAAAGGGTTTTGTAAAGAGACCGATCCCGGAGTGAGTCCTAGTTTCACCCACAAACTCATCTCTAGAGAATGGTATGTGTTCACATTGGACAAGTCTCTAAACATTGGTCCTCGGAAGTATAGCGTGCCTTCGTAAGGGTACGCGCATTCACAGCTCTGAGGACTAATCTTTTGGTCTAATGGACAATTTTTCCCTCCACAGTTTGCAAGATTTGTCGAGTATATCCGTTTCACGTTTTGTTGCTGAATCTGACAGTAATTTGTGTTTGATAGAGCTGTTGTACATACCGGGTTTCCTACGAGTCTACAAATAAAAAGAGAGGTAAATTCAATTTCAAGTATAGGTTATTGTTAGTAAAATTTGGAAATAAATTGAAGAAGATATTTACATTAATGTATTTGTATATCCAGAGCTTAGTGTTACAGAGGAAATGTCATTGTCTTGTAGATCAACTAGTTGGAGTTGTGGACCTACTGTGTCTCCTAAGCTTAGTGTTCCATTGAATGAATTCTTTTTCAGTTTTCTGTGCAAAACTCCAAATTAGAAAGCTGTTGTCAAATTTTAGTGGAGACTAAAAGCTGAAAACTTACACTTGTTGGAGTTGTGGGTATCCAAAGAGTTTATTAGGTAGTGTTCCTTGAAGAGCTCCATATTCCATCACCCTATATCCAATAAAAGTGATTATATATTCAGAGAAAATACGCGATTTTTCGTAAAATGTAGCTTGAACAGTACTTACAGTGTGGTCAGTGAAGGTAAGGTTGAGAACCAGAGAGGAGACTCTGATGGATCAAATGAGTTATTGCTCATGTCTCTGTAACAGATAACCATATTTTCTCAAAACACAAAAATACGCAAATTAAATTGTAGTCAAAAGAAAATTTTCTAGTGCTGAGAATTTACATGTAGTTCAGTGACTTCATGTCTGATAAATCTGGTAAAGATCCTACAAGCTTGTTGTGTGCTAAGTTCCTGAAAACCACAAGTAAAGATTCATTAGTAGTGCCTGAAATGATGAATCTGTGAATATTTACAAGTATTGAATACACTCACAGTTCAATGATGTTTGTGAGATTACTAAGATTCTCTGGAACTTTTCCGGTGAGAGTGTTTCGGTCAAGCCGACTGATACAAATCCAGAAGAGTTAATCTTTCTGAATCAGAGTGGAAAGAAAATATGAAACTAATGATAAGAAGATGGTATGTTACTTACAGAACCTCTAGTGTTTGAACAAGTCCTAAAGTGGAAGGTATGCTCCCGGTGAATCGGTTTCCATCGAATAGTCTAACATTTCAAACAAATATGTTCTAATGAGTAACATGTTAAGTATAAACAAAAGTTTCAATAATGTTCAAAGAGTGTTTTGACTTACACATGTATCAGTATCATCTGAGAATAGAAAAGTTTAGGTGGAATGGTGCCTGAGAGCTGATTCTTGTTGAAATGACTACAAGTTTTTAACGTTTTTCGATCAGTTTAGAGATCGTTGAAGCCAAAGAAGAAGTCTAAATAAAAGATTCTTACAAGTGTTTGGCTTTTAAAAGAAGATCAAGACCAGGACTAGAACTTGATGAAATTGGAATGGGTCCTGTTAACTGATTATCCGCGAGATCCAACCAATAAACCTTGGTGAGATTTCCTAAAGCCGATGGAATTTTACCGGTGAAGTTATTCGAGTTCAAGGCCCTGAGGAAAAATCTCATCAAAAATAAGTTGGTTTCAAGGATAAAGTACACAAAATTAACATTTTCGATACGAGTTTCTTACAAGAAAGATAGATCTTTGAGATAACCAAGCTCATTTGGGATACTACCAGTGAATCCACAACCAGCAAGAATACTGAAAAAAAAAACAATAAAATTGTTTAGAATAGATACAAAAAGAAGAGAAAGAACAAGAAGAGATTCTTACAGGATATTTAGCTTTTGCAAGTCACCTAACCGGGAAGTAAGCGAACCCGTAAGCCCTGGATTAAACGAAAGATCCCTGAAAACAACGGAAAATGGACAATTTAGTAAGAAAAAAGGCGTCCCTCTATAGTATTTATCGGTAAATTCATCGAAAGACTAACAAGGATCTTAGTTCAGCTAATTCTCCAATGTCTCCACTAAGCCTTCCTTTTAGACCCATTGTTGATAAACCCCTGAACACAAAATAAGTAAGTCTAATGTTTCATACACAAACAGAAGTATATATGTATGAGTAGAACACTCACAGAGCAGTGATTCTTGAGCTATTACAAGAGACACCTTCCCAAGGAGTTCCACAAGGATCATCAGAGCCTCCCCAACTAGGAGGTGTATTGTCCCATTGATCCATCAAAGAACGAAGAGCCGCCGCTAATAATAAATCCAAGGATCAAACAAGCATTACAATCATTTTCAATAAATCATTTTTTTTTTTTTTTTGAATTGAATGTATACTTGTATTCAAACAAAAAAAAAACGTTTTTACATCAAGTGTTACATGGATCAAATTTCAATGCAAGGGAGAAATCAGAATACCATCACGAGAGTCAGTGACTGATGAAGTAATTGAGAAAACGGTGAAAGAGTAAGCGAAACAAATCAAGAGTAACCGCGGAGTAGCGGTTTTGGTGGTTGTTGTTGGAGACACCATTGTTCCTCAAGAGAGACATGAAATTTGAGGTTTGATATTTAAGTCAAATTTTGGAGACAGGAACAAGATTCCTTATGACACAAGATTAATCATTATTTCATCAAGAAAGAAAAATGTGTGTGGAAGTGCACCAACAAAAGTTGGTTTCATTTGCTTTTGAATCAATTTTCCTTCTCTTTGAAGTCAATTTAAAGGTTCGTATGGCTCTTTTTTTTTTTTTACAAAATACTTTTAGTTATTAAAACATTTTTGAGTGATACATTTCCAAATATGTACAAAATAATTTCGAAGAACCAATACAAAAATAATCATTTAAGCTCTCCAATCATGTAAACTTAAGTTACCGTTAAGCTCTGTTTTGTAATCAAAGCAACCTTCTTTCATCATTATGCAAAAATATAAGAGAAGATAGTGGAACCTACAATTATATAAGTGGGTCATGCCAGTACCAAAAAATCAAACCATTTCAATATTCACAATATTGTTAAAAATAAAAAGTAATGCAATATCGTTACAAAAAATTTCATCTCTCATCTTCTAAACTCGTTTTCTCTTACAACATAGTTATGATTATATCACTGTTTTTTTTTTTGTTACAGAAAATAATGTATGATAATATAAAGAAGTTAAAGGATTTGCCCAAAGACATGTCTCCGTGGAATAGAGAATAGGGAATAAGTATTGTGTATATTTTTTTAAAACAATGTATTATGCCGGATTTAAAATCCAGATCGTGGTACATAGACGACACTAGCACAAACCACTAGGTTACATGTCTAGATGATTGATACATTGAAACAGTATGCATAAATATTAAGTAAACTTATATCAGTAGGTCTTATGGATTTTTATAAGACTCAAAACCAAACAACCAACTTACAAAGTTATAGGAATTTATCTTTTCCATGGAAGTACCCACCCCAACGGTTTCTTAGCATCTCTCCTAAAGTAAATCCCATCTCTTCTGGCAGTCCATTGACGTAGCTGACCACATCGACGGTCAGCTGCTGCTCGGTATGTTTCAATATCGTAATAGAACTCTTTTGCAGGCCCATAGCGTAGCTCACAATTCCATTTTGTCCTTTCTCTTTAGTTAGTAACATCTGAAATCTCAAGGGTATAAGTTTGAACCCAATTTAGAGTGTCCACACCCCAATCCTGACCGTTCCATCCACGACAATGATATTGAAGAGGAGTATTAGAACCGAGGTCGTTATGAATTACCATACGGTTTACCGCGCAAGCTTCATTCAACCCAATATACATAGCAATAACTAACACAGAAACTATGAAACTCTTCATTTTTTTTATTTTTTATTTTTATGAAAGTTGATTTGCTATGGAGTAGTATTTTTGTGAAAGATAATTGGGTATGGAATAATAGATCATCAACATGGGGTATTTATACTTATTTGTTAGATAGTCTATTTGTGGTATGAGATAAATTTAAAAACAAATCGTGAACTAAAATAGCAGATATGGTCGGAGGAGAGAAGAGTTTACTCAATTTATGGTTAGCCAATTATTGAAGAGAGATACACTTTCCTAACATAGCTTTGACTAGTGTGTTACTATCTTCATTATCTCCTGTATTATCTCCTATAGTTTAGCCTTGTAATTTGTCTATAATCACTAACGTATCTCTCTTGATTCTTCAATGTACTTGAATTGACACACTTGTCAAAGCTATGTTAGGAAAGTATATCTCTCTTCAATACCAATAAGATAAAACCAAAATAAACTGACCATTATAGATTACAAATCACCACTAAAATCATAAATCTTGTTGTCTTCATGTCTTGTATTGAATATAAGATAAAACCAAAAAAAACTGACCATTATAGATTACAAATCACCACTAAAATCAAAAATCTTGTTGTCTTCATGTCTTGTATTGAATTATTTCACAATTTCACATATTTGAAATATTATTAGTCGAAAAAAACAAAAGTTGGATATGAAACAAAGAACATTGTGATGTGAAGTGTTTCTGTTTGTTTTTTTAACTTAGAGAATTCACACAAGTCCCAAAAAAAAAAACAAAAATTCACAACCATTTTCTCCAACTACTTGATCTAAGCTCACCAGAGAAGAACCTTGGAATGCTTAAGAGACTATTAACTCTAGTCAATCCTTCCAAAGCAGACCATTCTTCATCATCTTGTGCAACCGAGATACATTCCGCGAGCGTCATTGTCATAATCTTCGACTCAATCCCGCAACTCTTAGGCGTATTTTCTTCTTTAACCGCGACAATCTCACCCTCTTCCTCCTTATTACTGATACTAACACTCTCTATAGACTCTTCTTTGTGTGAATCTTTTATTACATTGCTTGAAACTTCCATGGATACCGATGAACCTTGTAGAAAGAGGCATACTACGGTACAATCGTCGTTCTTGGAAGTTGGATACTTGATTCTCCATGATCTAACCGCTGTGTCCACTAGAGCTCGAGCCGCTGTGTTTCGACTAGGAGCTGAAGCAATGATGTCAATAGCTTCTTTGTTTGATAACACATCCCAAACCTATAATACAATTCAGAAACTAATCTTGTTAAGCTTTAAAGATTTTGGAAAAGAAAAAAAATGCAATTTAAGTAGCACGAAACGGGATGTTTTAGTTTACCCCGTCACTAGCGAGAATAATGAACTGATCTCGATCTGTTAGGCGGCGGTAGTTGATATCTGGAACTGAGATTAAACCGTAATCTTTGAGACAAAAGTCACCAAAAGCTCGTGCCATTGCTAAACCAGGTGAATCGCTGTTTGGTAACCATACACGAGCTACCTCTGGCTCATCTTGCAATGCAAAGACTCTTCCTTTACATTTCTGAATCCTCGCTGATTCGCCTAAAGAGTACATAGAAAGCAAACGTTAAAGAAAATTTCTCAAAAGTTTAAAGATCAAGTTGTGATTGACATACTCGGCAAATCAGGTTTTAAGTCAACGGTTAATTGCACAGCGACCAAAGCATTGTCTTCGTCTCTTGTAGCAAGAACGGCTCTCGAGTCACCGATATTTCCAACCACCAGATCATTACCCTAATAGAAATCATTCCGAACAATCAAAACGATTAATACACAATCGATGAGGTTAGGAGAAAAATCGAAGCAAGTACCTGTTTGATCAAATTAACCGAAGTTGTTCCGCTGCAGAAACAATCAATAGTTGGATGCATTTTAAGCTCTTTATCTATCTGTTGACACGATTTAAGCAACGCGTGTTTGAGAGGCAAATACATCTCCGGAAGTTCATCGTTGTTCTCGTTTGGATTTAACTCACACCATTGCTCATCCATAGTAGCAACAGACTCACTTCTCTGGTCGTCTTCTTCTTCCTCTGTACATTTAACTTGAAGACCATTCTCGTTCACTAATTCCGATTCTGAGCTCATTTTCAATTGTGTCGAGAGCGTGAAAGGCAACGTATCACGGACTTTCTTCGCAACCATATGACCAAACGGTCCATGTCCATCGAATACACCACAAAACACTGTATCATCTTTTGAACAAAAGTTCTGGACAATTAAACAAGTTTCATAAGTTATACAAATTTGTCTTCTTATGTCAATGTAACATTAAGGATAAGTCAAGTAAATAGTGGTCCATGTAGAAGAAGTCAAAAACTCAAGACAACACAAGAACAACACACACGGCAAAACCAAAGACACATCATCTTTCAAAACTCTAAGCTTTGTGATGGTCCCAAAACAAAAATTGATTAGTCATGCATCATTCCAAGTTTTTCTCCTTCTTCTTAATAAGCACTAACAACAAAAGAATAATGCAAATCATGTTCTGAATCTGCAACAAGACACATGTGCAAGAAATCAAGTAACTTTCCTCAAACATTTCTTCACCAGAATCCCTTAAACTAATCAAATGATGACACAAAACCCTAAATTTGTTCATTCAAAAATGAGCAAAAACTTAGTAAAGGATCAATTTTTAAAGAAACGAACCTCAAAGACAAGCATGGCGTCTTGATTAGTTCCTTTCTTGCCTTGTTGAGTGTAAAGACATGCAATTTTACTTGAACCATTTGAAACCAACCGACCAAAAATCTGTTGAATCCCTTCGATTTCGCCGCCGCCTTTCAAATCTCTCGGCCGTCTCCACCGTCCGGAGCTTAATCGATCATCCGCCGTCTCCGCCGTAGTAGTAGCGGTGGTGCTTGTTTCTCCTGGTTCTTTACCAGTGGTACTTCTATCTACTGAATGACACAAACCCATTTTGAAAAATCCGAAGAAAAAAGCTCAAAGCTTTAAAAGTTCAATTTTTTTTCGAAATCGGCGATTGAAAATCTACGATTTTTCTGGGAGGTTTTGTCGGTAAATGAGTTACGGTATGATTTCCTCAAGGACCCAACAAGAAAAACGAAAAGAGATTAAAAAAAAAAAAAGCTATAAAAAAAAAACGAAACTTGGACTCTACAAAAATCCACTCTACTTTAGCTTTTGCTTTTAGGACCTGGTTTTTTTTCAAAATTTCCTCGGGAAAACTGCGATTTTCTCGGGGAAAAAGACGCGTACTTTAAGCATTGTTGCAAGAATCAAAAGGAAAAAAAAAACAGAGAGAGAGAAAAACAAAAATGAAATTCTTGTGAATTGATTTACGATTCTTTTGAACATAGAGATGCTATTACTTGCAGAGAGACCCACAAAGCCCAACGTTTACTTACTCCACTTTCGAGTAGAGAGAACTAAAAAAAAATTGAAATTTTTGTGTTGTGATGCTAAAGAACAATTGAGAGAGAAAGAGAGAGAGACGAAATGATCAAGACAAAAGATCAAAGATTGGTTCCGCACGTGAGATTTTTTTTCATTTTCTGAAAAATAATTGAGAAGAAGAGAAAAAAAACTGAGAAGAAAAGTTGGTTCTTTGGCTGCATCGTACCCTCCATCACCAGAAATTAATCCACTTACAAGTTGACACGTGGTATGAACTGGAAGTCTTTTTGTCGTTTGGCTGTGTGTAATGTTGGAATTTGATTTTTAATTAGTGAGTAGTTTTGTGTTACCTATTTTTTTTTGTTTTTTTGGCTTTCTGCTTTAATTAAGCCTTAATTATTTAGCCAGCCAAATTTATAAAAAAATATCTTTAGTCCAAAACTGATAATTCAAGTATCAAGTGCCCACTTGTGAAAATGCGTTATTGCATTAGGTGTTATACTCTGGATTTTAGTTAGCTTATGTATGAGCTTTTTAACTCATACTCATAAGAACACAGTATAATTTTTAGTGATTAGAATCGTTTTGAAGTTTGTACATATTGAACAACATAAATCACATCTTCATATATATATATATATATGATAAAATGAAGGCTATAACACAAGAAATATAAATATAAATGTACAACTTTGAGCATTAAAGCACCAAAGCAATTATGACTGAAATGGAATTCACGGATTGTGTGTTGGCCTATGCGACACAATGACAAGTCTTAGTTGTCCCCATTGAGTTTGGTGAGAGATGCATTCATTTACACGCATCCAAAATAATAAAACACATAAATTTAATCAAACTCCTTAAACTAAACCATCAGTCTAAGAAAATGCTTCTCAATAATCTTTTTTTGTATCAAATATTGTTACACATTATTATGTAACCGTGGTTATAAAATAGCTACCATGGTACATAATACTCCTACATAACAAACCTAAAAGACTAAAAAAAGATAGCACATAGTGTGATAGTAGGGAGTGATGAATGAATCAAATTACAAAACATCTGAAAGCAAATCTTACCTTCATTAGATGTATTTTCTTATTGAAATACTTATTGTTGAGGATAAATCAAACTTCTTATACTTAGCCACACATCTTCTCATTGTTTCTTAAGGGAAATCAAACCTAGGATTTTGAACATGGAAGTATGAGTTTTGGTTTAATTGAAAATATTGTAGGAAAGGATGATTGTGTTTTAGCTGCTTTAAAGCTTACTTGGGCGTGTTCAGTTTTGTATTTCTGAAGCTCTTCTTCTGCACAAATGAGCCTATGAACACACACACACACACAAAAAGAAGAAAGAATGTTGGATTTTAAACTACAATCAGAGAGAGCTACATTGCTTTCGATGGTGGGAAATTGTTGAAGTTACCTCCATTGCAGATCGGTTATGTCGTGGAGTAACTCTTTCTCTCTTTCGTGTGCTGCTTCAAGCTACGATTCAACAGAAGAACAATTTAGCTAAGTTCCAATTCTTTGGAGTATTGTGATTCAATAGTTTTGTTTTGCGCAAAAACGATTGAATACCATAGATTTCTCAGAAGGAGCTACAGTGGGTTGTTGTACGCTTCCTGATTCAGCTGCGCGTGCATCTACATCAGAGAAATAAAGAAAATTCATATCCCATGGCATGAAAATTGTATTGGAGACAGAAAAAAGAATGAAAGCTGCAGGAAATAAACCTGACAATTCTCTGTTGGTGAGTACTTTCATCATATGCAGAATGTTATCCTGGTTTTGGGACAATTTAGATTAGGCAATGAACTTTCTCATAGTTAATGAAAGAAAGTAAAATATACGCAGCAAAAGGTATACCCTTTCCAAAATATTAGTTTGCAGAACTGGATACACCAGCGGATACACGTATGAGCTGGTTAGATTTGGTAATGTGACATCAGATCCTATGGCAGAGGGAGGTAGAGAAGCAGCAGAATGTTGGCTTAGCACCTACATAAAACGCAAATAAAAATGGCTTTGTTTTTCATTGAGAAACCATTGAGATGAAAAGTTGTGGTAATATGACATTGATTTGTTTGTGTTTGCAGCTTATCAGGCTGACCTCAAAACTATTACAAACCTGCATGCTGTGACTCTTTTGCAGGATTGGAGATGGAACAGACACCTGATAAACAGAAAGTGAATACGAATACAAAAGAAAACCTTACAAACAAGAAACCGTTTTTTTTGTATACCTTGTCGATGTCGAGATTTTCAGAAGTTACTTTGAAACGCCCTCTTTGCTGCACAACTGGCGGCTTTGATTTGTCGTCAGATTCATCTGATACAGATACAAATAGATGTTAAGATTGGATTTCAATTATATAGAAGTTTTGTAAATGCTTACCTGCTGCTTTGGGTGGTTTAACAGCCAGCTCTGTTGGTACTTCATCTCCTCCCAATGTAGCCTGTGTCCCATTACAGGTTGACCCATTTTGAAGATGATCTTGGGTTTTATCACTGGAAATTATTGATTTAAATTCAATGTCGCATACATGTATAGTCAGTGAATATGAGCTTTCAAGTCAACTTTCAAGAAACCGGTAACAATTCAACAATAAGACAGGATTCTGAACCAAACAAAGCTCTTACAATAGTAGTACATGTTTAAGGACTAACCTCTCTCCTTTATTTGGAGCAACATTTCTATCTGTCAGAATCTCTGTTGGCTGATTAGTTGGGATTGATGTGGAATCCATTGATTTCCCATTGAATGCATGTGTAGTACCAACGGTTGTATTATTCATAGATAGATCTTCATGACGAGGAGATGAATATAAATAGTTGTCATAACTCGGGCGGGCAAGACTTGAATCATCATCAGATTTATCCCTGACCAACAAAAATTATTATTTGTTCAGTTTATTCACCTCTAGTAGTTTGACATAAGTAGATGGCTATATAAAACTTCCAAATAGAGAACAACTGAGCTAGAATTTAGAGATTAACCTCGCGATACTTAAACTTCGGTGAATTAGAGGTTGGAGAAACTTATTTGTCAGTTGACCAAAATCCTCCTGCAAAGATAAGATTATAAAGAACCCTTAAACCTTGACTAAATAAGAAAAGAAAATGAAAACAAGGATACATTTCTAACACTGGAAAATTCCAGAATCTGACAGTATGTAATCTAGAAGTTTAGACAGATTTCTAAAAGAGGACACCTGAGTCTCGAACTGCGTATCATGTGAATCTAGAGCCTGCAACGAAGTTGTACTTCCCGATAAACTGTTCTCGGATAAGCCACAGTCTATGTCCTGGATCTGATGGAAATAAGAACATCATAATATGAGGCACAGGGAACTTAACAGTTGGCTACTTTTTATGGTTTCAAGGAGATCAAACTTATACCAATGAAGCTTGTGCTTTCATATCATCGAGATTGAAATTCCACCCACTGATACCTCTCTTATATTCATTCTGCATGTTACTATGACAAAAGGTTAAAGACTAAATACTCTGCAGAACAATTGGAACTGGAAACCAAAAAGGTTAAAGATTCAAATATAGATAAATAAAAGCCAGAATTGAAAACTGGAAACACAAACCTGCGACAATTTCTCCTTCTCTCCATCCGCCATTTTCTCTTGTGCAAGCATATCTTCTTCCTTTTTCTACATGTAGAAAACATATCCTCATCAGTTTACATTATAAGATACTGATTGATAATATTGAACAGCTAAGGGATATCTACTTAGTTCTACAAAATCAACCTTTATCGCCTGAACACGTTTAACAAGATCTGGTAGCCCATCCAGAAGTTTTCGTGCAATGTAATCGCTTGACCTTGCTTGCTTGAAAAAGGAATGCTTTAACAACTTTTTTGCAGAAGGGCGTTTGGAAGGGTCTTTGACTAGACAGCTTGCAATCATCTGCTTGAAAGACTGGAAATACAGGCAAAAGTGGCAAAATTGAGATGATAATAAACCAACAAATCTGACCAGAATGTATAGTTTTGACACCAAAAGTATACCCTCGAAAACTTCTTATCTCTTTCATAATCCAGCCCTGGTGGTGCATTTTGCAAGGTCATAAGCAGAACCTGAAACCATATTTGTATTAGATTAAATCAAGAATTTGGAGATGAAATCGAGATACCACAAGGATATGAACCTTCATTGGTGGATACTTAGAGAAAGGAGCATGGCCATGTGCAAGCTCTAGCCCAGTTATACCAAACGACCAAATATCAGCCCTGAAGTAGATGTTCCACATAAGTAATACTACTATATACTCCTCTAGTAAACATAAACAAATAAAATAATATAACTTTGAATAGGAGTTTAAACTAACTTGAAGTCATAACCATGTAACTGTTCCATGACTTCAGGGGCCATCCTGTTAAAATACGAAGCAGTCGGTCAAGCATATGCTCATGAGAACTCAATTCAAACTATTGAAGTCCTCCACACACACACATACCTAGCACTTACCAGCAAGGTGTTCCAACAAAGGTGTTCCTCGTCCGTTGCCTATCACCTGAATCAAAGAGACAGGCAGATACACCAAAGTCCCCCAACTTGATTGACCCTCGAGCCCCGAGTAGAATATTGCCCGCCTGAATTCAAACCACGATAACACAATCACGACAAAGGAAATAATCAATACTTTTCCTCATCAATATATCACAATAAAAAAGCTAATTCACAAGCACAAAATTAAAATGTAACATTAGCTAAAAGAATATCATTCCATAAGTTTCAATTACTGACTTTGACATCCCGATGAATATGGCCATGCTGATGGAGATAGTCTAATCCTTTCAACGCCTCACGCAATATCGTCGCTATAATAGCTTCCTCAAAGCCATCAGGATATGCAGCTTTTAATATGTGAAGACAAGAACCACCAGACATGTATGGCATGACCACCCACAAATTATGATCACTAACAAAAGAGCAATGTGATTTCAACACATTCGGATGATCAACAAGCATCATCGTCTGCGCTTCACGCGAAATGTTGTTCTGCCAAAAAAACAAAGTATTAGCCTAAGCAAAATCCAACAAATCCTGATTCAAAAAGAGAAGGATCTAATCACCAGATCGCAGTTATCTCGTTCGAAATCGAGAATCTTAATAGCGACTACTTCATCGAACGGAACGCACAAAGCTCGATGCACTAAAGCACTAACACCTTGACCGATTACTTCGTATAAGGTGTAATACTCTGGCCCAATCGGATACTTCTTCTTCTCCATTGTTTCACTTAAAATCGAATCCAAAAACAAAAACTCAATATCTTATATAGCTCCAAATTCCGATTCCTCTCAGTATCGACAAAATCGGAGAGTTTCTGACCTGGAATCAAATATTTAGGGGAAGAATCAAAGATTATACCTGGAATAGAGCAGCGAAAAACTCAAACGCAGCTGGAGAATGTTGCTTGGGTTCTAATTCCAGTAAAGCAAATCTACAGAATCAATTTAAAAAACGGGAACAAAAATAAGAGATTCAAATCTCGCCTTAATTATTATTCGCGTAATGATGGGGGAAGAATTTATTGTAATACCTGGAAAATCACGACGTCCATGGAAAAATAAAAAATAATCAGAAATTGCAGGAAACAAAATTAGGAATGAATTAATGAGATAGATATCGTGCTGATGAAGATATTGATTTATGTAAACGCTTTGCTTTTTCGTTGAACTTTCTAATCAAAAATTTTCTCGGGAAAATGATTGAAACGAAAACGAGAGAGAAAGAGAGTTACAATCGGATCGCCGCTCAAATGGGGGAGAGAAGCTTTTTGGGTGTGAATATTGTTAAATTTGGAATCCCGCCTCTTTAGGTCTTTTTCTGCTTTTTTGCCCTTTTCTTCTTCTTCGTTCTAATTTCCTTATTTAATACTACTACTTTCTAAATCAAATATTTAAATATTTTTCGAAAAAAATTACTCACCGTCTATGTTTCGTTAACCTAGAATGGATAAGAAACAATCAAACAAATTACATTTAATACCGAACTAATTTTCTTCTTTCCTTCTTAATATAACCGAATCCGGACCTCACCAAAAAAAATATATATAACCGAATCCGGTTTACGTCTTTAACCAATGCAAAGATAATTCAAAATGAGTGCTTTAACGATGTCAGGTTTACGTCTTTAACCAATGCAAAGATAAATTCAAAATGAATGCTTTAACGATGTCAGGATTTGTAGCAAACCAATCGGTTTCTCCTGAACCAAATGAGAACACTTTTGCAGCTCAAAATTTGTAATAAACCAGGAGACAATCGGTTTGCCTGAACCAAATGAAACCAGTTTACCAATACAGGTTTAGTAGCAAACCAGCTCAAAATTGAACGTTTCAACATCGGAAAATCCGCGAATTGCCATAACCAAATGAAACCGGTTTGCCGAGACTAGTGGTTAACCATTCAACAGAATTTGTACTGAACCGCCTTAACCAAATGAAACCAGTTTGCCTAGACTAGTGGTATAACCTTTCAACATCAGAAAATCCGTGAATTTGCCATAAATCACGAAAACATTAAACAGTTTTGTTATGATATGATAAATATCTTTTACACTTTTATGTTTATCCCTCAAGAATTACGTGATAACACTTTTGAGTATATCTGCTTCCTTTTACACATAAAAATCTATCACAAACGTTACAATCGCTGCAAATACTAACGGATCGCATGAAAACGCAAACGGAGAAATGAAAATTCCAGCAGAAAAAAACCACACATTTGATTGTCAGAAGATAATTAAATATCCAACAGAACGTGAAGATGTAAGAAAAGAAGGATTTAGCTTGAAAATTGCCAAAACCTTTTCAACGAAGAGAGATTGTTTAATGAAACTCAGTCTTCAAAATCTCCTGCGTTCTCAAATAGATAGTTCGCTGCCAATTCTTCGTTACGGTCACACGCAAGGAAGGCTTCTATTACTGAGGCTCTATCAAATCCCAATCCCTCGAGCTGTTAAAGAAGGCAATATAGTTAAAGAAGGATTGCAAAGAAAAGTGTGTGAAAACAGTGTTACAATTAGAGGTGTTTTACCCGTTCAATCGCTTGTTGCTCTGCTGGGGTGACGTTAATGGCATGTGGCATTTCTTGGTCGGGTTGATCGAACATGTCTGCATCCCTGATGGATTTTGTTTCAAGATTTGTGAATCAGCTTATATATTTACAGAAATATCCATAAGCAGCATAAAATTACATCTGACAGAACCTTAAGACTACGATAAACAGATTAACGGACTCACCCATCAGATCCCTCATAGGGTTCGTTTACTAACTGAAGAAACTCTGCTTGGTTCTCTTGAATTAGCCTCAGAAGTTGAGGGTTTTGCTTTCCAAGTTCCTGAAGCATGGGCTGGTAGCAAAAGACATTCATAATCAGTGAGAATTTTTACAATTTACAAGACCAGAATAAAGAAAATTAGGCCGGTCTTACCTGAAGAATTTGAGGGTTGGAATGAACCATGGTGCGTAGTTGTTGGAACTAGAACAATAGCAAATACAAGAGGATCAGTACATGGATGACACTCACTAAAGTTTAGAAGGAAAGGTCAAAGCATGTTAAAATCCCCGACTATAAGGGATATATTAGATAAATAAACTCCGCATAAGTTGAAATGTGGTCCTAACCAATCTAAATGACCTTTTCTGTATCAACAATCTCTAGACATCATGACTGATGAGGAGATATCCAAAGGGTTAATAGAAAATAACTTCGCAATTTAGGAGAGATGCGGATAAAGATAGAATAGCAACCTGATCATTGTTCCTAAGAAATTCAAGCGTCCCAGGATCACCAGTGCCTGCAGCAGCAACTGTTTCCTGGGAAAATTAAATCATAGAGTGAGAGGGTAACTCAATATACATTCTTTCCAATAGACAAACAATACTAATTACCTGAGGGAATAAATCCAAAGGAGACGAGTTAGGTCCTCGAGACACAGCTGGGACAGGGGCTGCAACAGACCCAGGTACTGGCACAGCTACTTCAGCAGTTTCAGGAATTCCCTAAAAACATTAATAATACGGTCAATAATGTCATCCTTTAAACTCTTAGGTTATTAATAATGTTACAGAGAGGGAAGACAGGGGGGCATACAGAGTACAGATAATCAACAGCTCTCTCAGGGTTGTTATAAGCTGCACGAAGTGCACGGGTGACTGTTTCTTTGTCCCAGCTTCCGCCTCCCATATCCATTAATTGTTGGACTGTTTGCTCAAGATTATTGCCACTCACTAATGTTGAAGCAGCTTGTCCATAGGTGTCAGTCTGTGCCCTGCCACATACCATTCAACTGTGGAGATTATAGTGTATCGATGAAATTCAGAACATATATTAGAGATCAAACATGAAATTTTTTAGAAAACCATAAAAGGGGCAGTAGGCAAGACTTGAGAAAGAAAAAAATGAAAACATAGACAATAGAAACAACTCCTTTCCAAAGAAGCTTCATTTTACAATGGTAAAACTTACGCCGGTTGTTCTTGAGCAGGGATAGGTGAAGCAGGCGCAGCTGTAGACTGGGCTGTAGATGGAGCTGCAGGCTGCTTTTCCAATACGAACTTGTATTAAAAAAAAAAAAAAGTGCAACAAGTTGCTTATCACATAATTCCACGAGTAAATGTATGCAAGAAAGTTACCTTAGTCGAAGATGTAGTAGACGTAGTAGCGGAAGCAGGCTGTGAAATAGAAGAAGGATTATTTTTCTATTGACAATCATCAGACTAAACCAGTGATGTACAAAAATATGATAATATAATAAGCTACCTGAGCTGACGACTGACCAGCTGAACCAGCAGTTTTACTCTACAATTCATCAACAACCAAAGGCAAAGACAATGTCAGTAGTGCCATGACAAGCTAAATAATATTTCATAGCAAGAGAACAATATATCTAGCAACATATGCCTAAGGACACTCATTCATAAGCTTTAAACATTTCACTGTTTAGGAACTGACTGTAACTTAACTGGATATTCAATCTTCCCAAATTTGCAACAAATGGAAATAAGAAGGCTGATTAGAACTATGATTATTGAATAGTTTACCTTGCTAAGCATGACGACAAGAAAACCTTCCTCAGTAACCTTATTCTCCACCAAAGTAGTTTCATCTTTCAAAACTTTTCCATTGTGAATCAACAATTGTTGCCCACATGGATAATTATCTTTCCCTTGTGAATCCTCTATATTCTTCTTCACCGCCATTACCTTAAAAAAAACAAGCACATCATTCACAAATTCAATGATTCACAAAATTTGAAAGACCAACACAAACCAATTTCACCAAACCAGATTCATAGCACAATTTGAGCAGCTATACACAAGTGAACAAACTTCGATCACCAAAAATTCAAAATTGGGGATCTACTTTTCTCTACCCTCCTACGCAAAATTACTTATACGAATACACGAAGAAAGTGTAAATGACGAGAGAACTAACCGTATCGGAGGACAAAACCCTAATTTCAAAATGACGACCTTTAAGAGTCTTAACGGTGAGCTTCATCGTCGGAAAAGATGAAATTGACGACGCTGGGTAGGTGGAATTCCGGCTAGAATCGACGACGGAGACAGAGAGAGACCTAACCAAAAAAGCTCTATTCGAGAGATCGAGAGCGACGCTACAGAAAAAAGACGACTGTAGCTAAAATAAAAACAGTCACATCAATTAGAGCGTTTCGGATTTTAAACGCGGCAAGAGATCTCCATGTGCAGTCCACGTGACGCATGCCCTGACAAATTAAATCTCCAATTTCCCCTTTTAATTCCTTTTTTTCTTAAAATATAATACTATTCCTTTTTAAAGTTTTATTTGTATTTTTTACATATTAGGAATTTAGGATCACAAAATATTTACCACCATAATTATTAGTGTGACATGAACTTTTCCTTTTAAATTCTCCCATTTTAACAATAGTTTTTCCAATATTCTAGTAAATCACATTGTAGATATGAGAAAATAAAAATATTTAGCAAATGATCTATCAAGAAAAACATCATGAAGCATGATAATCATGGGCTTGACTCAGATTTACTTAAATAGCCCAATAAATACTACTACTAAATACTAATGTATACTTTCTTCACATGGGCCCAATCCATTGACTAATGACATTAATTAGTCTAACTAACCCAAAACAACTCTAATTGTCGGTATTTAGTTAGCCATCAATTTTAGGATACTTTACCCTTGACTAGTTGTATAGTCCATTTCCGATCGCATGAAATGAAAGTCGGATCAGTTTTTTCAAAAAACCATTCGCATTTTTATCCGATTTACCAGACTTAGGACGCAATGACCATTAACTACATACCAAAAATTTAC
This sequence comes from Draba incana, assembly GCA_963576765.1. Lineage (NCBI taxonomy): Eukaryota > Viridiplantae > Streptophyta > Magnoliopsida > Brassicales > Brassicaceae > Draba > Draba incana. The sequence continues at coordinate 1,125,380 of OY755209.1, read as the reverse complement.
TATATTCTCGATTTTTTCAGTTTATTCCAAAAAATATATAGTTTTTGTGTATTGAAATGTCAATTCGAATAATTTGATCCGGAATATAGTAAACAACCATTATCCATAATTCCATAGTGTAGATCATGTAATGTCGGTCGAAAACTTAAATGCCAGCTACATGAATGACAACCCTACATGTTACAGCATGCACATTGCACACCCCAAGAAGTCTAAAAGTAATATAAAATTATTAAAACACATACTTTCTCTTCCTTTTACTCAATTTTATACCTTCTCTTTTATCATTTTACTCAACTTTTATTAATTTTATATTTAAACACACTCTTTTACTTTTAAATACACTCTCCAAAAGATCCAATTTAACACACTCTCTCTTCCTTTTAAACACTCTCTACTCTCTTTACTCAAATATTATTAATTTTATATTTCAATATACCTCACAAAAACACTCTCTTAACACTCTCTTTCTTCCTTTTACAACCATTTTAATAATTTTATATTATAAGAACACCCACTTTAGACTATTTGGGGTTATTAAACACTCTCTACTCTCTTTACTCAAATATTATTAATTTTATATTTCAATATACCTCACAAAAACACTCTCTTAACACTCTTTTTCTTCCTTTTATAACCATTTTACCAATATTCGTGCTCTTAGAGCGCATTTATATAACAACTTCACATGTCTAGTCGTACTAAAGTGGAAAATAGCTCAATTCCAGAACAAACCCAACACGCATTCTCTTTTTCTCATTATTCTTTTATTCCAAATCATCCCTTAAATTTACGGTATTTGTGTAACGGACCGTGTTCTTTTGAGATTTTATTTTCGATAAACCGCGTTTTCCGGCGAAATCAGCTCTTACTCTCTAGCCGGAACTCTACGGTGGTGGAGAGATCTACAATTTTGGCAAACTCCGACGAAGAAAAAAAGCTTCTTCAATTTTATTTCTCCGAAATTAGGGCTTCGACGGAGCTGGAATCAGCTCTTCTTCTTCTCCAGATCTATAATCCGTTCGTTAATCTTTTTTCCCTGATTCGATCTGTTTCCTTCGATTGAAATCGTTTAGTTTCGATTTTCTCTATCTATGTGTGTTTTGAATGATTATCGTTATAGATCAATGATTCAGAAATTCAGATTTGAATTAGTGTTTTGGTGATTGATTTCTCTTTTGTGAAAATTGTTTTGAAATTTGAAATTTGGCAATTTGTAGAAGTTGTTATGAACTCGAATTCTCATTTCAGGTTTTGGTGTTTTAAGAAGCTATGGTACTTGATGGGATTGTATCATCGCCATTACGAAGGCCACATGCGTTAAAGAAGCAATGGGAGGATTTGGGTAGCTTTTCGACTGTTTTCCAAAGGCATCGGTTTCTTTTGACCGCGATGATCCTTTTGGCGTTCCTCTGCACCATTTATATCTATTTCGCCGTCACATTAGGCGGTCGGCACTTGTCGTGTTCGGGTATGACCGGAAAAGAGAAGGCAATGTGTCAAATGGAACATGTCCAAGCAAGTTTCTCTAAAGGGAAACTGAAATTTTTCTTGTAGAGTGTTGTTATCAGCCAAAGCTGATAAGCATTGTACAAAACATTTGTTTACTTGCTGATGATGATAAGCATTGTAGAACATTTGTTTTTTTCTTTTGTAACTCTAATGTAATGTGTGTGTAATAGCCTCAAGAATGGCTTTATGATGTTTCATCAGAATCTACACTTTTTTTTTTCTTATGTTACTTGGATTATGTCCCAAGATTATTGACAATTATTGTACAAATGAATCTTCCTGTGATGGAATGTATTGATAAAAAGGTTTTTGAATTCTGAGAACAGTCTGTTTTATTTTACCTTGAATGTTGAAAGCTTGTTATCACAAGCTTTATGTATTTGATTCTTGAAAATTACATTAGGATTCGTGATTTGTCTGGAGATTCTTCGAAAGAAGAACTCAGAAAACCTGTATCTTGATCATCGGTTTAGAGATTTTAGCATAATTTTTCTTTGGGAAATTTGTAGTTTAATCGTTGATAAAGTTCATGTTTATTATAACTAGGGATGTTAGGTTGGGTAAAATAACCTGAACCCGAACTGAACCCGTCTATCAAATACCCGAAATGAACTCAAAATTTATAAACACGAAAACTAAACCCGTAAAACCCCACTATATTTCAAGCCTACCCGTGGGTACCCGATAGTGTTTTTTTTCCATTCTTGTAATGCTTTTTGTAATATTATGTAATTTTCATATAATTTTCATGTTAAACTAGATGCAGTTTTTGTTATCCATTTTGGAAATTTGACCAATTATTCATAACTAATATTCAACATAGAAAAAATATTCAAATTCAAAATAACCAAAAGAAAAGATCTAAATATTTGATCAAAAGTCTCTAACATGAACCAAAAGAAGTCTAAATTTTGAAATTTTTTTATTTTAATCACTCATCTAGTGAAATAATTCCACCAGTGACTTTAAATTTAGATGAGTCATCCTCCGATCAAAAGGTCTAAATATTTGGTCAACGGGATCTTCTCATCCTCCGATCACAAGCATGCTTCCAAGACATGTTTGAATTGTAATCCAACTACACATTTTAATCACTAACATTCACAACCAAACATATATAGAATTTACATGGCCTAAAGCAGATTGAACTAAACCATCCTTATGAGCTACTTGTCATTCCTGATGAGCTTGCCATCTTTGTAACATCTTCATTTTCTTCATCAAAGTTGTCTTCAATGTCACCTAACATATAAAGATATGAATTAAACAAGAAAAATAGCTAAATCATAAGACATGAATTTTAATTTATTTTCTGATTACCTTCAAATTCTGCATCTAACATGAAAGTAGTATTCATCACACAACAACTCATTACCAACAATCATCTGAAGACAGTGTTGAAGGATCTTTATAACTAGAACAATCTTTGTGAGGAGAAGTAACTCAATATCATAACATACATATCATATCATCTAAACTTTGTTGATCAAACACTCACTTTGTGTAAAAAGTCATAAGAAAAAGTGTCAAAATTAAAAATTTAGATAGAGAAGGTTTATATTGCAAATTGATAAAGTTTGAAGTCGGTTCATCTTTTTCTTTTTAACTAAGAATTAACTATTGCGTTTGACAAAAAAAAAAAAAAAAAATCTAATCATAGAAACCTGATAGAAGATTTGGATGTGTACCAAATGCGCACATTTGGACCTATATAATTTCAGTCGCGAGTTCTAGAGATGTTCTGATCATTCATAGCTTAAGAGGGACTCCCTAAAGGTCAAAGAACTTTCGTTCCACATCTATTAGATACGTACATTTGGGTCTCATTATCGCCACAGTTGTTCTACCCAAGATTTGTCAGCAATGGCCTTCACGTGGGAAACAACGGTGTTGTCCTTGTATCCTTGTCGACATTATACTTGGCTTTGGCTGCTAATTCGCTTCCAACTGATCATCTTTAATTATAACACTATAAATCTATTTACCAGAATCCTTGAGGTGCAAAAACCTCTCCTTGGTAAAAGCGGAGGAGGTACCGAATTCCAAATGTTGTGATCCAAATAACGCGACGAGTTCTATAATTGATCATCTGCCTACTCTTGAGCCTTGTTTTCTTTCGAAGCATCTTCTTTCGCATTTCGTCATGCTGGAAATTAAACCACCGAAAAAGAGAAAAGAAAAAGATAGAAAAAAGCAGAAGAAGACAGAAAAGATTTGAAGAGTAAAGGGGCAATGGAAGGACATGGGGGAGGCGAGTAAGCCACGTTTCTCCACCTTTGGGTTGTCTTCGTCTTCCCACTAGTATGCGAGAAGATTCAAAGTCTGTGCTCGGGGATGATCGCTTCTACAAAAGTAATATTAAAGAAGGAGATGTGGAACCCGATTGAAAAGAACAATCTTGTCATATGGTTTGAACTTTGAAGAATTATATAGTCTACTATATAGCTTTAGTTTCTTAGGAATCCAGTTCAAGTATTCGAGAATCTTTTCATTTCAAATCCTTTTATTAGCCGAATCCAGTTAAAGGTTGTACATTTGGATTATGTTCTTACATTTGAGGTAAAAAAAATAAAAATGTATCTTGTCAATGAAAAGCTTATAAATAAAGGAGATTTAAGCTCAGTCTCAATGATGTTTGATCTGTTTTTGTATTAACTTCAAACTTTACGCAATATCGGGGTAAATTCATTATATCTTTATGCTTACTTCTCCTGTTGTTGGTTGAGATTGTTCATGGAACTCTAGGTTGTCTCACAATAGGAGTAATCAACTTCCAAACTGTGTTTCAAACCCATAAAACCCAAAATCAATAAACAAAAATTGGTAGTAGGTGACTAAATTGGGTATAATAAGAGATTTGGTTACAATGTCTGCAGCATTATCTCTCATTTAGATCTTCTGTTAGGTCAAGAAATGAAACTATTAGATTTTACATTATAAAAAAGTTTAGAAAACATTGAGAGACATTGTTATCACACAATTGAACAACACTTTTTTGGCACATTTGAAGTCTATCAGATTCCATAATCACCAAGTTCAATGAGGAACCAAGGGTTCAGCATCTAACTTGGGAGATAAATCAAAAAGCGAAGCTGGAGCAGTCATGCCGACGCTCCAAGAATCATCTATGTTGATTTCCATGTCGGTTTCTTCTTCTTCTTCTTCCTCTTCCATATGTACTTCTAAATCTTCAGGAGATGAACGGATCCTCACAAGCTCAATCGAGACTTCTCTCATGTTTGGCCGCTTCTTCCCTTTCAGGCTTAAACACCTTCTGGCTAGTTTTGCCACGGCCAGCACTTGTTCGACATTGTAGTCTTCTTTGATCCGAGGATCAACAATATCAAGAACTCTGTTCTGTTTCATAGCCTCGATGAAATGAGATGCAAGCCCTCTGTTTTCTTCGGGGCGCATAACAGAAAATGGTTTCTCTCCGGTTATAAGCTCAACCATGACAACCCCGAAACTATAAACATCACTTTTATCCGTAAACTGGCTAGTTTGAAAGTACTCTGGATCCAAGTATCCAAAAGTGCCTGCAACTAGAGTTGTCAAGTGAGTTTGATCTATGTTTATAGATCTCGAAGTCCCAAAATCAGACACCTTGGCTCGATACTCCTCATCCAAAAGTATGTTTGTGGTCTTGACATCTCTGTGGTAGACCGGAGTAGATGCAGCCGAGTGCAAGTAAGAAAGAGCTCCTGCAATCTCCACAGCAATACGCAAACGCACGTCCCAAGTCAGTGTGAAATCATCAGAATCATCGTGGAGTCGCTTGTATAAGTCTCCGTTTGGAATATACTCATAAATCAAGATAGGAACTTCGGTCTCGAGACAACACCCCATGAGTTTCACAATGTTTCTATGGTTAATCTGTGAGAGAACGCCGACTTCATTGATGAATTCCTCGACTTTATCTTCATCCAAGACTTTAGATCTTTTCACAGCGACGATTTGTCCATCTACCAACATTCCTTTATAGACAGTACCTTGACCTCCTTGCCCAAGAATCCTGTTCTTGTTGAAATTATCCGTCGCTTTCTCCAGCTCTTTCGAGCTGAATATCTTGGACGTCTCCACGTTACCTACTTCGTTTGTAGCTAACTGTTGTTTCAACAACAAGCCTCCATTACGTTTAAAGAAGTTCCTCTTTCGGATAATATTCCTCTGCCTCTTACCGCATTTGATCAATCCCCATATCCCGAGAACCAAGAAAAGCAACGCGAAACCGAGAACAAGAGCTGCACAATAATGAAAAAAAACCCATCAAGATCACTCCTTTTTGTTACATGACTTTAGAATATACAAGTAAAACTCCATTGATTCACCTTGAATCCAAGGCTTGGTCTTCTTTGTTGTTCTTGTTCCCTTCAGGTCGCACCTATACGATCCAATGATATTTACGCAAGTTTTTTCCCCACAAATTCCTTTTTCTTCCTCACATTCATCAATGTCTTAAAAACCAAGAATCAAAATCAAGAAATTCATAATCAAACTTAATAAACACCATTACTGCAAAAACATGAAAATCTTACCAATGCATCCACCAGGAATGTACGGATTCCCTTTGTAACCCATATTATTGCAGTAGCAGTTAGTGTAACCAAACCCAGACAAGTAACCATACTCGCAAACACAGTTCGATCCGTTCAAAGACCCAGCCAAGACAATCCCAGTTTTCGTCAAATTCACACATCCCACAGGATTTGTTAATCGAGAATCCGGTGTAACAAAGTACCATCCAAGCTCAACCACACTAAACCCATTACTATAAATCTCCTCCGGCTCCGTAACATTAGCCGGAGAGTAAGTCTCGTTCGTCAAGAAAGCAACTTTACAGTTTCTTCCTTGAGTTGTGTTACCACCGGAGCTTTCTAAAATAACGCCAATTACTTGCGGTTTTTTCGCTTGAATCTTCGCCTGACAACATCTATAACCACCACAGATCTCGTCTAAACGAGTATTGTCTCCGTCGCAGCTCGATTCGCATCCTGAGGTCTGAGATTCGATGTGGGTAATCAAAGCTCTGGTTTCACAGCCTACTGAGACAAGACGATTCGATGTGGTGATGAAAAAGGGGCTTACTTTACCGGTGAGGTTTAAAAGAAGAGGCTTTTCGTTTTCGGGTCCTTGAGAGCAGCCTGAAGAAGTCACCGGAGATTTGATGTGAACATTGTAGGAATTACCCAATTTGGTTCGAAGAGTGATGCTCACTAATTCTCTGTTGATCTTAGAGAGGAACGGAGCTAGGGATTTGCCATTGCCGGAGGTGGTGTTACAGACAACCTCATACCACTCGTTGAGATAACAGTGTTTTGGTCCGATACCAAACGGGTAAGGAATTGAGATTGCACCACAGTTTCGATTACAAGAACTTGAGTTGACATTTTGAGCTGTTGTTATCAAAGAAGGACTATTGATGCACATAATTAGGAGTGAGAGTAGAATACAGAGGAAAAGTTTATCTGTTTTCATTGTTTGGGCCTTTTTGGTTTTCGTTTTCTTTTTCTGGCGACTTTTTTTATAAACAGTAAATATTGAGCCGCCTCGGTGGACGAAAGTTCTATAAAATAAAATTCTTGTATTAGGCTATTTACAAAAGATAGTTGAATACAAAATTAAAAAAAATATTATATTTTGTATAAAAGTTTAGAAATTATTGAGCCATTTCGTTGGACGAAAGTTATGGAAACTTTTATCGTATTAGACTATTTATAATAGGATAGTTGAACTAAAAAACTTTAAAGATTTTCTAATGCTTTTTGTATGAAAGTTAGAGCACCTCCATTGGGAGAGGTTTATAAAGAGTATCTGAAAAATATAAATAAATAAAAAATAGAGAAAATAGGAGAAAGATAGAAATGAGTTTCTCAATGAAGAGATTTGAGATACTCTTTCAGAAACTCTCTTAACAAATGTTTAGTTTTAATTGGTTCAATTTTTTTTAAGTTATTAAAATTTTAATTAAAATCTTATATTATGTTAAAATACTAATATCATTTAGTTTAGAGCCCAATTTTATAAACTTTACTAATGGAGATGCTCTTAACAATTACTGAGTCGCGCCCAATTTCGGTTAACGAAAGTTTTTTTTTTTTTTTATCTCAATTTTCAGTGAACAAAAAAACCTAAAGGGCCCATAGAAAGTTAGAACAAACACTTTTTAATATATTAGGCTATATAAATAGGATAGTTGAAGAATATAAAATTCAAAAGAATTCTAATGTATTGGTATTATTGAGCCGCCTCTTTGGACGAGAGTGTTATGAATTTTTATTTATTGTAGTAGATTATTTACAATGGACAAGTTCAATAGAAAATTCAATTTTTAATGACTTGTGTGTATGAAAGTTAACAACTACTGAACCGTCTCGTTGGACAAAAATTTTATGAAATTTTTCTTATTATATTAAACTATTTAAAATGGGTAGTTGAATAAGAAGTTCAAATTTTTCCTAAATAATTTTTGTATGAAAGTTAGCAATTATTGAGCTTCGTTAGACGAAAGTTTTATGGAAAAAAGTTTTTAAAAAACAAATTCTATGGAAGCAGCCACATAATTAGAATACTTCTGTTATCACACATTTTGAGGTCGATGATGGGTTGTTGAGGAAAACCATGTGCCATTTAAACCCAACTTACCTCTTTTAGTCGTTTGGTTCTATTTATATACCAATTTGTCTTCAACTATTTACTGATAACAATATAAATAGACGACTTTGACTTCTTTTGGTCTCATTATTATATCGTATTTCTCATGACCGATGCACGAGTCTCCGAATAAAATCTTAGCTTTAAATCAACTAGGCGTGGGCATAAATCACGAACCCGAAAACCGAACCCGAACCCAAACCGAAAAACTCGGGTTCGGTTCGGTTTCGGGTAATGCCTATTACCCGAATGGTTTCTATTTTCGTCGGGTTTCGGGTTCGGTTTCGGTTTCGGGTACCCGCGTTACCCGCGGTTACCCGAATTACCCGAAATCTTTTTTTTTTTAATTTTTTTTTATGAAATGCATGTTTATGTAAAAAATGCATGTTTAAAAAAAAAAATAGATTTCCCGAATCATGTTTTTTAAAACAAAAATGCATGTTTAAAATGAATGTTAAATTTTATTCACACAAAAAACCATTTTTTTACATAAACATGCATTTTCAAAAAAATAAATAAAAAATAAAAAATTGGTATGTAATTTCGGATTTTTCAATTTTTTCTTGGATAGTTCGGTTTATTCGGATTTTAAAACCGAAAAACCCGATAATCGAACGGTTTTAACCGAAACCCGATCGGTATTCGGGTAACCCGAAAACCAAACCGAACCCGAGTATACCCGAACCGAAACCGAACCAATAATTGTAATAACCCGAATGAGTTTCATATCATCAAACCGAAAACCCGAATACCGAATAACCCGACCCGAAACCCGAACGAGAAACTGAATGCCCAGGCTAAAATCAACAATGCTTTAGTACATTCCTTTAAGCCTTTGAAGTTTCAACCGTTTACAAACCCAAAAATATACTACCAAGTCACTAGATTACATTAAACTTTCCTACCATATTGCTACTATTGATAAGCTATTTCTACAAAAACTCTTCCCGTCCAATGGAACAACATATATTACCCAAAATATCCGGATGAATGCGATAGTTTGCCTTGAATGTAGAAACTTTGTTATCAAAACTATAGCTTTTGATACACTTGTGATCATAAGCCTCAGTATAAGAACTAACCAATTTATTGAGCAAACAAGCAAGTCAATGAAGTAAACACTAAGAATACTTTCTTTTGTGTAATTTTCATTATTTCTTCTTGACTATTTCATTTATTTAAATACGAAACAATACTCTTTCCCATGCATTAGATGGTATATCTTGATGGCCAAAAATGATAAGGTGTTCAATGGGAAAATAATATCCTCACGGTATACTCTCCAAACAACGATCTTTAAAGCGCATAACTGAAGCATCACAAATCAAAGAGAAGAAGAAGAAGATTATATACACCAACATGATGACTAACATGATTTGCCCCATTCCACCCGGAATTCCTAGATCTCGACATGCAATATCGATGCATCTTGAATTGATCATGGTCCAGTCAGTGGACTAGGGTAGAACCTAAGAGATTATACGGGCCTCCTCACTTACGATATGAGAGGATTAGACGAAATTTATCACTACTTCATGCTGAGTTTGATGAGCTACTTAGACTATGGAGTGCTTAAGCGAGGGGGATTATGTTGAGTGCAAATTGAGACCGATTGTGCAAATGTAATATTAATGACTATGCATCCACTAGATTGACCATCATTTACCGCATAGTTGGATTGATTTACTATGATTAAACAAAAATTTGCAACTTTTAGTTTAGTTCATATTCCATAGAGTAATAATGTCTAATACGATTCTGTTAGGGTTTTTAACCAATCTAAGTGCTTTGATCTTAACTAGACTTGAGATGAACTTAGCAAAATATAAAGACACAAGAAACTTTTAACCCAGTTCCCTTTCGGTACCTCTGGGGAGGGGATCTTTTGCCCCTCAACTTCACTATTAATCAAGAGCTTTACACTTCCTCTATTAGCCTCTAATAGAGGTTTCTCTCTTTGTTACAGGTTTGGGAATAACAAAGGAGATGAAACTAGAAGGAGACTATAATAAAGAAGCACAACCTAGAAGAAACAAAAGACAAGACTTGAACTCTCTTTGTTCTTTAACTCTCTTAGCTTCTTATTATCTCTCTCTCAACTTCTCTTTGTTTCTCTTGCTCTTATTTCGGATGATCCTCGAAGCTATGAGACGTCTTCCTTTTATAGCCAACGATGCATCATCGTATTTCCTTTTCCTTGAAGACTTTACTTTCTTTTGCTTATGATTATGAACCGACTATATAGAAAAGGAAACATAAAACCTTTTCCATAACACTTACGTGAGAATGAAGCTTCTTGTTATTGGGTTTGAACAAACCTTGGCCCATGTTCTGATTCAAACCAATTAGGCCCATATGAAGCAAACAGCCCAATAAACTCCACCTTTTGCTTCATTTCATCAATGTTAGCAGTATCTTTAGGTCTATAAGATCTCCTTTCTGGGCATTCTCTCTTCCAGTGATCTTCTTTTCCACAGATAAAACAACCTGTTGTTGTTGTTTATTAAACCAAGGCCTTGACTGAGATCTACCTCTGCTGTTAGATCCTCCTCTCCACTGCTTATTGCCACCATTATCATACCTCTTTTGTGATCTACCCCTTGACTCCACATACAGTCCTGCACCTTCTAGTCTTGACTTGTCCAAAAGTCCCTTGTTCCTTAGTTCTGTCTCTTTGGCATAAGCTGAAGTGATCACCTCATGAACTGTGAGTGTTTCTTTCCCCGTGCCGTACTTTAAAGTGTGAACTAAAGGTTCATAGAGAGGTGGAAGACTTGTGAGTAATTGTATTGCTTGATCCTCATTACTTATCTGAATCTTGAGACTTCCAAGGTCTGCTATAAGCTTTAGGAAAACATCAACGTTCTCTTCGATCGACTTGCTTTCCTCCATCTTATAACCTGCGAACTGCTGCTTTATGTAAATACGGTTTGGCAGCGACTTTGTCTGATAATCTCTCTCTAGAGCTTTCCACATACCAAGGGCTGTAGCTTCATGCATCACTTTCCTTAAGATCTGATCACTTAAACATGTTGCTAATAGATTTCTTGTTCTTAAATCTTTTTCAGCAAACAGTGGATCGATCTTCACTTGTGTGACCTGCTTGGTTTGTGGCACCGTCGGCTTGTCATCAGGTTTAGCATCTTCTGCAGTTACCGGCTTAACCGCATCTACTGTTGATGTAGTTGGTACCTCCTCTGGTTCCTTCAGAACTGAAACCAAACCTAGTATCTCTAGCTGTCCTAACAGCTTGAATTTCCACAATCCGAAATCTCCCTTGCCATCAAACTTTTCCATCTCAAACTTTCCTTGTGTTGGTTCCATGTCTAACTGATTTTTCTTCTTGCTTTGTTTTCAGGAAAAACAGAAGATCCAGATCAGAAGACAACACGCAACGGCTCCTCCTTGAAGAACAGATAAGTCTATCTTTCTTCCCTTAAGATCCTCCTTAGCACTAGCAATAAACCTGGATTGCTCTGATACCACTTGTTAGGGTTTTTAACCGATCTAAGTGCTTTGATCTTAACTAGACTTGAGATGAACTTAGCAAAATATAAATACACAAGAAACTTTTAACCCAGTTCCCTTTCGGCACTTTTGGGGAGGGGATCTTTTGCCCCTCAACTTCACTGTTAATCAAGAGCTTTACACTTCCTCTATTAGCCTCTAATAGAGGTTTCTCTCTTTGTTACAGGTTTGGGAATAACAAAGGAGATGAAACTAGAAGGAGACTATAAGAAAGAAGCACAACCTAGAAGAAACAAAAGACAAGACTTTAACTCTCTTTGTTCTTCAACTCTCTTAGCTTCTTATTATCTCTCTCTCAACTTCTCTTTGTTTCTCTTGCTCTTATTTTGGATGATCCTCGAAGCTATGAGACGTCTTCCTTTTATAGCCAACGATGCATCATCGTATTTCCTTTTCCTTGAAGACTTTACTTTCTTTTGCTTATGATTATGAACCGACTATATAGAAAAGGAAACATAAAACCTTTTCCATAACACTTACGTGAGAATGAAGCTTCTTGTTATTGGGTTTGAACAAACCTTGGCCCATGTTCTGATTCAAACCAATTAGGCCCATATGAAGCAAAAAACCCAATAGATTCTCTTATAGAATGAGCTCGAGCACGAGGTTGTGTATTGTTCCATGAAAATAAGACATTTCCATTTTATGTTACTCGTCAGAAAAATCATCCAACACATGATTTAATATATGATGATTGCAAATAAATAAATCGAAAAAAATACATGAAGCAAAAGTGAGATCATGGATCCCCAACAAACAAGTAAGCAAATGAGTTACTCTGCATTTTTTCTAGGAAAGAGTTTTTTTACTCAATTATTTGCATAATACAAAATAGAGAAACTAAGGAACATTTACTAGTTTTCAGGATTTGGTTACCTTGGCTGGTTCTTAGTGTTAGACCATGAGTTGACTCAACAATTTCAGTTTGTGAGATTCCACCGTCACCAAGTTCGTTGAGGAACCAATGGTTCAGCATCTAACGTGGGTGATAAATCAAAGAGGGAAGCTGGAGCAGTCATGTCAACGCTCCAAGAATCATCTATGTTGATTTGCATATCAGTTTCTTCTTCTTCTTCTTCTTCTTCCTCTTCGATATGTACTTCTAAATCTTCAGAAGATGAACGGATCCTCTCAAGCTCAATCGAAACTTCGCTCATGTTTGGCCGCTTCTTCCCTTTTAGGCTTAAACACCTTCTGGCTAGTTTTGCCACGGCCAGCACTTGTTCGACATTGTAATCTTCTTTGATCCGAGGATCAACAATATCAAGAACTCTGTTCTGTTTCATAGCTTCAATGAAATGAGATGCAAGCCCTCTGTTTTCTTCGGGGCGCATAACAGAAAATGGTTTCTCTCCGGTTATAAGCTCAACCATGACAACCCCAAAGCTATAAACATCACTTTTATCCGTAAACTGGCTAGTTTGAAAGTACTCTGGATCCAAGTATCCAAAAGTACCTGCAACTAGAGTTGTCAAGTGAGTTTGATCTATGTTTATAGATCTTGAAGTACCAAAATCCGATACCTTGGCTCGATAATTTTCATCCAAAAGTATGTTTGTGGTCTTGACATCTCTGTGGTAGACCGGAGTAGATGCAGCCGAATGCAAGTAAGCAAGAGCTCCTGCAATCTCCACAGTAATACGCAAACGCACGTCCCAAGTCAGTGTGAAATCATCAGAATCATCGTAGAGCCGCTTGTATAAGTCTCCGTTTGGAATATACTCATAAATCAAGATAGGAACTTCAGTCTCGAGACAACACCCCATGAGTTTCACAATGTTTCTATGATTAATCTGTGAGAGAACACCGACTTCGTTGATGAACTCCTCGACTTTATCTTCATCCAAAACTTTAGACCGTTTCACAGCGACAATTTGTCCATCTACTAACATTCCTTTGTAGACAGTACCTTGACCTCCTTGCCCAAGAATCCTGTTCTTGTTGAAGTTATCCGTCGCTTTCTCAAGCTCTTTCGAGCTGAATATCTTCGACGTCTCCACGTTACCTACTTCGTTTGTAGCTAACTGTTGTTTCAACAACAAGCCTCCATTACGTTTAAAAAACTTCTTCTTCCGGATAATCGTCCTCCGCCTCTTAACAAATTTTATCAGCCCCCATATCCCGAGAACCAAGAACAACAACACCAAACCGAGAATAAGACCTGCGCAATAATGGAAAAAACCATCAAGATCACTCCTTGTTGTTACATGACTTTAGAATATACAAGTAAAACTCCATTGATTCACCTTGAATCCAAGGCTTAGTTCCCTTCCGCTCGCACCTATATGTTCCATGGAGATTCACACAAGTTTCTTCTCCACATCGTCCTTTTCCTACCTCACATTCATCAATGTCTAAAAACCAAGAATCAAAAACAGAATCAAAATCAACTTAATAAACACCATTACTTCAAAAACATCCAAATCTTACCAATGCATCCACCAGGAAGAAATGGATTCCCTTTGAAACCATTATTCAAAGTATTGCAGAAGCAAGAACTGTAACCAAACCCAGAGAAGTAACCATACTCGCAAACACAGCTCGATACGCTATCGTAACTCCTAGTTTTCGTGTAATTCACACATCCCACTAGATTCGTCAATCGAGAATCCGATGTAACAAAGTACCATCCAAGCTCACTCACACTAAACCCATTACTATAAATCTCCTCCGGCTCCGTAACATTCGCCGGAGAGTAAGTCTCCTTCGTCAAAAAAGCAACTGAACAGTTTCTTCCTTGAGTTGTGTTAGCACCAGAGCTTTCTAAGCTAACGCCGATTACTTGGGGTGTCTCCGCCTGAATCTCCGCCTGACAGCATCTATAACCACCACAGATCGTGTCCAAACGACTATTGTCTCCGTCGCAGCTCGATACGCATCCTGAGGTCTGAGATTCGATGTGGGTAATCAAAGCTCTGGAATCACAGCCTACTGAGACAAGACGATTCGATTTGGTGATGAAAAAGGGACTTCCTTTACCGGTGAGGTTTAAAAGAAGAGGCTTTTTGTTTTCGGGTCGTTGAGAACAACCGGAGGAAGTCACCGGAGATTTGATATAGACAACTCCGTAAGGCCTATCCGTGTTGATTTGAAGAGTGATGCTTACTAACTCTCTGTTGATCTTGGAGAGGAAGGGAATGAGTAATTTGCCGGAGGTGGTTTTACAGACAACCTCGTACCAATCGTTGAGGTAACAGTCTTTTGGTTCGATACCAAACGGGTAAGGAATCGAGATATTTCCACAGTTACGATTACAAGAGCTTGAGGAAGAAGAAGAGTTGACAGTTTGAGCTGTTGTTATGAAAGGGCCACTGATGAACACAATTAGGAGAATACTGACGAAACGGATGATGGGGTTCTTGAAAGAAACCATGTGCCTTTTGAACACAGCTCGTCTCATTTGGTCGGATAGTACTTCATTTCTAAATCAATTTGTCTTCAAGTAGTATTTACTATAATAACAAAATAAATAATAGACTTCCACTTTTTTTTTGTCTTAGTCTTGTTATTATATTACTCCCTCTATTTCCAATTGATTTTCTAACATTTTTCACACAAATTAAAAAATAATAAATTTTTCACACAAATTAAAAAATAATAAATTATGTTTAGTTAGAGCATGATTATTGGAGACCCCTTGGGGTCTAATGTGATGTTTTTATAATATAAAATTATTAAAATGGTTGTAAAAGGAAGAAATAGAGTGTTTTGTGAGGTATATTGAATGTGTGTTTAAATATAAAATTAATAAAAGTTGAGTAAAAGGAAGAGAGAGTGTTTAAAAGGGAGAGAGGAGATCTAATATTGGATCTTTTGGAGAGTGTGTTTAAAAGGAAAAGAGTGTTTAAATATAAAATTAATAAAAGTTGAATAAAAGGATGAAAGAAAAGGTATAAAGTTGAGTAAAAGGAAGAGAGAGTGTGTGTTTTAATAGTTTTTTTTTTACTTTTAGACCCCAATGGGTTTGGAATAATCATGCTCTTATTAATGCAATTTTTTATAATAAATATTTTTTCATAACAATGAACCAATAATTATTCTTTATACTTAAATAGTCTCATTAAATATTTCTCGGAACTTACAATTTGTTAAATCTAAATTGATTAAAAAATAAAAAAAATCTAGAACATCAATCTTTGTGAAACACCAAAAATATGCTAGAAAATCAATCTGCAAGGAACAGAGGGAGTAGTTATGAGGCACGAGTTCCAATATAGTTTTTCTAGCTGCTGCTTTTTGCTTTGAGTCGAGTTCACACAGCAAGCCACTATTGTTTTTTGCTTTATAAAAGAGCAACTACTGAGCTGCATCGGTGGACGACGAAAGGACCGTGAAACTCTTTTCTAATTGAGCTATTAACTATAGAATAGTTGAATACAAAACTCTAAAAATATTTTAATGACTTTTGTATGAAAATATTCATTAGACCATCGGTTATCTCTATTTTTTACTTAAAAAATAAAATTCTTTAAAAATAGATTAAAAGTTTACTCCTATAATTACCTCTAGTGCAATACTTCAAAAATAAAATATTCTAAACATGTTTTACTTTTGTTTTATTACTAATTTCTTTCAACACCCTCTACTTTTAGATTTACAAATTCTACCTATATATTTTATTTGTAATCATAGTCGAATTGTGGTAGTTTTTTGTAAAAAATTTTGGAAAAAGTGATAGATTTAACAATTTTCCCATTTTTTATTTTATTTTAGGCTACCTACAGTGAACTAGTTGAATAAAAATTCGAAATTTTTTCCAATGATTTTTGTACGAGGAACTTGTCTCGAGACAACATTTTAAGAATTTCACGATGTTCCTATGGTTGATTTGCGAAAGAATGACACTCATTGATGAACTCTTCTTGCTTGTCTTCTTCAAAATCCAATTTATTAGTAGACTTTATGACAATGGTACACTCTCCGTCTCCGACATTGTGTCCTGATCATCAGGCTAACGGAGAAGACAATCGTAACTGGGCTACATAAAACCAAAAATGGGCCTGAAAAAGAAAACTAAACCCGATAATTCAAAGACCCAATTCGGTAACGTGCTTCTCACTGATATGAAAACTGAAAAGCAGAGCAAGGTTGGGGTTTTTGGATATGTTTACTAGTACAAAGTGGATACGAACAAGATTCGTTAATACACATGTGAAGACCTTAATAATAATACATTTTACACAGACAACACACTGAGATCGAACGTGAGAGCAAAGACATGAAATTATTCAGTGGTACGCTAGGCATGTTAAAGTTATACCGTGTTTGAAGAGGAAACAACGTTTTGAGAAGCTAAAGCGGTAACAATCGTGTTGTAGTTCCTTGATTCTTCCCCTATGTTAATCTCCAAGACTCCTTCGTCTTTTTCATCGTTGTCCTCGTTTTCGCTAACATACTCATGTGGTTGCATATCGCCAGGAGACGAACGAATCTTCTCCAATTCCATCGAAACTTCTCTCATGGTTGGTCGTTTCCTCCCTTTCAAATTCAGACACTTCCTAGCAATTTTCGCCACTGCAGTGACTTGATTCAGCTTGCAACCATCTCTTATTCGAATGTCAATAATGTCGGAAAGTCTATTCTCTTTCATTGCAAGAATGAAATAAGTTGCTAATGTCCTGTTTTCTTGGGATCGGAAGACAGAAACCGACTTTTCTCCAGTGATTAACTCTGCTAGCACAACTCCGAAGCTATAAACATCACTCTTGTCTGTGAATTGGCTAGACTGGAAGTACTCTGGATCCACATATCCAACCGTACCAGAAACTACGGTTGTCAAATGTGTATGATCCACCGTTACCGATCTTGAAGTACCAAAATCAGATACTTTGGCTCGATACTTCTCATCTAGCATTATGTTTGTGGACTTGACGTCTCTATGATAGATTGGAGACGATGCAGAGGAGTGCAAGTATGAAAGAGCTCCAGCAACATCTACAGCTATGCGAAGACGCACTTCCCAAGTAGTTATCGTGGTATCATCAAACTCATCATGAAGAAGTTCAAAGAGGTTACCGTTAGGAATAAACTCGTAGACAAGAACAGGGACATTTGTCTCGAGACAACATCCCAAGAGTTTCACGATGTTCCTGTGGTTGATTTGGGAAAGAATGATAACCTCGTTAATGAACTCTTCCAATTTGTCTTCATCAACGACTTTGGACTTCTTCACCGCGACAATTCTACCGTCAACAAGCATTCCTTTGTACACAGTACCACTACAAGAAAACAGGGCCATTTGCAACGGAAATTTGCGACGGAAATAAAGCCTCGCAAATTTGCGACGATTTTGCGACCAATCGGCGACGACATTTGGCAAAATGACGCAAAAACGTCGCTAATTTGTGTGGGAAAATATAGCAGCAAAACCGTCGCAAAATTGTGACGATTTGGCGTCTGTGGAAATGTTTAGACGCAACTTCGACGCACATTTTGCGACGATTTTGCGTCGAATAAACGTTTGCGACACTTTTGCGTCAAAAATTACAACTCGACGCAAACTGGTCACAAAACGTGCGTCGCATTTGCGACGATTTCAGTGTTGCGAGGGATTTGCGACGCAAGTTGGTTACACACGTTTTAATTGATTCTTACTTGTTTATATGTGTAATATTTAAGTCGCAAATCGGTCGCAAAAGTCTTGGAAAATAGTAGCAATTTAGTCGCAAACTGAAATGAACATTCTATAAAATCGATTTTATATCCACATTAATTACCTCGCATTCTATACTTCAACAAATATGGATAACAATCGATCTTTGATTCCGGGTCCGGCTGGTGGGAGACAAGCAGAAGAACGAGCAAGGAAAAAACTTGAAGAATCGATGTTGGAAGCATGCAATTCTTATGAGAGACATGTAGAAATGGTTAACTGTGTTGTCGAGGCAGAAGATCCATCGTTCACCGATGTCCTTTGGAAGACGACAATTGCTAATGTCAACAAATTAACAGGTATAATGAAATTTTATTATTATTAATATATTATATTTCTGAGTTTGTATATTTTGTTAATTGACAATTTAATTATATATAGTTTACTTATTCTACGTTGAATATATACAGGTGGATACACCCGTGGGTGGACACTGGTAAAAGAGTTGCATAAAATGGCGTCACGTACCATATGGCGTCACGTACCATATGTGGTAGGAGTGATTCATAAAATGGAACCTAATGGATTGGGGGACGCGATGATCATACTAAAGGTAAAATTTATATATAAGTTATAACAAAAGATATTTTTAACAAATGTGTACATTAATTACATATTAACAAAATATTTAGTAATCGATAAATGTTGTTTGTTTTCGTTGAAGGATCCTACCGGGACTGTACAAGCGAGCATTCATAGGTCCGCCATATCTGATAACAAATATGGGCCGCACATAAAGGAGGGTTCGGTATTGGTTCTAAAGGAGGTTGTAGTTGTTAAGTTTGATAGGGCGACACCATATCTTAACATTACTCTGAATAACATAAACAATGTAAGTTATAATATATATTTTAAAGGTATTGTACTAAGTAGTATCATTACACAAAATCAAGTTATTTATTTCATTTGACAGGTTATATCTAAAGAAAACATGGGTACAACGTTCACAGGATAAGGTAGTAGCAGTCGTGTTAATCGAAATCCTAACAATTGGTTATCCCAAGTAGATGACGAAGGGTCGACGACGGATGATGGTGAAGAAATTGATGATGAGTAATACATGTCATCAATTGAAGGAAATAAAAATAAATATGTGTTTATGTTAGCAGTTTATTTGTATTACGTTTTTAAGAAATAATGCACTATATATATAAATATATATATATATATATATATATATCTCGATTGTACGTACGTTTATAAACATCGATGTCAATTAGTAATTAATGTTAAATAATAAATTAAATAATGTTAAAATATCAGAATATTATATTATTAATATAAGTTTCAAAAATTTTACTTGTCACCCAAACATATTAATACTAATAACAAAAAAGTACAAATTACATCTTAAGTTACCAAACTATAAAACAAAAGTTTCGTCGTAATAACTTACCAAATTATAAATACAACATTTGCGACAATTTTGCTTCGAATTTAACTTTTAGACGCAAAAACGTCGCAAACTTTGCGAGAATTTTGCGACGAATTTATTAGAACACGTGTTTAGGATGCTTACCTAACTATGGGTGCAATATTTTTGTCGCAAATGTGTCGCAAAATGGACGCAAAAATGTCGCAAATTAGTAGCAAAATAATCCAGTTTTCTATAAAAACCTCGAATGTGTGATGAACAAATTCACAACAAACATTCCAATCGTAATCAAAAAAACCAATCCGAGGAGAAATTTTTTTTTTCCAAAAATTTCTGAAAGAGAAATTATTTTGATACTTACTCGAAGATGTCTTCGCATCATGAGGTCTACGTGGTTCGAGCATGGATGTACAACCGCAAAGATCCAGAAACTGGCGAAGTGTCTAGAGAATTTAGAGAAGGGCTTGACCAGTTTTTGGCGCAGGCGACAAACAACCCAGGGGCGGTCGCAGGATATACCAACGACGGTAACGTGAAAATTTTCTGTCCTTGTGTGAAATGCAAAAACTTTGCTCCACATGATATGCGAACTGTTTGGAAACATTTATTTACGAGGGGGTTTTTACCTAACTACTATGTTTGGTTTTCGCATGGGGAGGATTTTGTTGTCAATGTTCCGGGTAGTTCAAGTAGAAGTTATAATCCTGGGAATGTAGAAGGTGGTACTAATTATGAGGATAGTAATTATCAGTATGGTCATGATAATTTTAGTGAATCTGCATATCGAAATACAGATGGGAATAGGTTTAATGATATGGTCAATGATGCATTTCAAGAAACTACTGCTTCGTTTAGTGATAATACTTTTGAAGAACCAAACCCGAGTGCTAAAAAATTTTATGATATGTTAGAGACTGCTAACCAACCTATCTACGAAGGATGTAGAGAAGGGCTTTCAAAATTGTCGTTAGCATCTAGGATGATGACAATTAAAAGCGAATATAACCTTAGTGAAAATTGCATGGATAAATGGGGTGAATTGTTTAAAGAGTATTTGCCAGAGGGTAATAACTCTGCAGAGAGTTACTATGAGATACAAAGATTGGTAGGAAGTCTTGGATTACCGTCTGAGATGATTGATGTCTGCATTGATAATTGTATGATTTTTTGGAAAGATGATGCTCAGCTGCAGGAATGTCGTTTTTGCTCTCATCCAAGATATAAGAATACTAGTGGTCGCACCAAAGTCCCATTCAAGCGTATGTGGTACCTTCCAATAACAGATAGGCTGAAGCGATTATATCAATAAAAGCAGACAGCAGGGGCAATGAGGTGGCACGCGGAACACGATTGTGAGGAAGGAGTTGTCGCCCATCCATCAGATGCAAAGGCGTGGAAACACTTTCACACGGTATATCCAGACTTTGCTGTAGAACATAGAAATGTGTATTTAGGTTTTTGCACTGATGGATTTAGTCCATTTGGGATGTCTGGTAGGCAATATTCGTTGTGGCCAGTCATAGTGACGCCTTATAATCTCCCACCGGAAATGTGTATGCATCGAGAATTTTTATTTCTCAGCATTTTGGTTCCAGGGCCAAAGCATCCAAAAAGATCACTTGATGTCTTCCTACAACCTCTTATACAGGAACTACAGCAGTTGTGGCATGTTGGTGTACGCACATTTGATTCGTCGAGCCGTCAGAACTTCAACATGAAGGCAATCCTCATGTGGACGATAAGCGACTTTCCGGCGTATGGTATGCTATCTGGATGGACAACGCACGGAAAGTTATCTTGCCCTTATTGTTTAGACAAGACCGAATCGTTTCAATTGTCAGCGGGAGGGAAAACTTGCTGGTTTGATTGCCATCGTCGTTTTCTTCCAAGGGGTCATCCTTATAGAAAGAGTAGAACGTTGTTCCGAAATCGAACTGTTAAAACCTCCCTCTTGGTTTACCTCTCAGGTGAGGAGTTGGAAGAACAAATGGATGGATATGGTGCACAGGAAACTGTAAAAGTTGGAGGTAATTGGCAAAGTAATCCAGCAAATATGCCTGTTGGGTATGGGGTATACCATAACTGGCATAAGAAAAGTATATTTTGGGAATTGCCTTACTGGAAGGACCATCTGCTGAGGCACAACTTGGATGTCATGCATGTGGAGAAAAATTTCTTTGAGAATATTATACACACATTGTTGAATGTTGCAGAAAAAACAAAAGACAATCAGAAATCTCGTCTGGATCTCGCGGCTTTATGCATAAGGCCTGAGTTGCATCTAACAAGAGATGGTAGGGCACCTATTCCCAGTTTCCGACTATCACCTGCTGCGAAGGATGCTTTGATTAACTGGATTAAGGAGTGGGTGAAGTTCCCAGATGGCTATGTGTCAACTTTTTCAAGGTGTGTTAAGCAAGGGGGGAAATTTTCTGGGATGAAGAGCCACGATTGCCATGTGTTCATGCAGCGCCTACTCCCTTTTGCCTTTCAAGAGCTTTTACCACAGGAAGTACACGAGGCAATTGCAGGTGACGTTATGTTTATATATGGTTATTAATATATACATACATGTATTTAGTTTATAACTTACTCCGGACCGTATTGGCGTTTTAGGTATTGGAGCATTTTTCAGAGACATATGTGCCAGAACCTTAATGAAGGACGAAATCTCGAAGTTGAATTCAGACATTCCACTCACAATTTGCAACTTAGAGAAGATATTTCCACCTTCCTTTTTTGATGTGATGGAACATTTGGTTGTACACTTACCACATGAGTTAGATTTGGGTGGTCCAGTCCAATTTCGATGGATGTACCCCTTCGAAAGGTTCTTCAAACATTTGAAGAAGAAGGCCAAAAACCTCGCAAGAGTAGAGGGATCAATCATTGCTGTAAATTTGACAGAAGAGACATCAAACTTCTGTACATACTACTTTAGCCAAACCGTGCAAACTAAAAAAACCCGTTGTAGACGATACGACGATGGTGGGGTTGGCCGAACATATCACTTGGAGGGTGTACCAGATGTTTTCTGTGATGTAGGTCGGATGGGTGGAAAAGTGAAGGAATCAACGTGGTGTGATTTCAAGCATATGGAAGCTGCCCATACGTATATAATGCTAAATTGTAGCTACTTTCAGCCATATGAGAGGTATATATATATATATATATGTTTATATTTATATATATATTAATTGAGAATATATATATAACTAATTAATTAATTAATTAACGGGTGTACAGAATGTTAGAAGGCCAAATACGAGAAGCATTTCCTGAACTAAATGATGACCAAGTTCAATTTTACCTAGAACGTGATTTCGCAGGCTGGATGCGGGAGAAGGTAAGAACCATGCATGATTTATCTTAGTATTACTTATATATATACTAATTAATTCAATTTGACAATAGGTGGCGAAGACATCTCGACAAAGTTGGCCTTTATGGGTACATGAGTTTGTTTTGGGGCCCTTTGCAACCATAAAAACGAGTAAGATGTATTGTACTCGCGGCTTTATTTTTCACACATTTCAACATGGACAAAATAAAGCCACTGCAAATTATGGTATTCATGTCCCGGGCGATACAAACTTCTATGGTATTTTGAAAGAAATCATTGAGATTGAGTATGCTGGTGTGCTTAACTTGAAAAGTGTACTATTTCGCTGTGATTGGTTTGATCCATCCAATGGTCTCGGGGTTAGAACCAGCAAATTTGGAGTTGTTGATGTCAAAGGAAATAGGAGCTACACTGACAAGTTTGAGCCATTTGTTTTAGCATCCCAAGCAGAGCAAGTAGTCTTCATTCCTTACCCTCGTACTCGTGGACGACGGGATCAAGATTGGCTATCCTTGATTAAAGTTAACCCAAGGGGTCGAATTGTCGGGGGGTTAGCAGCTGATGCTGATGATGATCAACCCCCAGTGCAACCTGCAAGAACCGAAGAAGTTTCGATCCCTACAGAGGTAACCACCGATTTGACAAGAATCGACCCACTTCATAGTGGTCTTGATGTGATATTCGAGGATTCAGAAGGAAATGAAGATGAGTTTGATGAAGACGAAGAGGAAGATGAGGACGACGATGGTGACGAAGATGGCAGAGTAGAACGTTATGTTTCTGATCATGATGAAGAAGATGAATAAATTTAAAATTAATTATGTGTATATTTTAACTATGTATTTTCGAGTGTGGTGTTAAAAAATAATATTTTAAACAAGATATATAAAAACATATCATAGAGGGCCTAATTCATATATCAAAATAACAGCTAAACGACTGCAATCTAAACAAAGCTAAACGACGCTTTCGTCGCAATTATGAACGTTTGCAACGATTTTGCGCGACGCAATCGTCGCACAAACGTAGCAAATGTCTTTACCCTATACACTAAGCAATTCATTATTTTTATTGTTTAAATTTGCTCTATTTGGAATATATACATATCATAGAGGCCCTAATTGATAAATAAAATTATTTGCATCAATGTCCAAGTAATAAGAATTGGTAATTAACACAAAGGTTTAGGGTATAGGCATTTGCTACTGTTTTGCGACGCTTTCATCGCAATTACGTCGCAATTATGCACGTTTGCAACGATTTTGCGATTGGTATTATAAAATTTGCGACTCATTTGCGACGATTTCGTCGCATATCAGTTGCTAAATTTGCTACATTTTTGCGACTACAATTACGGTCAACTCTATTAAATGACAGTACATGCATTGGGTGGAAAAATCGGGCCTTTTTGCGACTAAATTACGAGTGAATTGCGAGGAAAGGTTTTCCTATAAAACCAATTTCAATCCCTCGCTCATTCCTCACATATCTCTTCATATATGTCGATAGTGAGTTGATTCCAAACGGTGGATTTAGCCCTATAATCTACTATAATGCCGGATATGGCATTCAGAGTACATTATGAGGCTGAATCCACTGTTAGGAATCAAAGTTTCTGTCGAAGCATTTTAACAGAGGTTTGGAATCCACGTTTACCTTCATAACAAAATTCATGGATGGATCGGATTATTTAGGGGCTCGATCACTGTTGCATACAAATGCCACCGTTGAACGAGTCCCTAAATAATCTGATATAACCTTGAATTTGCCACGTAACTCGAAATAACAACTAAATGACTGCAACCTAAACAAAGGTATAGGGTAAAGGCATTTGCTACTGTTTTGCGACGTTATCATCGCAATTACGTCGCAATTATGCAAGTTTGCAACGATTTTGCGACGCAATCGTCGCAAAAACGTTGCAAATGTCTTTACCCTATACACTAAGCAATTCATTATTTTTATTGTTTAAATTTGCTCTATTTGGAATATATACATATCATAGAGGCCCTTTTTGGAATATAAACATATCATAGAGGCCCTAATTGATAAATAAAATTATTTGCATCAAAGTCCAAGTAATAAGAATTGGTAATTAACACAAAGGTTTAGGGTATAGGCATTTGCTACTGTTTTGCAACGCTTTCGTCGCAATTACGTCTCAATTATGAACGTTTGCAACGATTGTGCGACGAAATCGTCGCAAACACGTTGCAAATGTCTTTACCCTATACACTAAGCAATTCATTATTTTTATTGTTTAAATTTGCTCTATTTGGAATATATACATATCATAGAGGCCCTTTTTGGAATATAAACATATCATAGAGGCCCTAATTGATAAATAAAATTATTTGCATCAATGTCCAAGTAATAAGAATTGGTAATTAACACAAAGGTTTAGGGTATAGGCATTTGCTACTGTTTTGCGACGCTTTCGTCGCAATTACGTCGCAATTATGAACGTTTGCAACGATTTTGCGACGCAATCGTCGCAAAAACGTTGCAAATGTCTTTACCCTATACACTAAGCAATTCATTATTTTTATTGTTTAAATTTGCTCTATTTGGAATATATACATATCATAGAAGCCCTTTTTGGAATATAAACATATCATAGAGGCCCTAATTGATAAATAAAATTATTTGCATCAATGTCCAAGTAATAAGAATTTGCTACAGGTTTAGGGTATAGGCATTTGCTACTGTTTTGCGAGGGAGTCGTCGCAATTGCGTCGCAAAGCCTTCTATTCGCGACGAACTTGCGACGATTGCCTCGCAAGACCGTAGCAAATTCCTATACCCTAAACTCTAACCAATACGTTTTGTATAACCTTTTAATTAGCTCTTCTTCGAATGTAAATGTATGAGTCTAATAAATAACAATCCCTCTGTAATTATTGAAATATAACTTTTCAAAACATTTTCGAGAAACATATATAACAAAGTATGATATACATGTACTTATACTAAGAATTCGATCAATCTATCATTTTTGCCGATTTTACGGAAAACTTCAATTAGTACACTAACTCTGCTTGATACATGCACTAAGGACCCCAAAAAGTGTATATTTACATGTTATGAATCATATTTTTGGTCTAAAACATCCAAACCCCTAAGTATACCCTAAACCTAATTTGCGTGGGATTTGCGACGAAGTAGTCGCAAATACGTTGCAATTTCTAAATTGCAACGCAATTGCGACGATTTCATCGCAAAAACCTAGCAAACTTTGCTACACGTTTGCGACTAAAATCACTGTCAACTATATTAACTGATCGTTCATTCACCTAGAAATTCACACTTTGCGAGGCTTTTGCGACGGTTTTTTAATTTTTGCGAGGTATTTGCGACGATTTGTGCGCGGCAAACAAAAAGTCGTGGGCGGCAAACATGTATTGGGTCAAATTTTCGGCCCATTTAGCAACCGATTTGCGACGAACTTGCGAGGTTTTTTTTTCCTATATAAGGAAATCCAATCCCTCGCTCATTCCTCACAAAATCACTTATCTCTCAACAAAATCACTTTTCTCTCTCTAATAAAAAGTGCCATCGACCTTCCTAATCATTCCCGATCCCGAGCTCATAAGGTAAATCTCTAAATTTTTCTTTTCTTTTATGAATTTTAAATTTTGCGAATGGTTAGGAATAATTAATTAGGAATGGAATTGTACTTGGGATTTTAGGATTAACTAATTAGAATTTTTAATTTACTAATTATGTTAAATTATTTTGATCTGTAATGTTGATTAGATTAATTTAATGTTATTATTACAATTGTTAAAATCAATATTAAATTATATATTTTTTAAAATGCAATAACTAATTTCAAAAATTATGAAATTTAGATGGCAGAAGAGAACGAGTGGTTAGAGTTCGTACAATCCGGTACTGGTCGTGGTACTGGTCATTCACGACCAGGACAGCGACAACGTAGACATCCCTCGCAGGCCTCTGCTTCCCACTCTGGTTCCAGGATTCCTGAGTCACAGCCGACGCCACCTCCCGAGCCAACCCCTGGCCCAAACCCTGGAGCAGTTCCTTCATGGGATGACATGACCTTCGCGCAGCTTCTCGTTACTCCAGGACGGCAGGTTCTTCCCCATTTAGTACCTGACCCTACCACTACCGACAACCCTAACGCTGTGTGGTAAGTATTTTTTTTACATAGTTTTAATTTTATTTTGTTTAATAATTATTAATATATGCTTTTATATTATTTTTTAGGTTTTGCAAAAATTCGGTCGGAAAAGATGTTAGGAAGATCATAGAGCGAGATTTCAAGATGTACCACACGAGCTGGAAGTTTGTTAACCTGGAGACCAAGGATCGGTGGTACAAACAATTTGCGGTAACTTTTTTTTTTTTTTTTTTTACTTTTATTTATTTATAAATTTATTCAATTTTGTAATTTTATAACTTATGTTCTAATTTCTGACAATTTGCAGCAAAAATACTATTGGGACCCCGCGATCGATGGTTTAGTTCGTGAGGCATTTGAGGAGAAAGCGAAGAACCGTCTGAACAACCAAATAGGACGGTGGAAGGAGAAGTGGCTTTTGAATCCGGATCCGAAGGTATGTATGCCATCTTTCTTCAATCCCAATATTTGGGATGGCCTTGTCGCCTTCTGGCAGTTGGAGAAATCGAAGGAGATTGCTGCCCGGTGCAAGGCTGCTCGATTGACGAAGGTTGGCGATACTGACCAGCCTTCAAAACACTGTTCGGGCCAGATTTCCTATGCTCAACATGCTGTTAACATTGTAAGTTATTATATTTTTTACTTTCAAATTTTATGCTCACAACAATTTGAACTTCTAATATGTTTTCATTGTCAGACGGTGGAAAAAGGAGTTCCCGCAACGATGCCAGAGGTTTGGGAGAAGACCCACCGCAGGCCGGACGGGACATGGGTTGATGAACGTGTCCACAAGCTCCACGACGATGTCATTGAGCGAGTCGGCGAACTATCAACCCAGCTTACTCCCGATGGTCTACCTACTCAGGTGACACCGATGGAGGTCAACCGTGTCGCATCACAGGTAAAAACTTAATTTTTTTTTAATTTTATTCACAATTTTAAATAATACTATTAACAATTTAAAAATAAAATTATATTATTATCATTTATGTAAAATTGTAAACTTTTAATTTTATTTTGTAGTTGGCTCCTCGAAACCGTAAGGGAAAGATGGCATTTACTGGATCTATCCGGACGGATGATCACGGAGTGCCATTTTGTCCCGTTTCGAGATTGGCGACGGATCCGCAAATAGTCAAGGAGCTCCATGAAACAAAAGAAGAGCTCCATAAAACAAGAAAAGAGTTAGGGAAGACGAAGAAAACCTTAGCGAGGAAGACCAACACCTATGATAGGATGTTCGCGGAGTTAGCGAAGACGAACCCCACCCTTGGCGAGATTCTAGATGGGGAAGAAGACGAAGACGAAGACGAAGACGAAGCTGGAGGCACATCGAGGACCGAGGATCCGATCGACGATATTTGTTTCGATTAGATTTGTGTATTTTTCGCAAATTCGTCGCAAACTCGTCGCAAACCATTTAAACGCAAATAAGTCGCAAAAGTTTTAGCCGGAATTTCGTCGCAAATTAATTACTCGTGAAACAGCCGCAAAATGACGCCGCAATACTGTTGCAAATCCGTCGAGATTTTGGCGACGGTTTTGCAACGAAACTTGAATTTGCGGCGCTTTTGCGACAACTTTCGGTTTGCAACGAGCTAGTTGCGACAAACCTAAATTCGTCGCAAAATCGTCGCAATTCGCCATTTGCAACGGTTTTGCGACGAAAACGGCTGTTGCAAATGGCCCTGTTTTCTTGTAGTGTACCTTGACCACCCTGGCCAAGTATTCTCTTTAAGCTAAAGTTTTCGGTAGCCTTATCTAACTCTCCCGAGCTGAACAATTTTGTCTTCTCGACGTTGCCTTCCGTCGAAATCAATTGTTGTTGCAACAATAGACCTCCGTTACGTTTGAAGAACTTCTTCTTTTGGCGTAATCTCCTTTGCTTTTTTATAAATGTGTATAACAAGTAAATCCCACCAACAAAGATCAGTGAGCCAAAACTGGAACCAAGCCCTGCGAAACCGGAAAAGAAAAATGAAATCCAATATACTTTTCTTCTATGGCTTGGATTATGTCGATGATCACCATTGCCGAAATCTTTAACTGGATGTAGAAAGAAATTACTTTGCACGATTTACCTATAGAAAGTGGCCGATGATGATTTGTGTGCACACAATCATAATATCCCTGCAAATTGACACAAGTACCTCCGTGACAGTGCGAGAGATGCGTTAAGCATTCATCAATATCTGGTTTTCAAAATATAAAGTGTAATCAAAACAATGATCCCATCCATTTAATTTGATCTTGGTCATAGCCTCATATGAGATTTGAACAAAATATGGAGTATAAACACAATTACTAACCTTTGCATCCGCCTGGAATGTATGGGTTGCCTTCGTAACCATTACTGCATGAGCATCTGTCATAGCTTGAATAAGATTTAGCAACGCAGACACATTTTATTTCGGAAGCCTCTACATATGTTAGATGTGAATACGCTTTCAAATCATAGCATCCCAGAGATTTTACAAAAGATCCATTCAGATCCATGAACCATACTAGCTCAACCGTAGCATATCGTTTAGCAAGAAGCCTTTGCGGATCAGATCCATTAGACAAAACGTATGCCTCGTCGGTTAAAAGGGCAACTTTGCACCCTCCTGTTGTTGTGGTGTCATCTATCTTGACACCAACAATCTTTTGATTCGTAAGTGGCATGTTTGCCTTGCAGCATCTATTACCGTTGCAGCTTGTTTCACTCCTAATGCTTGTTGTGTTACAATTGGGATACTGGGAGATGTTGTAGCGGTTCTTGTTCCTGTGACAACTGATTACCGCAAGATAGACTTTTGTGGGCATATGGTATTTATCGTCGCAGCTAGATTTGCATCCAACCAAGCTTGGCTCAACATTCGTCAGTGACGCCGTGTTGTTGCAACCTGACGCTATCAAAATATTGTTGGTGCTAACATTAAAGGGGGTACCTGTCAAATTCAAAAGTGATCCAAGCTCTTCTTCTTCCTCGGAGCATCCCTTTGAAGTTATTGGGTTCTTTATGCGAACTGACCCGTCTCGCTCCATGCTCCTCCGAAGTTGGAGTTCGTCATTAAAGAGGTTCACCGGAAGAGAGATGCTCACAACTTCCCTGCTTATTACGGAAAGGAAAGGGGCGAGCTTCCCTGAATTATTAGAGGTATGCTTACATTCAATTTCGTACCATTTATCGAAGTAGCAACCCCTTCCGATTCCAAATGGGTACGGGATATTGATTCCTCCACAGTGGCTTGGACAGGACTTCAAAACTGTGAGATATGCCGAATCAAGGATAGAAAAAAGTAGAAGAGAGAAGAGAATGAAGAGAGAATTTTTTTTATTAGAGCTCATGTTTATGTTTATGATATGCTCAAGAAAATATTTCTTCTTTTTTGGCTTAGTATTTTCTTTTGTACAATGTTACGTTCACTTGGATGGGAACAGCTAGCAACGGGTCTTGGTCTTCGTTATCTCTTTCTTGGTCAAATTAAATGTAAGGTTTGGATGATTTCACCCATCAACACAAAGTCACATTGACAAGTGATGTTTTCCCCACCAATATCCAAGTGGAAATTAATAGAGTGGACTCAAGTCAAGTCTCCGGGAATAATCCAAAAATCTGAATACTGCATGAAAATATCTAAATCGTTATTGTCATCTGAGCATCATTATAAATAGGTAAGATGATGGGTAATATAAGAATTTTATATTATTAAGTGTATTGGGATTAACATATTTACCCTAATTTAATTTGTTTTTTTTTGTGATTATATGTAGTAAATATAGATGAGGTTTTAATATAAAAAAATTTATGAAACATTAGATGTTTGTGAGTTCAAAACAGCAAAAAAGAGAGGGCAAAAAGCAAAATCATTATTAGATGTTTTGATCAACAAGGTTTATTCAAAATACTTTAACAAAAAGTAGCACTACATTACATACCATATAGGTTTGTATGCAACTTTCTTCTACTCCCCTGTTTTCACCATCACATACATGTTATGATACAAACATCAGCACAAGGAATCAAGCATGTGTGGCGGTTTCTCCGGATGCTGATTTCACACGCTCCTCCTTGTAGTCTTTCACAGCTGCCTTGATGGCATCCTCTGCCAACATACTACAGTGGAGCTTCACTGATGGGAGAAAAAGATGCTTGGCGATTTGACTGGCAAAACACAATAAAAGAAAGAAAAGCACACATTCAATTTAGGATTTCACAGTGTCTACTTTGTCTCAGTTAAATAAGTCAAGGGACATTGCATTGGAATAGGCTGATAAACCTGACGTATGATACTAACCAGTAAAACCAATATTAAAGCCAATAGAACAAGTTATGAGTTACTCAAAACAAAATTAACACATTTCATTTATATACATCAACCGGAATCAAAGAGTGAACCAATTAGACACCACAAGCTGCGTATGAATAGAAACACAAAGCATCCTTATCTAGACAAGTATGAATATAAGAGACAAACAAACGGTACTTGAAAGAGGAGAGTTTTTATCAAGGTGTTATAGGGTTCAAACAAGCTTGAAGTAGAGGATGACATGGCATGAGGAGTTAGTCTTTTACGTGAAGAGAAGAAAATAGAAGAAGCGTGAAGAGTGGATGACGTGGCGTTTGAGCTTAATAGAAGATAAGCTCAAATATGGAAAGTGAAGATTTGGTGAATATACGAGAGATGCTCGTATCAAGGAAAGATGACCTAGAAGATTTAGCTTGCTCGACAAATATAAAAAGGGCAGAGATGAATGCTTCGAGGGCCAGCCGTTTTGAAGAGAAAAGTTAACGCTGCAACTTTTCTATTTGAAAGAGACTTGAGAGCTCTAGAAAACGGGTTAGAGTAGGAATCTTGGGTGACAAACTAAGGGTAGGCTTAGGGTTGTGTAAAACCAACAAGAGAGTTGTAAACTTCTTGTAAGATTTCTAATAAAAGTTAAAACTCGGTGAGGCCGAGGTTTTGAGCTATTTGTTTTGTGTTCATCCGCTTTTTCAATTGGTATCAGAGCGGGCATCTAAACCAAGTTGTAACTTACAACTTACAATAGGTGAAGATCCTGCGGAAAGGGTGGACACAATGGAGTTTTTAGCTGTGAAAAGAATTCCTACTCTAGAAAAAGGAAACTATGGACATTGGAAGATGATGATGAGAGCTAACATCCGTGGAATAAGTGAGGACGCATGGACAGCGGTTGAGACCGGATGGAAATCACCAACTACCATAGGAGAAGACAAGGTCAAAGTACCTAAGGCGAAGTCTCTATGGACCGATCAAGAGAAATCAATGGCCAAATATAATGCGAAAGCCCTTACTGCCATCTTTGGTGCGGTTAATGAAGATCAATTCAAGCAAATTCAGTGCTGCGAATCCGCTAAAGAAGCTTGGGATAAGCTGAAAACGATGTACGAGGGTACAAAGAATGTGAAGAGGTCGAGACTCGACATGCTTGCTTCGAAGTTTGAGACGATAAGGATGGAAGATCATGAAACCATCGAAGAATTCAGTGGGAAACTCAGCGCGATTGCAAACGAGGCTCAAAACATGGGGAAGAAATACAAAGACAAGAAGCTTGTGAAAAAATTGTTGAGGAGTCTTCCTGCCAAGTTCGACATTAAGAAAACAACCATGGGGATGTCTCTTGATACGGACACGATTGAGTTTGATGAGGTTGTAGGTCATCTTCAAGCCTATGAGATGGAGATAATGCCAAACAAGAGCAATACGAGTCCTAGTATTGCATTTGTCGCTGATGACAAACAAGAGATTCGTGAGCTTAAAGAGACCGTGAGTTTGATGGCTAAGAATTTCAGTCGCATGATGAGGAGGTTTGAACGTGGTACACAACGTACGTTTGACAAAGGAAAAAACAGAGACAAAGATCGTGAACGTAAGAAGAACGAGCAACAATGCCATGAATGCCAAGGTTATGGGCATTTTATACGGGAGTGTCCTACTGCTAAAAGTAAAGAGTTTAAATGTCTTGAATGCAAGGGGATTGGTCACACAAAATCAGAGTGTGTGAATTATCAAGCTAAGAAGAAGCGGTCTCACTTCGGAATGAGTGAGAGTGAATCTAGTGAAAGCTCGGATGAGGAGGATGATGTCACTGGATATTGTATCTTCACAGCAAGGAATGAGGAAAATTTTGATGGAGAAATCAGTGAGGAAGACCACAACGAAAAGGGAAATTTTTCTGAGAGTGATTCCGACACCGACGCTTCGGAAGAGGAAGAGGAATTCAACATGAAGATTGAATTTCGCAAGCTTTATGATAGTTGGTTGGAACTGAGTAGAGAAAATATCTCGTGGGCTGAGGAGAAGTTGTCGCTGCAGGAGTTGAACAAGAGGTTGAATGAAGAACGGAAGGCTGAACTCGAGAAGAACGAAGCATTGACTCAAGAGCTTATGGAAACAAGGAAGAGAATTCAGCAGTTGAACAGTGGTACCAAGGATCTGAACAAGATTCTCTCAGCTGGAAGGGTTGGAAAATCAAATTTCGGACTGGGTTACAATGGAGAACCAACCAGCGGACAGACAAAATTCGTCCGAGGGAACATGACACATTCTGTTCCAACAGAGAATAACAAGATTACAAGCGGTTATGAGGGAAGATCATCTGGGTGCTGGTATTATGGAAAATTTAGTCACATCAAGAGGTACTGCTACAAGTTTGCTGAGAAAGTTGAGAAGATCTTAAGACATGGAAGGTTCCATCCAAATTTGAAGAAATAGTCACAAGTATGGATAGCTAAATCTGATCTATACCAAAGTGTTAGAAGACAGCAACCTTAAGTTTGTTATCTTGCCCACACTTCCACAATTAAGCCTCGGAATCAGCCATGGTACTCTGATAGTGGTGCGTCAAGACATATGACTGGGAGTAAGGCCACGTTTGGAGAAGGAGCTCATGGGAATTCTAAAGGAAAAGAGATAAGGTCAGACAACCATTGCTGCATGGGGGAACAAGCAGACGGGTGTTCCAGAATAGAAAAAGATAATCCGGGAGTGAGGCATCCAAACCTTGGAGACATGAATGCTCACAGTATGTCTAAGTTGATAAGTCAAGACCATGCAAGAGGAGTCCCAGAACTGGAAGATGTTGACCAAATAACGAGTGGTATTTGCATTCAAGGTAATCAAATCAAAGATCAACACCAAAAGGTGCAAGAAGTTCTGATTAAGAAATTGGGTATGATTGGATATGTGATCTACTTACTGGGGCTTCAAGTAAAGCAAACTAATGATGGAACTTTCGTGTGTCAAAGCAACTATGTCAAAACTCTGTTGGAACGGTTTAGGATGAGTTCCAGAACGTCTGCATGTGTTTGAAGTTTTTGATTGAATGTGCAACCAAGAAGGGGGAGATGACCATGATCTGTGTCCAGAAAGTTCAGATGATGGTAGATTGAGCTTGGATGCACACATTCAGTCAAAAAGGGGGAGAATGAAAGAGGAGAGTTTTTATCAAGGTGTTATACGGTTCAAACAAGCTTGAAGTAGAGGATGACGTGGCATGAGGAGTTAGTCTTTTACGTGAAGAGAAGAAATTAGAAGAAGCGTGAAGAGTGGATGATGTGGCGTTTGAGCTTAATGGAAGATAAGCTCAAATATGGAAAGTGAAGATTTGGTGAATATACGAGAGATGCTCGTATCAAGGAAAGATGACCTAGAAGATTTAGCTTGCTCGACAAATATAAAAAGGGCAGAGATGAATGCTTCGAGGGCCAGCCGTTTTGAAGAGAAAAGTTAACGCTGCAACTTTTCTATTTGAGAGAGACTTGAGAGCTCTAGAAAATGGGTTAGAGTAGGAATCTTGGGTGACAAACTAAGGGTAGGCTTAGGGTTGTGTAAAACCAATAAGAGAGTGATATACTCCATTTTTGGGGTATTCTAACCATTGTTTTGTAGGGTTTTATCGAGTCTTTCTCCTTTGTATCGAGTCTTTTTAGGTCCAAAGGTGGCTGGAATGAAGAATTTGAGTTTGCTAGGAGTCTTGGTGGAAAAGATAGGAAAACACGATCTTTTAGGTTTTTAGCCTAATTTACCCATGGTTTTGTGTTGTTTTTCTTGTCTTTTTGTTTTCTTTTGATGTCTTTTCAGGTTCTACAATGATTTGGAGCATAATTTGGAGCTGCTGGAGCTCTATGAAGAAAAGGAGAAGAATTAGAGCAAAAAGAAGAGTTTTCACTCCACCGAGCACCCGCTCGGTCCGAGCGAGCACCTGCTCGCACCAAGACACCAGAACCTAAACCTAATAAAGCTGTGGCCGCCGAGTTCATCTGATGGCCCACACGATCCCCAGGAGTTAATGAGTCAACATCAATCCCTTTTCATTAGGGAGATGATTGATTTTAATCATAAATGGGATTTCTACTTACTTTCCTTCTTTTGTTTAAAAGAGTATCTTTTGTTTTTAATGCTTTTCCTTGTATTTTAAAAGAATGATTTCTGATCAGGGAGGACGATCCTTGTATCACAAAATATTCAATAGACTTGGAGTTTTTTCTTACGTTTTGAATAAAAGTATTTTATTTCTTCATTTTGTTCTTCATCATTACCGAATCATCCATTCATCATCCATCGAATCACTTGGCCATCCGAATCATCCAATCATCATCTAGAGAAGAATTCTAAACCCCCTTTTCATTCTTCATTTCCATTATGAATTCTTATCTATTTGTTGTTGCATTTGATTTAAGCATGTCCGAGTAGTTTACTAACTAGGTCGAGGTGTTTTCAATGGTGATTTAGGGCTTTAGATGGTTGAGCCAAATAGGGAATTCTTATGTCTTCATCTCTAGGAAGTCTCAATGCTTAGGCTAAATTGATCACTTAGTCTATGATCTCTAGGTTTAATCTATTCACCAAAAATGATATAGGTTGCTAGAATTACCTTTGATGAGCATTCGGTGGTAACCAAAACACCATTGATCGTTCCCATTGAATGTGAACATATTGAACCATTGCATTAAGGCTTGTTTACTTCATTACTAAATCCACTCGAAAGTGTAGGTATTTAGGCTGTAGACAAAGGTATTGATACATCGCCAAAAGCGGGGCAATACATATTTATGTTTGAGTTCTAGACCGCATTTAAATAGACCCTGAATAGAAGCTCAACCCAAGTACCCGAAATCACCAAAGAATCATCTCGGCTTAGTGCCTTTTATCATTGTTTAATTACCGATTTTTATTCCAAGCACCTGCTCATTTACATTAAGCACCTGCTCACGTCAGTTTACAACTCATTTAATTTATCTTAGCTTTATTTGAAATCTATAGATTCATAGTGTAACCTTGGTCTCTGTGGATTCGATACCTTATATACTACTGCTTTTGCCTGTGCACTTGCAGCATTATTTTGGGTTAAAACTCGAGACTATCAAGTTTTTGGCGCCGTTGCCGGGGACCAATAGCGTTACCTTTGAATTTTGGTTTTATTTATAGTCTAAGAATTTTGCTAATTTTGTTTTTTGTTTTTGTTTTTGTTATGTTTCAGGTGTATGACCAGTAGAAGAACGAGGAGAAATCTGAACGAAGATCTAGTCAGTCATACGAACGAAGAGTTAGCTCGTCTCGAACGTCAAAATCGCCGCCGAGCACCTGCTCAAACCGATCGAGCACCTGCTCGCACAGAAAACATGGCAGATCAGGAAGCTATGAATGCTCAGTTACAGATTTTGAGAGATCAAATCACCCAGTTGCAAAGGCAACAGCCGCGGGGTCAGCCAACCATAGGGGATTCGGATAATCCCCATGCGTTTTATCAAAACCGTTCGGCCATCGTCATCCCTACCATCCAGAGACAAGATTATGAGGTCAAGGCTCAGTTGATCTCATTGGTGAAGCAGCATCTATTTCATGGATTACCCGCTGAAATACCTATGGACCACATTGAGAACTTTGAGGAAATCTGTAGTACTACGGGTTCTAATGGTGTTCCAACCGATTTTCTGAAGTGTAAGTTGTTCCCGTTCTCTCTCGCGGACAAGGCACAAAGATGGTTGAAGTCGCTGCCGGCTGGTTCATTGAGGACTTGGGATGAGGCTAGATCCGCGTTCTTGGATCATTTCTATACGAAGTCCAAAACGGCCGCTTTGAGGAACAAGATTGCATCCTTTCAACAACACTCCGGAGAAGCTTTTGGTGAAGCTTGGGAAAGACTCAAGGAGTACAAGAGGGAGTGTCCTCATCACGGTTTCAAGGATGAGCAAATCTTGAACATATTCTACGATGGAGTCGATTGGGATTACCGTAATGCTTTGAATGCCGCAAGTAATGGAGACTTCATGACCAAGACTAAGGAAGGTGCATTTGAGCTCATCGAAAACCTTGCCTCAAGCTCCAACAACAAGGCTCCCGAGTACGATAGAACCAAGAAGGTCAATAGTGTGGACTCTCAAAAGATCGATGAATTAACCGCGAAAGTGAACTTGCTTCTACGAGAGACTCAAAGGCCGGTTAAGTTCATGGAAGAAGATGGGGCTGCCCCTAATGCTCATGAGTTTGTGGAAGATCAGGAAGATGGTTTAGAAGAGGTCAACTATGTGAATGGCCAAGGGTACCAAAACCGAGGGTTTAACCCCAACTATCGAAGCCATCCAAACCTCTCCTACCGCAACACCAACGTGGAAAACCCCCAAGACCAAGTCTATCCGCAACAAGGGGGTACAAATCAGAAGTTCTACTCCAACAACACTCAAGGGAAGCAAATTGTGCCCAACCAAAATCAGAACCGGTTTCAAGCAACAAACCAACAACAAACCGTTTCCGCGCCTCAATCCCAACAAGATGATTTGAAAGGTCTCATTCATCAAGTCTTGGCCAACCAACAGCAGACGTCAACCGAGCTGAGCAGTAAGATGGACAACATGTACAAGGATCTCCATGCAAAGTATGAGGCCGTGACCGCACATGTAAAGAAGTTGGATACACAAGTAGCTCAAACCGCCGAGGCTATTCAAAGACCGGTTGGTGCTCTTCCTGGCCGTGGTGAAGTGAACCCTACGAAGGAGTATTCGCCATGCAATGCTGTTGAGTTAAGAAGCGGAAGAGTGTTGGCACAACCTACGGCCACAACCTCTCAAGTTAAGGCCAAGGAGAAAGTTGTTGAGCAACCGGCACAAGAGGATGATTTGGCAGAGAATGTGATGCATGAGGAGGCTGGTTCTAGCTCAGAAACCACACCAGCTACTGTTCCGATCAATCTGGAGAAAACACCCCAGCGAGCACCTGCTCAGCCGATCGAGCACCTGCTCGCTCAGAATGTTCCCGCGAAATTTCCAGAAGCTCAGACCGAGAGAGTCTATGTGCCTAAGATACCCTACCCAGTGCCTCCCAAGAGATCTAAGAAGGATTTGGAGGATGCTAAGTGTAAGGAAATGATTAAAGGCTTGGAGGTAAAGCTTCCTTTATCCGATGCGGTTCAAATGGTACCTTCTCTCAAACGGTACATGAAGGAGCTAATTTCTGGAAAAATTGTGGAAGAGGAGAGTGTGATGATGGTTTCCAAAGAATGTAGTGCAATACTTCAGAGTAAGGTGTTGACTAAGAAAGGCGATCCCGGGAGGTTTGTGATTTCGGTAAAAATTGGGTCATGCACGTTCGCATGCTCACTGGTTGACTTGGGTTCAAGTGTTAATTTAATGCCTTATTCCGTTGCTAAACGTTTAAGTTTTACCGATTTCAAACCAACTAAGATATCCTTGATTTTTGCAGATAGATCCACTAAACTGCCTGTAGGTATAATCGAGGATTTACACGTCCGCATAGGGGACACTCTAATCCCAACCGATTTCGTGGTTCTAGAGCTCGATGAAGAACCAAAGGACCCACTGATTTTGGGGAGATCATTCCTAAACACGGCGCGTGCAATCATCGATGTTGAACAAGGTATAGTCGACCTCCGTCTCGGAGACATGGTGGTACGGTTCGAGATGAGTAAGATGCTCAAGAGGCCGATGATAGATGGGCAAACCTTCGTGATCCACGATGACTCCGAGATGTCGGAAGATGTGGTTGAAGAGATCCTAGCAAAGGACTCTCTCGAAGTTGCATTGACAAAAGCCGAAAGTGAACACGGATTTCTAAGTGAAGACACCCAAGGATTTGCCAAGTTTCTGGATTCCAACACCAGAATAGAGAAAGAAGATGAGTTCCAGAGTCTGACCGAGGGCACAGAAAACGATGTTCTGCCAGATTCCCAGCGAGCACCTGCTCGCTCCGACCGAGCACCTGCTCGGACCAAAAACCAGAACATCACCGGATCATGGAGCGAGCTGAAAGCTCCAAAGGTAGAGTTAAAAACCCTCCCAGCGGGGCTCAGGTATGCATTTCTAGGTCCTAACTCTACATATCCTGTTATAGTGAATGCAGAATTGAATAATGTTGAGATCACTTTGCTTTTGTGTGAGTTGAGGAAATATAGAAAGGCCTTGGGATATTCGTTAGATGATATAACCGGTATATCTCCCGACTTGTGCATGCACCGAATTAATCTAGAGGATGAATCGATGACTTCTATAGAACATCAGAGACGGTTAAACCCGAATCTAAAGGATGTTGTAAAGAAAGAGAGAATGAAACTTCTAGAAGCTGGTGTGATCTATGCTATATCTGATAGCAAATGGGTAAGTCCGGTGCATGTTGTACCTAAGAAGGGAGGTATCACGGTAATTAGGAATGAGAAAAACGAATTGATTCCAACTAGAACGGTAACGGGTCATAGAATGTGCATAGACTATAGGAAATTGAATGCTGCTACTCGCAAAGATCATTTTCCTTTGCCTTTTATTGATCAAATGCTTGAACGTCTTGCTAATCACCCTTACTACTGTTTTCTAGATGGTTACTCAGGATTTTTTCAGATACCCATCCATCCCGATGATCAGGAAAAGACAACGTTCACATGTCCATACGGCACATTCGCATACCGCCGGATGCCATTTGGTTTGTGCAACGCCCCAGCGACTTTCCAACGTTGTATGATGTCCATTTTTACTGATTTAATTGAAGATATTATGGAAGTATTTATGGATGACTTCTCTGTGTATGGGAGTTCTTTTTCTGTTTGTTTGTCTAATTTGTGCAGAGTATTACAAAGATGCGAGGAGAAGCATCTAGTGCTGAATTGGGAGAAGTGCCATTTTATGGTCAGGAATGGGATAGTACTTGGGCACCGGATTTCAGAGAAAGGGATAGAGGTTGACAAGGCTAAGATAGAGGTCATGATGAGTTTACAACCGCCTACTACGGTCAAAGGAATCCGAAGCTTTCTAGGCCATGCCGGGTTCTACCGTCGTTTCATCAAAGACTTCTCCAACATTGCTAGGCCTCTCACTAGATTGCTGTGTAAGGAAGTCAAGTTCGACTTTGATAGAGAGTGTTTGGCTGCGTTTCATACTATCAAGGGTGCCTTGGTTAGTGCACCAATAGTCCAACCACCGGATTGGGACTTACCGTTTGAGATTATGACGGATGCGAGTGATTTTGCTGTGGGGGCTGTTCTTGGTCAAAGGAAGGACAAGAAGCTCCATGTGATATATTATGCTAGCCGGACGATGGATGATGCTCAATGTCGGTATGCAACCACCGAAAAGGAGTTATTGGCGATTGTCTTCGCCTTTGAGAAGTTTAGATCATACCTCGTCGGTTCTAAGGTAATTGTTCACACCGATCATGCTGCGTTGAAGTACTTGCTGACCAAGAAAGATGCCAAGCCTAGGCTGTTGAGATTGATACTTTTGCTTCAAGAGTTTGATTTAGAGATCAAGGATAAGAAAGGATCCGAGAATGGGGTTGCTGATCATTTGAGTAGGCTTCAAGCTGAGGATGAGACACCTATGGAGGATAGTCTGCCAGATGAGCAAATTTATTCGATCTGCGAAAAATTTCCAGAAGCTGAGCGAGCACCTGCTCGGACTGACCGAGCACCTGCTCGGAAGATTTTTTGTGGAATTATCCAGAATGCCCAACCTTCGATTTTCCCTTGGTTCGGTGACTTTGCTAACTACTTGGCAGCCGATAAGGTTTCGGAAAACCTAATGGGAAGCCAAAAGAAAAAGTTTTTCCGAGATGTTAGACGATACTATTGGGACGAGCCGTACTTGTACAAGCAATGCTCGGATGGGCTGTATAGAAGATGTGTTTCGGAGGAGGAAATCCCTGGGATCTTGCACCATTGTCACGGTTCATCTTATGCCGGACACTTTGCCACATTCAAGACGGTTACAAAAGTGCTACAAGCGGGTCTTTGGTGGCCAACGATGTTCAAGGATACGAATAGGTTTGTTGCTCGATGTAACGCATGTCAAAGGCAAGGGAACATCAGCAAGCGCAATGAGATGCCTCAAAATTTCATCTTAGAAGTAGAGGTTTTCGATGTTTGGGGTATAGACTTCATGGGACCGTTCCCTTCCTCCTATAAGAACAAGTACATACTTGTAGCCGTTGACTACGTTTCCAAGTGGGTCGAAGCACAAGCTAGCCCGACTTGTGATGCTGCGATAGTTACCAAGTTGCTCAAGACGGTGATTTTCCCTAGGTTTGGAATTCCGAGAGTTGTGATAAGTGATGGAGGTTCACACTTCATTAACAAGGTTTTTGAGAACTTGTTAAGGAAGAATGGAGTCACACATAAGGTAGCCTCTCCTTATCATCCTCAAACTAGTGGACAAGTAGAGGTCTCCAATAGAGAGATAAAGAGTATCTTGCAAAAAACAGTTGGTACAACGCGTAAGGATTGGGCGAATAAGCTAGATGACGCTTTGTGGGCATATAGGACAGCATATAAGACTCCGTTGGGGACAACGCCTTTTCATTTGGTGTATGGGAAGGCATGTCACTTACCGGTAGAATTGGAATACAAGGCGGCATGGGCTGTCAAAAGACTTAATTATGACATCCTTAGTGCATCCGAGAGGAGATCCATGCAGCTGCATGAGTTGGAAGAAATTAGGCATCTCGCCTATGACAATTCCCGAATCTACAAAGAACGGACCAAAGCTTACCACGACAAGAAGATTATCCCTCGAAACTTTGCTCCTAACGATCAAGTTTTATTGTTTAACTCTCGTTTTAAGTTGTTTCCAGGGAAGCTAAAGTCGAGATGGAGTGGTCCGTTCACCATCAAAGAGGTGAAACCATACGGGGCCGTAGTGTTGCTAGACACTAAAGGAGGTGATTTTGTTGTTAATGGTCAACGTCTCAAGCCATACTTTGCGAATACATACGTGGGACACTACAAGAAAAAAAGGAAAATACCAACGGCCAAATCAGTTGGAAAGTCGTTGGAAAAGTGGTATTTCCAACGGAATTCCGTTGGTAAATTAGTCGTTGGTATTTAGGCGTTGGAAATCTGATCCGTTGGAAAATCGTTGGAAATTTCCAACGGATTTAGCAACGGATATTTTTCGTTGGAAATGTCCAACGGATTATTTCGTTGGAAATTCGTTGGAAATTTCCAACGTATTTCCAACGTAACTTCGTTGCAAATTTCCAACGGATTTTAGTTGCTATTTTCCAACGAATTTCCAACGGATTTTAGTTGGTATTTTCCAACGATTTACCAACGGATTTTAGATGGTATTTTCCAACGACTTTCCAACGGATTTAGTTGGTATTTTCCAACGAGTTAGCAACGGATTTCAGTTGGAAATTTCCATTTTTATTATTATTAAAATTAATTCCAAATAAATTAAATTCTCGGAATTTGTTTTTTTTTTTAAAAAAATTTTGGTTCCCAAAACCGAAATTATTCGCAAATATGAAAATTAAAACGTCTCAATAGAGTATTAAAAGTGAAGTACAATAAAAACACAAATTTTGTTCTTAAAACCCGAAACCGTGATCGAAGGTTCTTGAAAAAAAACCGAAAAAGAACATATCATTCAAGTGTCTTGAGATCCATCCAATGTGCCGCCGCCTCCTGGGTTCGACGTCTGTGGGAAGGTCGGAACCTCGATATTCAGCTTCTCGGAAACGACCCCACGAAGCCAGTCGAATTGCGAAGATAGGTTGACCAATTGTTGCTGAGTGTTGCGGTATTGTTCCTGAGTGGTGCGGTATTGTTCCTGAGTTAGCCGGAGCTCATGTTGGGTACTCTCCAATTGTTGAATCGGTACATAACCAACTGGTGGAGAAATTGGCGTCGTCCGCCTAGAGGTTGCGCCGTGGTCGTCTCCGTATGAGCCATATCCGAACCGATATCCCTTCTTGACAGGAACCGTCTGCAATGGTATGTAATTAATATTAAGTTAGTATATTTATTTTGATTTATTAAATAAAAATTGTAAATGAAAGTTATTACTAAACCACTCGTCCCTGACATTAAAGGGGACTTTCGACCAGCTCGGATATGCATCGTGCCAATTCCCATAAAAGATTTTCCGAAGGACTTTGTTTAAGTCGTTCGAGTATCCGAACCTGAAATAAATAACATCAAGTTAGTAAACAAAATAAATAAATTGTAACAGTATGAACATATTATTTCATAGTTCATTAATTTTTTAATTACCATATCTTTTCGGCGTATGGGTTGGTTTTGATCGCGGGATCGAGTCTCGTCAAGTTTTCCCGA
Source organism: Draba incana (assembly GCA_963576765.1). Taxonomy (NCBI): domain Eukaryota; kingdom Viridiplantae; phylum Streptophyta; class Magnoliopsida; order Brassicales; family Brassicaceae; genus Draba; species Draba incana. The sequence continues at coordinate 1,081,612 of OY755209.1, read as the reverse complement.
CTCGGCGCATGGAGGACAGCATAAAGGTCGATATAAGTCTCGGGGTTGTAACAAGAAAATCCAGAGCCACTGAGTCCCTGTGCGGCGGTTGGTTCGGACGAAGACGGAAATTGGGTCGACGTAGGACACGTCGCCGGGCCTTGGGTCGATGTAGAAGGATTCCTTTGAACATTGCCAATGGTGTCGTCGAAAAGCAGATCACGAAGTAGGACGGTATCATCATGAGTCCACTCGGTTGTGTTGTATGCATTATTATCCCTATATTAAAATAAACATTTACTCAATTAATAGTAATGTCCAGCATAAAAAGTAAGGCATATAATTCCGATCCTAAAACTACAAAATAATGTAAACACAAAGTAAAACAACAACAATATTTTTTAAAAAAAAATTTTAAAAAAGGAGCCTTACATGGTTTTCAGCCGGAGGAGTGGAGGAGGGAGACGGTAGGTGTGAGAGGAGGGGAGTGAGTTCGTGCAAATGGGAGAAAAAATTTGGGTGTATATAGTTTCCAATTTTCCAACGTATTTGCAACGGATATTCGTTGGAAATTGTATCCGTTGGAAAATCCGTTGGAAACTATCCGTTGGAAGTCGGTTGGGAATTAAATTTTCCAACGGATCTCAGTTGGAAATCCGATAGAAAATACCAATTCCAACGTATTTCCAACGGAAATATCAGTTTTTTATTTATCGAAAATTATCAATTCCAACGTTTTTCCAACGGAAATGTCTTTTTTTATTTCTATAAATTTACCAATTCCAACGTATTTCCAACGAAAATATCAGTTTTTTATTTATCGAAATTTATCACTTCCAACGTATTTCCAACGGAAATATCAGTTTTTATTTATCGAAATTGATCAATTCCAACGTATTTCCAACGGAAATATCATTTTTTTTATTTCTATAAAATTATCAATTCCAACGTATTTCCAACGGAAATATCTTTTTTTTATTTCTAAAAATTATCAATTCCAACGTATTTCCAACGGAAATATCTTTTTTTTATTTCTAAAAATTTCAGTTTAGAACATGCTACAATATACAAGTATACATCTTTCAGTTTAATAGATGGGGAATTATGGAAAATGTTTATATAAGTATCCGTCCAAAAAAACTTGAATTACCTTACGAATGGACCGAGTTCCTCGCAATTCGCAATGATATACTTATGAATGTGTGTGTGCTCCCTCGTGTCTAAGAATCTGTCACCCCTTTTACTGCTAAGGCGCCCTATTTGTTCAAACATATCAGGTACTGCACTCGGATATACTGGCTTTTCCCCCCCATCATCGTAACGGCCTGGTTTTGTTGCCTTAGTTTTAACTGTCCTCGGGAAGTAGTGCGCCGAAAATGCTGTGGTCTCCTCTCTAACTTGCTGAGCCGCTATTGATCCCTCGACCCTTGGGGTTCTTGACCTTTTTCTTAAGGTGAAACATGTAGCGTTCGAACGGGTACATCCATCGATACTGAACTGGGCCTCCAAGCTCGAGCTCACGAGGTAGATGTATTGGTAAATGTTCCATAACATCAAAGAACGACGGGGGGAAAATCTTCTCCATGTTGCAAAGAATGATTGGTATTCTTTCTTTCAAATGATTGACACCTGCTTCAGTATGTGTTCTACTGCAAAGATCACGGAAAAATGCACCAACACCGGCTATTGCCTCATGGACATCTTTTTGTAAAAGATGTGTAAAAGCCATAGGCAGTAGTCGCTCCATAAACACATGACAGTCATGGCTCTTCATCCCAGCCAATCGTCCGGCGTGAGAGTCCACGGAGTTCGAAATGTTTGATGCATATCCATCTGGGTACTTCACACAAAACCTCAACCATTCAAAGAATTCCGCCTTTCCATCGCCATCTAGTCTGTATGAGGGTATTGGACCCACACCATCTTGTACATGAAGACTTTCCCGACAACACAATTCTGGGAGATCTAACCGACTCTTCAAGTTATCCTTTGTCTTCCCTTGAACATTGAGCACGGTGTTGATTATGTTGTCAAAAAAATTCTTTTCGACATGCATAACATCTACATTATGTCGTAGCAAATGATCCTTCCAGTAAGGGAGATCCCAGAAGATGCTCTTCTTGTGCCAATGGTGTTTGTCACCGTAACCGGATGCTTTCTTATGGTTGTTTCCTCCACAATCTGCCGTCCGTTCTACCTGTTGCTGGTTTAACTGGTGAAGGAGGGCTTCCCCACTTAACTCTGGCGGTGGTGCCTCTGGTACTGCTCTTTTTTTCCTGAACAACCTTTTGTTTTTACGGTAAGGATGTCGCCTATCAAGAAACCTTCTATGACAATCAAACCAACACGTTTTCCGACCATGTTGGAGCTGAAAAGAATCAGTTTTGTCCCCACAATATGGACACGCCAACTTTCCGTGTGTTGTCCACCCGGACAACATCCCATATGCTGGAAAATCGCTAATAGTCCACAACAACACCGCTCTCATTTGAAAATTCTGTGACCTAGACACATCGAACGCTTCTACACCTTCAGACCATAGAAGTTGTAACTCTTGAACTAGCGGCTGTAGAAAAATATCTAGGGATCGCTTTGGATGATCAGGTCCAGGAATGATAACAGAAAGATAAAGATATTCTCGCTTCATACACAATGACGGTGGCAAGTTGTAAGGCGTCACAATAACTGGCCACAACGAGTACTTTCTTCCCGTCTTCCCAAATGGATTGAACCCATCTGTGCATAATCCCAAATAGACGTTTCGACTCTCACGGGCGAAACTCGAATGTAACGCGTTAAAGTGCTTCCACGCTTTTGCATCCGATGGATGGCTAATTTCCCCTTCCGGGTTGTGCTCTGCATGCCATCTCATCGCTTCCGCCGTAACTTCTGCTTGGTATAATCTCTTTAGCCTAGGCGCTATTGGTAAATACCACATACGCTTAAACGGCACTTTGGCTTTCCCTCCAGTAGCCTGATACCTTTCCTTATGACAAATTTTACAACTCGACCTATTCATGTCTGTACCCCAGTAGATCATGCAGTTGTCCCTACACACGTCTATCACTTCACAAGGCATACCCATCCCACCAACCAACCTTTCGACCTCGTCATATGTCTCCGGTGCCAAGTTACCCTCCGGTAAGTAATCTTTGACAAATTCAAGTATTTGATCCACACAATACTCGCTCAAATTGTTATCAGTCTTTATGGCCATCATCCTAGTTGCAGCTGATAGAGCAGAATGACCTTCTTTACAACCTTCATATATAGGACGATTCGCTGCGTTTAACATTTCAAAAAACCTTCTTGCTTCACCAGTTGGTTGATCCTCACTTATATTTGTGTCCATGTTATCTATCCCGGCTTCCCGAAACACTTCATTCACCATTTCTATCGTCCCTATGGCCTCTGTCTCCATTGTTTCCGAGACCACATTGGACTGTATATCTGATCCGGATACATACTCAACACCCGCCTTTCTCCTACGTCTACGCCGTCCGACCAGTTCTACAGTTCCACTAATACTACCTCCACCTAGACTTTCCCCATGAGACAACCAATAGTAGTAACACTGCATAAAGCCGTTTCTATATAAATGCTTCCCTACTACACTAACCTCTAAAATTTCATCATTCTTGCAATTGACACAAGGACAGCACATCAAACCAGTTTCTTGTGGGAGCGGTTGATTGGAAGCAAATGATATGAAATCTCTTAGCCCCTGGTTGAATTCCCTTGTGTTTGTGTTACTGACATGATCCCATTTATTGTACATCCACGCCCGGGCAATCACAATATTATTCATCGACGACATCCGAAAACCTATTTTAAGAAAATATTGTTGAGAAACAAGTTTTAAAAGTATAGTGGAAAGTGTAAAAGAATGAAAACTAATGGGTTTAGTTATATATATACAAAATCAATTCCAACGGAAATCCGTTGGAAATCAACATATGTTTAATTTTCCAACTAGTTTCCAACGAAACATATTTTTTAATTATTTTAAATTTTTTTAAAGTTTCTAACGCCATTCCAACGGAAATCCGTTGGAAATCAACAACGGTTTAATTTTCCAACTAGTTTCCAACGAAACATATTTTTTAATTATTTAAAATTTTTTTTAATAGTTTCTAACGACATTCCAACGAAAATCCGTTGGAAAATTTTCCAACGGACTGTTTCCGTTGGAAATTCATTGGAAATTTCCAACGAATTTTCCAACGGATTCGGTCGTTGGAAATTTCCAACGGATTTCCAACGGATTCTCTTTCCGTTTCTAATCCGTTGGTAAACTTTCCAACGGATTTATCCGTTGGAAATTCATCCGTTGGTAATTTCCCATTTTTCTTGTAGTGGGAGAAGTTGAATCAGTCACTTTTAGTGACCCTCCTCGAGCCTAAAGGGTTTCCAAAGTCGAGCTAACGACTTAAAACAAGCGCTTGGTGGGAGGCAACCCACCGGTAAGGATTTTTGTATAAATTTTGAATTTTAATTCCTTTTATTACTAACATTTCACTTGTGATTTCAGTAATTGCATTCTGCGAAAAAGTGTAAAATTGCACCGAGCACCCGCTCGGAAGGAGCGAGCACCTGCTCGAAATCAAAACGCAGCAATTCTCTCAGATTAGGAGAACACAAAAAATAAAAAAATAATAATAAAAAAAAATATAAAAGAAAAAGAAAACAGAAAAAGATTTGTTTTATTTCTTCTTTCCTTTTTATTTTATTTACTTTTATTTTCTTCTTTATTTCCTTTTCAATTTTTGCCAAAAACCCTAACCACTCATTTTTCTTCCTTTTTGCAGATAAAGACAACTTTTTGGTCTCCTCCTCTTCCCCAAAACTGCCGAGCATCACCACTCCCCCATCTCCCTTGAAAACCGCAACTCTCCATTAACTCAACCTCCATAAATCCCCATCTCTACCACTCTCCAAGACCAACCACTCACCATAACTCTCTATCACCGGAGACCACTCAAACTCTCAAGCTCCCAAACCGCTCAATTCTCTCTCAATCTTTCAAATCTCTCTCCGCCTCTTCTCATTCACCATGGCTCCAAAAATCAAGTTCTCCAACAAGGAAAAAGGCAAGGGTAAGGCCTCTACCTCCGCAACCGCTTTTCCACTCACCTTTCCATGGCCTAGACCGGAAGGCGAACCGTTTGAAATTGACCGAGCCGGACTCCCAATGTCCTCACCAGACTCTTGGGACGAAATCGACGCCTTCTACTACAACCAACTCCTCCAAGTTGACCTCGAACCTACTCGGTTCATGTGCGATAGAACATTGGTCGAACTTGGTCTTCAACAACAAGTGAGGAGCATACTCTACAATGCTCGTTGCATGGCCTTTGCTCTAGAGGAAGATGTGCTCTATCCCGATCTCACTAGGCAATGCCTAGCAACCGCCACTCTCTCATACGCAAACCCCAACAAGCCTTCATTCGAGGAGGCCACATTCTCTTTCTTTGCTGGAGGAAAGAGGTACGCTATCTCCATGCTCGATTTTTGCATAGCGTATGGGTTCTATGAGACGGACACGAAGCTATCGAGTCCGAAGAGATTCCAAGAAGCCAAGACCTTTTGGGGACTAATCGCTTCAGGTGACTACTCCTCAAACTCGGCGAGCCAAAACCGCCTTCGCCACCCCGCACTCCGTATCGTGGCAAGGATATTGAGCAACATGCTCTTTGGAAGACCCGTAGGTAACAAAGTTCACACCGATGAATTATTGTTGTTATTGTTGGGTTGTGGTCCTATTGTAGGTGACGGAGACTCGAGCCAATTTGAGAAATACCGATCCAACTTGGGTATACGTTTCGCGGAGATGATTTGTGCGATCAAAGATAACACAACCGCAACAAACAAAGGACCAAGGACGGAGCGTATTGGAAGCTTGCTCACACCGCTATTCCGCAATTTAAGGGTGGATCTTTCTCCATATTCCTACGTCCCGGAGATGAAGCGCATTGATACGGAGCACCTGCTCAATTCCAAGATCATCATCAAGCCGAGCACATACCAATTCCTAACTGCCAATGGAGAAGCCCAATACATTCAGCTTCCCAACTTAGCCATCACACGGCTTTCCTCCATGGATGATCTCGCGTTTCAGCCACCCGCGGAGTACCTTGTCCCACATCCGAGTCAAGCCTCTTCTGCTGCCCGTCTTAGTACTTCTCGTCGAAGCACATCTAGGCAGCGACACCATGTCTCTGAGGACGCTGGTCCTTCGGTTCCGCGCCTTGCTCTCACGTACCACGACACTCCTTCTCAAGGTGAGTTTGATCTTCCCCCTATTGATGATAATGCTAATGATGTTGAGTATAGGAGGTGGATGATCCAATCCACTAGGAAGAACAACAGCCTACTGCAGAGGCTCATGCAGGCGATGTCCAGAGGCTGCTGCCATGCTCCGGATGTGCAAACTCCGCGAGCACCTGCTCAGCGTGAACGAGCACCTGCTCGCACGCATTCAAGCACCTGCTCAGACCAGCCAGCTAGGAGAAGGAGGAAGAGGTCTGATCATGTCTCCGACGATGCTACATCCGGGTGATATCCACTTTCACCCTACTATTTCCATTGTTTATATCACATTTGTTTCTATTTTGTTTTTATTTTGTTTTTGATTTGAACTTGTTTTTAGTCTACTCTTTCGGTACTTTTCTTTCACCGAGACGGTGAAAGTTAAGTCCGGGGGAGTGGATTAATGTTTTAATTGTTTTTACTAAAAAAAAAAAAAAAAAAAAAAAAAAAAATGCATATAGTTTCTCATGGTATAAACATTTTTATTATCTTTTTCATGCTAGGATTGAGTCTAGAGCATTTTAGGATTGCATTTGCATAGGGAGCAATGATGAAATTTCCTTGTAAAGATTCATTTTAGGATTCCATGATATGCCCTCATTAGAACTTTTTCGATGCATTAACAATCATGAATTAGAGGCTCATCCATACTTGAATCTTATTTCTTTGAAAATCCCAACTCAATTGAAACTTGCATGATCTAGATTCAACTCTATCAACTTGAACTTAAACTTGATTAATTCTTCTCACTTTTGGACTTTGAATCATAACTATGGATAAACACCTTACATTCAAATCATGTTTGCCTAATTTTTACCACTCTTATCTTGATTTGAATGGCTATCCCGATCTAAGTTCATCTTTTAGATGAGGATAGTACCACACCTTTTAACCCAACCATTTCGTTCAAACCCTTGCATATGTTCTCCGAGTGAGGCCTTTTTCTTTGTGTTGCATTGGTAAAATCTTGCAAGCATTAGAGACGACAAGGCAAAGTTTCCATTAGGCTAGTTTCTTGAGTTTAAGACTAGTCTTAGGTGGGGTATGAAACCGATTTGGTTAAGCGTTTACTTGATTATCTTTGGGTTTGTGGTTAAGTGTGAAAAGAAAGAAAGAAAGAAGAAAGGATGAGTTCTAGGGAATAAGTTTGAAAAGAAAAGTATATAGCTCTAAGTGTTTAAAAGAAAAATGATAGCTTAGCATTCTCTTAGAATAAATCAAAAAGAAGAAAAATGTGTTAGAGAATGCTAGGATAGAAAGAGCTAAAGTTAAGAAAAGAAATTCCCTAGGATTCGGAAAATTTAAAGAAGAAAGAGGAAGTTTGAAAGGTTTAGCCGAAATTGGCTAGTGGTTTAACAAATGGGTAGTGAGAAAAGAGAGATGAAAGATTGCAACAATGGGGTTATGGGTAGAACTTTGGATTCCTAGCCTTGTATGCATCAATTGTCTCTTTTCTTTCTTGCTTTTGCTAAATGTAACACTTGCATTTGAGAGTTAGCCACCAAAAAGAATTCGGACAGCCCCTTTACATCATCTAAAAGCCTTCTTCTACCGAGCCAAATGGTATTGATTCATTGTCCAATTGTGAGACCGCACCAAACACATTAATGAATGTTAAAGAGTTGAGTTTAGTTGATTGCATGCTTTCTTTTGAGTCTAAGGATTTGGAGTAATTATTTTGATAAGAGATGAGTATGGCGAAAGCTTCTTGAGTAAGATTTGTTGTGCATCGCATTAGTTCTCTTTAGGACATTTTGTTGAACCCTTCGATGTTTCTTTTGGATTTGAGCTCCCACCTTCAAACACTTCTCCGGATTTCTCTCTTCTTGTTTGCTTGCGGACAAGCAAAAGGCAAGTCCGGGGGAGTTGATATGTTAGGTTTTTATCCTAATTTACCCATGGTTTTGTGTTGTTTTTCTTGTCTTTTTGTTTTCTTTTGATGTCTTTTCAGGTTCTACAATGCTTTGGAGCATAATTTGGAGCTGCTGGAGCTCTATGAAGAAAAGGAGAAGAATTGGAGCAAAAAGAAGAGTTTTCACTCCACCGAGCACCCGCTCGGTCCGAGCGAGCACCTGCTCGCACCAAGACACCAGAACCTAAACCTAATAAAGCTGTGGCCGCCGAGTTCATCTGATGGCCCACACGATCCCCAGGAGTTAATGAGTCAACATCAATCCCTTTTCATTAGGGAGATGATTGATTTTAATCATAAATGGGATTTCTACTTACTTTCCTTCTTTTGTTTAAAAGAGTATCTTTTGTTTTTAATGCTTTTCCTTGTATTTTAAAAGAATGATTTCTGATCAGGGAGGACGATCCTTGTATCACGAAATATTCAATAGACTTGGAGTTTTTTCTTACGTTTTGAATAAAAGTATTTTATTTCTTCATTTTGTTCTTCATCATTACCGAATCATCCATTCATCATCCATCGAATCACTTGGCCATCCGAATCATCTAATCATCATCTAGAGAAGAATTCTAAACCCCCTTTTCATTCTTCATTTCCATTATGAATTCTTATCTATTTGTTGTTGCATTTGATTTAAGCATGTCCGAGTAGTTTACTAACTAGGTCGAGGTGTTTTCAATGGTGATTTAGGGCTTTAGATGGTTGAGCCAAATAGGGAATTCTTATGTCTTCATCTCTAGGAAGTCTCAATGCTTAGGCTAAATTGATCACTTAGTCTATGATCTCTAGGTTTAATCTATTCACCAAAAATGATATAGGTTGCTAGAATTACCTTTGATGAGCATTCGGTGGTAACCAAAACACCATTGATCGTTCCCATTGAATGTGAACATATTGAACCATTGCATTAAGGCTTGTTTACTTCATTACTAAATCCACTCGAAAGTGTAGGTATTTAGGCTGTAGACAAAGGTATTGATACATCGCCAAAAGCGGGGCAATACATATTTATGTTTGAGTTCTAGACCGCATTTAAATAGACCCTGAATAGAAGCTCAACCCAAGTACCCGAAATCACCAAAGAATCATCTCGGCTTAGTGCCTTTTATCATTGTTTAATTACCGATTTTTATTCCAAGCACCTGCTCATTTACATTGAGCACCTGCTCATGTCAGTTTACAACTCATTTAATTTATCTTAGCTTTATTTGAAATCTATAGATTCATAGTGTAACCTTGGTCTCTGTGGATTCGATACCTTATATACTACTGCTTTTGCCTGTGCACTTGCAGCATTATTTTGGGTTAAAACTCGAGACTATCAGTGAATTATCAAGCTAAGAAGAAGTGGTCTCACTTCGGAATGAGCGAGAGTGAATCTAGTGAAAGCTCGGATGAGGAGGATGATGTCACTGGATATTGTATCTTCACAGCAAGGAATGAGGAAAATTTTGATGGAGAAATCAGTGAGGAAGACCACAAAGAAAAGGGAAATTTTTCTGAGAGTGATTCCGACACCGACGCTTCGGAAGAGGAAGAGGAATTCAACATGAAGACTGAATTGCGCAAGCTTTATGATAGTTGGTTGGAACTGAGTAGAGAAAATATCTCGTGGGCTGAGGAGAAGTTGTCGCTGCAGGAGTTGAACAAGAGGTTGAATGAAGAACGGAAGGCTGAACTCGAGAAGAACGAAGCATTGACTCAAGAGCTTATGGAAACAAGGAAGAGAATTCAGCAGTTGAACAGTGGTACCAAGGATCTGAACAAGATTCTCTCACCTGGAAGGGTTGGAAAATCAAATTTCGGACTGGGTTACAATGGAGAACCAACCAGCGGACAGACAAAATTCGTCCGAGGGAACATGACACATTCTGTTCCAACAGAGAATAACAAGATTACAAGCGGTTATGAGGGAAGATCATCTGGGTGCTGGTATTGTGGAAAATTTAGTCACATCAAGAGGTACTGCTACAAGTTTGCTGAGAAAGTTGAGAAGATCTTAAGACATGGAAGGTTCCATCCAAATTTGAAGAAATAGTCACAAGTATGGATAGCTAAATCTGATCTATACCAAAGTGTTAGAAGACAGCAACCTTAAGTTTGTTATCTTGCCCACACTTCCACAATTAAGCCTCGGAATCAGCCATGGTACTCTGATAGTGGTGCGTCAAGACATATGACTGGGAGTAAGGCCACGTTTGGAGAAGGAGCTCATGGGAATTCTAAAGGAAAAGAGATAAGGTCAGACAACCATTGCTGCATGGGGGAACAAGCAGACGGGTGTTCCAGAATAGAAAAAGATAATCCGGGAGTGAGGCATCCAAACCTTGGAGACATGAATGCTCACAGTATGTCTAAGTTGATAAGTCAAGACCATGCAAGAGGAGTCCCAGAACTGGAAGATGTTGACCAAATAACGAGTGGTATTTGCATTCAAGGTAATCAAATCAAAGATCAACACCAAAAGGTGCAAGAAGTTCTGATTAAGAAATTGGGTATGATTGGATATGTGATCTACTTACTGGGGCTTCAAGTAAAGCAAACTAATGATGGAACTTTCGTGTGTCAAAGCAACTATGTCAAAACTCTGTTGGAACGGTTTAGGATGAGTTCCAGAACGTCTGCATGTGTTTGAAGTTTTTGATTGAATGTGCAACCAAGAAGGGGGAGATGACCATGATCTGTGTCCAGAAAGTTCAGATGATGGTAGATTGAGCTTGGATGCACACATTCAGTCAAAAAGGGGGAGAATGAAAGAGGAGAGTTTTTATCAAGGTGTTATACGGTTCAAACAAGCTTGAAGTAGAGGATGACGTGGCATGAGGAGTTAGTCTTTTACGTGAAGAGAAGAAATTAGAAGAAGCGTGAAGAGTGGATGATGTGGCGTTTGAGCTTAATGGAAGATAAGCTCAAATATGGAAAGTGAAGATTTGGTGAATATACGAGAGATGCTCGTATCAAGGAAAGATGACCTAGAAGATTTAGCTTGCTCGACAAATATAAAAAGGGCAGAGATGAATGCTTCGAGGGCCAGCCGTTTTGAAGAGAAAAGTTAACGCTGCAACTTTTCTATTTGAGAGAGACTTGAGAGCTCTAGAAAATGGGTTAGAGTAGGAATCTTGGGTGACAAACTAAGGGTAGGCTTAGGGTTGTGTAAAACCAATAAGAGAGTGATATACTCCATTTTTGGGGTATTCTAACCATTGTTTTGTAGGGTTTTATCGAGTCTTTCTCCTTTGTATCGAGTCTTTTTAGGTCCAAAGGTGGCTGGAATGAAGAATTTGAGTTTGCTAGGAGTCTTGGTGGAAAAGATAGGAAAACACGATCTTTTGGAAGATTCTGGAACTAAAGGAGCACCCGCTCCCCGATCTGACCGACCTGCTCCCAGAAGATTCATTAAAGGGAATATTCACTTAATGGAAATATTCACCTAGAAGATTTACCCTAGATCCACCTTGGATTTACCCAGCCGCCGCATCCCTTAAAAGAAGGAAACATCTTGGAGAATAAATATACGCTTCTTCCTTATTTTCTACATACAAAGTTTTACACGCTAAAAATCATCACAAAACTTTACTTGCTTTTCACGTTTTCGGATCTAAGAACCCTAGAGAGATTTTTGGCTTCTTTGCTTTGGATTTCGAGAGTTGTTCATCTACTTGTTACCGAGTTTCTTCTTGAACTTTTACTCTTTAATTTATTCTATGAATACTTTCATCTCTCTTTGTATTTTTCGTTCTATCATGTGCGAGTAGTTACTTTTGTTAGATTAGGGTTTTTCGAAGGGAAATAAGAGATTCATGAACTCGGCATAGATAGGATCATATTTATATTTTGATATCTTCATCTAATGTTAAGCTTATTACCTAGACTAGTTTGATCACCTAGCCTTTGATTTTAGGTTTAATCTACTCATCAAAAGTGTAGTAGATTGCTTGAATAAACTTAGATGGGCGATTTGACCCTTAGCCAACGACAGTTGAAGTTAAGGCAAATCGTGAACTTATCAATCTCATTCGTTAATGCTTGTTAATTTATTTAGTCTCAAACGACAGTTTAGGGTGCTAGATTTATTAATAAAGTTGTTGATACCACGACAGTGGATCCTCATAAAAACGTGATTGTGTTCTAGATTGGTGCTTGAATTAATATCCTGAATAATTGCTTGGTTCTTGATGATCTATTCCCTGAGATAATTCCCTTGTCTAACGCCTTTATCATATTTGTTTACAACCGAATTTTATTTGCTTTGTTATTTTAATTTCGTGACACTTTAAAACCACATGAATCGCTTAGCTAGAATTGTGTTTAAAGGAATTAAAGTGTATTGCCAGTCCCTGAACGAACATAAATCTATATCTACATCGGATTAGTAATTTAGGAATTGAGTTCTTAACCAGGGTAAATACCTGTTATCAGAGAGTTGTAAACTTCTTGTAAGATTTCTAATAAAAGTTAAAACTCGGTGAGGCCGAGGTTTTGAGCTATTTGTTTTGTGTTCATCCGCTTTTTCAGTACTTACGTGTTCTTGATGGTCATGACCTCCTCCATAGCTTTGCCTTTCACCCATTCAGTAGCTGAAAACATAAACCAATCACCATTAGAAAACTTGATCATATTGTTTCTTAGTTCACCATTGTATCGAAATCGGAAATTGATATGAATGTTATCTTCCTATACTTACCAAAAGCTGAAGCATAAAGGTTAATCCAGCGGGAAGAAACTGGAGACGGCTCAGGACCGGAAGATCACACAAGCAAGCAAACCTCCAAACAACTTCCTCCATTAGAACACACAAGAAACAAAGTGAATTAAACATAACCAAAACGAAAATTGGATTTGGCAGAGAGAATAAACAAGAGTCACAACAAAAAAACTAACCATTTGGTTTCTCCATTCCAAGTCAAATCGACACAACTCTCTCTCTTTCAAGCAAAATATATCCATTAGAGGAGGAAAGAACAAACCTAGAAATTCAATCCGGGGATTTTCCAATTCCAAACCCAATCCCCAAAACTTGAATATGTGAAAGGACTAATCTACCATTTTTACTCATACTAGGTGAGCGCCCGCACAACGCGCGGGTATGTGTTGGTATATTTTGTGTGATCATTATTTCGAACTTTGTTGTTATACATTATTTCGACCATGGTTGTTAAGAAATCCTATTTATTTCTATTGCCTTTTGAAAGAGTATTTACCAATATCTGGAAATTTTCAAAGCTTAGTATCATAACTGGATATGTACATATGGACGATGCACCGTAGGTTTGGAAAATGGGATAGAGTTCTGAAGACGTTGATCATGCCCTCCCTATGCGTTTTTTCCGTGTTGAAGAAGACCTGAAACCTGAATCATGGTAAGAGCAGATAAAAATGTAATTATTAGATGTTTTTTTGTTATAGCATTAAATTGATTAATTGGTTCTCATGGTCTTTTTGTGGGTCGCCAAAAGTTGTATCAGTAGGTTAAAAAGTTTGTAACTTTTTGGTTACATTTCAAGTCATGGGCCCTAATTTCCTATATGATTTACTATAAATTATCTACTTTAGTCTAGGTAATCGTACTGTGTATTCAAATTACGTACCTCTATGGATGAGTCTTGTGCGGTTGAGTGTGGGTTGTACTATGCTACTGCACCTTCTTCGAGTTGAATGATAAAAGTATTGGTAGAAAACTTTTCCCAAAGACCTGGGTTTAGAAGTTTGTGGTTAAATTTTTAAATTTTATAAATATATATGTAGATATTATTTAGAAAGTATATCGAATGATAGGTTTGTTACTTGAATGTACCTTTATCTTTTGTTTAGATATTGTTGAATATCTCCTTGTAGACAATGTTTGTTATTCCTGGCTCAGAAGGTGAGTTCGATATACCATTGATGATTTTAAGACCTTCCAACGATGTGACTCTTGAGAAGTCAACATACAACTGGCCATGGCTGAATACTGGTTGTGGGAGATACAAGCCAACTTTGTCTAAAGTTTGTCCTTGGCTCTTGTTGATTGTCATAGCACAACACACGCGGACGGGGAATTGACGCCTTCTCATCTGGTATGGACAATTTGTGTCCGATGTTGTGTTGATTATCCTTGGTATAGCGATTTTCTTCCATTTGTTTGTACTCGAAATGATTTGAGCTTCTATTACTCTTTCTCCTAACCTTGTTACAAGGAGTCGTGTTCCATTGCACAACCCTTCTTTCTGGTTAATGTTTCGCATGAGAAGTATAGGGGTATTTATCTTTAGCTGCAGTTGGTTGTTTGGGAGTCCTGAACATTTAATTCCGTTTAAGTTTTCCGCCGTATAAAACGTGTTCTCCTCATCCTGCGAAATATCATTACTCCCTATATACTGTCTGAGCTTAGGTACTCTTTCATTTCTTCTTCAACTTTCGAGAATATGTGGTCGTTAAGTTCATCCACCGTTTCATTTCACGGACTTAGAATCGCTCTTCCCCTTAGATAATCATGATTCGCATAATTTTTCTGAAAATCCGTGTACGTTGAATTGAAGATATCTTCGGGCGGGTTGGTTGTTGGAGGTAACAGTAGATTCTCATCGATTTCGATCACATCGTTGTCATAAAGTTGCATATTTCCCGATTGCGTTTTACTTGCGACTCCATCTCCCACTTTTAGAATCCACTTTGAAAACATCTTTTCCTCTTGCTTTAAACGCATATTCTGCCTTAGAATGCAAATATTACGTTTCTCCCATAGGTAAGATCGGTTAATTGTAGCCATCATAGTATCTTGCCTCGTACCTTGCGGGATGACCGGTAATATTTGCCTAAAATCTCCACCCAACAACACCGTAATCCCTCTGAATGGTTTTTCAAATGCCGCAGCATTTTTTTTGGTCATGATATCATACTTTTTTAAAGGCCCAGGGAAAATATAGCATAACGAAACATGCTGTCTAATATGTTTATTATGGCTCATTGATGTACTCTGTTTTCTTTCTAATGATATTTGGTTTGATCAAAAAAAAAAATTTGTTCAGTCTTTTAAGGGTTGTAGCACAAAAATCTGTGGAATTTTTAATGCTTGCAGTTTTTGTATTTGGATTAGGATAGACACTCTTGTGAAACTTATTGGTATTGTTTAGTTACTCTTTCTGCCTTTTTCATGAAACTTGTAGGAATTTTTCAACCATTAAGAGTGAAATTAGGGCTGGGCGTTTTATCTGAACCCGATACCCAAACCCGAACCTGACCCGAAAGACCGGGTTTGGTACGGGTACGGGTAGCGTATAATACCCGATCGGGTTTCAATTTCTTAAGGTTCGGTTACCCGAACCCGATCGGGTAATACCCGATACCCGAATGGGTACCCGATTCTTTTTTTTAACACACATTAGTGATTAGGGTTGGATGTCATTGATTAATTGGTCAGTATTAGTAAAACTGTATTACAAACTCAATTCAATTTCGTCTTCGTTGATTTTTGTTAATTGAAATTGAAAAATTTTCTTATTTTTGTGTGATTTTGAGTGATTTGCTTTTGAAATTTGGAGCTGATTCGGGTAAAACTGTTCCTTTACACTTCACTGTTTTCACATTGCTCTTAAGAATTATAACTTATTCATTCATATGAAGCTTCGATTTCTTGACTTGATTGAGCATTGTTCCTTTACAATTCATATGTTCATTTTTATGTCTGTTTTTGTTGATTACAGTGCTATTTCGGGTTTCGACAAAAAAAGAAGAAGTTATTTCGGGTTTATTTCGGGTATATCCGAACCCGCCCGAACCCGATTCGAACCCGACCCGTATATATGTAATACCCGATCGATATTATATTTCTAAACATCGGGTACCCGATACCCGAAATACCCGACCCGAATCTGATCGGGTACCCGAATGCCCAACCCTAGTGAAAATCATGATATATTTAACCATTAACAGAGACCAAAAACAATTTCAGAGGGAATATTAACCATGTATCAAAATCGTCAACCAAACATCCTCTGAATGATGGACTTGAAAATCAAAACAGACTTACTCACAAGCAGGCGGCATAAACATCCTCTGAATTCGGACCGCAAGTCGTCGTTTACTAACGGGTGAGGTTTGTGGCCATGTAGCAGGGTCCCATGTATCAACTTTTTCCCATCAGTCAAACAATCATCCTTGAAGAAACACAGTTCAAAATGCGGGACAACTTAGTTGTAATGCAATTTGAGAACTATATTGGTTGGCGATAGAAAAAGCAAACGACATATCATTTTGAACAGGAAGAAACATGATGGTATCCACGTTGTTTTCAGACAGGTCAAGGGACGAAAGGTTTGAGGAAGAATCAAGAAGTGCAAAGAAAAGCATCATTGTAACATGCCCATCGAGGTGGCTATCGCAAACTTGTAAGGAATGTAACGATCTCAAAAGAAGGGGGGAAAAAGATACACAGTAAGAAAAACATAAAAGTACACGGAAAATGATCAAAGACTTCACAAAGACAATTTGGTGTATATATACCTGACCGAATTCAGGAATGAATTAAAAGCGGAAGGCGGAGCTAGTGGATATATGTCGATGCTACATGACTTTATACAAAAAGGTTGAATCCCATTTGTGTGAACGTCCTTTTCATCAACAGACCCACTGATTGCACTGATGAAACTCGAAGAAAGCTTACAGTGAATAAATTTAGGCGAACTTAAAGTTTCTCGGCTCTGGATTAAGAGCTTTCACAGTTGCACAAGGGTTCAACCTGTCATATCGATTATCAGCAATATAATTCCAGCTAACTAAACACATAAGACTAAGAAGTGAAATTTGCCTTACATGTCTCCAAGATCTGATCCAACGTAGAACCAAAGTTTGCAATTTACTCGTCCTCAATAACTCCAACATTGACAAAGTGTAAGCATTATTTTATGTCCTCCCTATAGAGGTCCAATATTGATTCATATACAAAGATACAAATTTAATAACTTACCGAAGTTTCTGTAACGCAGAGAACATTCAGAAGCCTCAGGCACTTGCAAAAGGGAATAAAATTAAAAAAAAATGTAAACAACAAAAACATCGGGGATACTTTTGCAGATGTTTTACCCAGTAAAGCTGAGGCCAAGCTGATGCCACCGAGTGCTGAATCTAATCTGCCAGGTTTGAAAATCTCAAGTGAAGACTTATCAGAATAGCGGGAGAGGTCGAAGACCTAGACCGTCACAGAGATGATGATGATGAGAATGAAGCAAACGAGAAAAGGAAAAAGAGCTAATACCGGAAAATCTCAATCCAGTGAGATATCAGAGAGACAGAATAGCGGGAGAGATCAGAGGAAGGAGGGAGTGATGGCGTTTCCATGGGGAGATTGAGATCGGAGGCTGAGAAGGTAAAGCGTTTGAGTTTTTCTAAGTGAATTAAACAGAAAATGTATTAAAACCAGAGCCATGTCCCCTGCTTCCACCAAACGCAAACCCTAACCTCGTAACTGCGAGAAAATAAAATAAAACCTGATTCCAAAATGAACTTACTCGAAATTAAGAAGTCGATGAACCCGAATTATGTCCAAAGACACAATTAAGTAATTGCGAATAAAACCAAGGGGATGGAGAGAGTTATGAGTCAAACCTTGAGAACTCGCACCTCGTTGTCGAAAAGAGGAGTAGCTCTAGTAATATCTTCGGTGGACAGAGACGGGAGCTGATCCTCTTTGATTTATGTCGTCCCTTCAATCATCGGAGTTGCCATTTCAGTTGCTAAATCGTAGAGAGAGAAGACCTCGACGAGAAAACATCATGCCTTGAAGATAAGCTCTGTTGTTCCGTCCTTCGGTTGCAATAGACGATGAATGACAGCAGCGAACTGATTGGGATTGTGGGGGAAACCTAAACGAAACGAAGAACAGAAGGTGAAAGGATGGAGAAAAAAAGGAAAAAACGTTGCAGAGTGTTTTTGGGAGTGGTGGCGTTTCCATGGGGAGATTGAGATCGGAGGCTGAGAAGGTAAAGCGTTTGAGTTTTTCTAAGTGAATTAAACATATCGTTTTTTTTAATTCTAGTCTGAATAAAAAGGAGTGCCGAGTGTGCTGGCCAACTATTATAGTTTAGATTTACCTGATCTATAGATCCCAAATTTAGAACCGGTAATATGTAATTAAGCTCTTTTACATTTATTTAAATGAGTTTTTCTGTTAAAAACCCGTTATATGTACTCATATTTACCACCTATAATGATGCTTTCAGAACTTAAAGCAGAGATACAAATCCCTTTTTACACGTTACATTTTGGATTACATCTAGGTCGCGCATGAGTAAGGGGTCAAAGGAGAAACCCTATCAAGCAATAGGTCTTGAGTCTTAAGTCTTGGTGTTGAATTTTCTCGCTTTTGTCAAGAAAAGTAACAGAGTAACTCACTCACACCCAGGCCCGGCCCAAAGGGCAAGCCAGTGAAGCCACCGCTTAGGGCTCTAAATTTAGAGGGGCTTTTTTTAGTTTAAATTTTTGTTATATGTATAATTATATAAAAAATATTAATTGTTTTTACAATAATAATATTTGTAAAACTTTTTTTCAAATTCTTTTATAATGTTTGTGGCCTTATCTTAAGAAATATGTTAATCATTTTTAAAAGTAATTTAATTTTATTAGTTAAAATTCTAGTTTAAAAAAAAAATGATAATTCAGTTATCTTTGATCTTCTCCTTTTGGTTATTACATTGTTGCACAAGTTAAAGTCAAGGAGTATAAAGTAGGTATTTTAATCTTGTAAGTGAATTATTTTTTGCAAGTAAAAAAATATTATACATCGAGAAAAACGTTTGACAAATAAATATTATTGCATATTGTTGACCATTCTGGTATCGTTGATACCGCATAAAGAAGTTTTTTCGAAGTTAAAACTGAGAAAAAAAATATTTGTGGTCTACCATATCACAAGAGATATTGAATAGGTTGGCTTTGATATTGACTGAAACAGAAATGGTTGAAAAACTCGTCGACTATATGAGTTTAATAAATGATTTTGCAAGCAAAAATGCATAGAGGGCAATATTTCAAAAATAAAATTCTATTTTGCTTTTGTTTTTATTTTCTTATAAACTATTTGAATTATAAACGTGTTTACGAAGTTTTTTTAGTGTTTTTTTACTTATATTGCTATTTTTTTACAATATACGAAAATGATCCCTTTTTAAAAACTTGCGTAGGGCACCCAAAAACATTGGACTGGCACTCACACCTCATATTTGCTTATCTGCAAACTCTTTTACTCTCTTTCTTAACTAAATCATTACATCTTGTATTTTTGTAGGGCTAATGAAAGAAAGCATGTCACATCTTCAATCTTTGAATTTTCTTCGTCCTTTACATTTAAGAGAACTCAAAATGAAAGCAAAGTTGTAAAGAAAGTCCTACTTCGGATGTGGGAAGGGACCTTGAGCGATTTATAAGAGGATTAAATCTCTCCATTCATTGTCAGTTGGTCTTGAGTTGGAAGCTCATGAAACTTAACAAAAGTTCAAGTCTTTGTAGACATTCCCAAAATTGAATGCTAGGGCATCTTCCTCACAATTCCAAGATATTTTCGGAATATCTGACTTTATTTTTGTCCGGTCTAAGCATCGTGGATCAGAGCCTAACGTTCTGTTACTGGTTTGGTCCCAATAGGCTATAGAAACCTCAAAAATGGTCCTGAAAACGAAGATTAAGCCCGATAACTAAAAAAGACCTAATTCGATCACGTGCTTCTCACGGAATGTAAAGCAGAGTCGAAATGATTCTTTGTATTCATTGTATGACAATGACATACAGTAGAGGAGAGATTCATAAGTTTCAGAGATTTTCATTATGAGTACAGAGATTCGTTATTACACACAAAACTGAGCTCGAACATAAAAGAGCTACGCATGTTGAAGTTTTACCGTGTTTGAGATCGAACGTGAAAGCAAAGACATGAGATGATACGGGTAGAAGTTTTACTGTGTTTGGAGAGGAAACAGAGGTTCAACATCTGACCATGATGAAGACGATGCAGAGGCAACAACGTATTGAGAAGCTGGAGCGGTAACAATCATGTTGTTCCTTGATTCTTCCCCTATTTTAATCTCCACGACTCCTTCGTCGTCCTCGTTTTCGCTAACATACTCATGAGGTTGCATATCGCCGGGAGATGAACGAATCTTCTCCAATTCCATCGACACTTCTCTCATCATGCTTGGTCGTTTCCTCCCTTTCAAATTCAGACACTTTCTAGCAATTTTTGCCACTGCCGTCACTTGATTCAGCTTGCAACCATCTCTTATTCGAGCATCCATAATGTCAGAAAGTCTATTCTCTTTCATTGCAAGAATGAAGTAAGTTGCCAATGTCCTATTTTCTTGAGACCGCAAGAAAGAAATCGACTTTTCTCCAGTGATCAACTCCGCTAACACAACCCCAAAGCTATAAACATCACTCTTCTCTGTGAACTGGCTAGATTGGAAGTACTCTGGATCCATATATCCCACAGTACCTGAAACTACAGTTGTCAAATGTGTATGATCCACTGTTACCGTTCTTGAAGTTCCAAAATCAGACACTTTGGCTCGATACTTCTCATCCAACATTATGTTTGTGGACTTGATGTCTCTGTGATAGATTGGAGATGATGCACACGAGTGCAAGTATGAGAGAGCTCCTGCAATATCTACAGCAATACGGAGACGCACTTCCCAAGTAGCAATTGTGTTATCATCAAACTCATCATGAAGAAGTTCAAAAAGGTTACCATTAGAAATAAACTCGTAGACGAGAACAGGGACATCTGTCTCAAGACAACACCCCAAAAGTTTCACAATGTTCCTGTGGTTGATCTGCGAAAGAATGACAACCTCATTGATGAACTCGTCAAGCTTGTCTTCGTCAACGACTTTGGACTTCTTCACTGCCACAATTCTACCATCAACAAGCATTCCTTTGTACACAGTACCTTGACCACCCTGGCCAAGTATTCTGTTTAAGCTAAAGTTTTCGGTAGCCTTTTCTAACTCTCTCGAGCTGAACACTTTTGTCTTCTCGTTGTTGCCTTCCGACGAAATCAATTGTTGTTGCAACAATAGACCTCCGTTACGTTTGAAGAACTTCTTCTTTTGGCGTAAACTTCTTTGCTTTTTAATAAATTTGTATAACAAGTAAATCCCACCAACAAAGATCAATGACCCAAAACTCGAACCAAGCCCTGCAAAATTAGATAACAAAAATAAATAGCAAATTCTTTTTTTTACTGTGATACGTTTGGCCAACAGAAGAAGAGAATTGTTAAAGCGAGCAATGGGAAGCAATTAAAGGATGCAGACACAGAGGCTGAGGAAGAGAAGACTCTGTGTCAAAGAGAGTGTTTGCAGTTATAGTGGAGACTATGAGAGTTTCTAATGCTTGAATGTTGTGGAAACCATCGCTAAGAGATTGCCGTTTGGGTATCGATTCTCTCTTGTATTGGGATTTGAAGAAACAGTATATTGATTGTGATAGGGATTCATTCAACACAGAAAAACAGAGTTTGGTAGCTGAAACCTTATCATACTGCTTGGGTAGATAGTAGTAATATATAAAGTTAAATCATATTGTTGACAAAAAAAAAAGAGAGACGATGAAACAAAAATTTATCATCACCAAATTCATTTTTATGTTAAGGTGACTGACATAGTTTTAAATGGATACGGGTGTTTTCAGACTAACCTATAGCAAGTGGCCGATGATTTGTGTTCACACACTTATAGGATCCTTGCAAATTGACACATTTGCCTGCGTTATAACCACATCTTATGGCATCACTGTCATTTGCTAGGCATTCATTGTAATCTGGTTTTTAAGAAATAATGAAAATTGAAATGAAAGGATGATCCCATAAATAGGGGTACTTTGGATATTTGAATAAAAATATGAACTAGAGACACAATTACTAACCTGTGCATCCGCCCGGTAAGTATGGGTTGCCTTCATAACCCGTATTGCATGAGCATCTTGCATAGCTTAAGTAAGAATCAGAATCGCAGACACAATTGATTCTGTAAGTCTCTTTCTGTGCAAAATGTCCATATGCGTTTATATCATAGCATCCCAGAGACTTTACAAAATTAGAATGATTCGCCGTATGGATGAACCATCCTAGCATAACAGTAGCATATCCTTTCGCATGAGGCCTTTGATGATCAGATCCAGTTAAAAAAGTGTAATCCCCATCGCTTAAAAAGGCAAATTTGCACCCTCCGGTTGTTGTGGTGTCATCTATCTTGACACCAACAATCTGTTGAATCGTATCTGGCATGTTTGCCTTGCAGCATTGAATACCGTTGCAGCTTGTTTCATCCGTAATGCTTGTCTTATTACAACTAGATTTGCATCCAACCATGCTTGGCTCCACATTTGTCAGCGATGCCGTGTTGTTGCAACCAACCGCTATCAGTATGTTACTATTATTGTCAACGTAAAAAGGGGTACCCGTCAGATTCAAAAGTGATCCAAGCTCTTCTTCTCCCTCGATAGAACATCCTTTTGAAGTTATTGGGTTTTTTATGCGAATTGACCCGTCTGAACTGATTTCATCATAAGGATCGAGAACCCCCGGAGGATAGATGCTCACAACTTCCCTGCGTATTACAGAAAGGAAAGGGACGAGCTTCCCTGAATTATTAGAGTGCTTACATTCAATTTCATACCATTTTTCGAGATAGCAACCCTTTCCAATTCCAAATGGGTACGGTATCTTGATTCTGTAAGAGAGGTTTCTGGAGCAACAGAATACGAGCTGGTGGAACACGTGCATAGCTGTTAGGGTTTCGTGGTGGCAGTATAAGAGGCAAGAGGCGTTGACAAAAAGAGTTACGCGCCTAGGGTATCATTGAGAGAGGCACACATGTGTGTGTGGCGTCGTCCACCAAAGGAGATTAGAAAACAATATCTGCCTATTGGTGTTTAGTTGATTCATGTAGAAAAGAATGGTAGGCATTGTAGTGCTGGATATCTTACACAATTGTAGGTTGTGGCCTTTTCTATAGTGGATTGATTCTGGACGTGGTCCCGGGGATTAGGAAACGAACCTCGTTAAAAATTCTATGTGTTCTTTATTTTATGCTCATACATACTCGCAGCGTACACAAACATAGAGATCTAGCCACACAAACCGCTTTTTCAATTGGTATCAGAGCGGGACTCGATAGAGATCTATTCTTATTTTCGAGTAAGATCCTGGACTAGGTTTTTGTGGTTAAGATTGAAGAGAAGAGCATAATATGAGATTAGGGTTCATCATGGTTTGTACTAGTGAAGAAGAAGATTAAAGTTTATGGCATATCGTCTTTTTGTTTTTTGGTCTTAAAAGGACGTGAGGGAGATCAGTTTGTTTCAGAAGAAGAATTGAAGACAAAGCTAAGGAGAATCACAAGCTGCGACCAGCCCACTTGCAGGACGTTTTTCCGGTGAACCAGAAAGAACCAAGAGTCGATTTTGGTACCGTTGCGAAGATATCGAAGCCAGCTTTACATAGGAGAAAACAGAGCTTAATTCGGACATGAATCGTGGAAGTTATAAGTGTTTATGCGTGACTGAATCTCCAGAAAAATCAGCAAACGAGTGCATGAGAAGCCAACTTTGGAGACACTTTTTCGGTGAACCAGAACGAACCAGATGTCGGTTTTGGTACCGATGCGAAGATAATGAAGCCAGCTGTGCACAGGAAGAAACGGTTTTGTGTTCCGATGTGAATTGCGTTAGTTATGGATGTTTCTTTCCAGCGAAGAAATCGATCAAATCTGCAGAAGAACTGCAACAGATGCTGAAACAGACAAGATAACGTTGGAACATGGCCAAGAACAGAAAAACTTGGTTTTCACAGAAGGAGAGTGATGTAGATCCTTGTTCTTTGATTATCTTGAGAGGTTTTGAATGAATATGTTAACCAAGATGGAAGAGATTAATGTGTCGATGCATATGAAGAGCTTCAAGAAGTGAGTATCAAGAAAGTATTGATGCTACCAGTGAGGGGGAGTTGATGCTGAATCTAGAGAGTTTGAAGATGAGCTTGGATGCACATATTCAGTCAAAAAGGGGGAGAATGTAAGAGAGGTTTCTGGAGCAACAGAATACGAGCTGGTGGAACACGTGCATAGCTGTTAGGGTTTCGTGGTGGCAGTATAAGAGGCAAGAGGCGTTGACAAAAAGAGTTACGCGCCTAGGGTATCATTGAGAGAGGCACACATGTGTGTGTGGCGTCGTCCACCAAAGGAGATTAGAAAACAATATCTGCCTATTGGTGTTTAGTTGATTCATGTAGAAAAGAAGGGTAGGCATTGTAGTGCTGGATATCTTACACAATTGTAGGTTGTGGCCTTTTCTATAGTGGATTGATTCTGGACGTGGTCCCGGGGATTAGGAAACGAACCTCGTTAAAAATTCTATGTGTTCTTTATTTTATGCTCATACATACTCGCAGCGTACACAAACATAGAGATCTAGCCACACAAACCGCTTTTTCAGATTCCTCCACAGTGGCTTGGACAGGACTTCAAAACTGTGAGATATGCCGAATCAAGGATAGAAAAAAGTAGAAGAGAGAAGAGAATGATGAGAGAAAAACTACTATTGGAGCTCATGTTTATGTTTACCAACTGCTCAATAAAATATTTCTTCCTTAGTGTTTTCTTTTGTAAAATTGAAAATTTTGTAAGGTATTTCTGTGAGGTCTTATTTGCGTTTACTTGGAACAGCAATAGGTCTTGGTCTTCGTTATCTCTTTCTCGATCAAATAAAATGAAAGGTTTAAATCATTATACCCATTAACACAAAGTAACATAGACAAGTCTTGTGTTTTTTTCTGTCCACCAATATAAAAGTGGAAAACAGAGTGGACTCAAGTCAAGTCTTCCGGAATGAATCCAAAATTCTGAATACTTTCTTTAATATTCTTTATAGCAATCCCTTTCTACACGGTTATTTTAGATAATGTCTTAAGTCTTGGTCTTGAATTTTCGCTTTTGCTCAATCAAAAGAGTTACAGAGTAATTTACACTTCATATATGTTTCCCTGCAAAGTCTTTTACTCTGTTTAAAAAAAAAGTCTTTACTCTGTTTTTTTTTCCTTCACTAAATTTACAAGTATTGTAGATTTACCGATACTACTTTACTTTTGGCATTGTAGGGTTACAGAAACCATGTCACATCTTCAATCTTGAATTTTCTTCCTCCACGAAATTTACAAGAACAGCAACAAAGAAATAAAAAAACAAATTAATTTCAAACCTTTGAAGACAATCCCAAATTGAATACTACACAATTTAACACCTTTTTAGAGATACCTTCACATACAAGCAAGCAAACCTAACGTAAAACCAAAGGCATGACATTACACGGTTGTTTGCAAGGTTGAGGATTTACAGTGTCTGAAGAGGAAACAAATTTTTTATCTGACCACGACAAAGCCGATGCAGCCTCATTGTTCCTCGATTCTACTTCTATGCTAACTTCAACGACTCCTTCCACTTTCTCATCTTCGTTTTCACTAACATACACGTGTCTGCAAATCTTCAGGAGACGAACGAATCATTTCCAGTTCCATCGACACTTGTCTCATGCTTAGTCGCTTCTTCCTCTTCAAATTCAAACACCTTCTTGCGACTTTTGCTACCGCTATGACTTGTTCCACCATGCAGTCATCTCTAATCCGAGCATTGATGATATCTTCGACACTGTTTTCTTTCATGGCAAGATTGAAATAAGTTGCCAATGTTCTGTTTTCTTGAGATCGCAAGAAAGAAATCTGTTTTACTCCGGTGATTAGCTCTACTAGTACAACTCCAAAGCTATAAACATCGCTCTTATCTGTGAACTAGCTATAAAATTATATATTGGAGAAATTTTTGAATGGGAATTGTTGCCAAAAAAACTTATGTATTAAGAAAAAATATGAAAATTTTCTTATTGTATTAGGAAATGTATATGAGTATAGAGTGCATACGAACAAGACTCTTTATTACACATGTGAAGACCTTAATAATAAAATTTCACAAAGACATGATATTATACAGTGGTACGTATAGGTTACAGTTTTAGCGTGTTTGAAAAGGAAACAAAGGTTCAACATCTGACCATGACGAAGACGATGCAGAGGCAACAACGTATTGAGAAGCTGGAGCGGTAACAATCATGTTGTTCCTTGATTCTTCCCCTATGTTAATCTCCACGACTCCTTCGTCGTCCTCGTTTTCGCTAACATACTCATGAGGTTGCATATCGCCGGGAGATGAACGAATCTTCTCCAATTCCATCGACACTTCTCTCATGCTTGGTCGTTTCCTCCCTTTCAAATTCAGACACTTTCTAGCAATTTTCGCCACTGCAGTCACTTGGTTCAGCTTGCAACCATCTCTTATCCGAGCATCGATAATGTTGGAAAGTCTATTCTCTTTCATTGCGAGAATAAAGTAAGTGGCTAATGTTCTGTTTTCTTGAGACCGCAAGAAAGAAATCGACTTTTCTCCAGTGATTAACTCCGCTAGCACAACTCCGAAGCTATAAACATCACTCTTGTCTGTGAATTGGCCAGACTGGAAGTACTCTGGATCCACATATCCCACCGTACCGGAAACTACGGTTGTCAAATGTGTATGATCCACCGTTACCGATCTTGAAGTACCAAAATCAGATACTTTGGCTCGATACTTCTCATCCAACATTATGTTTGTGGACTTGACGTCTCTATGATAGATTGGAGACGACGCAGAAGAATGCAAGTATGAGAGAGCTCCTGCAATATCAACAGCAATGCGAATACGCACTTCCCAAGTAGCACACGTGTTGTCATCAAACTCATCATGAAGAATTTCGAAAAGGTTACCGTTAGGAATAAATTCGTAGACGAGGACTGGGACATCTGTCTCAAGACAACACCCTAAGAGTTTCACAATGTTTCTATGGTTGATCTGCGAAAGAATATAACAACCTCGTTGATGAACTCTTCTAGCTTGTCTTTGTCAACGACTTTGGATTTCTTCACAGCTACAATTCTACAATCAACAAGCATTCCTTTGTACACAGTACCTTGACCTCCCTGACCAAGTATTCTGTTGAAGCTAAAGTTTTCGGTAGCTTTCTCCAACTCTTTAGAGCTAAAGACTCTCGTCTTTTCGACGTTTCCTTCTGTTGAAGTTAATTGTTGTTGCAACAATAAACCTCCGTTACGTTTGAAGAACTTCTTTTGTTTTAACTTCATTTGCTGTCTAATAAATTTGTATAACAAGTATACCCCACCAACAAAAACCAATGACCCAAAACTTGAACCAAGCCCTGCAAACTCATCAAAGACCAATTGAAAGCAAAATCATTTTTTTACTGTTTGGATAAATGGTAATATTAAGTTTGATCACCATTACCAAAAAAAAAAAGAAGAGTTTTCTACATTTTTAAATTGATGCAAGTGTATTCGGGATAATACAAATTCTCACGACTTACCTATAGCAAGTGGCCGATGATTTGTGAACACACAATCATAGTTTCCTTCCAAATTGGTACAAGTACCTCCCACACAGTTCCTTAAACTTCCATCAATCTCTTTTTCTAAGCACTCATTAATATCTGGTTTTTAAAATATAAAGAGAGTGTGATCAAACAATGATCCAGGCCGTTTACTTTGAAGATTAGTATAAACACAATTACTAACCTTTGCATCCGCCTGGAATGTATGGGTTGCCTTTGTAACCGCTAGTGCATGAGCATCTTGCATAGCTTAGATAAGCATTATAGTCGCATATACAGTTTCTTTCAGCATATTCTGGTCTTGTATCTTCGTGCACTCGGCATCCAAGAGAGTCTACAAAAGAATGATTAGTCGTATGGATGAACCATCCTAGCTCAACCGTACCATATCCTTTCGCATGAAGCTTCATCGGATCAGATCCATTTGACAAATAGTATGTCTTGTCGGTTAAAAAGGCAACTTTTCACCCTCCCGTTGTCGTGGTGTTGTCTATTCTCACACCAACAATCTGTTGAATCTGGTCAGGCATGTTTGCTTGGCAGCATCCAAATCCCTTGCAAATTTCGTTATTGAAAATGTTTCTTTGATAACAATTTATGTACTTGCTGCCAGTGAAACTATCCTCAAAGTAGCTGTCATCCCTGTTATTACACTTGAGTGACGTGAAATAATCTTTTGAAAGTGTATACTCTGATTTGCGCTAACTCGACCTGCATCCTACCATGTTTGGCTCGACATTCGTCAACGACACCGTGTTGTTGCAACCAACCGCTATCACTGTGTTACTATCGCCAACGTAAAAAGGAGTACCTGTCAAATTCAAAATTGATCCATGCTCATCTCCGTGGCTGGAGCATCCTTGTGAACTTATTCGGTTTTTTATGCGGACTGACCCTTGTGGCATGGGAATAACACCCATGAATGATTCCGGAAGAGAGATACTCACAACTTCTTTGTTAATTATGGAAAGAAAAGGGGAGAGATTCTTTGAAACAGAGTTATTAGTAGTATAAACACATTCAATTTCGTACCATTTTTCGAGATAGCATCCCTTTCCGATTCCAAATGGGTACGGGATCTTGATTCCTCCACATTTCCTAAGACAAGACTTGGCAACAGTGAGATTTGTTGAATCAAGGATCAACAAAAGAAAAAGAGAGAAGATAATCAAAAGAGAAAAACTATGATTGGAGTTCATCATTTTTGCTCAAGAGAATATTTCTTATTTTGCCTAGTTTTCTTGCTAGAAGCATACGGTTTTTGTAAGGAAGATTTTTTTAAAAAACTGCATTTTTATTATTATTACAAATTATGAGAACGGTTACATCGACGATTCTAACCTCCTGCAAGTTTGTCTCTATTAATCGGCAACAAATTATAATAAATCGCATCTCCTGGGGTTCGAATCCCTGTAAGAAAGATTTAGAAGAGAAATGATATATCATGGTTTCTACCCATTTAAGACCATGATATAAGTCCATTATCTAGAGTCTTTTGGTGTTTTCCGTTTGTTTTAGAGGCTTTACAGGTACTTAGATGATTGAAGCTTAAAAGATGTTTACTGGAAGTTTTGGAGCATTGCGGAAGGAAGAATCAAAGATGCGAAATTCGGATTGGAGTTTCTAGGGCAGTGTCGAGCGACGCCACTATTCTGTCGCTCGACATGTAGGTTTTAAAGAGGTGTCGATCGACACCACTATCAGTGTCGATCGACACCCTGTTCGCAGAAGCCCAAATTCAAGTTTCGAGGAGTCCGTTTAAAGCCCGAAAGTTCCAGATGTTTCCAGTCAGTTTTGTACCTGTATATATATGTTTTTACAGCCATTGTTTAGGCTTATGCTTTCTTTTACTTGATTCTTAGAGATAATCATTAATAAAATAATGTTTGCTTCTATGATCATGTCTAAGTAGTTCTCTTGTTAGATTTAGGGTTATTCGAAAGTGTTTGATGAATTGCTAGATCTGATTTATTTGTTAGGATAATATCTTTAGAATGTTCTTCATCTTAACTTGTGTTTATTGCTGATTTTAGCGTCATGAACTGAAATCTGATCTTAGGTTAATTAATAGAAACGACAATTTTATTAATTGCTTGATCTAGTCTTTGATGAGCAAAACTCCTTTTCGCAAAGACATTTGGTTTAGGATTTTGTGAATAATTGAACCTGAAATTAATGCTTGTCTGAATTGTTAGGATTCGCAAAGAAATTTGGCTTTCTAGGATTTAGATATAGATAATCTCTGCAACGAAAGTTGATTGGTTTTATATTCATGTTCATGTTCAGGAACTGTGCTTTATATTCCTAACTATCTTTTCATATCTGCAATTTTGATTCAATGGAGATTTCTCTGTGCCTTCTTTTCCCATTGATTTTACAACTCGATTTAATTTACTTCCTTTAATATTATTCTCTTGCCTAGTTTAATCTGAACGTTTTAATCTATTGTGTTTACTGATTTCCTGTGGATTCGATCCCTAAGTACTACACTAATCTCTTAATTTGAGAGAGTAGCTCTAAGGGTTAATTTGAGCATATCAAGAAAGTTCCGTTTACTTGGACTCAGCAATAGAGGTCTTCCTAAGTCATCATCATTAATTTTCGCTTTCTTAATCAAAAAAGTTAGAAGGATCAAAGACAAATAGCAGAGTCTTTACACTCTTTTTTCCTTGACTAAATCGCTTACAACTTTTATTTTTCTAGGCCTATGAAATCATGCCACATCTTCATGTTTGAAATTTCTTCCCCCATTATTTTACGATAACAGCAAAAAGAAAGAAAGAAAGAAAAAAGTTCCCACAATCAAATGCTTCTACCTCGCAATTGCAACATACTTTTGGAATATCTGACTAAGAAACAGATATCTGAACTAGAACAGTTTCCATATTTGACAATGCGTCCAGAGAGCCTAAGAGCATCGAGGTAGTTTCTCAAATGAGTTTTTTCACCATTGAAAAAAATTATATATTGGAGAAATTTTTGAATGGGAATTGTTGCTAAAAAAAACTTATGTAATAAGAAAAATACGAAAATTTTCTTATTGTATTGAGAAATGTATATGAGTACAGAGTGCATACGAACAAGACTCTTTATTACACATGTGAAGACCTTACTAATAAAATTTCACAAAGACATGATATTATACAGTGGTACGTATAGGTTACAGTTTTACCGTGTTTGAAGAGGAAACAAAGGTTCAACATCTGACCATGATAAAGACGATGCAGAGGCAACAACGTTTTGAGAAGCTGGAGCGGTATAAATCATGTTGTAGTTCCTCGATTCTTCCCCTATGTTAACCTCCAAGACTCCTTCGTCTTTCTCGTCATCCTCGTTTTCGCTACCATACTCATGTGGTTGCATATCTTCAGAAGACGAACGAATCTTCTCCAATTCCATCGAAACTTCTCTCATGCTTGGTCGTTTCCTCCCTTTCAAATTAAGACACTTTCTAGCAATTTTCGCAACTGCGGTCACTTGATTCAGATTGCAACCATCTCTTATTCGAGCATCGATAATGTTGGAGAGCCCATTCTCTTTCATTGCAAGAATGAAATATGTTGCTAATGTCCTGTTTTCTTGAGACCGCAAGAAAGAAATCGACTTTTCTCCAGTGATTAACTCCGCTAGCACAACTCCGAAGCTATAAACATCACTTTTGTCAGTGAATTGGCTAGATTGGAAGTATTCTGGATCCACATATCCCACCGTCCCTGAAACTACGGTTGTCAAATGTGTATGATCCACCGTTACCGTTCTTGAAGTTCCAAAATCAGATACCTTGGCTCGATATTTCTCATCCAACATTATGTTTGTGGACTTGACGTCTCTGTGATAGATCGGAGACGATGCAGACGAGTGCAAGTATGAGAGAGCTCCTGCAACATCTACAGCAATGCGGAGACGCACTTCCCAAGAAGCCATTGTGGCATCATCAAACTCATCATGAAGAAGTTCAAAAAGGTTACCGTTAGGAATAAACTCGTAGACAAGAACAGGGACATCTGTCTCCAGGCAACATCCTAAGAGTTTCACGACGTTCCTATGGTTGATTTGCGAAAGAATGACAACCTCGTTGATGAATTCTTCCAACTTGTCTTCGTCAACGACTTTAGACTTTTTCACCGCTACAATTCTACCATCAACAAGCATTCCTTTGTATACAGTACCTTGACCACCCTGGCCAAGTATTCTGTTTGAGCTAAAGTTTTCGGTGGCTTTTTCCAACTCTCTCGAGCTAAACACTTTTGTCTTCTCGGCGTTGCGTTCCGTTGAAATCAATTGTTGCTGCAACAATAAACCTCCATTACGCTTGAAAAACTTCTTCTTTAGGCGTAACTTCCTTTGCTTTCTAATAAATTTGTATAACCCGTATAATACACCAATAAAGATCAATGAGCCGAAACTCGAACCAAGCCCTGTGAACACACAACAACAAAATGTAAGCCAAATGCATGCTGTAATCTTGAATTTAATTACATGAATCATAAATACATGTAATAATTCTATTTTTACACATATATCACGCGGATCTTAATATTGTGTTATATAAAATTGATCATCATTGTTGAGAAAAAAAAAACAAAAAAAAGGAAAAACAATAGTGATCATCACAATTGTAAAAAAAACATCATTTTTCGTTGAAATTTCAAATCATTGTAAGAAAGAAGCTATAAATGCATGCAAAACGACTTACCTATCGCAAGTGGCCGATGATTTGTGTTCACACAATCATAGTCTCCTTGCAAATTGACACATTTCCAACCACCACATGTCTTTTCTCCATATCTATTGTACGTTTCTAGGCATTCATTGATATCTGGTTTTCAATAAATAAAGAAAATTGAAATGAAAGGATGATCCCAGAAATAGATTTGAATAAAAATATGAACTAGAGACACAATTACTAACCTTTGCATCCGCCGGGAATGTATGGGTTGCCTTTGTAACCTCTATTGCATGAGCATCTTGCATAGCTTAGGTAAGCATTGTAGTCGCACACACAACTCACCAAATTAAGCTTTCTAAATCCGTATGGGATTCTTCTTTCATTCAGGTACTCCTTCCCATCATAGCATCCCAGAGACTCCACAAATTTAGAATGATTCGTTGTATGGATGAACCATCCTAGCTCAACCGTAGCATATCCTTTCGCATGAAGCCTTTGCGAATCAGCTCTTTTTGAATAAATGTATGCGTTGTCGGTTAAGAAAGCAACTCTGCACCATCCCCTTTTTGTGTTGCTGTCATCTATTCTGACACCGACAGTTTGTTGAATCGTATCTGGCATGTTTGCCTTGCAGCATCTAATACCGTTGCAACTTGTTTCACTCATGATGCTTGTTTCACTCGTAATGCTTGTTGTATTACAATAATTAGAATAGACTCCGTGCTTTTTTATACAACTGACTACCGCAAGATAGTCTTTTGTAGGCGTATGGTATTTTACGTCGCAACTAGATTTGCATCCAACCATGCTTGGCTCCACATTTGTCAATGATGCCGAGTTGTTGCAACCAACCGCTATCAGTGTGTTTCTGGTGCTAACGTAGAAAGGAGTACCCGCAAGATTCAAAAGTGATCCAAGCCCTTCTTCTTCGATGGTGGAGCATCCCTTTGAAGTTATTGGGTTTTTTATTCGAACTGCCCCGTATGGCCGCCATCCGTAGTACTCACTGGGAAGAGAGATATTCACAACTTCCTTCCTAATTATAGAAAGAAAAGGGACGACTTTCCCTGATTTATTAGAGGTATTACATTCAATTTCATACCATTTTTCGAGATAGCAACCCTTTCCAATTCCAAATGGGTACGGGATCTTGATTCCTCCACAGGCACTTGGACAAGACTTCAAAACTGTGGGATCTGCAGAATCAAGGATCAACAAAAATAGCAGAGAGAAGAGAATCAAAAGAGAAAAACTGTTAGTATAGTTCATGTTTATGATATGCTCAAAAATATATTTCTTCTTTTTGCCTTTAAGTGTTTTCTTTTGTAAAATGCATAGACAATATTTGTGAGGAAAAAGTCCGTTTACTTGGAACAGCAACAGGTCTTGGTCTTCGTTACCTCTTTCTCGAACAAAGAAAATGTAAGGTATAGATAATTACACCCATCAACACAAAGTAAAGCTATAAAGGAAGTATGGACCAATTGGTTACTTCCTTTTACTCAAAACGTTTTGAGAAATCACACCCCTTTTACTCTTTCTTCCCTTGACTAAATCAATACAACTTTAATTTTTGTAGGCCTACTCCAAGCATGTCACATCTTCAATCTTTGAATTTTCTTCCTCCACGATAACAGTAAATAAAATAAAAAATGTTCGTATTTGGCGACCGACATGAATTGAGAGAAATGGAGAAATTTTCCTTCTCTTATTGATAGCTTTTTTTTTGGGTGGGATTCTCTTATTGATAGCTTTACATGATACATTTTATACTACAATGTAGATAATCTAGTTTCTTAAAATACAATGATCACAAATATCATATCAAATATATACTACCGATTTTATGCGTTTACTCCTAATTATGCGAGATATGATTGAGAGAGATATGATTGAGATAGATATGCTCTAATACCCTCCATCAAATTGGAGCATGCAGATTCTGGATGCCTAACTTGCTTCTAAAGTCGTTGAAAGCAAGGCGTCCCAACGGTTTGGTGAAGATATCTGCTAATTGAGCTTGAGTTGAGACATGGGTAAGAGTGATCGTCCCATTTAGACATTCATCCCGGACAAAATGACAATCGACTTCGATATGTTTTGTCCGTTCGTGAAAAAAATGGATTTGTACCAATGTGAATAGCCGATTTGCTGTCACACATCACTATCATCGGCTGTGGATGAGGAACACCAAGAGTACCCAGAACACGTTTGAGCCAAAGGAGCTCTTTGGTAAGGTAAGCCATGGCGCGATACTCGGCCTCGGCAAAAGACAACCTTACCATTTTTTGTTTGCATGCTTTATAGGAAACGGGAGAACTTCCGAGCTGAACAAAGTAGCCGGTGACAGACCGTCGCGTTATAGGACAAGTTGCCCAATCAGAGTCGCACCAACCCATTATTTGAAAGTTTGTATCAGCCTTTAACAAAATACCTTGGCCTGGAGATCCTTTTAAATATCGAACAGTGCGTATAACGGCCTCCCAATGATCTTCTCGCGGTTGTTGCATATACTGAGCCAAGACATGTACACAAAATGCCAAATCAGGACGCGTAACGGCAAGATAGATGAGCTTGCCAATCAGTCGACGATACCGTTGAGGATCCGAAAGTAGCGGAGAAGTAGACATAGACAGCTTGTGGTTTTGATCGAGAGGAAAGGCAGCAGGCTTCGATCCTAGCAATCCTGTTTCAGCAAGAATATCAAGAACATACTTGCGTTGAGAGAGATATATTCCAGTGGAATTGCGAGAAACTTCGATTCCCAAGAAGTATTTCAATGTGCCCAAATCCTTCATGTGAAAACATGATGACAAATACTCTTTGAATTCAGTAATTACTGCGAGTGAACTCCCAGAAATACATGCCGTCAACATAAATCAACACATTGAGATGATTACCATTTTTCTCCAATGTAAAGAGAGAGTAATCAGACTTATCTTGTTGGAAACCATAGGCCTGCAACGCTGTATTAAGCTTTGCAAACCAACACTGCGGCGCTTGTTTTAAACCGTAAATTGATTTCCGAAGTCGACATACTTTTGACGGGTCCGAAGAGTTAAAACCAGGAGGCAATTTCATGTAAACCTCTTCGTCAACATCACCGTGGAGGAATGCGTTGTGGTTATCCATTTGATGGACCGGCCAATTACGACCTGCAGCCACTTCCAAAAATAAACGAACTGTTACCATTTTTGCAACCGGAGCAAAAGTTTCATCATAATCCACTCCTTCGATTTGTCGATTCCCATAAGCTACAAGTCTTGCTTTATAGCGTTCAATAGAACTATCCGAGTTATATTTAATTTTGTAAACCCACTTGCTCTCTATAGCTTTCTTACCGATGGGTAAATCTTCAAGAGTCCAAGTATGATTGGCTTCCATAGCTTCAATTTCACTGCTCATGGCATCTCGCCATCGTTTATCTCGCATTGCTTCACGAAAATTCTTCGGTTCAACACCACTTATTACCGCAGCCAAATACGCCTGATGAACGACCGAAAATCTACTACAATCAACAAAATTTGAGATTGGATAAATAGAGGAACTTGTGTCTGGAATTAGTCGAACAAGAGCAGTGTTGGTGACGTAGTTTCTTAGGGTAACATATTGAGTTTTTGTTCTATGACCACGACCAAGTAGAGCGGCTTGAGTTAATGTCGGAGGAGATAGAACAATCGGCGAAGGTGGCGAAGCTATCGACGAAGGTGGCAAAGCTATTGGCAAAGGTGGTGAAGCTATCAGCGAAACTAGCGGCAAAGTCGGAGAAGGAACGACAGAGGCGTGAGATGATGCAGGAACTTGTGATGGGGAAGAAGAGATAGGTGATGTGGTGAGAACAGGCCCATGTGGTAAGTCTTCATTTATGGTTGGGCCAGCAGATAAAGGAGCCCACAAAGCTTCTTCTTCCTCGTGAATTAAATCACTTGCAGAGGTCTCTGCATATGGAAATTGATTTTCATAAAAACAAACGTCGCGTGAAACAAAGAACACCTTCTTTTCAAGATCGAATAACCTCAACCCTTTCTTCCCGTTCGGATAGCCCACGAACACACACTTGCGACCTCGTGGTGCGAATTTATCACCATTAATACCTTGATTGTGAGCATAACAAAGAGAACCAAACACCTTCAAGTGATCATATTGAGGAACGCTCCCATATAATTTCTCATATGGTGTAAGACCATTCAAAACCGAGCTAGGAGTGCGATTGATAAGATGCCAAACAGTCAAGGTACATTCGCCCAAAAACTTAATTGGAAGATTGGCGTGAAACCGTAAAGCTCTTGCGACATTTAAAAAATGTCGATGTTTCCTTTATGCTCTTCCATTTTGCTGTGGTGTCCCCACACATGAAGTTTCATGAACAATCCCTTTGCTAAGAAAGAAATCAGTCATGCACATGAACTCCGTGACGTTGTCACTCTGTACTGTTTTAACCCGTTTGTCAAACTGTCGTTCACTCATAGCCAAAAAATTTGTGACGTGAGTTGATGTTTCCGTTTTAATATTCAAGAGATACAACCAAACACTTCTTGAATAATCGTCAACGATGGTGAGAAAGTAACGAGCACCCGAGGAAGAAGGAGTTTGATACGGACCCCAAAGATCACAATGAATTAACTCGAAAATTTCAGAAGTTTTATTCATGCTAATCGGAAAACAATCTCTTGTTTGTTTGGCGCAGAGACATACATCACACGCTTTATTCAACAACTCAGAAGAAACAGAAAAAGAAATATCCAAAAGAGAACAAACTATTATCGCAGATGGATGACCCATTCGATTATGCCACAATTCAAATGATTTATCATCATGAGTTGTAACAGCTCCTGCCCGTTCCATGCTACGAAAATAGAAAGTTCCTGATCCTCTTCTATCCGCTTCAATCACCATCTTCGAAGTGAGGTCCTGAACAACAAGAAAGTGATCAGCTAATTGAACCACACATCGATTCTCATCCAATCAACTGCCCTACCGAAATCAAATCTGACTGAAATTCCTCAACATAGAAAACTGATTTGAAGACCAAATCTGATCCTAACCGAACGGTTCCCTCGATATTAGAAACACATTGTCGACCGTCAGCCACTATTACTAGAACCGGAGCCATAGATCTCACATTAGACAGAATATTGTATTTCCCAGTTAAATGGTGAGTAGCGCTTGTGTCCATTATTTAAGAGGGAGAAGAAGACTTACCCTAGAGAGTCTCGGTTGATCCGCTCTTCCTGGCATTAAGTAGATTGACTAAAGTACGCCATTGCGCATCGTTCAACCCGCTAACACCATCATGATCCTTGTCCGTTAACACGTAGTTGGCATGTTCTTGGGTTTGTGCAAGGTGTGGGACATGAACGGTATTAGCATAAGTAAGACCACGCCCACGTCCTTTTTGCACACCCAAAGATGAGCTTGCAGTACCTCATTCCTGTGCCGTACGAAATCTTGGTCTATCACCCCACCATTCAGGGTATCCAACAACCGCGTAACACCTCTTTGATACATGATCGGATCGCTGACAATGTTTGCATAACACCATCTTCTATTTGTCATCGCTCTTCATCTGATTCTGATTCAAACAATATCGAGTTTGAACCGCAAAGGCGCCCACATCTTGTTTTTCTTCTTGGATTTTTCCACCATTATTGATTAGATCTTCCTCTTGTCTCACAATGTTGTACACCTATTCCAAATGTTGAACCGGTGTACGCGAAATCAGACTTGACCGTACCGTGCGAAACAAAGTATCATCAAGTCCAAAGAGGAATTGATGTACCTTATCATCTTCGCGGTCTTGTTCTTGAACCGATCCAAGATCGCATTCGCACTTTCCACATTTACACAAGCGCAGAGGACGATGACTTGCCATGCTATCCCAAATCTTCATGAACTTCCCATAGTAAGTCTCAACGGTGAGTCCTCGTTGCTTACAGTTTGCAAGTTCAACTTTTATCTGTTGCATTCGCGGTCCGTTTGTCACTGAAAATCGTTTCTTCAAATGATTCCAGAGATCTTTCGCTACGTCCCGATGAGAGATGTTGGAGCAAAGCACAGGATCGATGGTCATCTTAATCCAAGAAACAAGAAGCGCTTGGATCGTCCACCAATCCTCCAAATCCGGAGAACCTCCTGCTGGTCGCGGGATCGAGCCGTCAAAAAACCCAAATTTCTTTCGGGAACTCAAAGCCGTCTTCAAGCCACACGCCCATTCGTCGTAGTTAATCCCTTTCAACAAATGATGAGAGATCACAGAACCGGGGTTATCGGCTACTGTTAAGTTGTAAGGAGATACTGTTCGTCGAACAATCTCCACCGGAGTCGTCGTTTCACCAGTTGGTTTCGTGTTCGGGTTCGCTGTAGTAGCCATCATTGATCACAAAGAAATTTTCGGAAACGGAGAAAAAATAAGAAAGAGACCGATCAATTAGAGACTAAAAGTTGATTTTTCAGGCTCTGATACCATGACATGAATTGAGAGAAATGGAGAAATTTTCCTTAGTCTTATTGATAGCTTTACATGATACATTTTATAATACAATGTAGAGAATCTAGTTTCCTAAAATACAATGATCACAAATATCATATAAAATTTCTTAGGCGTCCAACTCAAAACCAATTGGCAATGAGTGGAGAGGCTCAAGTCCCTTATATATTAGTTCAGATTTATTCCCACTTTCGATGTGGGACAATATTCTTCACCCCTCCCAAAACTTAATTGGAAGATTGGCGTGAAACCGTAAAGCTCTTGCGACATTTAAAAAATGTCGATGTTTCCTTTATGCTCTTCCATTTTGCTGTGGTGTCCCCACACATGAAGTTTCATGAACAATCCCTTTGCTAAGAAAGAAATCAGTCATGCACATGAACTCCGTGACGTTGTCACTCTGTACTGTTTTAACCCGTTTGTCAAACTGTCGTTCAATCATAGCCAAAAAATTTGTGACGTGAGTTGATGTTTCCGTTTTACTATTCAAGAGATGCAACCAAACACTTCTTAAATAATCGTCAACGATGGTGAGAAAGTAACGAGCACCCGAGGAAGAAGGAGTTTGATACGGACCCCAAAGATCACAATGAATTAACTCGAAAATTTCAGAAGTTTTATTCATGCTAATCGGAAAACAATCTCTTGTTTGTTTGGCGCAGAGACATACATCACACGCTTTATTCAACAACTCAGAAGAAACAGAAAAAGAAATATCCAAAAGAGAACAAACTACTTTCGCTGATGGATGACCCATTCGATTATGCCACAATTCAAATGATTTATCATCATGAGTTGTAACAGCTCATGCCCGTTCCATGCTACAAAAATAGAAAGTTCCTGATCCTCTTCTATCCGCTTCAATCACCATCTTCGAAGTGAGGTCCTCAACAACAAGAAAATGATCAGCTAATTGAACCACACATCGATTCTCATCCATCAACTGCCCTACCGAAATCAAATCTAACTGAAATTCCTCAACATAGAAAACTGATTTGAAGACCAAATCTGATCCTAACCGAACGGTTCCCTCGATATTAGAAACACATTGTCGACCGTCAGCCACTATTACTAGAACCGGAGCCATAGATCTCACATTAGACAGAATATTGTATTTCCCAGTTAAATGGTGAGTAGTGCCTGTGTCCATTATTTAAGAGGGAGAAGAAGACTTACCCTAG
Organism: Draba incana; assembly: GCA_963576765.1. Taxonomy (NCBI): domain Eukaryota; kingdom Viridiplantae; phylum Streptophyta; class Magnoliopsida; order Brassicales; family Brassicaceae; genus Draba; species Draba incana. The sequence continues at coordinate 1,041,617 of OY755209.1, read as the reverse complement.
AGAGTCTCGGTTGATCCGCTCTTCCCGGCATTAAGTAGATTGACTAAAGTACGCCATTGCGCATCGTTCAACCCGCTAACACCATCATGATCCTTGTCCGTTAACACGTAGTTGGCATGTTCTTGGGTTTGTGCAAGGTGTGGGACATGAACGGTATTAGCATAAGTAAGACCACACCCACGTCCTTTTTGCACACCCAAAGATGAGCTTGCAGTACCTCATTCATGTGCCGTATGAAATCTTGGTCTATCACCCCACCATTCAGGGTATCCAACAACCGCGTAACACCTCTTTGATACATGATCGGATCGCTGACAATGTTTGCATAACACCATCTTCTATTTGTCATCGCTCTTCATCTGATTCTGATTCAAACAATATCGAGTTTGAACCGCAAAGGCGCCCACATCTTGTTTTTCTTCTTGGATTTTTCCACCATTATTGATTAGATCTTCCTCTTGTCTCACAATGTTGTACACCTATTCCAAATGTTGAACCGGTGTACGCGAAATCAGACTTGACCGTACCGTGCGAAACAAAGTATCATCAAGTCCAAAGAGGAATTGATGTACCTTATCATCTTCACGGTCTTGTTCTTGAACCGATCCAAGATCGCATTCGCACTTTCCACATTTACACAAGCGCAGAGGACGATGACTTGCCATGCTATCCCAAATCTTCATGAACTTCCCATAGTAAGTCTCAACGGTGAGTCCTCGTTGCTTACAGTTTGCAAGTTCAACTTTTATCTGTTGCATTCGCGGTCCGTTTGTCACTGAAAATCGTTTCTTCAAATGATTCCAGAGATCTTTCGCTACGTCCCGATGAGAGATGTTGGAGCAAAGCACAGGATCAATGGTCATCTTAATCCAAGAAACAAGAAGCGCTTGGATCGTCCACCAATCCTCCAAATCCGGAGAACCTCCTGCTGGTCGCGGGATCGAGCCGTCAAAAAACCCAAATTTCTTTCGGGAACTCAAAGCCGTCTTCAAGCCACACGCCCATTCATCGTAGTTAATCCCTTTCAACAAATGATGAGAGATCACAACACCGGGGATATCGGCTACTGTTAAGTTGTAAGGAGATATTGTTCGTCGAACAATCTCCACCGGAATCGTCGTTTCACCAGTTGGTGTCGTGGATTAATTTCGGGTAAGATCAATCGGGCTTCTTTTGGACAGGATTAATTTCGGTTCGGATGGGGTAACGTGTGTTCAGGCTCTGATACCATGTAAAGTTTCCTATAATCCCAAAATTGATTACTACGGCTTCTTCTTCGCAATTTCCATGATATTTTTGGAATATGCCACTTCATTTTTTCTTTTTTTTGTCCACCAAGAAGTATGTGACTTCATTATTGTCTAGTTTAATCATCGTTTATGGTACCGTCTCCGTCTCCGACATTGCGTCATGACCCTAACGGTAACGGAGAAGACTCTGGTTTGGTCCGAAGAGAATGCTTACAGAAAACTCAAACTGGGCCTGAAAAACGAAGATTAATAAGACCCAATCCCATCACGTGCTTCTCACTGAATGAAAAGCAGAGTCGATTCTCTGTATTCATTGGGTATCACAATGACATGTAGATGAGAGATTCATAAGTTTCGGAGATTTTCATGAGCAAGGTTGGGTTTTTGGAGCATACTTGCGTCTTCTTTTGTATCATTGTATGGTTTCCTCTGTTACATAGTGCTCGCCTATCTCTCCTTCACGTTCATTCCTCTGTGTGAGAAGGAAACGAGCAAATTGTCACTTTTACAAATCATAAATGAACAAGACTCGTTATTATGAAAAAACTATGGAATAAAGACGTTCCTCTTTCGGTATACTTTTCAAACTACCCTATATAATGTATGGCGGGAGCGCAACAACCGGAGACACGGAGAGCAACCGTTGTCACATTTTAGACTATGAAGATAATTGATAAAACAATCCGCAATCGATTATGTTCGATTCGAAAGCTCGGGGATTACACATTAGATGAGGGCTTAACCTTAATGGTTTGCCACAAGAGTTACTTGAAAGCGCGCAACGGATCGTGGAACTCTCTGATTAGATTAAAACTCTCTTTCTTCGAAAAAGTCACATTTCATTGTAAAAACGCGTTTTTTTTAAATTAATTTAACATTCATATAAAAAAAAAAACTATGGACTTGTTGACTAAAAAACTTTTGTGATAAAGAAAAATATGAAAATTTTCTTATTGTACTGGGAAATGTATATGAGTACAGTGGATACGAATAAGTTCGTAATTGTTACACATGTGAAGACCTTAACAATAATAAATTCACACACACAAAAACACTGAGATCGAAAGTGAAAGCAAAGACAAGACATGATATTATACAGTGGTACATAGGTTAAAGTTTTACCGTGTTTGAAGAGGAAATAGAGGTTCAACATCTGACCATGATGAGGACGATGTAGAGGCAACAACGTATTGAGAAGCTGGAGCGGTAAAAATCATGTTGTTCTTTAATTCTTCCCTAATGTTAACTTCCACGACTTCTTCTTCTTCTTCGTCTTCTTCGTTCTCGTTTTCGCTAACATGCTCATTCGGTTGCACAACTCCGAGAGACGAACGAATCTTCTCCAACTCCATCGACACTTCTCTCATGCTTGGCCGTTTCCTCCCTTTCAAATTCAGACACTTTCTAGCAATTTTCGCCACTGCAGTCACTTGACTCAGCTTGCAACTATCTCTTATCCGAGCGTCGATAATGTTGGAAAGTCTATTCTCTTTCATTGCAAGATTGAAATAAGTTGCTAATGTCCTGTTTTCTTGAGACCGCAAGAAAGAAATCGACTTTTCTCCAGTGATTAACTCCGCTAGCACAACCCCGAAGCTATAGACATCACTCTTGTCTGTGAATTGGCTAGATTGGAAGTACTCTGGATCCACATATCCCACAGTACCTGAAACTACCGTTGTCAAGTGGGTATGATCCACCGTTACTGATCTCGAAGTACCAAAATCAGATAGTTTGGCTCTATACTTTTCATCTAGCATTATGTTTGTGGACTTGACGTCTCTGTGATAGATTGGAGACGATGCAGATGAGTGCAAATATGAGAGAGCTCCAGCAACATCTACAGCAATGCGGAGACGCACTTCCCAAGTAGACATCGCGTTATCTTGATACTCATCATGAAGAAGTTCAAAAAGGTTACCATTAGAAATAAATTCGTAGACGAGAACAGGGACCTCTGTCTCAAGGCAACACCCCAAGAGTTTCACGACGTTTCTATGGTTTATTTGCGAAAGAATGACAACCTCATTAATGAACTCTTCCAGCTTGTCTTCGTCAACGACTATTGACTTCTTCACTGCTACAATTCTCCCATCAACAAGCATTCCTTTGTACACAGTGCCTTGACCTCCTTGGCCAAGTATTCTATTTGAGCTGAAGTTTTCGGTGGCTTTCTCCAACTCTTTAGAGCTGAACACTCTTGTCTTTTCGACGTTGCCTTCTGTTGAAGTTAATTGTTGTTGCAACAGCAAACCTCCATTACGTTTGAAGAACTTCTTCTTTTGTTTTAACTTCCTTTGTTTTCTGATAAATTTGTATAACCCGTATAGTACACCAATAAAGATCAATGAGCCGAAACTCGAACCAAACCCTGCAAAACCAGAAAACAAAAATAAATAGCAAAGAAAAACTCTAAAATGATGGAGAAAGTGTCTAGAAATTTGGGAGTGAAGAGAAATTTAGGAAGTGGAATTTTTTTATTACTTTAGATTTTTTGGGGAAAATATCATTTCAAATGAAAAATGGAAGAGTATATTTATAGCTTAATATATTTTAATCCTAGAGTTCTAACATAACATCTAGATTATTATAGGGTTAATTAGTATAATAAATCATTTGTGAGAGATAATTTAGAAAGTAACATGTGAAAAGAAAATTAAGTAATTAGCAAAGAAAAGAAAAATTTTGAGGAAAACTGCATACATTACATGTTTTTGGAACATGGTAACATATATATTAATTCTATTGATCTCAAAACATAGTTACATTATGTATCCGTAACTAATAACTATCTACATACTTTTATGCTTTCAGAAAGTAGTTACCTATCTAAAAAGTTAATTAAAAATATTCATAACATAATTATCTACTCTACAGATTTCCGAAGTAGTTGATTACGTAAAAATTGTTGTTATAATAATCACTAATTTAAACAATTATAGTTTCTATTTAACAATTATGTGGACATATATAGAAAAACTTCTATAAATTAATACTCTATAAATTAATAATCACCATAAATTAATAAATTATTCTGGTTCCGAATCGGGTCAATGTAAAAATTAACAAAATTCGATAATTATAAAATAATAATATTTTTAAAACTTTTATATAAAATATGGTCCGAGTAATAATATAAATTAATATCACAACCTTGTGATCTCCAATAGCAAGTACCATCAACGGCAAGCACTTTTGTATTGATCTTCAAAAGGATCATACCCTAAAAACAACACGGGGCGTGAATAAAACTTTGAATCTTAATTGGGGGAATATGTAGAGCAGCGTCGTACTAGGGTTACAAATCCCTACGTTTACTTTAAGTTGTAATGAAGAATCACTTGAGTTTTAAACTTTTCTTAGACTAATAGATATATTAACTTCGGTCTTAGATCGAATCTAATTCGATCATAATTTGGATCATTATTGGATCCCACATATAATACAAGCAACCGATCAATCTCATATAGCCGATCTCGAACCGAAAAATAAAAAATACCTGAATGGACCTTATAAACTATTATCTGAAAAATCGAAAATCCAAATTATTTGAACCGTACCCGAATGCCCACCCCTATCTTATTTTATAAAAGGGGATGCGCAAAATTTTAACTCACAAGATCGCGACACGTGTTAAGTAGTCGATTAGATTCTAACACATGTCAATTATTTAAATATGAAAGCTTTTCGATATCGAAATTGTTAATTTCTCAAAAAAGAAAAAGTTAAAATGAAAAAAACAAGCATAAAGTAATTTTACAAATTGCACAAAACCTCTATACGAATAGTTATATAAGATGTTTAATTGAAACAATTTTTAATAAAGAGAAATTTGACATAAAATAAAAATAAGGAAAAAGAAAATAGCAAACTATATAATTAAAGACAGAAACGGCCATGTTTTTATTGTTATATATAGGCAGAGGTTTAACATGTGTTATATATATGAGGAATACAAAATAATTGACCATGGATAAAAGTAGAACAAGATCAAAGAGAAAAAGCAAACTTATTTGGTTAGTGGTATGTTTTTACATATTTAAAGTTTACGAAATAACATCAAAAAAGGATCGTTAAAACATGTAAAAATGATTTAGTTGTTATATCAAATCGTTTAATGATTTAAACCATATTTACATATATCAAGTCTATATAATTTATTGATTTCCAAATTCTTCAAATTATATGAAATATGAGACTATACTTTTTCAAATTACATATAAACCTACAACTTTAATCATTATATTATCTAAGTTAGGGTTTGAGTTAAGAATATAGTATGCTTTTCCCTAAAACATTTTTTAACCATAATTATTTACTATAAATCAAATAATCCTCGCATCGCAAGGGTTTTAATCTAGTATTAGATATTCTGTAGAAAAAAACTCCTAAACTTGCATCAAATACATATTGGGTTTGCCCCAATATTAAATTATTGGATTATTAGTCCAATAATAAACTTGACTTTCTCTCTTGTATTGGGATTTGAACAAAGAGTATATTGATTCAATACATAAATACAGAGTTTGGTAGCTAAAACCTTATCATACTGCTTGGGTAGATGGTAACGTAAAGTTAAATCATATTGTTGACAAAAAGAGAGACAATAAACAAAAATTTATCATCACCAGTATTAAAAAAAAATTCTGCAAAAATAAACCTCCAAGTGGCACGGTTTTAAATGGATGCAAGTGTTTTCACTATTTAGGGTTAAAAAAAAGAGAGAGATTTACAGAAATCTCCCGACTTACCTATAACAAGTGGCCGATGGTTTGTGCAACGAAAGTTTCCCGGTATATTGACACATTTGCCTTCAAGAAAACATCGCGAGGGCCTACCATCGATGTCCTTTTCTAGGCATTCATTGATATCTGAAAATTGAAATGAAAGGATGGATCACATATAGGTTTTACTTTGATCATGCTCATCGAAGACTTAAATAAAAATAAACACAATTACTAACCTTTGCATTCTCCTGGACGGTATGGATTGCCTTTGTAACCCCTATTGCATGAGCATCGTGCATAGCTCAAGTAAGAATCATAATCGCAGAAACAATTTTTTCCTTTAGACTCTTCACTAGTTAGATTTCCATACGCTTTCCAATCATAGCATCCCAAAGACTCTACAAAATTAGAACGATTCGTTGTATGGATGAACCATCCTAGCTCAACCGTAGCATATCCTTTCGCATGAAACCTTTGCGGATCAGATCCCGTTGACAAAGGGTATCTCTCATCTGTTAAGAAAGCAACTTTGCACCCTCCCGTTGTAGTGATGTCATCTATTCGGACACCAACAATCTGTTGAATCGTATCTGGCATGTTTGCCTTGCAGCATCTAATACCGTTGCAACTTGTTCCACTCATGCTTTCTGAAATTTCACTCGGAGTATTACAATTGTTCTCGAAGTAGTAATTGTTGTACTTGTTAATACAACTGACTAATGAAAGATAATCTTTAGTAGGCGTGGGGTACGTTGTGCCGCAACTAGATTTGCATCCCACCACGCTTGGCTCGATATGCGTCAATGACGCCGTGTTGTTGCAACCAACCGCTATTAGTGTGTTACTATCGCCAACGTAAAAAGGGGTACCCATCAAATCCAAAAGTGATTCGAGCTCTTCTCCCTCGATGGAACATCCCTTTGAAGTTATTGGGTTCTTTATGCGAACTGACCCGTCTGACCGGACTTCATTGTCATTATCGAGGTTCCCCGGAAGAGAGATGCTCACAACTTCCCTGCTTATTACAGAAAGAAAAGGGACGAGCTTCCCTGAATCATTAGAGGTATGCCTACATTCAATTTCGTACCACTTCTCGAGATAGCAACCCTCTCCGATTCCAAAGGGGTACGGGATATCGATTCCGCCACATTTGCTTGGACAAGATCTCAAAGCTGTGAGAGTAGCTGAATCAAGAATCAACAAAAGTAACAGATAGAAGCAGAGTATCAAAACAGAATAACAATTATTAGAAGAGCTCATGTTTATGTTAATCATGTGCTTAGGAATTATTTATTCTTCTGCTTTAGTGTTTTCTTTTGTAAATGTTAGAGACAGTATTTGTCAGGAAAAACTTGCGTTTACTTGGAAAGGTCTTGGTCTTCGTTATCTCTTTCTTTGTCAAATAAAAACTTGCGTTTACTTGGAAAGGTCTTGGTCTTCGTTATCTCTTTCTTTGTCAAATAAAATGTAAGGTTTAGATGATAACACCAATATACAAGTGGAAATTAACAAAGTGGACTCAAGTCAGTCTCCAGAAATAATTCAAAAATCTGAACACATACGGCGTTTACAAGGTTACAAGGTTGCATTTTGGACAACTCCTTCGAGCTGAATACTTTTGTTGTTTAATAGTCCCTTCATGCATAAAGAGTGTCACTTTGACCGTAACAGAGTAATCAAGCAATAAATAGGTCTTAAGTCTTGGACTTGAATTTTGGCTTCTCTCAAGACAAGTAACAGAGTAACCTTTACAAATCATATAACTATGGAATTGTTGCCAAAAAAGAAACTTTAATACTAAATAAAAAAGGAAACATTAGTTTTCGCTTTCTCAGTCAAAACAGTTAAAGGACCAAGACAAGTAGCAGAGTCTTTACTTTTTTTTTTCCTTAACTAAAATCATTACAACTTTTATTTTTCTAGACCTACTGATATCATGTCACACATCTTCAATCTTTGAAATTTCTTCCTCCATTATTTTACGATAACAGCAAAAAGAAAGAAAGAAAAGTTCATTTTTGGAGACAATCCCAAAATCAAATACTAATGCTTCTTCCTCGCAATTGCAAGATACTTTCGAAATATCGGACTTAGAAACATATATCTAAACTAGAACAGTTTCCATCTGTTGAAAGGCTTTTTTTAAGCCAATGTCCAACTTCCCAAATTAGTATGATATTGTCTGCTTTGGGCCCAAGTGGCAAAACCCGCACGAATTTATCTTTGGTTTCCTTCCCAAAAGGTTTCATACTAATTTACTTGAACTTTACTTATATATTAGACCAATCTTGTCTAATCTTCAGATGTGGGACTTGGATTGATATCCCAACACCATCTTGGACAATGAGTCCAAAGAGCCTAAGAGCATCTCCATTAGTATAAACCTATAAGAGGTTCACAACCCATTTTTTATTATATATTGTTACATCAAGTACAAATGTGAACCTCACTAGAATTATTTAATTTTGATCCCCTCCATTAGTCTAAACCCATTAGAGGTTCTAAAACTCTTGCACAATCACAAATACAATTAGCTACAAAGAAAAGAGAGAGACTTTGGTCCAAAGCTTTTTCAAAGTTTACAAAAAGATGTCTACAAATGAGTTACCTTCTTCAGCTCAAGCCTTCCACGAACAAGTCCTTGACGGTTTTGTCTCTAAAAAGCTCCTTTCGCACAACCCGTTTGACCACAACACTGAACGATTCCTTACAATTGCACCATCTCCTCTCATAACCCATCAGAAAAACCTTAATGGTAGTGTTTTAATGCTTCTCTCAATCCTCATCTGTGGCATCATCTTATGCACACCAAACTTTATCAACATATAAGAATTACATCAACAATATCATCTCAAGATACAAAAGGAAGAACTGATTAGAAGACTAGAATCATAACAAGAAGAAGGTTCAACAAAATGATCAACACATTTCGCAAAACTACACGTTAGAATCCACAAAGAAAATGACATGACATATAATGTAACAGTAAAGTGAAGCTAAGTCAGTTTCCAAATACTAAACTATACTCACACTAGAAAACGAAATGATCAACACATTTTGCAAACTACACATTACAAACCACAAAGAAAGTGACAAGACATATAATGTAGCAGTCAAGTTACCTTTCAAGCTAAGTCAATTAGCCAATTCTAAAGCTACATTTATACATGGTATATTTAGATAACAAGACTGATTTCAATTTTAGTTCAGACAACAAAGTAAAGGAGATGGCTTAGAATAAAAGCTTACTTGCGGCAAATCATTAGGGTCCCTTCCTTCTTGATCTTCCCAACGCGAACGGAAGCCAAAGGTATGCAAAAACAGAGCAAATTCATCATAGGAGCATTGAGGGTTCCTTCATTATGCTCAATTATTTCCAGTAACCAAAAGGAAATGCATATTCAGATTTTAAATAAATCCAAAACAAAACACAATTTTACTCATCTTCCAGTGACTTCCTCTAAATTACCAAACGATAATCTCTAAATTAGTCATCTTCATGATGCTAGAACGAACAAGAAATAGGAATAAGGGCATGGTCAAGGGTGATACGTTGTGGGTATCATATGATATAAAATTATTAAAATTTGAGGAATAGGAGGAAAGAGAGTGTTTTTTAGTAAAAAGATGAGGTGTTTTTAAATATAAAATTAATAAAATTTGAGTAAAAATGAGAGATTGTTGATATTATTGGAGAGATGGTATCAATGGGTTGATATCAAAAGTGGGTGAGTGTTTTTAAATATACAATTAATAAAAGTTGAATAAAATGAAGAGAGCGAGTATTTTTGAGTAAAATTGAGTAAAAAAAGGAGATTTATTATTTTTATATCATATGATACCCACAACGTATCACCGTTGACCATGCCCTTAAGAGTATCCACATACCTTTTCCGTGGGTTTGGGACTGGCGAAGACGAAACCTAAACCGGAGAAAACTCCCAACAAATCCTGTCTTGTCGAGGATCGGATCCGGTCCATACTGTATGAAACATCCGGAGATTTCGGTCGATGGATCGATTTCTCCGATGAATCGCCGAGAGAGAGACAATAGAGAGAGAGAGCAACAGAGAAGGTTTTTTTATTAATTATTTTTAACCTGCAGCCAAATCATAAACGGCCATGTCTCAGGTTCACAAGGGTTCTCAAAACTCTCGTTTGAGAACCGATCCTGGGCTTTTTTATCTTTTATCTTTTTTTTAAGACCTTTAATAGATCAGAACCTCACCTAAAACTTATTCTAAACCCACTGATGGAGATGCTCTAAGAGCATCGTGGTAGTTTCTCAAATGACTTTTTTACCATTAAAAAAAATTATATATTGGAGAAATTTTTGAATGGGAATTGTTGCTAAAAAAAACTTATGTAATAAGAAAAATACGAAAATTTTCTTATTGTATTGAGAAATGTATATGAGTACAGAGTGCATACGAACAAGACTCTTTATTACACATGTGAAGACCTTACTAATAAAATTTCACAAAGACATGATATTATACAGTGGTACGTATAGGTTACAGTTTTACCGTGTTTGAAGAGGAAACAAAGGTTCAACATCTGACCATGATGAAGACGATGCAGAGGCAACAACGTTTTGAGAAGCTGGAGCGGTATAAATCATGTTGTAGTTCCTCGATTCTTCCCCTATGTTAATTTCCAAGACTCCTTCGTCTTTCTCGTCATCCTCGTTTTCGCTACCATATTCATGTGGTTGCATATCTTCAGAAGACGAACGAATCTTCTCCAATTCCATCGAAACTTCTCTCATGCTTGGTCGTTTCCTCCCTTTCAAATTAAGACACTTTCTAGCAATTGTCGCAACTGCGGTCACTTGATTCAGCTTGCAACCATCTCTTATTCGAGCATCGATAATGTTGGGAAGTCTATTCTCTTTCATTTCAAGGATAAAGTAAGTTGCTAATGTCCTGTTTTCTTGAGACCGCAAGAAAGAAATCGACTTTTCACCAGTGATTAACTCTGCTAGCACAACCCCAAAGCTATAGACATCGCTCTTTGCTGTGAATTGGCTAGACTGAAAGTATTTTGGATCCACATATCCAACCGTACCTGAAACTACAGTTGTCAAGTGGGTATGATCCACTGTTACCGATCTTGAAGTTCCAAAATCAGACACCTTGGCTCGATACTTCTCATCTACCATTATGTTTGTGGACTTGATGTCTCTGTGATATATTGGAGATGATGCAGACGAGTGCAAGTATGATATAGCTCCTGCGATATCTACAGCAATGCGAAGACGCACTTCCCAAGTAGCAATTGTGTTGTCATCAAACTCATCATGAAGAAGTTCGAAAAGGTAACCGTTAGAAATAAACCCGTAAACTAGAATAGGTCCCAATTACATAAACATAAAATAAAACGGACCCTTTTTAAAAAAAAAAAAAAATTGGGCCCTTTTTACCCAAATTCTTTTAAAATTGATAAGTCTGGGGGAGCCGTCAAGAAGGTTCGAACAACGAACAAAGCTGCAACCATCAACAAGGATAGGGGAAGTACAATGCTTCTCCAAGATCCACCATGAGCCCGAAGTCCTAACAACGTCAAGCTAAGGTCTTAAAACAAGCGCTTAGTGGGAGGCAACCCACTTGTGAGTCTACTAACTCTTTCTTTTGTTTTATTTTTATTTCTTTTTCAATTTTATGTTTGGTTTTCATTTTTGTTTTGATTTTCAGGAAAATAAACGTTCAAAAACAAGTGAGTCGTCGCTCGACACCATGGAAAATCATCTGTCGATCGACAAGAAATCCAAGTCGCTCGACGCGACCAAACATCAAGTGTCGATCGATATTACGGTCGTGTCGAGCAGATCAAAAAGAATTCAACTGTCCTAGATCAAAAAGAATTCATCTGTCCTAGATCAAAAAGAAAAAGCCTCATGACCTTGTCTCCCAACATAGAACAATAGTAGTGAGCGCTGATCTAGTGAAGTTATAGAGATGTCAAGGTATTAAAAAAGTTTACAGAAAAGAGTAGTTCAAGCAGAAAAGTGCAAGTCCGAAAATCCGAAAAATCTTGAAGTAAAAGTTCAAAAATGGGCATTGCTTCTCTATGATATCCTTAATTGGATACAGTTTCAGAGGGAAGAGAGAGGGTGAAACGCAAGAAAGTGTTAAAGGAAGTGAAAGAATCTAGAAGGTCAAACGATCGATATTCCATCGATGAGACTGCACTTAATAACTAAAGGGGTTTGCGACTGAAATTTTGAGTTTCTCTAAGGTGTTTGGATTTAATCTGGAGGACTGCTATACTTCTAGGGAAACATCAAAGTATCATCGGATGACTTTGCAAAGGTATGTGGTTTTTAAAGGAGTGATAACATCTGTTTTGCTTAGGGACAAGCAAAAGGCTAAGTCTGGTGGAGTTGATATATCATGGTTTTTACCGGTTTTTATACCATGATATATGTCCGTTTTATAGAGTCTTCTGGTGTTTTCGAGTCTTTTATGTTTTATCTTAGGTACAAGGACGCTTTGGATTCAATTGGTGTTTACTGGAGCAATTTGGAGCGTAACGGAATGAGCGGTCAAAGTGGCAAGTTCGGAATGAAGAACTGAAGGCAGCGTCGAGCGACGGAGACTTCAGTGTCGCTCGACACCAATATTTTGCAAGTGTCGATCGACACGACTACCGGAGTTACCAGAATTTCAGAACGAGAAGATTTCCGTTTCTGCGCCAAAAAGCCCAGATGTTTGTAATTGGGCCCAAGACGTTTTTGTACTCTATAAATACTTATTTTCAGCCATTGTTTAGGCTATGCTTTATTTTCTATTAGATATTTTATACTAGGCATTTATTATTCATGTCTATGTCTGAGTAATTCTCTGGTTAGGTTTTATATTTTCTTCAAAGGTTAATGAAGAGTTGTTGATTTATTTACTTTTGGGATTTGCATCATATTTATATTCTTCACCTTGATTGTTTTGAACTCTGATTTAGGCCTGAATTAGATATCCTAGGTTGTTTAGTAGATGTGACAGCATTATTGAATTGCCTGAATTGAATCATAGGTGAGCAAAGATCTGATTCGCAACGACAGTTGGCTTTAGATCTTTGTAAACAATCGAACCTGATTTTAATGCTTGTTTAGATGAATTTGATTTCGCAATGACAGTTGGTTTTCTAGGGTTTAAACATAGATAATATTTGCAACGACAATTGATTTATTTTACATTAGTTTCGAGTTCTAGAATTGCACTTCATCAATCCCATTAGTAAATTTATTCTTCAATTTGGATTTATTCCTGCGAATTCTCTAAGGCTTAGCGTTTGTCTTATTATTGAATTTAAAACCTGCAATCATCCTAATTTCTATTTCTGCAATTGTTTTTACTTACTTTATTTTGCTTAGCATAATCTGAACCATATTAATCTATTGTGCAATCTGATTCCCTGTGGATTCGATACCCTAAGTACTACAATCGATCTCTTAATTTGAGAGAGTATGACAAAGGGAAATTTGACCATATCAAGTAAGTCTCGTCTGTTTTGAAAGCAACTTTGCAACCTCCCCTTGTTGTGTTGCTTTCATCTATCTTGACACCAACGATCTGTTGAGTTCCAAAAAGAGTGTTTGTCTGGCAGCACCCAATACCATTGCACTCTTTTTGGCATAAAAGCTTGATTCCTTACAAGTGCCGTAATTGTTACCATTTTCATAACACCTCACTAACGCAAGATAGTCTTTTGTAGGCGTATGATCTTCTTGGACGCAACTAGACCTGCATCCCACCATGCGTGGCTCGACATTCGTCAATGACGCCGTATTGTTGCAACCTGAGGCTATCAGCGTGTTTCGGGAACTAACGTAAAAAGGGGTACTGATAGCAAACTGAAACTAATGCTCAAATGAGCTTATTGAAGAAGAAACTAAAGAGAAAGGAAGAGAATTGAAGTTGTCACCAAGAACACAAACGTTGATTAATATTACATAAAGAGGAGAAAGGGGTGGCTGCGTTTATGCCAGAGCCGGATTTGAGATTGTTGGGGCCCTATACAAACCTAAATAGCCAATATTTAATTTACATCATTTTTAAACAAAAATAATTTTTCTTATCAACAATACATTCATGTTTTCTTCTTTGACATAAATTTATAGAAAATCTATTTAACATTTTTATATTTTAATCATATAATCTTATAAACTACTAAATTCTATAAACAAAAATTGTTTGCTATCTCATAAAACTTTTATTTTTTACATCAAATAATCTATTTTTATGCAAATTAATATATAAATTTGAATTTTTTTTAAATAAGTGGGGCTCCTATAAAGTGGGGGCCCATTCAAATGTTTTTGCTCATATCCGGCTCTGTTATGCAGCCAAGGTTACTTTTTTTCCCACTGATTCACACACTCTCCTTTTATACACTAAGGAGAAGATTACATAATAATGAGACACCAACCCTTTTCCACTCACTGTCCCACTCAAACCTACTCACGATGACATTGTGCACTCTTCTACTCACTCTCCCACTCAAACCTACTTACAATGACGTTAATCATTTTATATTTTAACTTTGTGATAATATCTTTACAATGACAGGTAACTTCGTGATGGTGGTCCAATATCTTTTTCTCTTTTGTTAATGTTGTGTTGACTTACAGGTACCTGTCAAATTTAAAACTGATCCAAGCTCTTCTTCTCCGTCGATGGAGCATCCCTTAATAGTAATTCGGTTTTTTATGCGGATTGACCCTTGTGCTGTTTGTTCAGACCTCGCATTATGATTTAGGAAGAGATATATTCACAACTTCCTTCCTAAATATAGAAAGCAAAGGGACAAGCTTCCCTGAAACAGAGGTACAATTAATTTCGTACCATTTTTCGAGATAACAACCCTTTCCGATTCCTAATGGGTACAGGATTTTGATTTGGCAACAGTGAGATTTGTAGAATCAAGGATCAACAAAAGAAAAAGAGAGAAGATGATCAAAAGAGAAAAACTATGATTGGAGCTCATCATTTGCTTAAGAAAATATTTCTTATTTTGCCTCAAGTAGTTTTCTTGCTAGAAGCATACGGCTTTTGTAAGGAAGATTTAGAAGAGAAAGCTCCGTTTACTTGGACTCAGCAATAGAGGTCTTCCTAATTCATCATCATTAATTTTCACTTTCTCAAAGTAGCAGAGTCTTTACTCTCTTTTTTTCCTTGACTAAAATCATTACAACTTTTATTTTTCTAGGCCTACTGAAATCATGTCACATATTCAATCTTTGAAATTTCTTCCTCCATTATTTTACGATAAAAGCAAAAAGAAAGAAAGAAAAAAGTTCCCACAATCAAATAAATGCTTCTTCCTCGCAATTGCAGCATACTTTTGGAATATCTGACTTACGATAAATGCTTCTTCCTCGCAATTGCAGCATACTTTTGGAATATCTGACTTAGAAACAGATATCTGAACTAGAACAGTTTCCATATTCGACAATGCGTCCAGAGAGCCTAAGAGCATCGTGGTAGTTTCTCAAATGAGTTTTTCACCGTTGAAAAAAATTATATATTGGAGAAATTTTTGAATGGGAATTGTTGCCAAAAAAACTTATGTAATAAGAAAAATAGGAAAATTTTCTTATTGTATTGGAAAATGTATATGAGTACAGAGTGCATACGAACACGACTCTTTATTACACATGTGTAGACCTTACTAATAAAATTTCACAAAGACATGATATTATACACTGGTACGAATAGATTACAGTTTTACCGTGTTTGCAGAGGAAACAAAGGTTCAACATCTGACCATGTCGAAGACGATGTGGCAACAATGTGTTGAGAAACTGGATCGGTGAAAATCATGTTGTTCCTTGATTCTTCCTTAATCTCCACGCCTCCTTCGTCATCCTCGTTTTCGCTACCATACTCATGTGGTTGCATATCTCCCGGAGACGAACGAATCTTCTCCAATTCCATCGAAACTTCTTTCATGGTTGGCCGTTTCCTCCCTTTCAAATTCAGACACATTCTAGCAATTTTCGCAACAGCAGTGACTTGATTCAGCTTGCAACCATCTCTTATCCGAGTGTCAATAATGTCGGAAAGTCTATTCTTTTTCATTGCAAGAATGAAATAAGTTGCTAATGTCTTGTTTTCTTGGGACCGGAAGAAAGAAATGGACTTTTCTCCAGTGATTAATTCCGCTAGCACAACTCCGAAGCTATAAACATCACTCTTGTCTGTGAATTGGCTAGATTGGAAGTACTCTGGATCCACATATCCCACGGTACCCGAAACTAGGGTTGTCAAGTGGGTATGATCCACCGTAACCGATCTTGAAGTTCCAAAATCAGATACCTTGGCTTGATACTTTTCATCCAACATTATATTTGTGGACTTGACGTCTCTGTGATAGATTGGAGACGATGCAGACGAGTGCAAGTATGAGAGAGCTCCTGCAACATCTACAGCAATGCGGAGACGCACTTCCCAAGAAGCCAAAGTGGCATCATCAAACTCATCATGAAGAAGTTCGAAAAGGTTACCGTTAGGAATAAACTCGTAGACGAGAACAGGGACATCTGTCTCGAGGCAACATCCTAAGAGTTTCACGACGTTCCTATGGTTGATTTGCGAAAGAATAACAACCTCGTTGATGAACTCTTCCAACTTGTCTTCGTCAACGACTTTAGACTTTTTCACCGCTACAATTCTACCATCAACAAGCATTCCTTTGTATACAGTACCTTGACCACCCTGGCCAAGTACTCTGTTTGAGCTAAAGTTTTCGGTGGCTTTTTCCAACTCTAACGAGCTAAACACTTTTGTCTTCTCTTCTGTTGAAATCAACAATAAACCTCCATTACGCTTGAAAAACTTCTTCTTTAGGCGTAACTTCCTTTGCTTTCTAATAAATTTGTATAACCCGTATATCACACCAATAAAGATCAATGAGCCGAAACTCGAACCAACCCCTGCAAACACACAACAACAAAATGTAAGCCTAATGCATGTTGTAATCTTGAATTTAATTACGTGGATCATAATTTCACGGACTATTAATTTCAAAATCTAACTATGTACAGCAATAATTTTGTCTATATATTTTTACGCGTACGTATATCACCCAATTTTGTGTAAGATATAAAGTTGATCATCATTGTTGTGAGAAAGAAAATAAAAGGAAAAAATGTTGATCATCACATTTATAAAAAACGCTTCCCTTTTCCTTGTCATTTCAAATCATTGTAAAAAAAAAAAAAAAAAAACGCATGCGAGACGACTTACCTATAGCAAGTGGTAGTTGATTTGTCTTCACACAATCATAATTTCCTTGCAAATTGACACACTTCAAATTCCGACCAGCACATCTCATGGTTCCATCCTTATTGTACTTTGCTAGGCATTCATTGATATCTGGTTTTCCATAAATAAGGAAAATTGTTTACGTTGAATAAAAAATATGAACTAGAGACACAATTGCTAACCTGTGCATCCGCCCAAAGTATATGGGTTGCCTTCATAACCCGTATTGCATGAGCATCTTGCATAGCTTAAATAAGCATTGTAGTCGCATACACAACTTATCAAATAGATACTTCTATTTCCATACGCGGCTGGGTTATCTGATAGACTGCTGTACTCTTTCATATCATAGCATCCCAGGGACTTTACAAAATTAGAATGATTCGCCATATGGATGAACCATCCTAGCTTAACCGTAGCATATCGTTTAGCATAAAGCTTTTGCGGATCAGATGCATTCGACAAAACGTAAGCCTCGTCAGTTAAAAAGGCAACTTTGCACCCTCCCCTTGTAGTAGTGGTGTC
Organism: Draba incana; assembly: GCA_963576765.1. Lineage (NCBI taxonomy): Eukaryota > Viridiplantae > Streptophyta > Magnoliopsida > Brassicales > Brassicaceae > Draba > Draba incana. The sequence goes on along the minus strand of OY755209.1, from coordinate 1,023,854 downwards.
ATCTATTCTGATGCCAACAATCTGTTGAATCGTATATGGCATGTCTGCCTTGCAGCATCTAATACCGTTGCAACTTGTCTCACTCATGATGCTTGTTGTATTACAATACTGGGAGGTGTAGCGGTGCTTGTTACAACTTACTACCGCAAGATAGTCTTTTGTAGGCGTATGGTAATTTTCATTGCAACTAGATTTGCATCCAACCATGCTTGGCTCCACATTTGTCAATGATGCTGTGTTGTTGCAACCAACCGCTATTAGTGTGTTTTTGGTGCTAACGTAGAAAGGGATACCTGTCAAATTTAAAAGTGATTTTGAATCTTGTTCCTCGCTGGAGCATCCTTGTGAAGTAATCTGGTTTTTTTTGCGAACTGAACCGTAGGTGAGGGGACCCGAATTCGACCTGAGTTGACTCGGAAGAGAGATATTCACAACTTCCTTGCTAATCACGGAAAGAAAAGGGACGAGCTTCCCTGAAACAGAGGTACATTCAATTTCGTACCATTTTTCGAGATAGCAACCCTCTTCGAGTCCAAATGGATACGGGATCTCGATTCCTCCACAGTCTCTTGAACATGACGACTTCGAAACTGTGAGATCTGCAGAATCAAGGATAGAAAAAAGTAGAAGAGAGAAGGGAATCATCATAAGAGAAAAAGTTTTATTAGAGCTCATGTTTATGTTTATCATCTGCTCAATAAAATATTTCTTCCTATTTCCATTGTGTTTTCTTTTGTTAAAATACAAAGACAGTAGCAACAGGATCTTGGTCTTCGTTATCTCTTCCTCGATCATAGAAAATTTAAGGCCTTAGATAATTACCTATCAACAAAGTAACATAGACAAGTATGTTTTTCCCCCCACCAATAGAAATTTGAGAAACAGAGTGGACTCAAGTCAAGCCTCCCGAAAGAATCCAAAAAAACTTAATACATATATGTCTACGGCTTCCTAAAATTTGCATGAAAATATTTAAATTATTTATTGTCATTAAAGCATAGATACCAATCCTTTTTTCTTTTTTCTAATGAATTTAATATTGTATTCAGTCAACTCTTTTTCTACAATAAATGTGTCTTTAATTTGAAATTTCTAAATCATCTTAGAAAACCTTATGAAAAAAGAGGATGTTATTGGGGATTAGATTAGTATAAATTTCAAGAATTTTGAAAATTCACCATTATTAGTTTATGGATTCCTTTGTGATTGATTCTGAAATTTCCTTGGTAACCAAGTTGGATTTGCTAAGTCTATAAGTAGATTCAACTTCTCTTTGTATAATGTACGTTTGTGAAAGAACTAAGAGAAAGTGTATAAGGATTAAGAGCTCAGTTTGAGCTAAGAGCTTAGTAGATTTTTCGGAGAAATTGAAGTAGGTTTTACCCGATTTCCAAGGGGCCGAACTTGTTAAATTCCTTGTGTCACTTACATTTCTCTGCTTTTACTTGCAATTTCAATTATACAAATACACGAGGAACAAAAGAGAGATTGAGAGAAAATTTAGAACAAAGTTTAAGACTTGTTTTCTTGTTAACCTCCATTACTCCGTCATCTTTTTCGTTGTCCTCGTTTTGTTCTTTGATTCTTCCACTACGTTAACCTCCAGAACCTCTTCGTCTTTTTCGTCCTCGTTTTCGCTAACATACTCATCCGGTTGCATATTTCCGAGAGCTGAACGAATCTTCTCCAATTCTATCGACACTTCCCTCATGCTTGGTCGTTTCCTCCCTTTCAAATTCAGACACTTCCTAGCAATTTTGGCTGATGCCGTCACTTCATATAGCTTGCAACTATCTCTTATTCGATCATCGATAATGCCAAAAAGTCTATTCTCTTTCACTGCAAGAATGAAATAAGTTGCCAATGTCCTGTTTTCTTGAGACCGCAAGAAAGAAATCGACTTTTCTCCAGTGATTAGCTCCGCTAGCACAACCCCGAAGCTATAGACATCACTTTTCTCTGTGAACTGGCTAGATTGGAAGTACTCTGGATCCATATATCCCATCGTACCTGAAACTACGGTTGTCAAATGGGTATGATCCACCGTAACCGATCTCGAAGTTCCAAAATCAGATACCTTGGCTCGATATCTCTCATCCAACATTATGTTTGTGGATTTGACGTCTCTGTGATTGTAGGGGTCGGATCCCCCCTAGAAGAATCGATAAGCCAAGACGACGTCGTTTTGGCCAACGGTCAAAGCCCAGAAGACAGAAGCCCATTAGCAGCCCATTACTGTTTGACTCAACCGACATCTTTTTCTATAAATAGGCGTGTACCCCCTCACATGTGAGGGATCTGAAAAACTTTGTAAAAAAGCTCTGATCTTGATATATATAAGAACCCTAATTCCTAATTCGAAATCTTTTCTAAGTGTTTGAAAACCCTAAAGAAGTTATATTTCGTCTGAATCTTCACAAATTCTATTGTGTGAAATTCCAGCTCGCATAATTTGGAGCTAGAAGGAGGGGATCTACTCACAACGCTAGCTTCATACACGAAACAAACACTCAGACGAACTCGCAACATGTCAGAAACGAACCCGCAGTCTCCAGCGGCCGAAGATGGTTCAGGTCCAAGCGAGCCCATTATGGCTGGGCTAATCAACCAGCCCGCATTGGAGGCGGAAGCAGGCAGACCTGTCTCGACGGGAAACCAGGCAACCGCCAATACAAACTCGACCGACCCGATCACACCGGCAGCTTTCTATCAACTCAAATCAATGCTCGAGCAGTTGCTCAAGCAGTTGCAAAAACAAGAAATCATCAACAGCAACCTGACCGTCGAGATCAGGGCCTTATCGACAACTCGTCAGTCTCACGGACTTCCTCAAAGTAACGCGCGTCATATCGCTTCGATCGCACTTAACTTTTCCCCAGCAGCCTCGCCTTCAGCTCGCGGGGCCCGCGAAGATCATACGCCGACGCCTTTCAGAGACGGGGCCGTCCTCATCGCAGATGCAACTGGAGGTATAGTTGCAGTCGCAGACAGTCTGGAGGGACGTGAATTCAGAAGCACTCGACCCAGTCGGCCGACCAGCCGCGTCCAAAGTCTAGATGAGGGCGAAATCGCAGAGAATACACGATGGATGGAGCAGGCAGAAGCCCCAACCAACCGCGGAGTCGTCGCGTCGCAGCAAAGAGAGATGGACGAGCTCAGAGCCGTCTTGCAGCAGACAGCTCGCGACCTCAAAGACATACGGTCGCAGGTGCACCGCGCGACCAACAAGGCACCAAAAATCGATCGTGTTCTCGAAGAAGCTCGCACCACTCCTTTCACCGACCGAATAACAAAGGTGCGCTTATCTGATCCGGGGAAGCTCAAGATCCCTGTCTATGACAGAAAGGGCGACCCCACGGAGCACATCAGGGCATTTTCAATCGCTATGGGGCGGGCTAACTTCCGACTCGACGAAATCGACGTTGGCTGCTGCCTTCTCTTCGTAGAGCACCTCCAGGGGGCGGCTCTCTATTGGTTTACGGGAATGAAAAGGAACTCTATCGATAGCTTCGCGCAGCTATCCGAAGCATTCCTAAAGCAGTACGCGATCTTAATCAAGCGCAGGTCGTCAGAGGCGGATCTCTACACCCTGTCGCAGGCGGCTAGCGAACCTTTGGGGGTTTTCATTGAACGCTTCAAGGCAATGCTAACTCAAGTGAAGGGGATTGATGACCAGTCCGCACTCAGCGCATTGCGGAAGGCCCTATGGTATAACTCGGATTTCCGAAAGGAAATGACAATCAACGAGCCCTCGTCCATTCAGGATGCACTCCATCGCGCTAATGGCTTCGCGAGAAGCGAAGAAGAAATGCGGGTTTTGGATCAGAAGTATGGAAAGACCAGGAGTCCTATGCCACAGGAAGCCTCGCCTATAAAAAAGAAGAAGCTAAACGACTTCGTGCGACGCGAAGGAGGTTTTAAAGGTGCCCACAACTATCAAGTGGACTCGCCCGGCTACGGTAAAGGAAGAGGACAAGGCCGCGGCCGCGGAAATAGCACTTCAGGCCGCGGTTATGGCAACACATGGACGAGGAACTTGCAGTACGACGAATCCGCGTATTGCGAACTGCACAAAATGGACGGACATTCGACGGAGAATTGCAGAGTGCTCGGAATGAGACTCGCAGCAAAGCTGGCCGCAGGCGAACTCAAAGGGAACATAAACGTTAACGATTTCCAACTCGAGCAGTTCGACGATGCAAGAGAGGGAAACCACTCGTCCGGAGAATTGAACAAAAATAACAAACGAGACAGGAGGAACGAAAATGAGTCCCACCTCGGCAGACGAAACAATAACGAAGGCCAAGGCGGCTCAAAAGAAAAAGTCTACAACATGATCATGGGAAGCTCGCGCTATTGTTCAAACACCGTCTCGTCTATCAAAGCTTATCAGAGGCGAGCCGAGGTAGGAGCGAACAAGCCCAATCCGTCCAAGTTCCCAAACAATGTCATCCAGTTCGAAGAGAATGAGATTGACGACATTGACAAACCGCACGACGACCTGCTTGTCATCCGACTCTCCATCGCAGGTTGGGACACCGGTCGCGTTTTAATTGATACAAGAAGCACAGTCGACATCATTTTCGTAGACGCTCTTAAGCGTATGGAAATCGACCTCGCCCAAGTCGAATCCTATCCTAAACCTTTAACCGGATTTAACGGCGAGACAACCATGACGCTCGGAACGATCAAACTTCCTGTGTGTGCGGAAGGAATAACGAAAATAGTGGAGTTCTCGGTATCGGATAACCCGGTAATTTCCAACGTGATAATGGGAACCCCTTGGCTAAACTCGATGCGTGCAGTCGCCTCGACATACCATCTCTGCCTTAAGTTTCCTACGAAAAGCGGGGTGAAAACGATCAGAGGGAGTCAGGCAGCGTCACGATCTTGCTTCATGGCCGCGCATAAACTACGAAGCCACTCGACGGAACCGATTCCGTGCGAGCCGCGTAAAAAGATCAAAACGGACAGGGAGCCCGTCAAAGAAATCTCTGACCTGTTATAGCAGCTACAGATCGCAGAATCCGCAGAAGAGGAAGGGGTGGGTCCAACATGCGAGCCCGTCCTGTCGGTCTGCATTAGCGACGAGTCGCCTGAAAAATGTGTCGAGATCAGCGCGACACTTGATGAAGCCGTCAGACTCGACCTCGTCGAATTTCTCAAGAAAAACGTTGGTACATTCGCGTGGTCTGCAGAAGATATGCCTGGGATTGATATCGACATCATCAGTCACGAGTTAAACGTTGACTCGACCTACAAGCCTATAAAGCAAAAGCGAAGGCGACTAGGTCCTGATAGGATTCAAGCGGTAAATGATGAAGTAGACAAACTCTTGAAGGCCGGCTCGATCTCTGAGGTCAGATATCCAGAACGGCTTGCGAACCCAGTCGTCGTGAAAAACAAAAATGGCAAGTGGCGAGTCTATGTAGACTTCACGGATTTGAATAAGGCATGCCCAAAAGACAGTTTTCCTCTTCCTCACATCGACCGCCTCGTCGAGGCGACATCTGGAAACAAGCTGTTGTCATTTATGGATGCCTTTTCTGGCTACAATCAGATCTTCATGCACCCCGGCGACTGCGACAAAACGTCTTTCATCACAGACCGCGGAATCTATTGCTACAAAGTCATGCCCTTTGGACTTAAAAACGCTGGGGCCACTTACCAACGATTGGTGAATAAAATGTTCGCGGACTTACTCGGCAAAACGATGGAGGTTTATATTGACGACATGCTCGTCAAGTCACTCGAGGAAAAGGACCACATCGGCCACCTCGCAGAATGCTTTGCGCTACTAAACAAGTACAACTTGAAGCTAAATCCGGCTAAGTGTCGCTTCGGTGTGACGTCTGGCGAATTCCTCGGCTACATGGTTACTCGTCGCGGAATCGAAGCAAATCCAAAGCAAATCGACGCACTCATCCAAATGCCTTCGCCTAAAACGAAAAGAGAAGTCCAGCGACTAAACGGCAGAGTCGCGGCCTTGAACCGATTCATCTCGCGCTCTACTGATAAGTGCTTGCCTTTTTATGAAACACTCAAAGATAAAAAGGGAGCAGCTCGGCAAGCTTTCGAGTGGACGGAAAAATGTGAAGAAGCCTTCCAGAAGTTGAAGCAATATCTCGCGACTCCACCTGTTCTGACAAAGCCGATAGCTGGCGAACCGCTCTATCTTTACATCGCGGTCTCGACCTTGGTAGTTAGTGGAGTTCTGATTCGTGAAGACGGCACCGAGCAAAAGCCCGTTTTCTATATCAGCAAGTCGCTAACCGACGCAGAAACGAGGTATCCCCTGAGGGAGAAATTGGCACTCGCGGTTATTACATCGGCTCGCAAGCTTCGACCCTATTTCCAATCCCACTCGATCGTGGTACAAAGTACTTTTCCCCTGCGAACTGTACTCCATAGTCCTACCCAATCCGGGCGACTCGCTAAATGGGCCATCGAATTAAGCGAGTTCGACATCGAATACCGCAGTAGGACGACGATCAAAGCTCAAGTGTTAGCCGATTATCTAATCGAGCTACCGGAATCGACGACCTCGTCAGAAAACGAAGACACGCTCGCGAATAGTACTTCATCCCAAATATGGCTATTGCATGTCGACGGCTCTTCATCAAAACACGGTTTGGGAGTAGGCATTCGACTGTCGTCAGATGGAAAACCTCTAGAACAATCGTTCCGCCTTGGCTTCAGAGCATCAAACAACAAGGCAGAGTACGAGGCCCTACTCGCCGGTCTTCGATTGGCTAAAGCGTTAAAAATAACAAAGATAGAGGCCTTTTGCGACTCTCAACTCGTCGTTAATCAATTCAACGGTGAATACGCTACAAAGGACGACCGCATGGAAGCATATCTTGCCCTCGTCAAGACGTTAGCCGCGGAATTCGAGTTTTTTGCCTTAACAAGAATCCCAAGGGCAGAGAACTCGCAAGCAGATGCCTTCGCATCACTCGGATCATCGGCACAGCCAGACAAAGATCTCCAAAGAATCGTCAAGGTTGAGTTCATCGAAGAACCAAGTATCACGATCGCAAAAGAAGTCAACGTTCTAACGAGATCTCAGGATGCGAAGCGAAAAGCGCATCTGAGCAACGGCTCGCCCACCTGCACCACCGCAGATCCAATGGACCTTGATCAAACCAACGTCGAACCGATTCCGATGGATCTCGATCGACACGATGAAACAACAGATGTAATGACAAAAGACAACCAGCTCGACCCAAACAACACGGCATTTAATCGTGGCTTTTTCCCCAAATAACTTGAAGAATCCCCCGAGGATGCTTACCCGTGTAGCGAGGAACCGCCACCAGAGCACGAAGTCGTCGTCGACGTTCCCATCGATGACAAGGCCACAGTCTATGGATGCGATACCAAGTGGATAGCTGACATTAGCGTTTACCTCGCGAACGGCGAGTTGCCAGCCGACAAATGGGCAGCTCGCAAGTTAAAGGCACAATCGTCTCGTTACATATTGCTTGACGGAGAAGTGTGGAAATGACGACTATCCGGGCCACTCCTCATCTGTGTCGAGGGGGAGTCAGCTCGCAAAATAATGCACGAGGTTCACGGCAGGTCCTGCGGCAACCACTCGGGGGGTCGCTCACTCGCCATCCGAATCAAAAGACATTGATATTTCTGGCCGACCATGATAAAAGACTGCGAGCTGTTCGCGGCAAAACGCGAGAAATGTCAGCGTCACGGTCCTCTCATCCACCAACCGACAGAGTTCTTAAGCTCGGTCACTTCGCCCTACCCATTCATGCGATGGGGAATGGATATAGTCGGACCACTTCATCCGTCTCGGCAGAAACGATACCTCCTAATCTTAACGAATTATTTTTCCAAGTGGATCGAGGCGGAGGCATTCGGATCGATCAAGGATAAGCAAGTTGAAAACTTCGTCTGGAAAAATATCATCTGTCGACACGGCGTACCCTACGAAATAGTGACTGATAGTTCATCTCTAAGCGTTTCGAACTCTTCTGCGACAAGTGGAAAATCAGAGTCAGCAAGTCGACGCTTCGCTGTCCACAGGGCAACGGCCAAGCGGAGGAATCAAACAAAACACTTATCCACGGACTAAAAACTCGACTCGACGCTAAAAAGGGCCGTTGAGCGGACGAACTCGAAGGCGTTCTATGGTCTAATCGCACGCCTCGTCGCGCTACTGGCGAGATGCCTTTCGTGCTTGTCTACGGAACAGAGTGTGTGATTCCTCCCGAAGTCTATTTTCCAGGAGTTCGCCGATGATTGCTTCCAGAACAGGAAGGTCTCAATCATCTCCTCATGCTCGACGAGCTCGACCTTATCAATGAAAGGTGCGACCAAGCCCTTATAAAGATGACCGAATATCAAATTGCGGCATCCAAATATTACAACTCCAAAGTGCGAGTTCGACGCTTTTGCGAAGGAGACCTCGTCCTTCGCGCAGTGTTTCAGAATACTGCCGAGACGAATGCCGGCAAGCTCGGCGCCCACTGGGAAGGACCTTACTAGATCACGAAGGTAGTTCACCCAGGCGTCTACGAAATCGCCAACATGAAAGGAGAGATGATCCCGCGTTCCTGGAATGCGCGACATCTGAAGAAATATTACTGCTAAAAACACTAAGTTATTAGGCTTGAACTACGGCGCGACTTGATCCCTTAACAGGGTACGTAGGCAACTCGTCTTCGGACGAGTTCAGTTGCGCCCCCCATTCAAAAAAGGGGGGGAGTGGGTCCGTATATTCATACTCCCATTCAATATATAATTTGTAATAAGCATAGGTCTTTCATGACTCGAACAACTCGCAAACGACTTAAACGTCTACACGCGATAGTTTATTACAACTCGAACAGCTCACAAACGACTTACATGTCTAAACGTGCAGCTCGCAATTAACAGCTCGCAAACGACTTAATAGTCTAAACGCGCAGCTCGCAATCAAACAACTCGCAAACGACTCCGGTCTAAACGCGACAAGTCGACTCGCAAACGACTTCGGTCTAAACGCGACAAGTCGACTCGCAAACGACTTAACTGTCTAAACACGAGATCAATAAAAATTCGGCGTCATTATGGCCATAATGGCGACCTGGTTAAAACTTCATCATCATTATGAAGTATACTTATACATCCTCAACGGATAAAACGCGCTATATAAATTTAGAGTTCATTACTGGGATAGACATATTCAGTGCGAGTATGTCCGTTAGCCGGGATGTCCATCTCGTGAGTCCATCTTGGGATAGACACATTCGGTAGAATGTGTCCGTTAGCCTGGATGTTTGACTCACAAACTGATATACTCCATTTTTGGCGTATTCTAACCATTATTTTGTAGGGTTTTATCGAGTCTTTCTATTTTGTATTGAGTCTTTTTAGGTCCAAAGGTGGCTGGAATGAAGAATTGGAGTTTGCTAGGAGGTTTGGTGAAAAGGAAGGAAAACACGATCTTTTGGAGGTTTTTGAAGCAAAAAACGGGAGCACCTGCTCCCAGAATGGATTTGACTGCTCCCCAGAAGATTACCTAGAAGATTGCCGCCGTTTAAGTGAATATCTAGAAGATTTGAAGAAAAGGAATATTCACTAAACTCAATATTTACTCAGAAGATTTGCAAAAGAGGATATTCACTAAATAGAAGATCTACCTAGAAGATTTATCCAAGATTTACTTCCTTATTTTCCTAGCCGCCTCTTTCTCCTTTAAAAGAGGAAGTATTCCTTTGGAAAAAGATACGCTTCTTTGACGCCACTTTCACACCCCTTTTACACTTCTTTTACACAGAGACTTACATCACGCTTCTTTTACACAGTTTTTACACGTTCACTGTTCACGTTTACTATTCACGTTCACTGTTCACGTTTACTATTCACGTTCACTGTTCACGAGTACTGTTCACGACTACTGTTCACGACTTTTGGATTTGCAATTTGGAGATTCATTCCACAACTCTATTGAGAAGAATTCTAAACCCTAATCTCTTTCCATATCATCATGAATTCTCTTTATTGCTTTGTTGTGTTTGATTTCACCATGTGCGAGTAGTCATCCTTGTTAGGTTAGGGTTTTCGATGGGAATTAGGAATTCTTGAACTAAGCATAGATAGGTTTTATATATGTTTTGATATCTTCATCTAAGTTGAACTTATTGCCTAGACTAGCTTAATTACCTAGCCTTTGATTTTAGGTTGAATTTACTCATCAAAAGTGTAGTGAATTACTTGAATGAACTTAGATGGGCGTGTTGACCCTTAGCCAACGACAGTTGAAGTTAAGGCAACTCGTGAACAAATCAATCCTATTCGTTATGCTCATCGATTCTCTTTAGTCTCAAACGACAGTTTAGGGTGTTAGATTAATTGATGAAGTAGTGGATGCCACGACAGTGGATTCTCTTGAATTTATGATTGAGTTCTAGATTGGCACTTAATTGATATCTTGAATAATTGCTTGGTTCTTGATGATCTATTCCCTGAGATATTTACCCTAGCTTAACGTTTTTCTCATTATTGTTTACATCGAATTTTATTTGTTTTGCTTATTTAAATTGTGACAACTTAAACCATATTGATTGCTTAGCTAAATTGGTATTTAAAGGAATTAGAGTGTATTGCCGGTCCGAGAAAAGAACCTGACTATTCTACATCTGATTAGAATAGGTTTGAAATCTTAGATAGGATGAAAACATGTTATCAAATTGGCGCCGTTGCGACTTGGACCCCTTCGATACCTCTAGTTTTAAAATACGTTTTTTTTTGACTAAGTACTAACTTGTTCTTCTTTTCTTCTCTTTTGTGTGTTTCAGGTGTAGTCAAGGTTCTCAAAACCTTCCCGCACTCGACAATCAAGAGTTAGCAAGGGTAGAACGAGCAGAAACAAAAGAGAAGTCGAATCTAGCCAACATGGGCGACGAAACCGACAACCGAGCTGCAAATGGTCATGTAGCTGCTGCTATTCGGAGGCTGGAACAACAAATGCAGCAGCTGCAACAGCAGCAAAAGCCACAACAGCAGCGTGCCATTGGGGATATGGACAATCCTCATGCTTTCTACCGGAACCGAGCGGCAATCGTTCCACCTGCTGATGAGAGGCAAGATTATGAGATTAAGCCTCAGCTGATATCACTGGTTAAGCAGCATTTGTTCCATGGACTTCCCGCAGAAATTCCGATGGACCATATAGAGAACTTCGAGGAGATTTGCTCCATGACGAACTCTAATGGGATGAACCCGGATTTCTTGAAGTGCAAGCTTTTTCCTTTCTCACTCACAGACAAAGCTTCCCGTTGGCTCAAGTCGCTACCAGCTGGATCCATCACGACTTGGCCACAATGTAGAGCTACTTTCTTGGACCACTTCTACACCAAAACCATGACCGCGAATCTAAGGAACAAGATCTCCACGTTTCAGCAACATTCAGGAGAGACCTTTTGTGAGGCATGGGAAAGATTCAAAGAGTATAAGAGGGAGTGTCCACACCATGGGTTTACAGACGAGAACTTGTTGAGTATCTTCTATGATGGTGTTGATTGGGATTATAGGAACACTTTGAATGCTGCGAGTGATGGTAATTTTCTGACCAGGACCAAGGAAGGTGCGTATAAGCTCATAGAGAACTTGGCTGCAAGTTCTAGGAATCGCTGCCATGAGTATGATGAGCCTATACATGTCAGCAGTGTTGAGTCACAGAGGATTGATGAGCTGACAGCGAAGGTGGACCTGTTGTTGAAGAGAAATCAGAGAAGTGTCCTGCTTTGTGAGAACAAAAGAGATGCGAAGTATGTTGAGGTGAGCTATGTGGGTGAAAACTATGTGCAGAATCAAAGCTTTCAAGCTCAAGCGTCTACCTCTCACGACGAGCTGAAGTCCCTTATGCAATCAGTTTTGCTCAGCCAGCAGAAATATGCTAATGAGATCAATGTCAAGGTGGACAACATGTACAATGATCTCAATAGTAAGTTAGAAGCTGTTTGCACTCATGTGAAAAAGCTTGAAATTAAGGTTGCTCAAACTGCTAAGGCATCAGGAATTCCTCTTGGGAAAGCAGAGGTGAATCCTAAGGATGGATATGTCGATGCAGTTGCGATGAGAAGTGGAAGGATACTGGATCCTGCAGTGGAAAGTGTCATAGCCTCGGACAAGGGTACGGCGCAGGCTGAGGAGCGCCTGCTCCCACGACGTGCTCCAATCAAACCTGCAGAAAATCCTCCAGCGAGGGTTTATACTCCTAAGGCTCCTTACCTAGTTCCAGCTAGAGATCAGAGGGATTGCATCAGTGGAGAGAAGCTAGATAGTTTTAAGAAGATGGCGAGAAGGATTCCTAACGAAATCTCCTTTGAAGAGGCTTTGGAAAATCATCCCATACATGATTTCTTTTGGAATTGCAGAGAGACTCAAGAAGAGATTAAGGAAATCTTTGCGCAAGCGAGGGGAACACCACCACTATTGAGGGTATTGCCTAAGGTTGCAGATCCTGGGAAGTTTGTTGTTCCATGCTCCATTACAGGAGTTGAGTTTAAAGATTCTCTTTGTGATTCTGGGTCTTGTGTGAATCTCATGTCAAAAGCTACTGCAGAAAAGTTGAAAATTGCCGAGGTAAATCCTAGTCATATGACTCTTAGATTTGCAAACGCCTCCACAACAACATCGTCCGACATCATTCGCGATTTACCTATCCAAGTAGGGGATTGCCTAGTCGGAACTGATTTTGAGGTTGTGGAGATGCGAAAAGGTCATTCATGGCTACAGTGGGTGCGATCATTGATATGCCTAATAAGCGAGTCTCCTTTTCCAACGTCAACAAAGAGGTTTTCTACAATGCCATTCCCAAAAACACCACCACACATGCCTCTTGCATCTCGGCAGTAGATAAAGAGGATATGTCAGTTGATATTGTGCGAGAGCTTGGTGATAAGAGTGAGATCGGTGAAGTTTTAGATGGAAATCCTCCTCGTCTCACCAAGAAACTTAGGGAGAAGGCAAAGGTGCAGGGAAAAGTGCAGTGCAAAAGAATCACGAGTGTTCCTAAAATGAATTTAATCCCTCAAGGATATGATGGAAACTCGGTTGAATACAAGTTAAAGTGTAAAGGTACTCCTAAACCTTTCTCTAGAGTTAGAGCTATTCTTCCATTAGAGTTGAAAGAGAAGGGTATTGGTGTTGTCAATGGAATGATGAGTAAGGTTCTGAACATGAGGATGTCTAGTTGTGGAGCTTCTTTTGGAACAAGTTTTCAAGTCCAACCTGGTTGATACATGGCACCGAGTCGAGCTATAGACTTTAACCAAGCGCTTGGTGGGAGGCAACCCACCGGTATGTTTTCTAACTCTTTTACATTTAATTTATTTTTCTACTAATTTTTGTTTTTAGCTTTGGCTTTTTCAGTTTTTTCTTTAAAAAAAAAAAAAAAAAAAAAAAAAAAAAAAGGGAGCAGCCGCTCCCATAGAAGGGTGTAATTTTTTTTCCAGGAAGTCCTCCGTCGATCGACAGAGATCCATATCGATCGACACTGACCGGAGCCGTGATTCCAAATTTTCCAGAGACCCCACTGTCGATCGACATCCCTATCCATCGATCGACACAGGAGTTTCTGCCCAAATTTTGCTGCGAAGAACAAGGAGAGCCCCTGCTCCTTTCAACTAAAGCCTGCTCCAACTTACAGAGCACCTGCTCTCTAGGGTATAATTCGAAATTTGGATTTAGGCCCACCATGAGGTAAGTACAGTTCTGTGCTTTTCTTAATGCTTTTATCTTTTTCTTTTCACTCTCTCTTTTCTTATTCTCAAACCGAGACGGTGTGAAGTAAGTCTGGGGGGAGTTGCTACTGATGTCGTTTATTTTGGATGTTTTCTTTTCTTATGTTTGAGTCGGTTTTTCTTTGTTTCATTTTATTGAGTCAAGACTTTTTAGTTGGGAATTAGGACTTTATTCTACGACGATTTATGAACCACTTGTGCTAATTAACTCTCTTTCTAGTGACCATTTTTTCAGAGCGCGGATTACAAGGAATAGTTGGAACACTTCAATGCACCATCTTCCATGTTTCAGATTGACCAAAAATTCTCTCGCTATTGGCGCTAGATTAGGGAAACGAATCATATTCAGGACTTCTTTTTCCTTTTTACCACTCTTGTTGATCCTGAATAGCTAGCTCATTTTTAGCTAGTACCCTCCTTAACCCTTACCTCTTTTCAAACCCCTTACCGTCTTGTTACTTCATTGTCACATGTGCAGCATATGTGCAAAAGGGCCGGAGAGAGAAGGGTCGACACAGCCTCTAGATCACTCGTTCTGAAGGACAGAGCACCCGCTCTTATTTACGAGGTTTTGTGGAAGAAGGAGTAGAAGAAACATCATTGAGACTCACATGGGTATGTACATTAATCTAATATTTTCGTGTTTGAGAGGCACATTTGTGTAATCAAAACCCTCTTCATCATCATCATCTTATTAAAAAAAAAAAAAAAAAAAAAAAAAAAAAAAAAAAAAAAAAAGGGAAAAAGAAAAAAATCTGATGATGAAGAGTGGCAAGTCTGTAAAATTGTCTCTCAAACCCAGCAAGTATGCCCAAGGTGGATAATAGTTTTATGAAGGGAAGAAAGAAAGAAGGATGGAATGTGTGATTTAGAGAATGTGGACATCAAACAGACCCGCTCTCTCTTGCAATTTTGTGCGATATCCTGCATCCTCTACGAAACATCGGGTAACCCTTAAACACTCTAAACACCTTTAACTCCACCCTTAAATGGCCTTAAACCCTTTAACGCCGTATTCCCTGAAAAGGTGTCATTAGCGAGTTCCTCACGCATACTTTTAGTGCGTTTGGTTTGTGATATTGCAAAGAATTATTTGGGAAATGGCTTGGTTGAGAAGTGTGTTGAGACTGTTTTGGTGACACTTTGTCATTCGTAATCTGGATTGTGTGGTCTGCAGATCGAAAGCCAAAGGTACGGTTCGATGAGAATAAAAGAGTTCCCACGTTTTCAAACCTTTTTCCTTTACTTGGTTTTGAGTTTGTTTGAGGACAAACAAAGATCTAAGTCTGGGGGAATTGATATACTCCATTTTTGGCGTATTCTAACCATTATTTTGTAGGGTTTTATCGAGTCTTTCTATTTTGTATTGAGTCTTTTTAGGTCCAAAGGTGGCTGGAATGAAGAATTGGAGTTTGCTAGGAGGTTTGGTGAAAAGGAAGGAAAACACGATCTTTTGGAGGTTTTTGAAGCAGAAAACGGGAGCACCTGCTCCCAGAATGGATTTGACTGCTCCCCAGAAGATTACCTAGAAGATTGCCGCCGTTTAAGTGAATATCTAGAAGATTTGAAGAAAAGGAATATTCACTAAACTCAATATTTACTCAGAAGATTTGCAAAAGAGGATATTCACTAAATAGAAGATCTACCTAGAAGATTTATCCAAGATTTACTTCCTTATTTTCCTAGCCGCCTCTTTCTCCTTTAAAAGAGGAAGTATTCCTTTGGAAAAAGATACGCTTCTTTGACGCCACTTTCACACCCCTTTTACACTTCTTTTACACAGAGACTTACATCACGCTTCTTTTACACAGTTTTTACACGTTCACTGTTCACGTACTATTCACGTTCACTGTTCACGTTTACTATTCACGTTCACTGTTCACGATTACTGTTCACGAGTACTGTTCACGACTACTGTTCACGACTTTTGGATTTGCAATTTGGAGATTCATTCCACAACTCTATTGAGAAGAATTCTAAACCCTAATCTCTTTCCATATCATCATGAATTCTCTTTATTGCTTTGTTGTGTTTGATTTCACCATGTGCGAGTAGTCATCCTTGTTAGGTTAGGGTTTTCGATGGGAATTAGGAATTCTTGAACTAAGCATAGATAGGTTTTATATATGTTTTGATATCTTCATCTAAGTTGAACTTATTGCCTAGACTAGCTTAATTACCTAGCCTTTGATTTTAGGTTGAATTTACTCATCAAAAGTGTAGTGAATTACTTGAATGAACTTAGATGGGCGTGTTGACCCTTAGCCAACGACAGTTGAAGTTAAGGCAACTCGTGAACAAATCAATCCTATTCGTTATGCTCATCGATTCTCTTTAGTCTCAAACGACAGTTTAGGGTGCTAGATTAATTGATGAAGTAGTGGATGCCACGACAGTGGATTCTCATGAATTTATGATTGAGTTCTAGATTGGCACTTAATTGATATCTTGAATAATTGCTTGGTTCTTGATGATCTATTCCCTGAGATATTTACCCTAGCTTAACGTTTTTCTCATTATTGTTTACATCGAATTTTATTTGTTTTGCTTATTTAAATTGTGACAACTTAAACCATATTGATTGCTTAGCTAAATTGGTATTTAAAGGAATTAGAGTGTATTGCTGGTCCGAGAAAAGAACCTGACTATTCTACATCTGATTAGAATAGGTTTGAAATCTTAGATAGGATGAAAACATGTTATCACAAACCCAGTTTTTAACTTAACAAACTGGTCAAACTTAGCAAATAAAATCGGGTAAGAGATTCTGTAGAATTCATCTATACTCCGAAATTTGCCTAAGTAACAAACTATAACGGGCCTAGCTGACGAGCTAAAACTGGCCTCGCCAAACATGAATAGTTTTACAAACGATACGATCAGTCGTATCGCATCCAAGCGTCTTAAAAACGCATCGCATCAAAGCGTCTTAAAACCGCATCGCCTTTTAAGCGTCTTAAAATCGCTCCGCATCTAAGCGTCTTAAAACCGCATTATCTCTAAGCACCTTAGACAACTTGTGAAATTGCCTAAGGGAATTCATATAGTTATGGAATCGCTTAGAAGCAGTTATGGAATCGTTTTAAAACATTTACGAAATTGCTTAAGGACATTCGTATTAATCTGCTCGACCAACTCGGCATGAAAATATTGTCACAAGTTGGATAAAGCCATTCAGGCACAGAACAAAAATCGAGTCTTAAAAACCTTAAGCAAAAACAAAAGAAATCCTAGATAACTATTACAAATCGGAGACTAAGCGGCGGGATGGCCCCCTTCAGCTTTATTATCTCTGGCGGCAAGCTCGCCTTCCTCGACACCCGCTCCCTCGACAACAGGCTCGCCGCCTTCGACCTCTTTGTCTTCGGCTACCACCTCGCCCTCTTCGGCACCTCCAACTTCAGCCAAAGCAGCGACGACAGCCGAGCTCGCAGCCTCGCCAGTCTTAGGGTCCTGCTCTAAAGGAGCGGACTCGTGCTGAGGCTCAGTCTCTGCAACAGGGGTCGGATCGGCAACTTCGTCAACCCCATCAGACTCGCCCAATTCACTGTCACTCGAGTCTTCGCTCTCATTCTGCAGGCGCAGACCCAAGGAGCCGTCGTTGGACCCAGAAGCTGCATTAACACCAACAGACTTAGCGCTGACCTCGACTCGCGGAGAAAAAACTAAGTCCCTTAAGTTAATGGGAACCACGTGGTTCTTACCTAGCGTCTTCTTCAGCTTGAGGGCCATAGCATCGAAGATTTAATCGGCCTTTCCAAGCGCCTTCTTGTTGTCGACCAGAAGAGCGCGTTCAGCCTTGGGATTAAATGGCTCCTTGGGATTGGGCTTCTCCATGTCGTCGAGAAGCTGAAGGTTGGCCTCCGCTTGGGCAAGATAGACCATCTTTGACCATCTTTGTATACGGCTTCTTCATCATCTGATGAAATAGCTCGTAAGCGCGATTAAGCTGGCCTTGCACCTCAGCTGCCGCAGATCGCCTCGGAGCAGAAACGGCCGCTTCAATGTCCTGCTCGCGACTCGCCCTCAGAGCGGAAAGCTCTTTCACCAGCTCGGCTTTCTCCTCTTCCACCTTCTCCTTCTCCTTACCGACTCGCGCAAGGTGGACAGTCATTTGGTCCGAACTCTTTTTAAACAAGTCTCGCTCATCAGCGAGTTTCTTCAGTCGGGCCGTGATCTGTTCCTTCTCGGCCTCTTCCTTCTGCCTGGCCTCGCCTATAAAGAGCTCCTTAGGCCTCGCCTGTTGAAATGGGCGATGGCTTGCGAAGGAGTCGACAGTATGAGATATGAAGCAAAATGATAAAAAAGGAATAAAGTATAAGTTTACCTTAGCGTGACAAGATGCGAACTCTTTGTAGAGCTTGCTTTTGACCAGTCTTTCCGGGATCGGCATGCGATCATCCGGATATGTGACCTTAGCCATCGAGGCAGCAGCGGCTAAGGGATCGGTGTATAACTCATCAGAACTTCCAGATCGCGGACCTGGAGGAATAGACTGTCCTAGGGACAGAGTCGGCAGCTCGCGGCGAGATTTCTTCTTCTTCTCGCCAACTTTGCCCTTGCCTTTTTCAGAGCCAGAGCATTTCCTTTTTCGAGCCAGTTGCTCCTCGGGCTCGGCGAGCTTGTCAGTAACGGTGGTTGGCTGTGAGGTAATAACAGCCAACGCACCACTCGCGGCTACAGCAGCCGCTTCATCGCCTTCTGCGACAAGAGTATTCTCCTTGTCGACACTCCGCTCAAAAGTCTCGACAATAGAAGTGGTTGCCTTTGGGTCGGCCTTTTTCTTAGCCTTCTCGGCTTTCTTCTTGGCGACCTCGCGGAAAGTAGGCTTGGGCGGCATTATCTCTTGATCTTCAGACTCACTGTGTTCGATTTCTTCTTCTTCTTCGTTTAAAAAGGACTCTTCGAAGACTGAAGTGACGAATCCAAAGACACTTGCGAGCCTTCAACTTGTTGACCAAGTCGTCGATGTCGGCAACAGGGGTAAATAGCAGTCTTTTAGCTGTAAAAACAAAATTGTCAAAAAAGTTAGTATAAAAAGTAAAAGAAGCAGCTCGCGCGATAAACATTTGAGAAAATCTACCAAGTGTTCCCCACTTCGCCACCACCAAATGTTCATCTTCGGCCGACACGGCCGATATCGGCACAAAGAAGAAGTATTTTCTCCAACTGTGGTCCTTATTCGGAAAGTCGTCCAAAATCTTGTACAAAGGTCGACTCGCCAAATTATAGTACTTTTTGCCGCTCGGATTGGATTGCTTGCGGAAATCGAGAAGGTTGTGTAGATGGCGAACTCCGATGGGCTCGCGACATTCGGCTGCTCGCGTCAAGAGACCAACCAATTGACGAATCCCTCTCGAATTGATCTGCGCCAGCGCGATCTTATGAACTCGCGTAAACCGGAGAATCAGCGCAGG
Organism: Draba incana; assembly: GCA_963576765.1. Taxonomy (NCBI): domain Eukaryota; kingdom Viridiplantae; phylum Streptophyta; class Magnoliopsida; order Brassicales; family Brassicaceae; genus Draba; species Draba incana. Next base: position 1,004,689 of record OY755209.1, on the reverse strand, counting down.
GATAGGGAGTGTGAGATAGCATTCCTTGAACCAACACGCGTAGGCGGTGAATGTGCTGGCAGGAGGATCGTCTTCTCGCTGCTCGACCGATGGCGCAATCATCTCGCCCGAGTTGGGAATTCGGCATTCTAAGCGATAGTCGTCCAAAAATTCCTCATCGCACCATGAGGAGCCTGGGGGCGGGCGTGGCTTTCGCCTCGACTTCTTTTTCTTCTGGACGACCTCGGCAAGTCCGCATCCAACCCAAGCTTCCAATCTCTCCTTTTCGACGAGAGGATTGTATGACCAATTACCTTCCTCAATCTTTACTTGGGGGACCGTCGGCTCGGCAGAACTGAGGGACTCGTCGCGTAGTTGTGGGATTTCCACAACTAGCCTGCGCTCACCAGTAGTAGAGGCCTCGCCAAGTGGCGAAGGGTGCGAGGTTCCAACTCCTTCTTCAAAGCCTGTTCGTTCGGCTCGCATTGACGAAGCAGACTCCCTCGTCTCGCGACTTTGCCTTAAGGCGGGAGTAAGATAAGAAAACAGCTCAGCAAGAAGAGAATGGCCTCCTGCTCGATCTTCTTGGCTAATAGGGCTCGCCTCCTCGCGGCCTGAAGGACTCGCACCCTCTTGTCTGTGGAACCGACTACAGCTTGAGGTCGCATCTACGATCGACTCGCTATCGGGAGAATACTCCCTGACTGATTTTCCTTTCTCAGGGAACTCGGTAGACTTTGCGGATACAAAGGAACTCGTTGAAGACATCTCGTCTTTGGATCAAAACTTTGAGTTTTTCAGATTCTCTGAAGAACACTGCGGCGGCGATGAAGACATCACACACTTATGCATCTTCGTCTCGTCGCCTCGCACCTCCAATTGCTAACAAAGTTGCAAGCACGATCGATCGCAACTTCAACTCTTGATCATCTCGATGACTCACATCTTCGAACGATTCGCGGATTTTGAACAAACTCAGCTCGTCGCCTCGCGCATATCAAGCGGCCGACAGATCCGTGACGAGTCCGTTTCGCCACCCCGCGTCATCGTCAACTCGCAAAATTACGAGGAGGGTCGGCTCACAAATTTGTCCCCTGATCGTTTCATCGACTCGCACCTTCATAAAGTAGCTCGCAGATCTCGACATCGACCAGCTTGTGACCTCGCAGAATCGGAGTCGACTCGCTCGTAGCATCACACTCGGTCAGCTCGCCGAAATAGGATACGCTTCAGGCCATCTGGACTCGGCATCAACGTCAACACGTAAACCGTCTAAACGGAAATCGATTCTTCACTTGGACACCCTTACTTCAACACTTTTATAAAACTGTTGAACTGGGGGCTAACTGTAGGGGTCGGATCCCCCCTAGAAGAATCGATAAGCCAAAACGACGTCGTTTTGGCCAACGGTCAAAGCCCAGAAGACAGAAGCCCATTAGCAGCCCATTACTGTTTGACTCAACCGACATATTTTTCTATAAATAGGCGTGTACCCCCTCACATGTGAGGGATCTGAAAAACTTTGTAAAAAAGCTCTAATCTTGATATATATAAGAACCCTAATTCCTAATTCGAAATCTTTTCTAAGTGTTTGAAAACCCTAAAGAAGCTATATTTCGTCTGAATCTTCACAAATTCTATTGTGTGAAATTCCAGCTCGCACAGTGATAAATTGGAGACGATGCAGAGGAGTGCAAATATGAGAGAGCTCCTGCAACATCTAGAGCAATGCGAAGACGCACTTCCCAAGTAGCCACCTCGTTATCATCAAACTCATCATGAAGAAGGTGGAAAAGATTACCGTTAGGAATAAACTCGTAAACGAGAACTGGGACATCTGTCTCGAGACAACATCCCAAGAGTTTCACGATGTTCATGTGGTTGACTTGCGAAAGAATGACAACCTCATTGATGAAGTCTTCCAATTTGTCTTCGTCAACGACTTTAGACTTCTTCACCGCTACAATTCTACCATCAACAAGCATTCCTTTGAACACAGTACCTTGAGCACCCTGTCCAATTATTCTCTTTAAACTAAAGTATTCGGTAGCTTTTTCCAACTCTCTCGAGCTGAACACTCTTGTCTTCTCGACGTTGCCTTGCGTTGAACTGTTGTTGCAACAATAGACCTCCGTTACGTTTGAAAAACTTCTTCTTTAGACGTAACTTCTTTTGCTTTCTAATATAATTGTATAACATGTATATCCCACCAACAAAAATCAATGTCCCGAAAGTAGAACCAATCCCTGCGAAACCAGAAAACAAAAATAAATATTATATTCTCTTTTTTTGCTGTGATAGTAAATTTAAATCATATTGTTGACAAAAATAGAGACGATAAACAAAATTTATCAACACCTTTCTAAAACATTTTTCTGCAAAAATAAACCTCTATGTTGTTCCCACAATTGCCCACGCTACAGATGTTCATGCATGAGTGTGAAGAGGAGTGTTAAGTGATATTGTCCCACATCGGAAGTTGGAGAAATAATTAACTAATATATAAAGGGTTATGGCCAGTCCACTAATTGTCAGTTGGTATTGTAGTTGGAAGCCCATAATTAACCCAAACTTAATACTCCAGGTGACACGGTTTTAAAAGGATGCTAATGTATTAAAGATTGAAAAAATTCTCTAGACTTACTGTTGGAATAATAGCTTGATGTGCAACATTAAGTTAGGACCACAAACAAAGGCTTTGGTTATGACAAAAGAAGAGGAGTCTTTTGAGGTTTTGTGTTTGCAAAAGAATGAGACTTTTGAGAAGCCTTGGGAGATGAAACCAAGAAAGGTTTTTTGTTGCTGCACATTGATATAAGGAGAGGAGAGAAGCTTGTGTGATATGAGAGTGTGGGAGTTGAGACACTCACGGAAAAGTGGTGTTCTTGAGCAGAAGTTACAAGTCACACACATGGAAGAAGAAGAAGAAGAAGAAGAAGAAGAAGAAGATGAGAGAAAGAGAGAAACATGTAAAGTTTATTCTTGTATTCTCTAGTTATAGGAAGTGATTGAGTGTGTTCTAAGTGCTAGTGAAGGGCATTAGAATGTTTCACTAATCTTTCCTATTGTAATCTCTATCTTCTCATTCTAGTGGATTCCGAGCAAAGTCTCGGGAGATGTAGCGACCCGGTTATGGGCGTGAACTCCTTAAATGTGTGTGTGTGCTCCCCCATCTCCTTCTCTATGTTCTCTATCTCTCTTGGCTCTGTTTTGGCTCTGTTCCAGTGAGCTACAAGCTCTGTTCCGCACTGTTTCTCCATGAGTTACGCACTGATTTTGTGCGAGTCTCGGTCTCGTGACATCAACAACTTCTAAGCTTGGGTTGTTGGGGTTTATGCTCGGTAAAGAACTCTTTCTTTGAGCCTCTAAATCCTAACAAATTGGTATCAGAGCACACGGTTCTGTGTTCGGTGGTTCTCTCAAGCCAAGAATCACGGTGGTTTCAAGAAGAGAAGTGGAACGTTTGATGGTCTACGAGGCAGCAGTCATGGAAGGAGAAATTCGTGGTTTATGAGGTGATTCTAAGCCATGAGTGAAGCTTGATGATGACTGAGATTTTCAGTAAGGGAAGTCTCAAATCAAGAAGAAGAGCAAGAGAAAGAAGATTCATATCTAAGAGAGAAAAGGTCTAGAGAAAGAAGAGTGAAGAAACGTTGGAGCTTTGGAAGGTTAGGAGTTACCTTAAGCATCCACATTCCTTTTCTTTGAAGAGCTTGATCGTGTAGAGACATGGAGCGTCTCGGTAACACAAGAAATCAGTAGCTCTTGGTAAATGGTGTAGAAGAGAGGAAGGAGCTATAAAGCTCTATCTCGGTAAAACATCGTTGTGTTTCTCCGGTTGTGAGAAAGGTTGAGGAGACAAGGCTGTCTCTGGATGAAAGCAAAGCTACCTCTTGGTGAATAGCACGTGAGTGGAAGGAGTTGTAAGACTCATCATGATGAACATAGAAGCATCTCAAAGAAGAAGAACCAAGATTGTCGCAAGGTGTTTCAAAACAGCGACAAAGACGGTTTTTTCGGTAAGTTGTTACTTCTACTCATTAGAAGATTCGGTTAGATCTTAGGTGGAGTAACAAGAGGTTCTTGATATGCTTAGGATGTTAAAAACGTGATTAGTTCATGGTATTAAGTTTGGAACACAAGGGAGATGTTAACTAGTTGTATCTTAAGAAGAGATTCTTAGTTTAAGCTAGAATCAAGGGAAGTGGTTTCATGGATTTGTGGAATCAAGTTGCTGTAAGATACAAGGAATTCTAGTTACTCTCAAGTTAATGTGTTGCAAGAATAAGAAAAGGAAAATCAGACATAGATAGAAGAAGCATTTGGTAGAAGATGGTGTTCTTTATCAATGCTAAAGAAACCGGTTAGGGGTTGATGTAAGGTGAAGTTTTTCACAAGGATAAGCTTGATTCTGGTCGTGACAAGGATGAGTACAAGTTATGTGACTCGAAGTCTCATTTTCAGAATCAAAACATCAACTACAAGACTCAAGTTATGGGAGATTACGATGCAGTCACAAGGTATGTTTTGTGATGCTTTGTATTGAAGTTTCAAGGTTGCTCAAGTTCTGCATATCTACTGGAATTGAAAGCTTGTTGGATCACAAGGATTGTGCACTGATTTTACAAGAGTTTGGCCAAGATTCATTGATGGTTTTCATGATATCTTATGGTTAAATCAGTTTGGTAAAGGCAGTTGCGTATGGTGGTCTAAGCTCGTTGTTTCCAGCCCGGTAACTCGTAAGATTCATGGGAGTAGGGGACGCCTTAGAATCTTGAATCTTATGGGCGTTTTATGGCTGTATGAGTACAAGTAAGGGTGCTCTTGGATCAGTTTAAAAGAGGTTGCAGGATGGTTATGAAGCAAGGAAATTTCAGTGGCTTTCGGTTGAGTTTTGGAAGGGGTTTCTACTGCGGTTTATCTCTGTGTGTTTGCTGCCAGTTCTTGGTATTTATGAGAGTCTACAAGAGCTGGATCATTAGAGAACATGAAGCTACAAGGTTGCTATTTTCAGAGGGAATGCAACGAAGATGTTCTCTTGTTGTTGTCGGTTGAAGCATAAGGATAACACTCAATTCATTGCTAATTTTTCAGAGGGAATGCAATGATAGTGGGGCTCTAGTAAGCTTGAGTGTATGCTGGAGAGTGTTTGTTGTCAGCACTCAAGACCAGCACTCAAGACCGACCAGTCCAGGATGAGGGACCGACCGATCCGTGTCGAAGTCCCGAAGACAAGAGGTCTCTATAATGGGGACCGACCGGTCCATGGAGGAGAGCGACCGGTCCAGGCCTCTTGAAGAATCGAAGAAGAAGGAGACTAGAAGAAGGACCGACCGGTCTAGGGCTGAGACCGACCGGTCTGGCCTCGAAGAATCGAAGAGGAAGTCCTCTGGGTTGAGGACCGACCGGTCCAAGGAGGAGACCGACCGGTCCATCCATGAAGAGCCAAGACCAAGGTCTCTGGAGTCCAGACCGACCGGTCCAAGGCAAGGGACCGACCGATCCAATGGTGAAAAACCGAAGAAGTGAAGCTACTCTAATCGGGACCGACCGGTCCTAGTATGGACCGACCGGTCCTAGTATGGACCGACCGGTCCGGTCCCCAGAACAAGGGAGTGTTCAAAATTTTTTTTTGGTTATATTTGGTTCAAGCTATGGTTTCAGTTAGTATCTTGAGGTGGTGCAACTATATCTTAGTAAAGGGAAGTGGTTGTGGACAAGAGTTTAACGGTTTTGGAGCTACATATCTTGTATGGGAAGTTGTCTCAATGTTACTTTGCAATGGAGTGTGCCATGATGGTGTGTCGATAGTCTTCCTATCTAAAGGAGTTAGGCGGCGTGTTCTGTTTGCTCAGTGGTTTCTGTTCAAGCAGCGGTACACATATGGGTATACGGTTTATATTGTTAAAGGAGAGATCAAGGTCTTTGATTTCGAGTATGAGATGGAGATTGTTAAAGGTCAATCCAAGTTCTTCTAAGTCAAGATATGAGGAAGGTTCCAAGTTAAATGAAGTGAAGATTGCTGAAACATAGAAGTGTTCTTGGTGGTTCTTTAGGCACAAACGGATCAGTTTGAGTGGCTACAAGGAGAAAGAAGAATGTGTCTCACGTTTTGACACTCTTTCTTAAGGAAGAAGCCAAGGTGAATGGATCTACAGCGAAGAGTGGTTTTAACTCATATGGTGGAGTTGAGCTTATAGAGACAACGGTTATTCGAACGGTTATAGTTCGAGGTGGAGCATTGCTATGCTTGTTGAGGCTGTCTCGGGTATTTAGCTCAAAGGCTAAAGAGTTGAAAGGTCACATGAGTTGCTGTTGGATAAGATTCATCGGAGTTTTGTGTGTGAAGAAGAATGAAGACCAAGAACATGAGTTTACCAAAGGGAAGACAACTTAAAGAGTTGATTTGAAGCTAGTTGTTAGTGAGGATTTCTAGAGTAGAGCTGCAAGTCTCTGAATTTTCCGAGAAAAGACACAAAGCGGTGATTTGAGATGAGGTTATTGAAGTGACTTAGTGGATCCTATAAAGGAGAAACGGAAGGAGACAAGTGCAAGTGATGCAAGGTTTTGTCTCAAGGCTGCTCACTTCAAGAAGGTACAAGTGTTGTGTATCTATCTTGATAATCAACACATCTCAAAGCTAGTGTTAGAAGCTGAAAAAGAGAAGTCCTAGAAACGACGAAAATGCATATGAATCGAGTTGCATTTGGAAGTGATCAACTAAGGAAGTTTAAGTTGTTTGTTTGCATCATAAGGAGATATATAAGTGTCTTCTTAGGGAAACACTTGCTGGTTAGTCAAGTGGATTATCTTCAAGTATCATGCGATGATAAGGAAGAAGAAGGCTTTGACTCAAGAATGCGAGTTGAATGATGCAAGAACCAAATTCGTTTTGGTGGAGGCTGCATACAAGAAGAAGTATTGCAGGGTGTTCTTTACAGCTTGAAGGAGACATCAAAGGTTTATAAATGATGTGTAAGTTGCTGTAAGGATGTGTCTCAAGGATGTCACAAATTTTGATGATAAGAGACATGTTAAAGGTTGCTAGTAGTGGGTGATCAAGCTGCTAGTGTGTTCTGTTTTTGGCAAGAAGATTGAGCATGGATTATGTTCTAAGATTGCCGGTTTAAACAGGTTAAAGAGTTGAATCTCAAATGGTGTAAGTTGTTGATGAGATTGGTTATAGGCTGAATCAAAGTGCTTCGGTTGGAGGCAAACGTAATTCAGGTTGTTCTGCATTTGATTCAATTGGAATTAAGGATTTTGGACTCAATGCGCATGAGGAAATCCTAGAAGCTAGCAAGGAATCAAGGTGTTTGCAAAGGTTTTTTGTTGCTGCACATTGATATAAGGAGAGGAGAGAAGCTTGTGTGATATGAGAGTGTGGGAGTTGAGACACTCACGGCAAAGTGGTGTTCTTAAGCAGAAGTTACAAGTCACACACATGGAAGAAGAAGAAGAAGAAGAAGAAGAAGAAGAAGAAGAAGAAGAAGAAGAAGAAGAAGAAGAAGAAGAAGAAGAGAGAAACATGTAAAGTTTATTCTTGTATTCTCTAAGTTATAGGAAGTGATTGAGTGTGTTCTAAGTGCTAGTGAAGGGCATTAGAATGTTTCACTAATCTTTCCTATTGTAATCTCTATCTTCTCATTCTAGTGGATTCCGAGCAAAGTCTCGGGGAGATGTAGCGACCCGGTTATGGGCGTGAACTCCTTAAATGTGTGTGTGCGCTCCCCCATCTCCTTCTCTATTTTCTCTATCTCTCTTGGCTCTGTTTTGGCTCTGTTCCAGTGAGCTACAAGCTCTGTTCCGCATTGTTTCTCCATGAGTTACGCACTGATTTTGTGCGAGTCTCGGTCTCGTGACATCAACGACTTCTAAGCTTGGGTTGTTGGGGTTTATGCTCGGTAAAGAACTCTTTCTTTGAGCCTCTAAATCCTAACACTTACCTATTGCTGGATGATTTTTGTGATTTGTGTACACACAAACATAACGTCCGTGAAAATTGACACAACTGCCTGGATAACATTTGTCCTTTCCGAGGCATTCATTGATATCTGGTTTTCAATAATTAAATGAAAAATGAAATGAAAGTCACTGAAAACTTAAATAAACATAATACAAATTACGAACCTGTGCATCCGCCCCGAAGGTATGGGTTGCCTTCGTAACCGCTACTGCATGAGCATCTTGCATAGCTTAAATAAGAATCATAATCACAGACACAATTTATTCCATTTCTATATGCGCTTCTGGTATACTCTCTCATATCATAGCATCCCAGAGAGTCTACAAAATTAGAATGATTCACTGTATGGATGAACCATCCTAGCTCAACCGTAGTATCACCTTTCGCATGAAGCCTTTGCGGATCAGATCCATTTGAATAAATGTATGCCTCGTCGGTTAAAAAGGCAACTTTGCACCCTCCTACCCTTGTAATGGTATCCTCTATTCTGACACCAACAATCTGTTGTATCGTATCTGGCATGTTTGCCTTGCAGCATCTTATACCGTTGCAGCTTGGTGACTGTTCTTGGGAGTGGTCCATTACCATTAGTCCGCTTCTTTCATCACAATACTCGATGTTGTCGTACTTGTCGTAACAACTGACTGTTAATGTAAGGTAATCTTTAGTAGGCGTGTGGTACGTTGTGCCGCAACTAGATTTGCATCCAACCATGCTTGGCTCCACGTTTGTCAATGACGCCGTGTTGTTGCAACCAACAGCTATTAGTGTGTTTTTGAGGCTAACGAAAAAAGGGGTACCCATCAAATCTAAAAGTGATTCGAGCTCTTCTCCCTCGATGGAACATCCCTTTGAAGTTATTGGGTTCTTTATGCGAACTGACCCGTCTGACAGGACTTCATTGTCATTATCGAGGTTCCCCGGAAGAGAGATGCTCACAACTTCCCTGCTTATTACAGAAAGAAAAGGGACGAGCTTCCCTGAATCATTAGAGGTATGCCTACATTCAATTTCGTACCACTACTTCTCGAGATAGCAACCCTCTCCTATTCCAAAGGGGTACGGGATATCGATTCCGCCACATTTGCTTGGACAAGATCTCAAAGCTGTGAGAGTAGCTGAATCAAGAATCAACAAAAGTAACAGATAGAAGCAGAGTATCAAAACAGAACAACAATTATTAGAAGAGCTCATGTTTATGTTTATCATGTGCTTCGGAATTATTTATTCTTTTGCTTTAGTGTTTTCTTTTGTAAATGTTAGAGACAGTATTTGTGAGGAAGAACTTGCGTTTACTTGGAAAGGTCTTGGTCTTCGTTATCTCTTTCTTTGTCAAATAAAATGTAAGGTTTAGATGATTACACCAATTAACACAACACAAAGTGGTGGTACCGGGTTTAACACCCGTTACCATGACCCGACCCGAGTATCCTACTAAAACCAAAGAAATGGGCCGGAAGATGTTGTTTTCGGCCCATTATGAGAACTAAAAGCCAAAATCAGGTTAGTCTACCGACCTGGAGTTACTTGGAGAATAAGTAGAAGATATACGAGAATTATTTAGTAGATTCAAAGGAGTATAAATATGTAACACATTTCACTTATAAAAGGTTGTGCCACTTTGCTGAAAAATACACCATTGGAATCACATCTCTCTTTCTCTTTAGCTTTTTGGTTGTTCTCGCCTCAAGACCTAAAACCCCCACATATTTGGAGGAAGCCGAGGTTTCTTACGCATAACCGGTTTCACCACAAAGTAATGTTCCCCCCCCCCCCCCAATATACAAGCGGAAATTAATAGAGTGGACTCAAGTCAAGTCTTCCGAAAGAATCCAAAAATCTGAACACATACGGCTTTTACATGGTTACATTTTGGACAACGTTTAGGTTGGTTTAGGAGGGGGCATTCTTTGCGCAGAAACCCAAATCAAGCAATAGGTAAGTCTTGGTCTTGAATTTTCGCTTTTCTCAACCGAAAGAGGAATTGGGACACCTATTAGTTTAAGTGTATGCTTAATCTTGGTCTTGATTGTCCACATCTTTCATAATTTACTATTTTTAACTGTATGCTTAATCTTATATCTCTTTAGCTACTTTTTAAAAACTATATGACACTTAAAGTCATATCCATGTAATATTTACTCTTTGCATTTTATAAAACAAAAAAAAAGTTAGAAGGATCAAGACAAGTATCAGAGTAACTCACACCTCACATTTGCTTATACTCTTTTCCTTCTCTTTACTACATTAATTTAGCATTTATTTTTGTAGGGCTACTGAAATCATGTCACCATCTTCAATTTTTTAAATTTTCTTCCTCCATTAAATTTACGAGAACAACAAATATGAAGGAAGGATAAAAGTTCAAGTCTTGGGAACCAATCCCAAAATTAAATACTACTCAATTTAAGATCTTTAAAGAGATACCTTCACACACAAACAACCAAACCTAACGTAAAAGCAAAGACATTAAATTACTGGGTCCGAAGACGATGTACCGACGTTGTATCCAGACGCTGGAGCCGTAACAGCCACATTGTTTCTCGTTTTTACTCCTATATTATCTTCAGTAACTCCTTCCGCTTTCTCTTCTTCGTTTTCACTAACATGCACATGTGTGTTGCATAACTTCAGGAGACGAACGAATCATTTCCAGTTCCATCGACACTTGTCTCATGCTTGGTCGTTTCTTCCTCTTCAAATTCAAACACCTTCTCGCAACTTTTGCTACCCCCATGACTTGTTCCAGCTTGCTGTCATCTTTGATCTTAGCATCGATGATATCTTCGACTCTGTTTTCTTTCATGGCAAGATTGAAATAAGTTGCCAATGTTCTGTTTTCTTGAGATCGCAAGAAAGAAATCTGCTTTTCTCCAGTGATTAGCTCTACTAGTACAACTCCAAAGCTATAAACATCGTATCATTGTATATGAGTATTGGGAAATGTATATGAGTACAGAGCGCATACGAACAAGACTCTTTATTACACATGTAAAGACCTTAATAATAAAATTTCACAAAGACATGATATTATACAGTGGTACGTATAGGTTACAGTTTTACTGTGTTTGAAGGGGAATCAAAGGTTCAACATCTGACCATGACGAAGACGATGCAGGGGCAACAACGTATTGAGAAGCTGGAGCGGTAAAAATCATGTTGTTCCTTGATTCTTCCTCTATATTAATCTCCACGACTCCTTCGTCTCTTTCGTCTTCGTTTTCGCTAACATATTCATTCGATTGCATATCTCCGAGAGACGAACGAATCTTCTCCAATTCTATTGAGACTTCTCTCATGCTTGGTCGTTTCCTCCCTTTCATATTCAGACACTTTCTAGCAATTTTCGCAACTGCGGTTACTTGATTCAGCTTGCAACCATCTCTTATTCGAGCATCCATAATGTCGGAAAGTCTGTTCTCTTTCATTGCACGAATGAAATAAGTTGCTAATGTCCTGTTTTCCTGAGACCGCAAGAAAGAAATCGATTTTTCTCCAGTGATCAACTCCGCTAGCACAACCCCAAAGCTATAGACATCACTCTTTGCTGTGAATTGGCTAGAGATTGGAAGTACTCTGGATCCATATATCCCATCGTACCTGAAATTACGGTTGTCAAATGTGTATGATCCACTGTTACCGATCTTGAAGTTCCAAAATCAGATACTTTGGCTCGATACTTCTCATCCAGCATTATATTCGTAGACTTGATATCTCTGTGATAGATTGGAGGCGATGCAGAGGAGTGCAAGTATGAGATAGCTCCTGCAACATCTACAGCAATGCGGAGACGTACTTCCCAAGTAGTCATCGTGGTATCTTCAAACTCCTCGTGAAGAAGTTCGAAAAGGTTACCGTTAGGAATAAACTCGTAGACGAGGACTGGGACATCTGTCTCAAGACAACACCCTAAGATTTTGACGATGTTTCTGTGGTTGATTTGCGAGAGAATGACGACCTCGTTGATAAACTCTTCCAGCTTGTCTTCGTCCACCACTTTAGACTTTTTCACCGCTACAATTCGACCATCAACAAGCATTCCTTTGTACACAGTACCTTGACCACCCTGGCCAAGTATTCTGTTTGAGCTAAAGTTTTCGGTGGCTATTTCCAACTCTTTCGAGCTGAACACTTTTGTCTTCTCGGTGTTGCCTTCCGTAGAAATCAATTGTTGTTGCAACAATAAACCCTCATTACGCTTGAAAAACATCTTCTTTTGGCGTAAATTCCTTTGCTTTCTAATAAATTTGTATAACCAATATATTCCACCAGCAAAGATCAATGAGCCGAAACTCGCACCAATTCCTGCAAACCCATAAAACAAAGACTAAGAGCAAAATCATTGTTGGTACTCCTTAGATAGATGCGTGTATGTAATTGTTAATCATCACCATTATACAAATTTTAAATGGACAATAGACTTACCTATAGCAAGTGGTCGATGATCTGTGTCCACACAATCATAGTGTCCCGGTAAATTGACACATTTGCCTGCTCCTTTTCCCACACAATACTTGGGATATCCGTAATATAAGATATGAAACTTGATTATTATTCACTATTTCGAGTAGCCTATATATACAAGCTAGAGGAGAGTAATTACAGGAATTGAGAGAGATTGTAGGAATTGCAGTAAGCTAATTTACAAGACTAAATTGATTTTGTTTCCTTAAGATGTATATATGTGATACGCCCCCTCAAGATGGAGGGACTCTTGTAACTCCAATCTTGATACTTGCTTGTTGAAAACGTTGTCGTGGTAGTGGTTTAGTCATTGTATCGGCTAACTGATCGTGTGTAGAGACATGAGAAACACGTAGCATTCCGGTTTGAATAAGATGGCGGACAAAGTGGTAATCTAGGGCGATGTGCTTCATTCGAGAATGGAAAACAGTATTTGCACATAGATACGTAGTACCGATGTTGTCACAATAGATTACAGGAGCCTTTGGGAGTTGTATCCGCAAATCAGAGAGTACAGAACATAACCATCGAACCTCTGATGTTGTGTTTGCGACAGCACGGTACTTGACCTCGGTTGAAGAGCGAGCAACCCCACGCTGCTTTTTGGAGGATCAAGAAATAGGGTTACGTCCCATGTAAACTATGTAGCCATTTGTGGAGACAAAATCTGTTGGGAATGTCCTGAAATCACACTTGTATTCACTCTAGAGATGGTTGTACTGTCGAGATTAGACATTCATATGATACTAGGTGGTCATAACGTTTTGCTAGAAACCAATGATGATCTATGAGTTATGAACTCATTGCTAGTATTATATGATCCTCCAGGGTCACACACCTAAGCAAATGGGATTCACTTTATAAGGGAATGATCGTTAATGTAATGATCTAAATGATGTGTATTTGATACACATTATAAACATGTTTTAGAGGCAGTGTCGATCGACACTATAGTAGTGTCGATCGACACGGGGTTTTGACCGAAATAAGATTTCGGTTTAATAACTTAACTGATTCTGAATCGGTTCAGGATCAATTAGGTTTTCTCCAGGGCCTATATAAGGAGTTATTAGGCACGACCTGAAATAAGGTTTTTGAGAAAACCCTTTTGATAGCCGCCTTTGAGAAACATAGAAATCCCTGAAAGATCCGGTTCCAGGCACTAGCATCCGTGCGGATTCCTATTTGTGTGCGTGTGGACTATCAGTAGAGGCACTGCATTTGAAGTGCTCTAGATCTCGATTCCCTGATTCAATTCCGCTGCAAAACTCCAGGTATATTCGAGATCAGTTCTGTCAGATTTTCAGTTTTCAAACCCTAGATCCTAGGAAAGGAATCATGACTAGGTTGATTAATAGAGATTAATCCGGTAAAAGCTGAGTAAATTCCAACAGTGGTATAAGAGACTTAGGGTTTAACTAGTAATCTGAATGAACAGTAATCGTTTTGATCAAGTTTCTTCGTAAAATCGTTTTCTCGAAATTGTTCAAATCGGCTGTAAAACCTAGTCGCGCTTGGTTATCGCGATTGATTATCAGATCGATTAAACCAGCAAATCTCGGTTTGTTGCAGTTTTGTTGGCGTCGATCAACACAAATGTTGTGTCGATCGACACCGACCGGTTATCGATCCGGTTCAATTAGATTGACCGGTTATCGAAAAATTAAATTTGGTTTGGTCAATGTCGATCGACACAAATGTTGTGTCGATTGACACGAACCGGTTATTGAAACTTTGTGTCGGTTATCGAAACCGGTTCAATTGGATTGATCGGTTTTTGATGAACTGAGACAGAGAGGTAAGTGTCGATAGACACTAAGGTAGTGTCGATCGACAGCCTACGCAGATTGATGGTTAGTGAACCTGAAATCAAATAACTGAACCAGATTTAATGAGATTGGGTTCCTGAATGCATATATGATATGTATTAAGGATTAAATGTTCAGTTCCTCGACTAAATATCAAGTGTTCTGGATGTTTTCCCGATCTTGTCAGCTGTCAAGGCTCATTTCATTGCGTGATAGGCTTGCAGTGCAAGGTATCTGCAGTTACATGAGTGAGGCAGTAGGTAATTGAGTTGATGGGCTTGCAGTGCATGGCATCGACTATTACATGACGGAAGAGATTGGTTTACTTGAATGGGCTATCAGAAGTTCTGAGCCCAGAGACATCAGGTAGTTAGAACATAAGATGTTTTATCCACAACCAAGAGTCATATTGGATATGATTAGCAAAGTATTGCTTACCTATATAGCTAAGATTTGAGTGACAGCCAGTGGCTCGCTCGAGTTTTGGTGAAACATGGATCTTGGATCATTATATTCTTTGAGGAAACATAGTTTTGAATATAATGCGAGTTTTCTTAATTGTTAAGTTTACTCTTTCAGTGAACATCGTAACTTACCCTCTACCTCTTTTGTTTCAGCAATGTCAAGCTCAAACAACACTTTCTCCCTGAGATCCGTCCTTGAGAAGGACAAGCTAAATGGATCCAATTTTCTGGAATGGTATCGGAACCTGAGAATTGTTCTCAGGCAGGAGAAAAGGGACTATGTCCTTGATAAGGTTCTCCCCGAGAAGTACCGTGCCAATGCCCCGCAGGCAGATAAGAATGCTTGGGATAAGCATTCAAATGATGTGGTCGATGTGACTTGTCTGATGCTGGCTACCATGAACTCAGATTTGCAGAAGCAATATGAGAACGTGGCGTCGCCCATCGAGATAATCACTAGCCTGAAAGCGATATTTCAGGAGCAGGCTCAAACTGAGAGATACCAGACGGTTAAATCTCTAGTTGAGTGTAAGCTACCAAGTGATGCTCCAGTAAGTCCCCACGTCATAAAGATGATGGGTTATATTGATAACTTGGGGAAATTGGACTGTCCCATTAGCCAAGAGTTGGCTACTGACATCATACTGGAGTCACTGCCGCCAAGCTATGATACGTTCATTATGAACTATAATATGAACAGCTTGACGAAGACGTTGACTGAGTTACATGGCATGCTCAAGACAGCTGAGCCAAACATCAAGAAGGGTGCCCCAAATGTGCTTATGGTACAAGGGGGCAAAAAGTTTAAGAAACCCGGCAAGGGCAAGGGAAAGGGCAGGGTTGTCCAGGTTATGAATCAGGAAAAACCTGCGCCTCCTCCTAAGCCTAAGGTTGGCCCTTCTGATGCTGATAAGTGCCATTTCTGCAATGAGTCTGGGCATTGGAAAAGAAATTGCAAGAAATTCCTGGATGGTCTAAAGAACAAGAAGAAGACGTATGAGACGACTTCTCCAGGTATTTATGTTATTGAAGTAAATGTTACTTCTTCAGGTTCTAACTCATGGGTATTGGATACCGGTTGTGGTGCTCATATTTGTACTAATATGCAGGCACTAAGCAACAGTAGGAAGCTGAAAAGGGGACAAGTGGAGCTGCGAGTCGGGAATGGAGCAAAGGTTGCTGCGTTGGCCGTGGGCACTTACCATTTATCTTTGCCTTTGAGCCTGGTTTTAGAATTAAACAATTACTATTATGTACCTGCGATAAGCAGAAACATCATTTCAGTTTCCTGTTTGGATTTGGAAGGATTTAATTTTTCTATTAAGAATAAATGTTGTTCTTTTAATCGCGATGGTATGTTTTATGGTAGCGGCCCATTAGAGAATGGGCTTTACGTTTTAAACCAATCTATGCCCGTTTATAACATAAATACTAAGAGGTTTAAGTCAAATGACGAAAACCCAACTTTTCTCTGGCACTGTCGTTTGGGTAACATAAACGAGAAACGCATACAGAAGCTCCATAGTGATGGGCTTTTGGGCTCATTTGATTATGAATCATGTGAGAAATGTGAATCTTGTTTGATGGGCAAAATGGCAATGGCTCCTTTCAATAAACCAAATGAACGGGCCAGTGACTTATTGGGCCTAATACATACAGATGTCTGCGGCCCGATGAGCACAAGTGCTAGAGGAAACTATAACTACTTCATTACCTTTACTAATGATTTCAGTAGGTATGGCTATGTCTATCTAATGAGACACAAGTCGGAATCCTTTGAGAAATTTAAGGAATTCCAGAATGAAGTACAGAACCAACTTGGCAAAAGTATTAAAGCTCTTCGAACTGATCGTGGCGGAGAATACTTAAGCCAAGAGTTCAGTGATCATCTGAGAGAGTGTGGAATTGTTTCACAACTCACTCCTCCTGGAACACCCCAATGGAATGAAGTTTCCGAGAGGAGGAATCAGACCCTATTAGATATGGTTCGATCAATGATGAGTCACACAGACCTTCCATTATCCTTTTGGGGATACGCTCCAGAAACGTCTGCGTTTACACTAAACAGAGTCCCATCGAAATCAGTTGCAAAGACACCACATGAGATGTGGACTAGAAATGTTCCAAGTCTGTCTTTTCTAAAAATTTGGGGTTGTGAGGCTTATGTAAAACGTTTAATATCTGATAAGCTCGCACCCAAATCTGATAAGTGCTTTTCGTTGGTTATCCTAAAGAAACCAAGGCGTACTACTTCTACAACCGTTCTGAGAACAAAGTGTTTGTTGCTCGGGATTGTACTTTCCTTGAAAGAGAGTTTCTTCATAAGAAGAATAGTGGGAGTAAAGTACTACTCGAAGAAGTTCGAGAATCACAGGAGCCTGCTCAACCTCATGAGGAAGAGCAGCAGATGGAACCACAAGGAGTTGTGGAACCTGTGGAATCACAAGGAGTTGTGGAACCTGCACCTGTGATGCCTGAAGTTCGCAGATCCGGAAGGATTCGTCACGAACCCGAGAGATACTATGGATTTCTCGTGAATGACTGTCATGACCTATTGATCATTGACAGTGATGAACCTGCAAATTTCGAAGAAGCAATGTTGGGCCCAGACTCCGAAAAGTGGCTGGGAGCCGCTATATCCGAAATGGGATCCATGTCAGAAAACCAAGTATGGTCCTTGTTAGATTTACCCGATGGTGTGAGACCCATTGAGTGTAAATGGATCTTCAAGAAGAAGATTGACATGGATGGGAATATCCAGATATTCAAAGCTAGATTGGTGGCTAAAGGTTTTAAACAAATTCATGGTATTGACTATGATGAGACCTATTCCCCAGTCGCTATGCTTAAATCCATTCGGATACTCCTAGCAACTGCCGCTTATTATGATTATGAGATATGGCAGATGGATGTGAAAACAGCTTTCCTTAACGGAATCCTGGAAGAGGATGTGTACATGACACAACCTGAAGGTTTCACAGATCCTACGAATGCTGGGAAAGTATGCAAGCTTCATCGATCCATTTATGGATTGAAGCAAGCATCACGGAGTTGGAATCTTCGTTTTGATGAAGCGGTCAAAAAGTTTGACTTTATCAAGAACAAAGAGGAACCATGTGTATACAAGAAGACTAGTGGGAGCGGAGTTGCATTTCTCGTACTGTATGTAGACGACATACTCCTTCTCGGAAATGACGTTCCATTGCTTCAGTCTGTAAAGACTTGGCTTGGAAGTTGTTTTTCCATGAAAGACATGGGTGAAGCCGCGTACATTCTTGGAATAAGAATCTATAGAGATAGATTAAATAGGCTTATTGGATTGTGTCAAGACACTTATATAGATAAGGTCTTGCACAGATTCAGTATGCAGGATTCCAAGAAAGGTTTCACACCTATGTTACATGGCGTTACTCTTAGCAAGAAGCAGTGTCCCTCGACACAAGCTGAGCGGGAGCGAATGAATAGAATTCCTTATGCTTCGGCAGTAGGATCTATTATGTATGCCATGCTCTGTACTCGTCCAGATGTTGCTTGTGCCTTAAGCATGACGAGTAGATACCAATATGATCCAGGTGAGTGTCACTGGACAGCAGTCAAGAATATCCTAAAGTATTTGAGAAATACTAAGGATAAGTTCTTGGTGTATGGAGGAGATGATGAGCTGGTCATAAGTGGATTCACTGATGCAAGTTTTCAGATGGACAAAGACGATTTCCGGTCTCAGTCTGGTTATGTCTTTTGTCTAAATGGCGGTGCAGTCAGTTGGAAAAGTTCCAAGCAGAGCACCGTAGCTGATTCCACTACTGAGGCTGAATACATTGCTGCTTCGGAAGCAGCGAAGGAAGCTGTTTGGATCAAGAAGTTCATGTCTGAACTTGGTGTGGTTCCTAGTATCTTAGAACCTGTAGCATTATACTGTGATAAAAATGGAGAAATTGCTCAGGCGAAGGAACCAAGGTCACACCAGAAATCCAAACACATAGAGAGGAGATATCACTTGATTCGTGATATAATTGATAGAGGAGACGTGAAGATCAGCAGAGTTCCAACGGATAAGAATGTTGCTGATCCTCTGACCAAGCCCCTCCCACGACCTAAGCATGAGAGTCATACTGGTGCTATAGGACTTAAGGAAATTAAGATGTGATCTTGATTTTAGTGGGAGTTGTCTTATTTTAAGTTATGTTTTGATGTTCATGTAATCATACTTTGATTATTTTAATGAAATTTGATTTCAGTATTATTTAAATGTGTTTAAATGATAGTCCCAAAATAATTTATGACATTCTATAGGTCATCAAGTTGAGGACTTGATCATGAAACCCTATGAGAATTAAATGACATAGATTATATTTGTCCCTGGTCGAGGTTGTTAAAGTAGGACATTAACAACCGCGTGAGACTAGCATGTGAGGTGACTGATGACTAAGTTTCATGGAGTCATTAATAAGAGTATTAAAGTCAATTACATAGATATATGTTAGAGAACATATGATCGGACATGACCCGCTAATGAGAACTCTACAGGATAATTAAGTGTCATAAGAGGTTCTCATTACGACTATAGAGTATAGTCCTTAGACCTGAGTTCATCATGATTTCTTACATATGAATTGGTCCGCTTTGACTCTGTCAAACGTTATCCGTAAAAGGTGACTATAAAGGCATTGATTGGGCGTATCATGAAGTGTGTGAAGGAACAGGGATGGAACAAGATGGGATTTGTCCCTCCTGTAAAGCGGGAGATAAGTATCTCAGGGCCCATCGAAGATTTGATACTGAGGAATGTGTGGCCGCACTCGAACGAGCTGAATGTCAGTTGTTTGTATTGTCAGTATAAATCGGAGTTCGATGAACATGATTTTGGTTGAATAAGGATGACACGAATCTTGCCTTATGCCATGTCGAGATATAGAGACGAAGAGATTGTTGGAATAGTCGATTACAGTACAAGTGGGAGATTATTGGGAATGTCCTAAAATCACACTTGTATTCACTCTAGAGATGGTTGTACTGTCGAGATTAGACATTCATATGATACTAGGTGGTCATAACGTTTTGCTAGAAACCAATGATGATCTATGAGTTATGAACTCATTACTAGTATTATATGATTCTACAGGGTCACACACCTAAGCAAATGGGATTCACTTTATAAGGGAATGATCGTTAATGTAATGATCTAAATGATGTGTATTTGATACACATTATAAACATGTTTTAGAGGCAGTGTCGATCGACACTATAGTAGTGTCGATCGACACGGGGTTTTGACCGAAATAAGATTTCGGTTTAATAACTTAATTGATTCTGAATCGGTTTAGGATCAATTAGGTTTTCTCCAGGGCCTATATAAGGAGTTATTAGGCACGACCTGAAATAAGGTTTTTGAGAAAACCCTTTTGATAGCCGCCTTTGAGAAACACAGAAATCCCTGAAAGATCCGGTTCCAGGCACTAGCATCCCTGCGGATTTCTATTTGTGAGCGTGTGGACTATCAGTAGAGGCACTGCATTTGAAGTGCTCTAGATCTCGATTCCCTGATTCAATTCCGCTGCAAAACTCCAGGTATATTCGAGATCCGTTCTGTCAGATTTTCAGTTTTCAAACCCTAGATCCTAGGAAAGGAATCATGACTAGGTTGATTAATAGAGATTAATCCGGTAAAACCTGAGTAAATTCCAACAAAATCATCGGTGTCGCCGGCCCAATCAGCGTCAGAGAAACCGTGAATCGTCATCGGAGAAGAGGCATAAAGCTTGATTCCATGTGACATTGTTCTAGAGAGATAGCATAAGACTCGTTTGGCGGCTTGCCAATGATTATGAGTGGGCTTATGCATGAACTGTGAGAGCCGGTTGACTGCATAGGATATATTGGGACGAGTAAATGCTAGATATTGTAGACTGCCAACCACTGATCTATACTGAGTCGGATCCGTAGGTGGTGAACCATCATGGAGCGATAATTGAGGTGATGACGCTAGCGGCGTAGACACAAGACTTTGCATCCAACATATTGTTCCTTGATAGGAGATCAGAGATGTACTTCCGTTGGGATAAATGCATTCCTTGAGAAGTCCTTGTGCATTCTATTCCAAGAAAATAGTGAAGGTCCGTGGGTTCCTTGATAGAGAAGCGATCAGCAAAACGCTTGAAGGACGGTTGTGATGACGGTATTGTTGTTGCCGGTAACAATGATATCATCAACGTAGACAAGAACATACGTGATGGCACCGTTGTAATTGTGGACAAACAAGGAGGCATCTGCAAGGGAATTCACAAAACCACTGTCTAAAAGATGGCGTTTAAGGGACATAAACCAGGCACGGGGAGCTTGTTTAAGACCGTAGATTGGTTTCTTCAAACGACAAACATGTGACGGTTTATCGCGATCAATGAATCTTGGTGGCTGGACCATATATACTTCTTCCGTGAGCTCTCCTTGGAGGAAAGCGTTGTTGATATCAAGCTGTTTAATGGACCATGATTTTGTCACGGCAACGTTGAGCACAAGACGAATCGTTGTAGATTTGATAACCAGACTAAACATTTTCGCATAATCAACACCATAGCGTTGAGTGAAACCTTTCGCAACAAGCCGCGCTTTATAACGTTCTAGAATTCCACTTGAAAGAAATTTTGTGGTAAACACCCATCGACATCCAACAAGATTCTGACCAGGATGAGAGGGAACTAAATCCCATGATTGATTTAAAGTATGAGCATCGAATTCTTGTGAGCAAGCTCGGCGCCAATTCTCGTCTTTCATTGCTTGTGAAATTGATGTGGGTTCCTTGCTTAAAGTTTGTGCCGTAGAAGCCAGATTACTCTGTTTCTTCTTTTTGAAAATATTATTTTTGGATCGGGTTTTCATTTTATGTTGATTTGGAAGTGGGTTTGTATTTGGTTTCTTGGTTCTTCGGGAATAGGTTTTGAGAGTGGCGGTTGTATCGTGGTTTGATTGACTGGTTTGGTTGGGATTGGGTTCAGTTTGTGGTGGCTCGGTCTGAGTTGTGGGTGGCAACTCATTTTGTGGTGGAGCAGTGGGCTCATTAGACATAAGGTTCGGCTGGGCCGTGGGTTGCGGCCCATTATCATTTGGAGCAGTAGGCTCAGAACTTTGGATTGGAGAAGATGGAGAAGGAGAAGATGTATGAGATGAAGGATTAGAAGGTAATACCTGAGTGGTTGCCGTTGGAGATGGATTTTCATGGTGAAGGTTCAGTGTCGTGGGGGGTCCAAACGAGTTGTATGAGTCTTGAGGAATGACCGTGATTGAAGAAACTGGTGTATTGTAGATAGTAGAACTCGGTTGTGGATCACTTACAAATTCTAACCGTGAAGTTGATTGAAACGGAAACTCTGTTTCATGAAAATGAACATGTCTCGAAACAAATAAACGACCCGTTGGGAGATGTAAGCAGTGATAGGCGCTTTGTGTTAACGAATACCCGAGAAAGACACATCTTTGAGAACGATCCTCGAGCTTATTCTTTGTGTATGGACGTAACCATGGAAAACAAAGACAACCGAAGATGCGGAGTTTTTGATAATTCGGTGGTGCACCAAAGAGTTTCTGAAAGGTCGATGTCATTGACAAGATAGGTGTTGGCATCCGGTTGATCAGAAAAACCGCTGTAGCAAAGGTGTATGGCCAATACTCTTTTGGAACCGAGGCTGTTGACATAAGAGTTAAGCCGGTTTCAACAATGTGTCGATGTTTTCTTTCAGAGATTCCATTATGTTCCGGAATATGAGGAGGTGAGGTAAGATGAGAGATACCAATTGTTGCTAAGAACTCGCGAAGAGAAATAAATTCCCCACCGTTATCAGAGAACAATGTCCCAATTCGATTCTGAAATCGGTTTTCGACAAGAGCTTTGAAAGTGATAAATGTTTCTTTGACATCTGATTTCTTTTTAAGCGGATACAGCTAAGTATACCGAGTAAAGTGATCAACGAAGACAAGATAATAGCGGTAGTTTTCTTTGGAGATAATTGGAGATGTCCAAACATCGGTAAACACGTATTCAAGAGGTCGGTTTGAGGTGAAAGAGGTTTGGGAAAAAGGAAATTTATGGCTTTTATTAATCGCACATTCAGAACAGGATAAATGTTTTTGAATGGGAGAGGAAACAGGTAAGGAAAACAAAGAAACAACACTGTTTAAGATAGATAAAGATGGGTGACCCAATCTTGAATGCCATGAGGAAAGATTTGTCTTCGAACCAGCCGCGGAAAACAGAGACATAGCTTGCGTAGTCTTCATCGGCCATTCATACAACTCATTTTTAGTTTTCCCTTGGAGTAATGGGACCCCCGTACTGAGATCCTTCACCTGAAAAGATGCAGGGAAGAATTCAACCGAACACCATTAGAATTACACAACCGATATACGGAAACCAAGTTCTTGTGAATTTCAGGAACACACAGAATTTTGTCAAGCTTTAAAGTACGAGTTTGAGAGGGAAGAAGCTTGGAACCCGTATGTGTGATTGGAATGGTTGAACCATCAGCTAGCATGACATCATCACCACCATGGTATGGTTGATGAAGGGAAAGATTGGCAAGGTCGGATGTGATATGGTGCGTCGCACCGGAGTCGAGTAACCAATCATTGGGTCCATAGGATGAGCCAATAACAATGTTGGCGCGTGGCTGCCATGGCTTAAAAGGAGATTGTTGAGGCTGATTCGAGGATTGCATTGACTGCAATTGGGGACAACGCCTCGCACTGTGACCTTGAGTGTTGCAAATTTGGCAGTTCCCTTGATACGGTTTTGGAGTGCGATTGTTGTTGTTGTTGGCTCGCGGCGTCCAGTTGGTGTTGTTCGATTGTGATTGTGGCTGCCAATTGGTGTTGTTGTTGTCGTAGCGTGGTGCATAGCGATTGTTGGAGTTCTTGTTGTTGTTGTTGTATCGATGTTGAACGTTGTTCGCCGAGACGGGAAACAGAGTGTTGTTAGCACTTTTATTCTTTGAGAGAATTTTAGCTTCATGGTTCAAGAGGCGTTCATGGACTTCGGTTATGGAGGGTGGTGTATCTTTACCTTCAATTTGATCCACTACTTGTTTGTATTCTTCAGGAAGGCCGTCGAGGATGAGATCAATGGCTTCTTCATGGTCCATTGGTTTGTCAAGGATGGCCAATTGATCCAATTTAGTCGTTATTCCTTGAATATAATCATCCATTGTCTTGGCGCCTTTGGTTGAATTCTTCAATTGGTCTCGTAATTGTCGAAGATGATCGCGACTCGGCTTAGCGTATGTCGAGGCAAGTTTGGTCCAGATTTGGGCTGCAGTGGTGGTGCGCGAGACGACCGGCTGAAGCGACGTCGATATCGCACCAAGCAGGGCACTGTAGATAAGATGATCTTGACGTGTCCATTTTATAAACGCTGGATTTGGAGTGACAACATTGTTGGTGGTGATTGTCGCTTGAGGAATCACAGCGAACTCGTCAAGGTGAGCAAGGAGTCCATGACCATCAAGGAAGGCCTGTACTTGGAGACGCCACATGAGGAAGTTGGTACTTGTCAATTTGGTGATGCTTGACATGTTGATATTGAGAATGGCGTCATTGTTGATTAAAATGGTTTCATTGTTTTGGGAAGGAGCGGCAATGGCCATGGCGGCGAGACAAGTTGAAAAGAGAAAAGAAAAATTTAGGTCTTTAGGAGCAAAGCTCTGATACCATATAAGATATGAAACTTGATTATTATTCACTATTTAGAGTAGCCTATATATACAAGCTAGAGGAGAGTAATTACAGGAATTGAGAGAGATTGTAGGAATTACAGGAAGCTAATTTACAAGACTAAATTGATTTTGTTTCCTTAAGATGTATATACGTGATACGTAATCGTCTTTTTCTAGGCATTCGTTAGTATCTGATTTTTACAAAAAAAAAAAAAAAGAGAAGATGAAATTCAAATGAAACGATGATCCCATAGCCGTACTTTTTTTCCTTTTTTTCATAGCCGTACTTTGATCACTGAAGAATAGAAAAAAATATGAACTAACCTGTGCATCCACCAGGACGGTATGGGTTGCCTTCGTAACCTCTATTGCAAGAGCATCTTGAATAGCTATTAGAATCGCAGACACAACTTACCGCGTAAGTATCTGACTCATATGTTCGATTTTTGTACTTTTCCAAAGTTTGGCATCCCAAAGAATCTACAAACGAAGGATTGGACGTATGGATGAACCATCCTAGCTCAACAGTACTATATCGCTCAGCATAAACCCCTTGCGGTTCAATTACCTTTAGCGAGTCGGTTAAAAAGGCAACTTTGCACCCTCCCGTTGTAGTGGTGTTATCTATTCTGACACCGACGATCTGTTGAAACATATCGGGCATTTTTGCCTTGCAGCATCTGATACCGTTGCATCTTGTATCATTCATTATTCTATTACAATACTCGGTGTCGTAACCGTCCTTTTCAATACAAGAGACTAATGTGAGATAATCTTTAGTACTCGTGCTTTGGGTTGTGCCGCAACTAGTTTTGCATCCCACCACGCTTGGCTCCACATTTGTCAACAATGCCGAGTTGTTGCAACCAAGCGCTATCAGTTGGTTGTTGGAACCAACGAAAAAAGAGGTACCAGTCAAATCCAAAAGTGATCCAAGCTCTTCTCCGTGGCTGGAGCATCCTTGTGAAGTTATTTGGGTTTTTACGCGAACTGACCCTTGTGGCAGGGCATATGCCCCCATGTATGATTCCGGAAGACAGATATTGACAACTTCCTTGTTAATTACGGAAAGTAAAGGGACGAGTTTCTTTGAAACAGAGGTATTAATGTAAACACATTCAATTTCGTACCATTTTTCGAGATAGCAACCCTTTCCGATTCCAAATGGGTACAGGATCTTGATTCCTCCACATTGGCTTGGACAAGACTTCAAAACTGTGAGATATACAGAATCAAGGATAGAAAAAAGTAGAAGAGAGAAGAGAATCAAAAGAGTAAAACTTTTATTAGAGCTCATGTTTATCATCTGCTCAATTAAAAATATTTCTTTTTTTTCCTCAAATATTTTTTTTGTAGAATGCCGAGAAAGACTAGTTTTGTAAGGTATATTTGTGAGGTCTTAGGCCATCCTCATTGCAGACACCATCGTATTTTAAGGTCATATAAAATTATTAAAACACACTCTCTCTCTTCCTTTTACTCAACTTTATACCTTCTCTTTCATCTTTTTACTCAACTTTTATTAATTTTATATTTAAACACTCTCTCTTCCTTTTAAAAACACTCTCCAAAAAATCTAATTTAAAACACTCTCACTTCTTTTTAAACACTCTCTACTCCCTTTACTCAAATTTTATTAATTTTATATTTCAGTATACCCCATAAAAACACTCTCTTTCTTTCTTTTACAACCATTTTAATAATTTTATATTATAAAAAAACCACATTTAGACCCCAAGGGGTTACCAATGAGGATGCTCTTAGTTGCGTTAAATTGGAAAAGTCTTGGTCTTCGCCACTTCTTTCTCATTCAAAGAAAATGTAAGGTTTAGATAATCACAACCATCAACACAAGTAACATATGTTTAAAGCCCGAAAGTTCCAGATGTTTACTTGGAGGTTTCCAGTCAGTTTTGTACTTGTATATATACGTTTTTACAGCCATTGTTTAGGCTTATGCTTTCTTTTACTTGATTCTTAGAGATAATCATTAATAAAATAATGTTTTCTTCTATGATCATGTCTAAGTAGTTCTCTTGTTAGGTTTAGGGTTATTCGAAAGTGTTTGATGAATTGCTAGATCTGATTTATTTGTTAGGATAATATCTTTAGAATGTTCTTCATCTTAACTTGTGTTTATTGCTGATTTTAGCGTCATGAACTGAAATCTGATCTTAGGTTAATTAATAGAAACTTCAGTTTTATTAATTGCTTGATCTAGTCTTTGATGAGCAAAACTCCTTTTCGCAAAGACATTTAGTTTAGGATTTTGTGAACAATTGAACCTGAAATTAATGCTTGTCTGAATTGTTAGGATTCGCAAAGAAATTTGGCTTTCTAGGATTTAGATATAGATAATCTCTGCAACGAAAGTTGATTGGTTTTATATTCATGTTCATGTTCAGGAACTGTGCTTTATATTCCTAACTATCTTTTCATATCTGCAATTTTGATTCACTGGAGATTTCTCTGTGCCTAGCTTCTTTTCCCATTGATTTTACAACTCGATTTAATTTACTTCCTTTAATATTATTCTCTTGCCTAGTTTAATCTGAACGTTTTAATCTATTGTGTTAACTGATTTCATGTGGATTCGATCCCTAAGTACTACACTAATCTCTTAATTTGAGAGAGTAGCTCTAAGGGTTCATTTGAGCATATCAAGAAAGTTCTGTTTACTTGGACTCAGCAATAGAAGTCTTCCTAAGTCATCATCATTAATTTTCGCTTTCTTAATCAAAAAAGTTAGAAGGATCAAAGACAAATAGCAGAGTCTTTACACTCTTTTTTCCTTGACTAAAACGCTTACAACTTTTATTTTTCTAGGCCTATGAAATCATGCCACATCTTCATGTTTGAAATTTCTTCCCCCATTATTTTACGATAACAGCAAAAAGAAAGAAAGAAAGAAAAAAGTTCCCACAATCAAATGCTTCTACCTCGCAATTGCAACATACTTTTGGAATATCTGACTAAGAAACAGATATCTGAACTAGAACAGTTTCCATATTTGACAATGCATCCAGAGAGCCTAAGAGCATCGAGGTAGTTTCTCAAACGAGTTTTTTCACCATTGAAAAAAATTATATATTGGAGAAATTTTTGAATGGGAATTGTTGCTAAAAAAAACTTATGTAATAAGAAAAATACGAAAATTTTCTTATTGTATTGAGAAATGTATAATAAAATTTCACAAAGACATGATATTATACAGTGGTACGTATAGGTTACAGTTTTACCGTGTTTGAAGAGGAAACAAAGGCTCAACATCTGACCATGATGAAGACGATGCAGAGGCAACAACGTTTTGAGAAGCTGGAGCGGTATAAATCATGTTGTAGTTCCTCGATTCTTCCCCTATGTTAATCTCCAAGACTCCTTCGTCTTTCTCGTCATCCTCGTTTTCGCTACCATACTCATGTGGTTGCATATCTTCAGAAGACGAACGAATCTTCTCCAATTCCATCGAAACTTCTCTCATGCTTGGTCGTTTCCTCCCTTTCAAATTAAGACACTTTCTAGCAATTTTCGCAACTGCGGTCACTTGATTCAGCTTGCAACCATCTCTTATTCGAGCATCGATAATGTTGGAGAGCCCATTCTCTTTCATTGCAAGAATGAAATATGTTGCTAATGTCCTGTTTTCTTGAGACCGCAAGAAAGAAATCGACTTTTCTCCAGTGATTAACTCCGCTAGCACAACTCCGAAGCTATAAACATCACTTTTGTCTGTGAATTGGCTAGATTGGAAGTATTCTGGATCCACATATCCCACCGTCCCTGAAACTACGGTTGTCAAATGTGTATGATCCACTGTTACCGATCTTGAAGTTCCAAAATCAGATACTTTGGCTCGATACTTCTCATCCAGCTTGGACTTTTTCACAACTACAATTTTACCATCAACAAGCATTCCCTTGTACACGGTGCCTTGACCACCCTGGCCAAGAATTCTATTTGAGCTAAAGTTTTCGGTGGCTTTTTCCAGCTCGTTCGAGCTGAACACTCTTGTCTTCTCGACGTTGCCTTCCGTTGAAGTCAGTTGTTGTTGCAACAACAAACCTCCATTACGTTTGAAGAACTTCTTCTTTTGTTTTAACTTCATTTGCTGTCTAATAAATTTGTATAACCCGTATAGTAAACCAACAAAAATCAATGACCCGAAACTCGATCCAATCCCTACAAAACCCACCTAAGAAAAATGAAAACCAAAAATACTGTTCTTGGATTGATAATAAAAAGAAATGTCGATCATCAAAAGATCATACAAAATCTTTAAAAGGATGCGAATGTAATTGAGATAAAAATTTGCACGATTTATTTACCAAAAAGTATGCCTCGTCGGTTAAAAAGGCAACTTTACACCCTCCCCTTGTAGTGGTGTCATCTATTTTGACACCAACAATCTGTTGAAACATATCGGGCATGTTTGCCTTGCAGCATCTAATACCGTTGCATCTTGTTTCATTCTTAATGCTTTGTTCATTACAATACTCACCCTTGCGGTCAGCTTTACAAGTGGCTAATGCAAGATAATCTTTAGTAAGTGTCTGGTTCCTTGTGCCACAACTAGATTTGCATCTTACCACGCTTGGCTCCACATTTGTCAACGATGCCAAATTGTTGCAACCAACTGCTAACAGTGTGTTTCTGGGGCTAACGAAAAAAGGGGTACCCGTCAAATCCAAAATTGATCCAAGCTCTTCTTCTCCACGGCTTGAGCATCCCTTTGAAGTTATTGGGTTTTTTATGCGAACTGACCCGGATGGCACGTAGCTATTATCATACTGGAAGAAACTGGGAAGAGAGATATTCACAACTTCGTTTCTAATAACGGGAAGAAATGTTAGGAATTCAGATTCCAATTCCGACTAGATTAGTTACTTCAATTCGGTTTTTGGTGAGATTGATTATACAGAAATTAAGAACACAGAGAGTCTAGCTTCGGGGCCTAGTGCCAACCCCTAACTCGCCGGTGAACAAGTCACCGGAAAACACTATAACACGGTGGAATTAACCTCACCGGATCTTGTTACAGTTACAATTAGAATTCAACAAAGCACTACTCTAATTGTATGATCTGCTTATCTTTGCAGTTTTTACAGGAGTCTTCAAGCTCGAATATCGAGAGAAGATTTCTTCACCGGAAGATCTTATTCAGGAGACTTCGGATCAACTCGGAGACGCAGAGCAACCACACGGAGGAACCGATCCAGCTCCCGCCGTTAACGATCGGAGACGAAACCTCAGGATTCCGATTCACCGGAACTCTTTCTTTCTAGACTTCTCTGATTTCACTCTATAACAAACTCTGATACGATCTCTCTCTCTCTCTGTAACAACCTTCTCTGCTTTCTGTTTGTTTTAAAGAAGATGACGTTGACTTCTCATAAGCTTTGACCGAGCTTATAACACAATCTCGTAATGGGCTTTTCCTATCTCAGCCCAACACTCTTATAAGCCCATGAGCAAAACGACAACACATCCACAAATCTCCACCTTTGTCGTTTCACTTCCTCAGACACTCAAAGCAGCAACAACCCTTTAGCTTCTTTTCTCTCTCAATCAGAAAACCCTAGCCGCAGCCACTGAACCGACGATGTCATCTCCTCCGCCGAGATATCACCCGTCACTAGACCCAGACTCCGACAGCGAAGGCTTCAAGCCTGATCCTGTAGACATGCAACCACTCCAATACACCATCGACCTGAACTCAGAGCCAAGTAAGTCCTTTCGACTTTTCTTTTCCTCACTCTTCAAGAAGCAAACTAGAAATTCCAGATCTCTAACCTTTCCTGTTTCTTTTCTGTGATGCGTCTGCTCTCGACTTTAATCACACACAGCTTCTCAAGAGATCGCCGACTACCGACTTCTGGGACAAAGCATGAGGTAAACAACTCTTTACCTTCCTTTCCAGGTCTGGTTAGCTAGAACTCTAAGCCTGAAACCATCTGAACACTTTTTGTCGATTTAGCTTCTTGTGTTAGTCTGTTCAGCTTCTGACCTAACACTGCTTTTCTTTTCCTTGCGAGATGACCCAATCGACAGAGCCATCAGCTTCTATGCCCGAAGGCATTCAGGAGAGGACTTTGAGCGTTACGAGGCAATCCTCGAACGCATTACCAGGTAAACTTTTTGTCAACATATCTGCTGGGTTCTTTGATGTGTGGATTTTCTGAATCTTGATTAGGCCTAGCTCAATGTAGTCTCTGATCATATGAAACTTGTTAGCAATATGCTTAGTCCTGCCATGAAATGTTGCATTCTTAGCTAGGCATATTGCACTCTGTGAATCACAATTCAACTTGAACTGCTCCACCTTAAGACCTAATTCCTCACAGAATTCTCTAATCCATAAAATTTCTTTAGCAGCCTCTGATAGTGACATATACTCAGCCTCTGTTGTAGATAAAGCAACTACACTCTGTAATGTAGATCTCCAACTTACTGTGTTACCCCATACTTTGAAAACGTAACCTGTAATTGATCTTCTTTTATCTAAGTCTGCTGAGTAGTCTGAATCATTGTAACCTTCAATGTCTAGCTCATCTGATTTTGTGAAATTGATGCATAAATCTGTTGCACCATTTAGATATCTTAGGATCCACTTCACTGGATTCCAATGATCTCTGCCTGGATTAGCCATGAATCTGCTTATTAAACCAACTGCATAGGCAAGATCGGGCCTTGAGCCGATCATTGCATACATCAGGCTTCCTACTGCACTTGCATAGGGAACTGATTCCATTAGCCTACACTCAGTTTCTGTTTCTTGCTAAGTTAGGCTCCTCAGTTTAAACTGGGAATTTGTTGGAGTAATCACAGACTTGCTCTCACTCATGCTGAAAACCTTGAGTACTTGTCTCAAGTACTTTCCCTGAGACAATCTTAGAGTCCCTTTCTTTCTGTCCCTTAGAATATCCATTCCCAAAATCCTTTTAGCTGACCCCAAGTCCTTCATTTCAAATTCAGTACTTAGCTGTTCTTTCACAATTACTATCTTCTTCTTATCTTTAGCTGCTACTAGCATATCATCCACATATAGTAGCAGAAACACTGAATCCTCTAGGTCTTTTCCTTTTACATAGACACAGGGATCCTTAATACACCTCACAAACCCTTGAGTCTTTATGAAGTCATTGAACCTATGGTTCCATTGTCTTGGAGACTGTTTCAACCCATACAGAGACTTCTTGAGCAAACAAACCTTATCCTCCTGACCCTTCTTCACAAAACCCTCAGGCTGATCCATATAGATGTCCTCATCTAGATTACCATGTAGAAACGCAGTCTTGACATCAAGCTGCTCTAACTCCATATCCAGATTTACCACCATAGACAGTAAGATGCGAATTGACACATGTTTCACCACTGGTGAAAAGATTTCATTATAGTCAACCCCTTCAATCTGAGTAAAACCTTTAGCTACAAGCCTAGCTTTAAACCTCCGAGGCTCTACTCCAGGAATACCTTCTTTCAGCTTGAAAATCCATTTACAACCAATTGTCTTCTTGTTAGGTGGCCTATCCACAAGAATCCAAGTCCCATTCTTCATTAAGGACCTCATTTCCTCTTCCATACCTTCACACCATTTCTGCCAGTTTCTGTTTCTTCTTGCTTCAGCAACTGTTTTTGGCTCATCCAAATCAATTTGTGAAGCACAGAACAAGGCATATGCAACAACATATTCACCACTGTCATACTTAGCTGGTGGTTTTCTATTCCTCACTGGCTTATCCCTTGCAATGATGTGCTCTTCTGGAACAGACTCATTCTGATCTGATTCTTCTTCACATTCTGAAGACTCTGCCTCTTTCTGACCACTGTCTTCCTCTGAGCTATCTGACTCTTCCTCAGTAGCTCCACCTTGAGCTGAACCCTCTGAACTGACTTCTGATCTTACTGACTCCTCAACTGTAGTAGGACCCTGAATCAACACTGGACTGAAGGAAACTCTCTTAACCTTCTTAGGCTTAGAACTCTTCTTAACTTCATTAGCTGTCTCAACCTCAGTGTAAATTGTCTCCTCATCAAATACCACATTACGACTGATGGTAGACTTTCCTTCATCAGGAAGCCACACCCTATAACCCTTAGTGCCTTGAGGATATCCCATGAAGATCCCTTTAACTGCTCTAGGACTCATCTTATCCTGAGTAGTATGCACATAGGCAACACAGCTGAATCTCCTTAGATGATCATACTCCACCTTAGCCCCAATCCAGACTTCTTCTAGAATTTTAAACTCTAGAGCTGCACTAGGAGTAAGATTAATCAAATACACTGCAGTATTAGCTGCCTCAGCCCATAACTTCTTTTCTAGTTTAGATTCAGCCAACATACACCTTATCTTATCAGTTATTGTTCTGTTCATCCTCTCAGTGATATATCATGGTTTTTACCCTGTTTAAGCCATGATATAAGTCCATTATCTAGAGTCTTTGTTATGTTTTGTGTTGGTTTTAGAGTCTTTTCAGGTACAAGGACGATTGGAGCTTAAAAGATGTTTACTGGGAGTTTTGGAATATCACGGAATGAAGCGGCAAAGATGCAATCATGGAATGAAGTTTTGGAGTCTGTGTCGAGCGACACCATCACTGAGCATCGCTCGACACGACCATTTGTGAAGCAAAGAATCCGATTTTGAAGATTGGTGTCGATCGACACCACCTATCAGTGTCGATCGACACCTTGTTCGCAGAAGCCCAGTTCTTAATCGCAGAAGTCCGTTCGAAGCCCGGAGTTTCCAGATGTTTACTTTTATGTTCTGGCCGACTTTGTAACCTTATAAATACGTTTTTAGAGTCATTGTTTAGACTCATGCTTTTATTTTATTGAATTATTTAGCTTAATCATTAATAAAATCATGTTTTCTTCTATGATTATGTCTGAGTAATTTCCCTGTTAGGTTTAGGGTTTTTGAAAGTGTTTGATGAGTTTGCATGATTTGATCTGATTATTAGGATAAATTCTTTAGTAGTTCTTCATCTTAACTTGTTCTTATTGCTGATTTTAGCCTCGCGAACTGAAATCTGATCTAGGATTTATTAATAGAAACGACAGTTTGATTGATAATCCTGAACTAGTTTTTGATAAGCAAAACTCCTAATCGCAAAGGAATTTGGCTTAGGGTTTTGTGAACAATTGTGCCTGAATTTATTGCTTGTTTAGATTCATAGGATTCGCAAAGAAATTTGGTTTGCTTGAATTTACTCATAGAAATTATTCGCAGCGAGAGCTGGTATGTTTACTTTCGTGTGCATGTTCATGAACTGTTCTTCATAATCCTAATAACTGATTTATCTGCAACTCTGATTCACTGGAAAATTCCATGTACCTAGCGTTTTTCTCTTATCGTTTTACAACCGTTTTCATTACTGCTTGCTTTACTTGCTTTTACATTCATCTTGCCTAGCTTAATCTGAAATTTATAATCTATTGTGTTTTCTTAGACTTCCTGTGGATCGATAACCCTAAATACTGCAATTGACCTCTTAATTTGAGAGAGTCTAGCTCTAGGGATAATTTGAGCATATCAAATTTTAGCACCGTTGCCGGGGAGTCTAGACCATTAGATTTATTTTATAAGGATTTTGTCTAGGTTTTTGTTTTTATTTTTATTTTGCTAATTTCTTTTTGTTTTGCGTTTCAGGTACATGCAAAACCGCAATACCAGGAGCAATCGACACGAGGAACTAATTGGTTACAATCTCGAGGAACTTGCGCGTTTGGAACGTGAGAACAGAAGAACAGCTAGAATGGCTGCTCAAGAACGTATTATACTGATTCCTGGAGAGGATGGAGTTCTGCGTGATCCGGCAGGTCTCAGATACAACGCCGAAGGGCAGAGGATTAACGACGATGGTATTGTGATCGTCGAGGAGATTGTCGAGCCAGTTGATGAAGGAGCAGTGTTCGAAAATCAAGCTGGTGTCGCTCGACACCATAACGGTGTCGCTCGACACCCGCATGGGATTCACGCCGAGCAACAAGGGAATCAGATCGCTGGACGCAACAGACAACCAGGTGTCGATCGACACCAGGAAGGTGTCGATCGACGCCCTGTCCAGAACCGCACTCTAGCTGATTTCAACAGGCCTGATCAGTTCTACGCAAATCGAGCTGCGATTCGTCCTCCAGCTTTCCAGAGGAATGATTTTGAGCTGAAGCCTGCGTACTACTCACTAGTAGCTCAACATCCTTTCCATGGCCTTCCACATGAGCATCTGATGGATCACATCGAGAACTTCGAGGATTTAGCCTCCAGCATCAAGGCTCAAGGAGTTTCTAGTGATTATCTTTTCTGCAAGCTATTCCCATACTCTCTTAGTGGGGATGCTTCTTACTGGTTGAAGCAGCTTGAGCCTGGATCGCTTACTACTTGGGAGGACACAAAGAACGCGTTCCTGAACAACTTCTTTGATGATGCGAGATCAGAAGAGGTGAGGACAAAGATTACTTCTTTCAAGCAGGGTCCTACAGAAGCTTTTAAGGCTGCATGGACGCGACTTAAGTCTTATCAGAGGGATTGTCCTCACCACGGCTTCACAGACGTTCAATTGTTAGGCATCTTCTACAGGGGAGTAGACTGGCGGTATCAGATGGCACTGGATGCAGCGAGTAGTGGTAACTTCAATACCAACTACCCAGCAGATGCAATCACTCTCATCGAGAACTTGGCTTCTAGCAACAGCACGAAGAACGATGACTTTGAGAGGAAACAGTTGAGCGAAAACAAAGATGGCGGGAAGCACTTGTCTGAGATGAACGCGAAGCTGGATTCTATGAAAAGTATCCTTGTGGGCAAGAAGTCTATTCAGTTTGCCCAGGAAGTTGAGACAGCAGGAGAGGATGTGAATTACATCAATGGTTCAGGATTTCAGAAGTATGGAAGTCAGCAAGGCTATCAGAAGCCCTTTCAGAGCAACAACTTCAACAAAAGCTATGGTTCCTCGTCCTACCAGAAACCTCCTGAGCAAGACAACGAGGTGAAAACTATGCTTGCGCGACTCCTAGATGGACAACAGAAGTTGGAAGTTACTTTCAATGGGAAGTTGGACTCAGTCTACCAAGACCTTAATGGGAAATTCGAGTCATTGAGCGCTCATATGAAGCAATTGGATACACAAGTTGCACAGACTGCTGAATCTGTTAGGAGACAAGATGGTTTCCTTCCTGCGAAGACCGATGTAAACCCAAGAAGCGCTTGCAATGCTATTCACACTGAGACGAAGGATTATTTCGCAGAATTGGATGAGATTTTTGGTACAGCAGAGCAGGTGTCGATCGACACCGGTCCAGAGAATCGATCGATACCACTTGTGGAGTTATCTGAGATCGAGACAGAAGATCTAGTGTCGATCGACACTACAAAGAGTGTCGATCGACACCCCGTCCAGACAGAGCCTGATTTTGCGGTTATCGCGATTGCTTCTGAGGAGAACGTCCACAAGGCCAAGGTTCCTTTCCCCAGAGTTAAAAGGTCCAAGCAGGAGATTGAAGAAGCATTTTGCAGGCGGATCATTGATAAGGTCATGGTTGAGATGCCTTTGATCGATGCAGTTAAACTTTCTCATGCGCTTAGGAGATACGTCAAGCGGCTTGCAGCTAATGGTATTAGTCCTGAGGAGGGAGCACTGCTGACTAGAGATATCAGAGCGATTCTCTTGAATACTCCTCCAGTACCTAAGAAGAAGAAGAAGGACATGGTGGTTTCAGAGGAAGTAACCGCAATGATTCAAAGCAGGATTCCTGTCAAGCTGCCAGATCCAGGAAACTTCGTGCTCAATTGCTCCATATCAACAGGGCAGTTTCCTCATTCTCTTTGTGACTTGGGTTCAGGAATTAACTTAATGCCATTATCTGTCGCTATTGATCTTGGAATGACTGATTTCAGGCCAACTAGGTTGTCTCTTACGCTAGCCGATCGGTCGAGGCGATTCCCAAAAGGAATTCTAGAGGATGTGCCAATCAGGATTCAGGACTGCATTATTCCAGCGGATTTTGTCGTTTTGGAGTACGAAGATGAGCCTGAAGATCCTTTGATCCTAGGACGGTCATTCTTAGCTACTGCTGGCGCTCAAATCGACGTGAGGAAAGGGAAGATAAAGCTTGATCTTGGTGATATTGTCATGGACTTTGACATTGAGACAACAAGAAGGAAATCCACCATTGATGGTCAATCTTTCTCTGTGGATACATCGCTGGATGACGAACCAATCAAGGAGCCTTCGAAAGATATTCCTGCTGAGATCATTGAAGAAGTGGTCGTTTCAGAACCATCTCCTGAGATACCTCATGAAGAGCCCAGGTATGAACCCCTTGTACTTAATTCTGTCTCTTCTACATTCATTAAAGATGAAAAGCCTGTTACGCGCTCATGCAAGCTTCGAGTTCCTCGAAAGCTTGATTTTTCTGATGGATTTGCAGGAAAGAGAAAAGAAGAGATGAAACCTAAGAGGAGTTCAAAGCCTTTCGCAAAGATGCGAATCATCATTCCTTCGGAGCTTAAAGATCAAGGAGAAGCAGTTCTTCAGGAAATGATGGAGAGAACAATGAGACTTTTTCCTGAGACTGTTTCTGATAAGTCTGGGGGAGCTGTCCAGAAGGTCCGTTTGAAACAAGTTGCCGGTTCCGTTCATGATAGACGAAGTCCGATACTTTCTAAAGATCCACCATAGTTCCGAGTTTCATCACAGTCAAGCTAAAGACTGAAAACAAGCGCTTAATGGGAGGCAACCCATTTGTAGTTTAATATTTATGTTTTCTTTTTATGTTTCTTTTTCAGTTTTACGCTTTGGTTTTGTTTTTGGTGTCGATTTTCAGGAAAATAAACGTTCGAATTGAAAGTGAGAATGAACTTCAATTGAAGGTGTCGATCGACACCAACAGGAGAATCAATCGACACCATGAAAATCCATAGTCAGAATCGGGACAGAAACGTGAGTGTCGATCGACACTGATGTTGTGTCGATCGACACGGTCCCCAGGTACGAATTCTTACTTGATTTTTCATTCGTTTCAATTCCTGTTTGTCTTGTTTCACCGATCTTAGGCTTAATAACACTAGGGACAGTGTCGTTTAAGTCTGGGGGAGGTAGTCGCTAACTTTTGTGTTTTCTTTTGGTGTTTTTGAGTCATTTTTTAAATTTTTAGAGTCAAAACCTCTCTTTTAGACTTGCTTTGAACAACACTCATGGACCATTCCAATGCAAGTTTGCTGGTTTTACTGAGCTGGGTAACTGGAAGTGGATCGGTTTAACGGAGCGAGTTCAGATTTCTGGAGAACGCCAGAAAGGATGTCAAAGACCCCGACCCTAATGAACTCTAATCTCTTGTCAAGGGCGTTGGCTAATCGCAAGGCTTGATTCAGCTTCCAAACACTTGAAAGCGAGGATGAACCGCTCTTGAAACTTCTTCCCGAATGACGAGTATAACTGTCCTAGATCGAAAAAAGAAAGCCTCATGACCCTGTCTCCACAAGAACACCAGTAATGAGAGCTGATCTAGTGATCATAGAGATGCCAAGGGAATAAAAAAAAAATCTGCAGAAAAGTGCAAGCCTGAATTCAAATAGGCATTCGGTGGTAAAGGACCCTCTGCTGAGGTACCCGCCATCACAAAAAGAAAAATCAGTCATCAAAAAGGCATACATCTCTATGATATCCTTAATTGGATACAGATTCAGAGGGAAGAGAGAGGGTGAAACGCAAGAAAGTGTTCAAGGAAGTGAAAGAATCTAGAAGGTCCAGCGATCGATATCCCCTCGATGAGACCGCACTTAATCTACTAAAGGGGTCTACGACTGAAAGTCTGAGTTTCTCTAAGGAGTTTGGGTTCAATCTGGAGGACTGCTAAGCTTCTAGGGAAACATCGAAGTATCACCAGATTAGCTTTGCAAAGGTATGTGGTTCCTAAAGGAGTGATTATATCTGTTTTGCTTAGGGACAAGCAAAAAGCTAAGTCTGGGGGAGTTGATATATCATGGTTTTTACCCTGTTTAAGCCATGATATAAGTCCATTATCTAGAGTCTTTGTTATGTTTTGTGTTGGTTTTAGAGTCTTTTCAGGTACAAGGACGATTGGAGCTTAAAAGATGTTTACTGGGAGTTTTGGAATATCACGGAATGAAGCGGCAAAGATGCAATCATGGAATGAAGTTTTGGAGTCTGTGTCGAGCGACACCATCACTGAGCATCGCTCGACACGACCATTTGTGAAGCAAAGAATCCGATTTTGAAGATTGGTGTCGATCGACACCACCTATCAGTGTCGATCGACACCTTGTTCGCAGAAGCCCAGTTCTTAATCGCAGAAGTCCGTTCGAAGCCCGGAGTTTCCAGATGTTTACTTTTATGTTCTGGCCGACTTTGTAACCTTATAAATACATTTTTAGAGTCATTGTTTAGACTCATGCTTTTATTTTATTGAATTATTTAGCTTAATCATTAATAAAATCATGTTTTCTTCTATGATTATGTCTGAGTAATTTCCCTGTTAGGTTTAGGGTTTTTGAAAGTGTTTGATGAGTTTGCATGATTTGATCTGATTATTAGGATAAATTCTTTAGTAGTTCTTCATCTTAACTTGTTCTTATTGCTGATTTTAGCCTCGCGAACTGAAATCTGATCTAGGATTTATTAATAGAAACGACAGTTTGATTGATAATCCTGAACTAGTTTTTGATGAGCAAAACTCCTAATCGCAAAGGAATTTGGCTTAGGGTTTTGTGAACAATTGTGCCTGAATTTATTGCTTGTTTAGATTCATAGGATTCGCAAAGAAATTTGGTTTGCTTGAATTTACTCATAGAAATTATTCGCAGCGAGAGCTGGTATGTTTACTTTCGTGTGCATGTTCATGAACTGTTCTTCATAATCCTAATAACTGATTTATCTGCAACTCTGATTCACTGGAAAATTCCATGTACCTAGCGTTTTTCTCTTATCGTTTTACAACCGTTTTCATTACTGCTTGCTTTACTTGCTTTTACATTCATCTTGCCTAGCTTAATCTGAAATTTATAATCTATTGTGTTTTCTTAGACTTCCTGTGGATCGATAACCCTAAATACTGCAATTGACCTCTTAATTTGAGAGAGTCTAGCTCTAGGGATAATTTGAGCATATCACTCAGCAACACCATTCTGCTGAGGGGTATATGTGCAGGTCCTATGTCTCTTGATTCCTGAATCCTTGCACAAAGTATCCATCTGAAGATTACAGAACTCCAAGCCATTGTCTATCCTCAAACACTTCAGTTTTCTGCCAGTCTGATTCTCGACCATTGCTTTCCATTCAGAGAAATATCCAAACACTTCATCTTTTCCTCTTAGGAACCTTATCCAAACCTTCTTGGAGTAATCATCAATGAATGTCAGAAAGTATTTAAAACCAGACATGCTTTCTAAGTTGTTCACAGAGCCCCAAAGATCAGTGTGAACATAATCCAGCTTTCCTTTAGTGACATGCTTAGCTTTAGGAAAACTCTGCTTGTGTGACTTTCCAAGAACACATGTTTCACAAAAATCCAGAGTATGAACTTCTTTCTTACTCAGATATCCTTCCTTAACCAGCATATTCATGTTCTTCAAGCTCATATGGCCCAGTCTGGAATGCCATATGTTTGTCAAATTAACCTCAGCTTTAGCCACAGCTGCTTCACCACACACTACCTTTCCTTGTAGATAGTATAGGCCATTCTTCCATTTTCCTTCAAACACTTTAGGACCCTGGCTTTTATCGATAACTTTCTTATACCAGTTTAGTACAAAGTCTTCTCCTTCATACCGTAATCCATTGTGCTCTAGCTGACCATAGGAAATCAGATTCCTTTCCATGGTAGGCATATATCTGACTTCGGTTAGAATAACCTCAGAATTGTTTGGATTAACAATCCTGATCTTGCCTATTCCTCTCACCTTGCTCATAGTGTTGTTTCCCATGAGAACATTTGCACCATCCACTTCTTTGAAATCAAACAGACAGCTTCTGTCAGGAGTGATGTGAAATGTACAGCCTGAGTCAAACACCCATTCATTCTTAGAATACTCAGTGCTGGCTGTGAGGATCATGGGAAGATCCTTTTCCTTGGAGACAGTAGCCACTGCTACATTAGCTGCTCCATTTGGCTTAGAAGATTTAAAATCAGGACAATCTCTCTTAAAGTGTCCTTCTTTGTTACAGTGCCAGCATTCTTTGCCTTTAGCAGACCCTTTTGGCCTAGACTTAGATCTCTTATCTCTGCTCTTAGACCTCCCTTTACCATTTCCAAAACTTCTCTTCTCAGTTCTGCCTCTACCAACAAACAATCCTTCAGCCTGTGCTTTAGACTTATTCAGTAAACCAGCTTCTCTGAGATCAGTCTCTTTAGAATAAGCTGATTCAGTTACCTCAGCTAAGGTCAGGGTTTCTTTGCCATTTCCATACTTCAAAGTATGAACAAGTGACTCATGCTGCTTAGGCAGACTGGACAACACTTGTATAGCCTGATCCTCATCACTGATGTTGATATTAAGACTAGCCAGATCATCAACTAACCGTAAGAACCCATCCATGTTTTCTTCAATGGATTTAGACTCATCCATCTTATAACTAGCAAACCT
Organism: Draba incana; assembly: GCA_963576765.1. Taxonomy (NCBI): domain Eukaryota; kingdom Viridiplantae; phylum Streptophyta; class Magnoliopsida; order Brassicales; family Brassicaceae; genus Draba; species Draba incana. The sequence continues at coordinate 963,704 of OY755209.1, read as the reverse complement.
TTGCTTAAGATAGATTCTATTAGGCAAAGACTTAGTCTGATAATCCCTCTCAAGAGCCTGCCACACACCTAGAGCAGTTTTCTCTTTCATTACCTTTCTGAGCACCATGTTCCCAAGACATGAGCAGATGAGATTCTTTGCTCTAAGGTCTCTCTCTTTCTTCTGCTCCTCTGTGTAACCAGTGGAGATGATTGGTCTCCTAGGAACTGGTGTTTCCTCTACAGATGCACTTGAGGTTACACCTGGAGTTGTAACAGCTGACTGTTCTTCTTCTTTCCTTCTTGGGGAAGGAATGAAGAGACCTCCACCGGATGTAGAAGATCCAATCTTCTCTTCTCCAGTGATAATTTTGTGAAGACCTTGAAGCTCAAGCTGCATCAACATCTTGAACTTCCACATACCAAAATCCCCTTTACCATCAAACCTTTCCATATCAAACTTTACTACCACTGGCTCCATCTTTAAACCTCAAGAAGAACCTGTACCTGCAAAACAACCCAAGAACCTAAACTATGCCGAACACAGTTTCTTTCCCAGCTGATCAACCAAGCAACCTGACTGAACAAATCCAATCCCTCTTGCCTCTTGAACACAGCTCTGATACCACTTGTTAGGAATTCAGATTCCAATTCCGACTAGATTAGTTACTTCAATTCGGTTCTTGGTGAGATTGATTATACAGAAATTAAGAACACAGAGAGTCGAGCTTCGGGGCCTAGTGCCAACCCCTAACTCGCCGGTGAACAAGTCACCGGAAAACACTATAACACGGTGGAATTAACCTCACCGGATCTTGTTACAGTTACAATTAGAATTCAACAAAGCACTACTCTAATTGTATGATCTGCTTATCTTTGCAGTTTTTACAGGAGTCTTCAAGCTCGAATATCGAGAGAAGATTTCTTCACCGGAAGATCTGATTCAGGAGACTTCGGATCAACTCGGAGACGCAGAGCAACCACACGGAGGAACCGATCCAGCTCCCGCCGTTAACGATCGGAGACGAAACCTCAGGATTCCGATTCACCAGAACTCTTTCTTTCTAGACTTCTCTGATTTCACTCTGTAACAAACTCTGATACGATCTCTCTCTCTGTAACAACCTTCTCTGCTTTCTGTTTGTTTTAAAGAAGATGACGTTGACTTCTCATAAGCTTTCACCGAGCTTATAACACAATCTCGTAATGGGCTTTTCCTATCTCAGCCCAACACTCTTATAAGCCCATGAGCAAAACGACAACACATCCACAAGAAAAGGGACGAGCTTCCCTGAAACAGAGGTACAATTAATTTCGTACCATTTTTCAAGATAGCAACCCTTTCCGATTCCAAATGGGTACGGGATCTTGATTCCTCCACACTCGCTTGGACAAGACTTCAAAACTGTGAGATATACAGAATCAAGGATAGAAAAAAGTAGAAGAGAGAAGAGAATCAAAAGAGTGAAACTTTTATTAGTGCTCATGTTTATGTCTATGATCTGCTCAAGATATTTTGCTTCATTGTTTTCTTTTGTAAGGTATTTTGTGAGGAAAAATCAGAAACGTACAGGTCTTAGTCTTCGTTATCTCTTTCTAAATCAAATAAAATGTAAGGTTTAGATTTTATTTGATTATACCAATTTAACAAAAAAAATGTAAGGTTTATATTGGTAACGCATTTAACAATTATACCGCGCTTTATATACGTTTTAGATTATACCAATTACAAAAGTTATTTCAAAAGTTTTATCAACAATATTACACTCTGTTTTTTGTACAACTTTTCTCAATCAAATAATTTGTAAATAGAGCCTTTATTTCCGTATTTTCGAATTTTATCTAACCATTAATATGACAAAATAAAAAAGGGTTATCTATAAAAATTAAAATTAAAATTAAAATACGAAATCGTGGAATGTATTTTATAATGTTTCCATATATTTGAATGCAATTAATGTCAGAACTTAAAGCCGAGATATCAGTTCCAATTTATTTTCTATAGATAACCCCTAGCTAATCCACTATCAATTACGTTCAGAGAACCAAACATGGTCCTATAATCGAATATTAAGGCCTACTACTTTTCATTAAAGCAATGCCCAATCGCATTTCCTAAATTCAGTTTGCTCTCACATCTTTGAGCTCTTGTCCAAGCAAATGTGGTGGAATGCAACAGCGCATTTCGCAGCTTGCCAATGGAAGCCTTCAGCTTGCTTGGACAAGACTCAAAGATGTGAGAGCAACTGAATCAAGAATCAACAAAAAGTAACAGAGAGAAGAAATGAATCAAGACAGAGCAAGTATTATTTGAGCTCGTGTCACTGTACTCTTTATATATAACTTTTTCTCAATCAAAGAAGTTGTTAGGTGTAGAAAGTTTACACCCATTATTAACACAAGTAACGTAGAGAACCGAATCTCCCTTTTTCTGCTAAACCTATTCGTACTTTTCCCATACGTAAATAAAAAATTCAGCCTAACTAACTTAGGAAAACATGTCACATGAGTTGTATCTTTGAATTTTCACTAACCTATATAATGTATTATGAGAAAAACAACTAGGGTCACAAAAGTCTCCGGACACAAAGCCAATTCATTATTGTTAGCAATTCTGATTTTTTTGTGTGTTGTGTATTGAACTATTGATAAATGATCCAAAGACCTTGGCTAATGTGTTCTTCTTCATCATCTTTGTGAAAGAGTTGTTTTGACCAATGAATTACCTCAATTACTAGTAACATATTTTCTTTCATTTTGTCTATATTGCAAGAATCAAAACATCTAAGAGTCTTTGGTATTGCCCAAAAAGCAAACTTGTAAATTTTTAGTTTTTATTTTTCTCTGTAATTTGTTTAGTATATAATCAACATTACTAAATTGTCTCTGTTTTAACATTAACCAAAAATTTAGAATTTGAGTGTATAGATGCGTCTCTTAAATAAAAAAGAGCCAAGTGTTTAAATAACCCAAAAATGCATGTGCAAGACGACAGAGGACATTCAACAATCACGAAAAGACCCCATATAATATTTGTCAATTTTTGGGTTGAAACTTAGTAGAACTTTCAAACTACACGGTTATGCATGGAATTATACAAAATCATGAATGTATACAGTTAAATCTGGATACGAGATATCAGTGGTGGATCCAGAACATAGTTTTGTATGGGGCACAACATATTTAATTATTTAATTTAGTTTAATTTTTGTAAATGTCCCTATAAGAGAAATTTCAAGATATGTCACTTTTGACATGCCACTTTTCAAAAATGCCACTATCACTTTTTCCCAATTTTTAAATTATTTATGTTTGGGTTAACTATATTATATTAAGGTTTAGTTTTTTGGGTTTAAGGTTTTTAAGGAATCAAAACATTTTTTTAAATTGAAAATTTTGAGATATAAAAATTTTAAACATATTTTTAAGTGGCATGTTGGTAAGGAAATAATACAAGAGCGGCATATTTGAAAAGTGGCATGGTAAAAGTGGCATTTTTGTAAATGTCCCATATAATATAATTGTAAAAATAATATGACATAAGTCATAAAAATATTAGTTTATTTTTAAATGGAATAAAAAGATGATATTAAAAACCCAATAAAACTAATTTTTTAAAAAAAAATCTTGTATTCAATAATATAGAATTGACAAAGTAAAACAAAATACTCCAAATGTTAGATTGACACTTACCATAGTAAAAATAAGATGAGGAAGTTTTGAAAAACAAGGAAAAAATACAAACTTTTATGGAAATGTGAGAAGAATAAAAGAAAGTTTGTTTTGAGATTTTCTAAATACACAAAAAAATGCTTTAATAAGGTTTGAGGGTTACTAGAATTCTAACTAAGAGGAGCACAACTTAAGCATCTGGACCAATTGAGGCATATGCATTTCAAAATTTTGCTTACAAAGGTTTTTTTTTTATGATATGCATGTGGCACGTGCCACACTTTCTACAGTGTAGGTCTGCCCCAGCGAAATATTACACAGGACAACCCAAAGACTACAACCCCAACAGATATCTAAGCCGAACATCACAGGTTTGTTATCATTTTTAAATAACCCAAAAATGCATGTAGTATATAGACAACCCAAAGCCAAGTGTTTAAATAACCCAAAAATGCATATAGTCTTGCATGTAGTAGTATAGACAACCCAAAGCCAAGTGTTTAAATAACCCAAAAATGCATGTAGTATTGCAAAATGTGTCATTGATTTGTCGTGAAGCGAATAGGGCCCGGTTTAGTGAAGACAAGTACAAAGCTTAAGCCTTTTAGCAAAAACTGGGCATTTTATTCGGTTTACGGACAATCACGGAGAGAGAGAGAGCTATGGCGGAGGAACATTTCGACGTTCTGACAAAATCCGGCGAGAAGACCGGTGTGTCTAAACCCAGGCAAGTGTATTGCTTTGGGTGCTTTTCTTCACTTTCTTAGTAAATTGAATCTTACCCAGAAATCGATTCGTACTATATAGTGATCTAGATGAATCAAACCCTTGTTTTCTCCATTTGAAATTAATCAATTTCATGTCTTTATCGGAAAAAAATGTCACCTTTTTGTGTTTCTGGATTTGATTTGATGCTTCGTTGACTCAAATCCGACGAAAAGGGACAAATTTGATTGAAAGCTACTTGTATTAACTTCAATTCCGTGTAATTAATTTTTGGAATTGTATGTTTTGTGTAGGGGAGAGATTCATAGAGATGGAGATTACCATCGAGCAGTTTATGTTTGGATCTTTGTTGAGAGTACTAAAGAACTACTTCTTCAACTCCGATCTGATAATAAAGATTCATGGCCTGGACAATGGGATATCTCTAGTGCTGGTCATATCTCAGCTGGTGATGCATCGATCATATCGGCTCAGTAAGTAAAAAACCCGATTCTTCTGCATTCGGTTTATGTCTCTATCTATCCTTTTACTAAAGTTGATGTTTGAATTTTTGTGTAGACGAGAGCTCGAGGAAGAGCTAGGCGTAAAACTCCCAAAGGATGCATTTGAAAAGATATTCGTCTTTCTTCAAGAATGGTTTGTTTCGTACATTTCGATTTCTTGGCTTATGCGATCTTTTGTTTGGTTGCTGAAATTTGTCTGTGTGTGTCTTTACAGTGTCACAAACAATGGAAAGTTCATAAATAATGAGTTCAATGATGTGTATCTTGTTACAATTCTGGAACCAATCCCATTAGAAGCCTTTACTCTTCAAGTGAGTAATTGCGCTATTAAGTTTTAAGTACTAAATATGCCACTTGGATTCTAAATTAACCTCTACGTTTCGTTTTTCTTATGTATATTAGAAAGAGGAAGTCTCTGCTGTGAAATATGTACCTTACGAAGAATACAGAAATTTGCTGGCGAAGGAAGATCCTGCTTATGTGCCATATGATGTAAATGGAGCGTATGGAAAACTCTTTGAGATAATCAAACAAAGGTACATTATCTCTTATTGGTCTTTTTGAGTTAGTTATTTCGTTTTCGCTTCTGTTCGTCTCTGATATATTCGGATAATTCCAAATGAGAATTTTACAAAAGAGTGTTTCTTCTGATTTTGTTGAAGGTGCCAAGTGAACACTGGGGCTCGTAGTTTATCTCTGAAGAAGCAACTCGAGAGATATTCTCCCGTCACCCTCGAAGCAAATGTATGAATTTGTCATATATGTTACTGTGAATTTCCATGAAATAAAATTTGCATTTTGAGATATTTTTCTTGATTATGCAGTTGACAGAACTTTCTGGGGCAGATCAGAAAGCATTGGGTCTAATTGTGAAGGCTGCAAAAGTCATGGACGATATATTTTATGATCAGGTTGTGTAATTTTGTCCATATATTCCTTTTTTTGGGGTCATGAACATGAAATCTCAGGATTGATGTTGAACGAATTTAGACATATATGCGTTAATCAGGTTTGGTACAACAATCCAGCTCTAAGGGATTGGCTTAAGGATCATGCTAATGCATCAGAACTGGATAAACTCAAATGGGATTACTTCTTGATCAATAAAAGTCCATGGTGAGTATTGCTCTAACATCTAAGTTCTTGAGAAAGGGTTAATCATTAAGATATTGCATCTTGTGTGTTAAACTTCATGATGATAAGAAGAGATCATTCCAAGAGGTTGATGTTTCGTTATACATTGCAGGTCGTCTCTTGATGAAAACGAAGCATTCTTGACTACGGCAGATTCAGCCGTAAAGTTGCTTCCTGAAGCAACAAAAACCGTTGCTGGCTGGAAAGGTCTTGAATATAGAGCAGCCTTTCCTGTGACTAAACCACCTGGTGCCAATTTCTATCCTCCCGATATGGATAAAACGGTAACCACTAACACATATTCAAATTTTTTTTCCATTTTTTCATTGGTTGTGATAATCAGTAGTAAGAAATGTGTTTCTTAAATCTTACAGGAGTTCACCTTATGGCTCAATAGTCTTACGGAAGAGCAAAAGCATGTCGCAACAGGATTTTTCAGTGTTATAAAAAGGCGAAGTGAAGCTCATCAAGATGCATCTCTGTCTGACCATCTCGCCAGCATCGTAAAGATGTTACCAGAGTCTAATTCCGATCTGTATAGTATTCCCTATTCAGAAATCTATCGACCTTTCCTCACGAAAGCTTCAGAACTTTTGCACAAAGCTGGAGACTTGGTCAGTTCATCGAGGTATACTTATATATCATGCGGTTTCTTATCTTTACCATATAGAATGTATTCGCCAATTTGAGTGGCTTAGTATATTGAAGTACTTCACAATGCTTTCTCCATAGCTTGAAGAAGCTGCTGCATAGCAAAGCTGAAGCATTCCTTTCAAATGAATATTATGAGTCAGACATCGCATGGATGGACTTGGTAACTCTTCTCTACCCATTTATGGTCTTGTAATCTTTTGTATTAAGTCTGGCTATTTTAATAGTCTACAATTTCGTATCTCGGTTATTATCAATCTCACCATAGTTTTGAGTCTCTTTTGCTTCCTCTAATCATTTTTGTAGGATTCAAAGTTGGATATTACCATTGGTCCATATGAGACGTACGAGGATGAAATCTTTGGGTACAAGGTAATAATTTATTAAATCTGCTGCACCTTTGCACTTATACGAAATGCTAACTCCTCTAAGCATATAGTTTCAATCTATGATAGGTTCTTTGCACGATTATACTCTCTGATCTGTTTTTGTTTTTTTCATCTAAGGCTACATTTGAAACCTTCATCGGTATTCGAGATGATAAAGCCACAGCTGATCTGAAACTCTTTGGTGACAATCTAAAGGTATTGCTCTTTTCAATCAAAGTTGCATTTGCTTACATTTTTTGACTTTCTTTTCATTTTTTAATTTACCACTTTCCGGTAGCTATTGGAAGATAATCTCCCGCTTGACAGTGTATACAAATCAACAGATGTATCTGCTGCTCCTATTCGGGTCATCCAGTTAATCTACAATTCCGGCGTAAGTTCCTCTGAATAATATCCGAAGGCGATCTCTGTCTTTGTTCGTTATTCACTTGTTTCTTGCTCGTGACAGGATGTGAAAGGTCCGCAGACCGTTGCTTTCAATTTACCAAACGATGAGAAAATCGTCAAAGACAGAGGAACATCAATGGTCATGCTCAAAAACATTTCGGAGGCAAAGTAATAAATATTCCTTCTTCCTCCATGTTTCATCTATAAACGGTGTTACGTCTTACTAATCCTTTTCTTTTCCAGGTTTGAACATATTCTAAAGCCTATAGCTGAAATTGTCATCAGCAAGGAACAGCGAAAGTTTGTCGATTTTGATTCTTTCTTCACTCACACCATTTGCCATGAATGTTGTCATGGCATAGGTCCTCATACCATAACTCTTCCTGATGGTCAATCCTCTACAGTGAGAAAGGTTCTACTTCTTTCTACGAGAACGCATACATCAAATTATAAATCTTTTGCCTCGTAACTAGTAATTAAGAACCTTTGGTATAGGAACTACAAGAAGTCCATTCTGCAATGGAAGAAGCAAAGGCAGATATAGTTGGTCTTTGGGCACTTAAGTTTCTCATCACCAAGGTGAATAATCGTTTTGAGATATTTCTACGTCTTGATTCATCGAATTGACCAATGTTTTCTGGTTATGTATGTGAATCAACACAGGGTTTGCTTTCCGAGAGTATGGTGGAAAGTATGTATGTTTCTTTCTTAGCTGGATGCTTTCGATCCATCCGGTTTGGTCTCACGGAAGCTCATGGGTAATGAATGATACAAATAATTGCTCCTTGTATAATCCGGCCTCCTATATGTATAGCTCCTGACATAATTATCTCTTACGGTATCAGGAAAGGGCAAGCGTTGCAGTTCAACTATTTGTATGAGAAAGAAGCCTTTGTTTTCCACGAGGACTCTACATTCTCGGTTGATTTCGATAAGGTATCCATTTCTTCCATGTGAACTTTATGATTCTTCCTATCGAAATCTCTAAAGTTCCTGAATTTTTGTTTTTACGCGTTTAAAGGTTGAAGGTGCGGTTGAGAGTTTGAGCCATGAGATACTAACCATTCAAGGAAGAGGAGATAAAAACGCTGCAACATCGCTTTTAGATAAGTACTGCACTATCACCGGACCATTGAAAACCGCTCTTGAGAAGCTCGAAAGCGTTAAGGTACATTGTAATAAAACACTAAAATTGGCTCGAGATTTCGACATTTTTCACATGTATAGACTGACCCGCCTTCTTCGTTCATTCAGGTACCGGTGGATATATCTCCGACATTCCCATTAGCAGATGCGTTGATGAATTGAGTTCTCAAGTGATACTTCATAACCAAATTCTGGATTTGAAAGAACTATCTGAAATGGTGAGATGTGTTTTTCTAATAAAAGTTGCTACCTTTTCATTGATCAACTTTTCAATGTAAGTGAATAAAGTTGAGAACTTTATGATAAAATTGTCAAATTCGGATTCGAATTCAAACAAAAACTTGTATAAAAGTAAGATCAAGGACCATAATCAAACTCGTTATAGAAACAAGGATTTATGAAAGAATTTAAACCACCGAAGATAACATCTTCTTCCGTTGCTAACTTGCCGGAATCTTGACACCCGAAATACGTTTGGATATCGTCGGGAAAACTCCGGCGCAGTGGAATGGTTTCCGTCGGTGTGGACGGTTCGATTATCTCCTCTGTTTTCGGAAAGTCTGTATCATCTGAAGAAGTTTGATCATCAGGTGATCGGGAATCGTGATCTGTGGCGGAGCTAGGAGTTTCCGGTGCCGGTAAATTAAGATAACGGCTGACGTCAAAGTTGGTAACGGCGTTAAGTCCACGGTACTCTATTGCCGCTATGTCATATGCTCTTGCTGCTTCTTCTTGTGTAGCTGCATGTGAACGGAATGAGGTTTAAAATGTCACAATTTAAAACATTTGGGTCTATAGCATAATTTCAAAAACTATTCATGCCATTCGTATAAATATGTTTTTTTCATTTTTACTAAAGTTTTTCCAAAGTGTTATTTGGATATCTATCACACATTTGCCTAATAGAGTTTAATGGTTTGTGTTATTATCGTAATCGTATTATGAATTGAGTTTTTTTTTTTTTTTTTGTTAAAAGGGTTTTATGATTTGAATCAAATCCAATAATGTATCTTTGTGAGTTTTAGACTCGACAAAACAAAACAAATACGAAAAAGAAAACATATAGTAAGCAAGGTATGAATTAGCCAAGTTGGATGATGAAATTAAAAAAGTTCAAACAATATAATAAATAGCTTGATGTAGTAGATAGGTTTGGTGATCTAGTTCCCAACCAACAAGATTTGATTACCCTCTTAAAGGTGCTATTAAACAATGAGTTCATATAGTATCAAACACCCCTAAATATATACATTTTATTAATATCTTAGAGCATTTGCATCGGTATGTTTTTAAGGAGTTTCTTAAATTATAAAAATAATAAATACACGCTGAAGATTCACCAAAAAAAGAAAAAAATATAAACTGAAAAAAAAAAAAAAAAAGGTGAGAAGTCTTTTACGTTTCTTTAGATGAACCCGTTCTCATATTTTTTAGAGACTCACATGCCAATTGTCATAGTTTAATTGATTATTTGTGTTTTTATTGCTTTAAAAATTAAATAAATAACTAAATTAATTTTAAATTATTAAATTAGAGATTCTTTGACAAGCACCGATAATGATGCTCTTATGTATATTCTTTGGAATTTTTTTTATTTCTTATGAGATCTACCATGTGTGTGACTTAAATTTTCTTGAAGTTGTTGACAAGAAGATAAAAATTCTTGGAGTTGTTTGTTTGACCACACACACGTTCATGCATATCGTGACCTTCGTTTGTCTATCACTCCTACTTTTATACGTGTAAAAAATATACGAAATCATGTAATTGTCTAAAGTATTTGTATAGTAATAGCCCACTTGATAGGAGATTATAGAGAATAACTCCACTTTTTATACTATTCCAAATTTCAAGATTTGAAATTACTAAAAATGGGTTTTACTAAATTAGGAATTTGCTATTTTCATAAAATATTACTATCCAAAGGAAAAAATATAAAGTAAGGATAAATGAGATTACATACCGTATGTTCCAAGGTATAGATATTTATTACCAAACACCCTTCCAATTCGAGCTTCCCATCTCCCATTATGGTGATGCCTGCAAATCCATGCTTCAACAACTTTTGTATACGTAATAATCTTTAAAAAATTCTAATATAACTATTTGTTTTGAAGATGTATTTACCTTGCAACGCCTCTGTATTTTGATACACCACGAGAAAATCCACTACTTTTTCTACACCAAAGTGATGTACTTTAATTAGTATAAACTATATGGTTTATCAGTTTGACATCATTGCTTGATTAGTTAGAGATTTTACCTTCTCAAAGATCCGATGTATTCTTCCTTAGAATTGCCTTCCATTTCTTTGACGTCTTCTTCATAATTAGACAACTATAAATCATCACCAAAGAAACAGGAAATTAAACATTTCTTGCTAATTTAAAACAATTTCATTTTGATGAAGAAATTAAATCGGTATTGCATTACAAGTAGTATACACATTCTTGTTTCTTGTATTCTAAAATCTAGTAGGCGAGAAGATTGTGAAGCAAGCAAAGATCATGATATAAGTAAATTTTAAACATAATTAAAATTTTTGTTTAAAGAAGATTAGTATATTGATTTGGAGAAAAATTACAGGGAAGTTCAAGAGTGTGTCTCCTCCCCAATACTTCAATGCAGCTAAGTCATAAGCACGTGCTGCTGCTTCTTCTTCGTCATAAGCCCCTATCCATAAAACCATATTATATAATGAGATTTAATAAGAATGTACATACAATAAGGTTATAAATAAATCTTTTAGCAAAAAAAAAAATTTAAATTACATTTTTTATAGAGTTAGAAAAAGGACAAAATACGAATTGCGTTGGACCCAAAAAGAACAGCTAATAATAAATAAAACCGGCTCTACCAATTTCGGTGGAATTCATTCTTTAATTTATAACCACATCACACATGTATTTGTGGACTTTTTCATCACTTTGTCGAGAAGTATTTAAAAGAAAAAAAAAAAAAAGCAAAAGTACAATACTTTATTTAAAATCTGAATTTTTAAAAAACTTCTCTAAAATTGACGTGGATATTTTCTAAAAATAAAATAAATAAATATCTCACCTAGATAAACTGTACATGATGAGTCAGCATCCATCATCCATTGCACATCACCATCATCAAAAATACACCAAATCCAAAAATAAACAAAATATTAGGAAAAAAATCAAATCAAGAACATCGAAGAAGGAGAAACAGGAGTTTCCGACATCATTGGAATCCAATCTAACTAATAAAATCTTGTTACCACGAATATGTGTATGTTATAGATGTAACACAAACCTTGTCTTCCTTTCTTGGTTTGTGTCTCGTTCAAACTATTCTTATCCCACAAATGCGCTTCATATCTCCTTGTCCATCTATGCCTATTTAACCGGAAAAATAAATCAAGAAATTACCAAAAAAAGAAAGATGATAAAACGATGTCGGTTAGGGTTTAGTGATGTTTTTGTGAGAAAGGGAACCTTGTGACGCCTCTGTAGGAAGAGCTGCGTTGAGGAGGAGAATTTTGAGGCGGCGACTTGCGTTTGCGTTTGGTTTTAATGACAACAGACGCAGACGCTGTTTTGTCGATGATTTCGTCATCGTCCACTATTGTTTTCTTGCTCCGGTGAGAGACTTTTGCCATTACCAGTGAGTGAATAATAGAAGAGAATGAAGGAAGAAGAGAGACAATGGTGAAAAGAGAGGTTTTAATGAGACAAAGATAGTTGTGAAATGGTTGAGTATTTATATTGATTCTTTAGTTTCTTTTTCTTTTTTACTAACAAAATATATTCGATTTTTATCTTCTTTAAATTTGATAGTGTAAAATATTTTACTCATCATTTTGTCAAAGCTAATGATATTATGCTTTTTACATATATGTTACCATTTTTTGCACTTTACTTAGTTAGTTAGATTGATTATTTAACACCGCTAAGAAATCCTTTAATTAGAATGAGCCATTTTTCAAGGTGAATAATATAACTCAGCTAATCAACTCTAATGCTTTGTCTTTTCAACTAATTCGAGTTTGACACGTGTAAGGATCTACTTAGTGAAAGAAAAAAATTGGAGATAGTAGGCAAGCAAAATTTGATGTCTAAAGATTTATTATATCTTCTTGGTTCATCTACTTCTTCGGTCGGCCCATGAGGAATGGAATGCCTAAAGAGCAAGAAACTTTGTTATAGTTTTTTCCTTTCTTTTTTTTTTTTTTTTTTTTTTGTCAACAACTCCATATATTAAATCACATTTGGTCGGTAGAAACATCCCGAAATCGGGTACTTTCTATCGACTCATCGAGATCTACATGGGAAAATAAATGGTTACGTTTTCGTGCCGCTTTTGCAAGGACATCGGCACGGTCATTACATGAACGAGGAATACAAACTAATTGAAAGGACATAAAGTGTTCTCTAAGTTTTGCGAAGTGATCTAGCTCAGACTGAAAAGCTGGCCAGTCTATCGGATCGTCGGTCATCGTCAATAAGTTTGAGCAATCCGTCTCAAATCGGGCCCTAAGTATATGCTTCTGAATAAGACAATCCATCGCCCAGAGGAGTCCCTCAAACTTTGCATGTAAAGCTGATAGACTTCTTCGGCATCCCTGCTTGCCGGTGTGAGTTTGACCTGATGTATCAGTGAGAAACCATCCGAGACCGCTAGTGGGCCCTTGATTTGCCCAAGATGCGTCCACTTGGCAGATCGGGATATGTGGGTGCTCGGATCGGGTGGTATCTTCCGTCACGGTAGTATCTCCTTCCTCCCCTCCGTCTTCTTCTCTAGCCAAGTTTGCGCACCTCCAACTTTCTTCCTCTAGCTGGGCTACTTGGAGCGTAATCGCGGCTGATACATTCTTTCCATTAAAGAGTCTGTCGTTCCTAGCCTTCCAAATGAACCAAATGATCCACGGGAATGTATCCCTTTGTGGTTTGGGGAGACCCTTTTTTTTACCCTCCAAAATAGGAAATCCATATTTTGGTATAGGGATGTACTCGGGAAATAACCCAGAAGGGACGGATAGTCCGATAAAGCCCACACCTGCAAAGCCGGGGGGCACTTAAAAATCATATGATTAATTGTTTCCTCTAGTGCACCACATCTGGGACAACTCTTATCGTTTCCAAGGTGTCGGTAAGTCAGTCGTTGGCAAGTGGCTATACACCCCGTTAAGGCTTGCCACATAAAGTGTCGAAGCTTTCCGGGGGTCTTGATTTTCCACATTTGGCTAAGCAGACCTGTGATGCTTGGCTCAGATATCTGTTGAGGTTGTAGTCTACTTTGGTTTGTGGTGTGTAGTAACTCGTATCCAGATTTAACCGTATACATTCCTGATTTCGTATAACTCCACGCATAACCGTCTAGTTTGAAAGTTCTACTAGGTTTCAACCCCAGAATTAGGGCGACATCCTCGGGATGGAATAATTCCCGGATTATTGTGTGATTCCATTCTGGTAAGTTATGTAACATGAGTTCTTTAACCAGAAGATGGGGGTCTCGCCGGATATGTCTATCTAGGTGTCTTGGTAAACGAGCCGGTTTGTCTGGAATCCAAGGTTCACTCCAAGTCTTGGTATTATATCCAGAGCTTATAGTCTTCTGAAGGCCTAGTCTGAGCAGGGGTTTAGCCGCCATAATGCTAGTCCAACCATACGAGGGGGATCTAGCCTCCCGATCTATCATCAGGGATAATTGGTGATAGTATCGTCCACGTAGCACTCTAGCAAGGAGAGATGTTGGAAAGTGGATCAACCTCCACAATTATTTTGCAAGGAGGGATAGGTTAAACTCGTGAAGATCTCTGAATCCTAGTCCGCCTGCGTCTCGAGAAGTACAAATCTTATTCCAGGCGATCCAATGCAGTCCTCTACTATTTTGGCGGGAACTCCACCAAAAGTTGGATATTGCGCTCCTCAGTTTATCTGTGATACCCTGAGGGAGTAAAAAACATGACATAACATATGTCGGAAGGGCTTGTGCCACTGATTTTACTAGAACCTCTTTCCCTCCTTTGGAAAGGAATTTTGCAGACCAAGTATTAATACGGTTGTTAAGGCGATTTTGAACATAGGCGAATACTTTTTTCTTAGAGCCACATATTTGTTCTAGTAGTCCTAAGTACATGCCCATACCTCCTTGGCTTGTTATGCCGATGGCTCTCTTGATTTCTTTTTTAATCTGCTGATCCACTCTATTCCCAAAAAATATAGAGGATTTGTTGGGATTTAGTTGTTGACCAGATGCATCGCCATAGGTTTTGATAATTTTTAAGATCTCTGCACATTGCAGGACGTCTGCTTTGCAGAAAAAGAGGCTATCGCCGGCAAAGAGGAGATGGGAGACTCTCGGGCTTGCTTGAGCAATTCGTAATCCTGTTATACGGGATTCTTCCTCTGCTCCTTTGAGCAGGGAGATGAGAGCTTTCGTGCATAGTATAAATAGAAAAGGAGATAGGGGGTCTCCTTGTCTAATTCCCCGGGACGGTTTAATTCTTCCTTTCGGCACTCCATTTATCAAAACTTGGTACGATACCGATGATATACAGAACATAAGCCATTTGACCCATTTTCTGAAAATCCCAGTTTTAGCATAACGGCTTCTAGGAAACTTCATTCTACCCGATCGTAGGCTTTACTCATGTCAGTCTTCATGGCCATGAAAGTTTCTCTGCAACTCTTGTTGGTCCTTAAGGCATGAAAGTTCTCTTGAGCGAGTAAAATATTATCCGTTATTTGACGTCTCGCCATAAAGGCCGATTGTGTCTCCGAAATTAGGTTCGGGAGGGTCTTTTTTAGCCGGTTACAAAGGATCTTTAATATGATCTTGTAGCTGACGTTACACAAACTGATTGGCCTAAATTCTGTCATCGCCCGCGATCTGTTTATTTTTGGAATAAGACAGATGTTTGTTTGATTCAGTCGTGGATCAAAGGAACCAGTGTTGAAGAAGTCTTTCACTAGTTTTATTATGTCTTGGCCCACCACATGCCAGAATCTCTGATAAAATCGACTTGTCATACCATCGGGACCCGGGGTCTTGTCTGGATTTATGTTGAACAAAGCTTCTTTTATTTCGGCTTCTGTCAGGTCGATCGTGAGTTGGTCATTGTCAGTCTCTGAAACCTTCTCGGCAACATACCGGAGTGAGTCTTCCAAATTTTGAGGCTCTGAAGTGGTGAACAATGTCTCAAAATAATTAGTTGCAACTTTTGTGACTCCTTTTTCATTCTCCACCCAATGGCCATGCTTGTTCTTTAAGCAAATTATACGGTTACGAGCTCTTCTTTGTTTAGTTGTAGCATGGAAAAACCTTGTATTTCTATCCCCGTTGATATGCTCAAATTAACCTAGAGCTAACTCTCTCAAATTAAGAGATCAATGTAGTACTTTAGGTATCGAAATCCACAGGGAATCAGAAAACACAATAGATTTATGAGTTCGAATTATGCTAAGCAAGATTATAAGAATGCAAAAACAAAGCAATAAAAACTATTGTAAATCAATTAGAGAAAAGCGCTAGGCACAGGGAAATCTCCAGTGAATCAAAATTGCAGATAAATCAATTGATAGGATTATTAAAGCACAGTTCTTGAACTTGAACACGAAAGTAAAACAAACCAGCTTCCGCTGCGAATATTATCTATGAATAAATCCTAGAAAACCAAATTCCTTTGCGAATCCTATGAATCTAAACAAGCATTAATTTCAGGTTCAATTGTTCACAAAACCCTAAGCCAAATTCCTTTGCGAATAGGAATTTTGCTCATCAAAGACTAGATCAGGAAATTAATCAAACTCTCGTTTCTATTAATTATCCTAAGATCAGATTTCAGTTCATGACGCTAAAATCAGCAATAAAAGCAAGTCAAGATGAAGAACATTCTAATGATATTATCCTAACAATCAGATCAGATCAGCAATTTATCAAACACTTTCGAATAACCCTAAACCTAATGAAGGAAACTACTCAGACATATCGAATAATGAAAACATAGTTTTATTAAAAGATAAATCAAAGAGTTAAGTAAAATAAAGCGTAAGTCTAAACAATGACTTAGAAAACACATATATAGGGGTACAAAGTCGGCTAGAAACTTAAAAGTAAACATCTGGAAACTTCGGGCTTCGAACGGACTTTTCTGATTAAAATCTGGCCTTGGTCGCGCAGGGTGTCGATCGACACTGATAGATGGTGTCGATCGACACCAACTTCAAACTCGGATTCTTCTGCTTCTCAAGTCGTAGTGTTGAGCGATGCTCAGTGATGGTGTCGCTCGACACAGACTTCAAATCTTCATTCCGAACTTTGCATTTTGCCACTTCATTCCGCGAATGCTCCAAAATCTCCAGTAAACATCTTTTAAGCTCCAATCGTCCTTGTACCTGAAAAGACTCTAAAACCAACACAAAACATAACAAAGACTCTAGATATAGGACTTATATCATGGCTTAAACAGGGTAAAAACCATGATATACCAACTCCCCCAGACTTAGCTTTTCGCTTGTCCCTAAGCAAAACAGTGTTATCACTCCTTTAGGAACCACATACCTTTGCAAAGCTAATCCGGTGATACTTCGATGTGTCCCTAGAAGTTTAGCACTTTTTCAGGTTCAATCCAAACTCCTTAGAGAAACTCAGACTTTCAGTCGCAAACCCCTTAGTTATTTAGGTGCAATCTCATCAAGGGAATATCGATCGCTGGACCTTCTAGATTCTTTCACTTCCTTTAACACTTTCTTGCGTTTCACCCTCTCTCTTCCCTCTGAAACTGTATCCAATTAAGGATTTTCATAGAGATGCAATGCATTTGCCATTGTGATGGCGGGTACCTCAGCAGAGGGTCCTTTACCATTTGTATGCTCCATTTTTGAATTTGGTTGCACTTTTCTGCTTGTCTTTTTTATTTCCTTGGCATCTCTATGATCACTAGATCAGCTCTCACTACTGGTGTTCTTGTGGAGACAGGGTCATGAGGCTTTCTTTTTTCGATCTAGGACAGTTATACTCGTCATTCGGGAAGAAGTTTCAAGAGCGGTTCATCCTCGCTTTCAAGTGTTTGGAAACTGAATCAAGCCTTGCGATTAGCCAACGTCCTTGACAAGAGATTAGAGATTCATTAGGGGCGGGGTCTTTGACATCTTTTCTGGCGTTCTCCAGAAATTTGAACTCGCTCCGTTAAACCGATCCACTTCCAGTTACCCACCTCAGTAAAACCAGCCAACTTGCATTGGAATGGTCCATGAGTGTTGTTCAAAGCAAGTCTAAAGCAGAGGTTTTGACGCGAAAATTTTAAAATTTACTCAAAAATAACAAAACAAAACTCATAGTTAGCAACTGCCTCCCCCAGACTTAAACTACACTGTCCCCAGTGTTAGTAAGTGATATATCATGGTTTTTACCCATTTAAAGCCATGATATAAGTATGTTTTTGGAGTCTTTTGGGTGTTTTCTGTGTCTTTTAGAGTCTTTGCAGGTAAATATGGAATTGGAGCTAAAGGGAAGATTTTTGAGCATTTTGGAACATCAAGAAAGAAAATGCTAAAGGATCAAGGCTATGACGATCGACGGAGCAAGATGAGCGTCGATCGACACGTGTTTGGCGTTTCAAGAAGATTTGGACAGAAGGTCTAATGTTGATCGACAGGCACCTCTGTCGATCGACACGTGTTTTTAATGAAGACAGATCTTTCACGGGCCCAAGTTTCCACACGTTTCTCCTAAAGCCCAATCCGATTTTTACCTCTTGTATATATAGTTTTGCCTAGGTTTTTATGAAAGGAGAGTTCTATTCTATTGAGACTTAGCAAGAGAGAGATTGAGAGTAGGGAGACAAGTCAGACTCTTTTCAGAGATTTCATCTTCGAACCCTTTTGTACTCTATCTTTTAATGCAGTATTATTCAGTTATTATGCTTGCTTCAATCGTCATGTCGGAGTAATCCATTAGTTAGGTTTAGGGTTTTCAAAGGCTGATGATAAATTGTTAGAACTTTATTACTGTTGGGATCAATCAAATCTGAGTTCTTCACCTTGATAGTTTTAATTCTATTTTAGGATTGATCACCCTGAATTAGATATGATAGGTTGATGGATAGATGCGATAGCATTACTTGTTAGCTGGAACAATATCATAGGTGAGCAGAATTACCTAGATGCAAAGGAATTTGGTTTAGGAATTCTGTGAACAATCAAACTAGAACTTAATGCTTGTTTAGATTCAATAGATTTGCAAAGGAATTTGGAATCTAGGGATCTAGGGATAGATAGTTTCTGCAACGGAAGTTGATTAGCTTTACATTCGTGTTTGAGTTCAAGAACAGCTCTTAATAAATATCCCGACAGTAATTTAGTGCTTAATTTAGAGTCATGCCTGCGAAATATCCGATGCCTAATGCTTCGTTTCATTGAATTAAACAACAACAACCATCGTTTGCTTTCTTTTACTTACTTGCATTTACATTATACATTATTTACTTAGCATAATTCGAATTTGGAATTTCATTTTGTGAATCTTTTCCCTGTGGATTCGATCCCTAAGTACTACTACGATCTCTTAATTTGAGAGAGTAGCTCAGGGTAAATTTGAGCATATCAAATTTTGGCGCCGTTGCCGGGGACGAGATTTCACGATTAGAATTTTAATACTAGAGTTTTGTCTAAGTTTTTCTTTTTTGTTTTAGTCTACTAACTAGTTTCTTTCCTTTGTTCTTTTTGTTTTGGGTTTCAGGTGTATGCCAAGGCCTGTCACAAGAAGCACAACAGACAAGGAATTGGTTGGATTTGATCTTGATACTTTAGCTCTTCTTGAACGAACGAACTACAAAGCGGCTAGAGGATCTAAGATGGCAAACGCTCAGATACCACCGATTGTCTTGATAACTGGAGCAGACGGGGTTCTGCGCGACCCAGAAGGGAACTTTTACAATGCAGCTGGGCAAAGGCTTGATGATGCTGGGAACGCAATTGTGCAACCGCTTGTTCAGGGAAACGCAGGTGGCAGGAACGGCCGTGGTCCAACTTTGGGTGATTACAATCGCCCCGATCAGTTCTATGCCAACCGATGTGCTATTCGCCCACCTCCGTTTCAGAGAAACGACTTTGAGCTGAAACCGGCATTCTTCAGTCTTGTAGCTCAGCATCCTTTCCATGGGCTTCCACACGAACACCCAATGGATCACATTGAGAAGTTTGAGGATTTGGCATCAAGCATTAAGAGCCAAGGGATGTCAAGTGACTACCTGTTCTGCAAGCTCTTTCCTTACTCACTGGGAGGAGATGCTTCTTATTGGCTCAAGCAGCTCGAGCCTGGATCTTTGACTACTTGGGAGGACACCAAGAATGCCTTCCTTAACAACTTCTTTGATGATGCAAGGTCTGAAGATTTGAGGATGAAGATTGCTACTTTCCGTCAGCATGATACTGAGGCATTCAAAGCTTCATGGGCTCGATTCAAGTCTTATCAGAGAGATTGCCCTCATCATGGATTCACACCAATCCAGTTGCTTAGGATTTTCTTTAATGGAGTTGATTGGAGGTATCAGATGACCTTAGATGCTGCGAGCAGTGGAAATTTCACTACTAACTCAGCGGAGGATGCCATTGCGCTCATCGAGAACCTAGCCTCAAGCAACAGTAGCAAGAACGCAGATTTCGAGAGGAAGAAGCTCAGTGGCGACAAAGGTAGTGGTCAGTTTGCTCAGGAAGTCAAGGCCAAGATTGATGATGTGCATAACTTTCTAGTGGGAAAGAAATCAGTTCACTTTGCTGCAGAGGTTGAGACTTTCGAACCAGAGGTTGAGAATGAAGAAGAAGGAGTGAAATACGTCAATGGAACTGGATTTCAGAGTCAGAGGTATGGGAATCAGAATGGGAACAGAGGTTATCAGAGCAATTACCAGAAGAACGACTTTCAGAAGCCGTTTCAGAGCAACTATCAGAGACCTTCAAGCCCGAGCTATCAGAAGAATGACTTTCAGAAACCTTTCCAGAGCAGTAACTACACAAGGACATATGGTTCTTCTTCTTACCAAATGCCTCCTGCTAAGACTCCAGATAGCGAGATGAAGTCGATGCTTGAGCAGATTTTAGAGGGTCAGCAGAAGTTGACTGTGAACTTCAATAGAAAAATGGATGCTATGTACCAGGATCTGAACGGGAAGTTTGAGGCGTTGAACACCCATGTCAAGAAGTTGGACACTCAGTTTGCTCAGTCGGCAGAGAACTCGCGAAGACAAGAGGGATTTCTTCCATCTAGGACTGATTCCAATCCCAAGCATTCAGTTGTTGTTATCACCACGAGGAGTGGAAGGATTCTCCAAGGGGCGAAATTGACTAAGGGATTGAGTGCAGAGCAGTTGGACGAGCTTCAAGAGGTTGAGGACGAAGAAATTTTGGCAGATGCTACACCGTCGATCGACAGGGCTGACCGTCGATCGACAGGGCTTGAATTCCATGATTTTGAAATTTTTCCAGAGACTCAAGCGTCGATCGACACACCTACCTCCGTCGATCGACACGTCCCCCGAACAGAGCCTCCTTTGTCAAAACCTTCAGATAAGCCGGAGGAGAGGGTCTACAAACCCAAGTTGCCTTACCCTAGGAGGGAGAGGAAGTCTAAGGTCGAGCTAGCGGATGCTAAGTGCAAAGCTATTATGGATAAGCTTGTTGTTGAGCTCCCTTTGATTGATGCATTTAAGATAAGTCCAGTGATCCGAAGATACGTGAAGAGGATGGTCACTAAGAACTTGGGGCTTGAGGAAGGAGCTTTAATGATTTCAGAACAAGTGAGTGCAGTGATTCAGAACAGGATTCCAGAGAAACTCACGGATCCAGGAAGTTTTGTGTTGGATTGTTTCATCTTCAAGGATAGGTTCCCAAGATCTTTATGCGATTTAGGCTCAGGTGTCAACCTCATGCCACTGTCTGTTGCTGTTAAGCTTGGAATGACTGATTTCCAGCCTACTAGGATCTCTCTTATCCTAGCCGACAGATCAGTAAGGATCCCAGAAGGAGTACTAGAGGATATCCCAATCAAGGTTGGAGGGTGCTTGATCCCTACTGATTTCGTGGTATTGCAGTACAGTGAGGAGCCAAAGGATCCACTTATTTTGGGCAGACCTTTCCTAGCCACAGCTGGTGCTATGATTGACTGCAAGGGAGGCAGTATTACTTTAAGTGTGGGGGATCTTGAGATGAAGTTTGAGATGGACAAGCTGATGAGAAGGCCTACCATAGATGGTCAGACATTCTTTGTGGACACGCTCACTGACCTCGCACAGGAAGTTTTCAATGAGGTGCATCCCATTGATCCTTTGGAAAGGACTTTGGTGAACTCTGTTATAGAGGAAGATCAGCTTGACGAGGATGCGAGAGGATATGCAAGGATGTTGAGTGCTAGCAAGGAATTGAAACGGTTAGTCTTTAGTGCTGATTTGGGAGTGACTTCAGTGAAAACCACTAAGGATAGTGACTGGAGTGAACAAAAAGCTCCAAAGCTTGAACTCAAGCCACTTCCAGCTGGGCTAAGGTACGCATTTCTTGGTCAAAATTCCACTTATCTAGTTATTGTTAGTGCTACTTTGAATAACGTGGAACTCGCATTACTACTGAATAAGCTGCGCAAATTTCGCAAAGCTCTTGGGTACTCTCTTGATGATATTGCAGGTATCTCCCCAGAACTGTGCATGCATAGGATCCATCTTGAGGATGAGAGCAAGTCATCTATTGAGCACCAGAGGAGGCTTAATCCAAACTTGCAGGAAGTTGTCAAGAAGGAGATCTTGAAACTTCTTGAGGCCGGGATCATCTATCCCATTTCAGACAGTGTTTGGATTAGCCCAGTTCATGTCGTGCCGAAGAAGGGAGGAGTTACAGTGGTGAAGAACGACAAGAATGAGCTGATTCCAATGAGAACTGTGACTGGACACAGAATGTGCATAGACTACCGAAAGCTCAACGCAGCCACCAAGAAGGATCACTTCCCGTTGCCTTTCATTGATCAGATGCTGGAGAGGCTTGCGAATCACCCATATTACTGTTTCCTTGACGGATACTCGGGATTCTTCCAGATCCCTATTCATCCAGAAGACCAGGAGAAAACTACGTTTACATGTCCATACGGCACCTTTGCATATCGCAGAATGCCCTTTGGACTCTGCAATGCTCCTGTAACATTCCAGCGGTGTATGATGTCTATCTTCACCGACATGATTGAGGACTACATGGAAGTCTTCATGGATGATTTCTCAGTGTATGATGATTCCTTCGAGGGCTGTCTTGGGAACTTGGAGAAGGTGTTTGCTAGATGTGTGGAGAAGCACTTGGTTCTGAACTGGGAGAAGTGCCACTTCATGGTGAGAGATGGCATAGTCCTTGGCCATAAAGTTTCAGCTGATGGAATCGAGGTTGATCGCGCAAAGATCGAAGTGATGACAAGTCTTCAACCGCCCACCTCAGTCAAGGAGATTCGCAGTTTCCTTGGACATGCTGGATTCTACAGGAGATTCATTAAGGACTTCTCCAAAATCGCTCGCCCGCTCACCGCTTTGCTCTGTAAGGATGTTAAATTTGACTTTGATACTGATTGTTTATCTGCTTTTGAGCAAATTAAGCAGGCTTTGGTGAGTGCTCCCATCGTGCAACCTCCAGACTGGAATCTACCATTCGAGATTATGTGTGATGCCAGTGATTTCGCAGTGGGAGCTGTTTTGGGTCAGAAAAAGGACAAGAAGCTTCACGCTATCTATTATGCAAGTAGAACACTTGATGAAGCGCAGAGGAATTATGCGACGACGGAAAAGGAACTGTTGGCTGTGGTTTTTGCCTTTGAGAAGTTTAGGCCGTACTTGATTGGAGCTAAGGTGATAGTGCACACGGACCATTTCGCACTCAAGTATCTAATGCAGAAGAAAGATGCAAAGCCAAGATTGTTAAGGTGGATTCTCCTTCTTCAGGAATTCGACATAGTGGTCAAGGATAAGAAAGGAGTGGAGAATGGTGTCGCAGATTATTTATCGCGCATTCGGATTGAAGACAGCATTCCCATTGATGATTATTTTCCAGAGGAAAACGTCCATTTTCTTGAGATTGGGTCCCAAGCGAGCAAGGATGCGATTCGACAGAGTAAAATGGATCCAGAGACCTACCTGTCGATCGACGAGGACCCGTGTCGATCGACACGGGATTTTAAACTCGAATCCAAGATTTCTCTAGAGACGAGTCTGTCGATCGACAGTACCCTACGTCGATCGACACGAGCTGCGACAATCGGATATCAGGTTGTTTGCGCAGTTTTCGGATCCGATAGGCCTTGGTACGCTGACATTGCCAATTACCTAGCTACAAAGGATGTTCCTAGTGACCTTAAAGACTATGAGAAGAAGAAGTTCATGAGAGAGCTTAGGAGGTATTACTAGGATGAGCCTTATCTCTATAGGCATTGTTCAGATGGTCTCTACTGGAGATGTATTGCAGAGAGTGAGACTAGAGGAGTGCTATATCATTGCCATGGTTCTGAGTACGCAGGACACTTCGCCACTTTCAAGACTATCTCCAAGGTTCTACAAGCAGGTTTCTGGTGGCCTACGATGTTTAAGGACGCCAATGCCTTTGTTTCACAGTGCGATGCTTGTCAGAGGAGAGGAAAGATCAGCAAGCGACACGAGATGCCACAGAACTTCATCCTTGAGGTTGAAGTCTTTGATTGCTGGGGCATTGATTTCATGGGTCCGTTCCCGTCTTCTTATGGGAATGAGTATATTTTAGTCGCGGTGGACTATGTCTCTAAGTGGGTTGAGGCAATTGCTAGTCCGACAAACAATGTTGCGGTGGTTATTAAGCTGTTTAAGACCATCATCTTTCCGCGTTTTGGAGTCCCCAAAGTTGTCATCAGTGATGGTGGAACACATTTCATTAACAAGGTTTTCTCTAACCTTTTGACTAAGTATGGTGTTCATCATCGAGTGGCTAGTCCCTATCATCCTTAGACGAGTGAGCAAGTGGAAGTCTCGAACAGGCAGATTAAGGAGATCCTTGAGAAGACTGTGAGTATTACAAGGAAGGATTGGTCTAACAAGCTGGATAATGCATTATGGGCTTACAGGACAGCTTACAAGACGCCCTTGGGAACTACTCCTTTTCACTTGCTATATGGGAAAGCATGCCACCTTCCAGTGGAATTAGAGCACAAGGCAGCCTGGGCAGTGAAACAAATGAACTTCAACATCAAGCCTGCTGTCGAGAGGAGATTGATACAACTGAACGAACTGGATGAAATCAGACTTCAAGCCTATGAGAACTCCAAGATATACAAGGAGCGCACTAAGTCTTATCATGATAAGAAGATCATCTCCAGGAAATTCGAGCCAAATGACCAGGTACTCCTGTATAACTCTCGTTTACATATCTTTCCTGGCAAATTACGCTCTCGTTGGTCTGGTCCCTTTACTATCAAAGCAGTTAGGCCTCATGGAGCAATCGTTCTACTAAGTCCAAAAGGGAATGAGTTCATTGTCAATGGCCAAAGGGTGAAGCACTATTGGGCGAAAGCCGAGATTCCAGCAGGGAACATTGTTCCTCTGGACGACGCACCCGTGGGCCTAGACCTGACAGAGTCAAGCTAACGACTGAAAACAAGCGCTGAGTGGGAGGCAACCCACTGGTAAGTCTATTTAAGTTTTGATTTTCGTTTTGTTTTACTAACGTTTTACTTAAGTGTTTCAGATTCAGCCAAAAAAAAAAAAAAAAAATGAGTTTGGACAGAGAGGTCGGTGTCGATCGACAAGCCTCTCTGTCGATCGACACGGGGCGCGGACAGCACGAGGTAAGTTTTTCTATAAAACCTAACTTTGTTCTTCACTTTTTCTAAAATCCCAATATCGTAAAAACCTCTTTTCCATCGCATCTCCCTCGATTTTTCACCAAATCCATCGATTTCTTACTCTATTCCACTCGATTTCTCGCCCTCTTTTCAATTCTAGTCTCCGTTTTCACGATCTGCAAGGTATGTGTCTCGAAATCCTCTCCTTTTATTTAGGCGCGAAGGTTTGAAATTCAAATTCCATCTCGATTCACTTTTTTATTTTGTTCGATTCGTCCTTAATAGGCTTTTTGCTAGTGAATTAGAGGAACCCATATACTTGAATTGAGTTGTTCATCAATTGTTTTGGAATTTAGATGATTTGTGATAAAATTTTGATGAACCATTGATTTAGAAAGAATTGGGTTGAATTCGATGGTGCATAGTGGTTAGGAATGATGATTTTGTTGACATATTGCTTTAAATTACCATGAATCACCAATCGAATTTGGAAATTTTGATTTTCTGAAAACTGTCCCGAAACCAGTCGTGTCGATCGACATGATTATTCGCTGTCGATCGACAAGGCCACTTCTGTTTCAAAATTTCGACTGATTTTGGATTTTGGTGTTTGTCTCTTTTGTGATTTGCAGATGGCACCTAAAGTTCCTCCAAACAAGGGCAAACGTGCTAGAACCGATCAGGGATCGAGTTCTCAACAGATTCCTTACACCATTACTCGCCACGCATCACCGGTTTGGCCAAGGGATGAGAACACACCATTTGCAGTTGAATTTGAATCCGAGACGAAGACTCTGAAGAATGTTCTGCAAAGCAAGGAGGTTGACAATCGTGAGCTTCGCCGCCAATGGGATGATTACAACTCTTAGCTCTACAATGAATGGTTGAAGGTACCAATGGCGCCTACCAAAATCCCCCACCATCTCGCCATGGCTAAGCTGAATATCGAGGATGAAATTAAGACATTATTGGTGAAGGCAGGTTTGACAACGATAGCGACTCGCAACGAGGGTTTGTACCCCGATTTGGTCAGGCAGTTCTTTGCCTCGGTGAAGTTGGGTTCTGATGCAACGAATGATGAGGAAAGGAAGGATCCAAAGAACTTCAAGATGACCTTCTGCGCCAATGGGAGCCGGTATGGGATTTCTGCTAAAGAGATTTCCAGGATTTTCGAGTTTCCTGAGGTTCCAGCTGGGGACCTTCCGTCGGATATTGATGGAGGAGTGCAGACACTTTGGCATCTTATTGGTGCAGGTCCTTACATCGTGGGCAGTTCCACGCACTCGGACATACGTCATCCGGTCATCCGTTATCTGGTTAGGTTGTTCTCCACTACTATCTTGTGCAAGTTGGAGCCAGGGAAGTTGAGGAAGCATGAGTTGGTTCTGCTTTCTTACGCTTTGAGAGACCTCGTACCTAACGAGACATGGGCCACTGGGTATCAACCCAACATGGCAATGGTTTTCATGGATTATCTACACTCGTTGAGGCACACTCCACTCACGGCTACCACTTTCGGTAAGAAGAAATTTACTGCGGGGAACATGCTTACACCGATATTCAGGCGATGCAAGATCTCCTTTGTTGGGTACTCCTATGACACCACGCTCGGGTTTGTGGACGAGGAGCACATGTAGAACGCCCACTGGATCAAGACTGAGTATCCTATGAGTTGGGTCTTCCCCATTGCTTTAGGCCAGCCCAGGATGGTAGAGATTAGGAAGGTTAAGGACTTGATGCCAGTCACTACGAATGCATCTCTTCTATCTTTTGAGCCAGCAGAGGAGTTGATTCGACCGGTAGAGGCCACTAGGAAGATGACGACTAGAGGAATCGGTCCTTTACGCGCTAGCACTTCTGCACCACCACCAGAGCACCTCCATGTTTTCCCTTCAGCTCCGCGCGGTAATCTGAACGAGGAGGAGCGATTTCAGTGGCTTACTCGCGCACTTCAGTCGACTTGGGATGTTTTATCATGTAGGTCCAATTGTGTACGTCCTCGCACTCCATCTCCACGACCATCTCCATCACCAGATTCTCCAGCCACGAAAGAGGACGACTAGATCTCCTTTTCACTCTATCTTTTTCTTTTTGCTTTTATCTTTTCTTTTTGCACTATTTGAGTCATTTTTATGTTTTCTGTTGAGTCAGTTTGTTTTGATTTCTCAGGATTTTAGAACTTGATCATCTTTATTTATGGATTACCTTGTGTTTTCCTTTTGACCGTTTGTTTATTTTGATGTAGAAGCAGTTTCAACACTTGATCAAACCTTTCAAATGGTTTGACATCATGCAGAATTTCGACAGAGACTCCACTGTCGATCGACAGGGACCTCTGTCGATCGACGGACTTCATTATCAACATCACAGAATTTTGACAGAGACCTCACTGTCGATCAACAGTCATGTGTGTAAATCGACGGAGTCTTCTAAAACCGGTACAGTTGTTCTTCTCAATCAAGTTCCATTTTCCTTTGATTTCTTTCGCCAATCTCTGGCTAGATAACACTGGGGACAGTGTTGTTTAAGTCTGGGGGAGGTAGTTGCTAATTATTGTGTTATGTTTTGAGTTTTTATCGAGTCAGTCCGGTTTTTATGTTTTATTCGGGTCGAAATTCCCCCTTTCCACTTGCTTTGAACAGCACTCATGACCATTATCAACGCAAGTTAGATGGTTTTATTAGGTGGGTAACTGATTGTAGATCGGTTTAACGGAGCGAGTTCAGACTTCTGGAGAACGCCAGAAACGATGTTGCAAACCCCGCCCCTAATGAACTTTAAATCTCTTGTCAAGGGCGTTGGTTATCGTAGGACTTGATTCAGCCTTCAACGCTTGAAAGCGAGGAAGGACCGCTCTTGAAACTTCTTCCCAGTGACGGATATAACTGTCCTAGATCTGGTTGGAAAGGACCCTCAGCTGAGGTAACCGCCATCTTCAAAAGCCTCATAGAACAATAGTAAAGAGAGGTGATCTAGAGAAGTCATAGAGATGCCAAGGAAAGTAAAAAAAAAAAATCTGCAGAAAAGTGCAAGCTTCTAGCTCAGATGGTAAAGGACCCTCTGCTGAGGTACCCGCTATCACAATATTCTTGGTCACCGATAAAAAAAAAATAGAGAAAAAGGCATTGCATCTCTATGATATTCCTTAAGAGGATACAGTTTCAGAGGGAAGAGAGAGGGTGAAACGCAGGAAAGTGTTAAAGGAGGTGAAAGAATCTAGAAGGTCCAGCGAACGATATTCCCTTGATGAGACCGCACCTAATTGATTAAAGGGGTTTGCAACAGAAGAGTCTGAGATTTTCTAAGGGGTATGAGTTTAATCTGGAGGACTGCTAAACTTTTACGAACGCATCGAAATATCACAGGTTAGCTATGCAGAGGTATGTGGTTGCTAAAGGAGTGATTACATCTGTTTTGCTTAGGGACAAGCAAAAAGCTAAGTCTGGGGGAGTTGATATATCATGGTTTTTACCCATTTAAAGCCATGATATAAGTATGTTTTTGGAGTCTTTTGGGTGTTTTCTGTGTCTTTTAGAGTCTTTGCAGGTAAATATGGAATTGGAGCTAAAGGGAAGATTTTGGAGCATTTTGGAACATCAAGAAAGAAAATGCTAAAGGATCAAGGCTATGACGATCGACGGAGCAAGATGAGCGTCGATCGACACGTGTTTTGCGTTTCAAGAAGATTTGGACAGAAGGTCTAATGTCGATCGACAGGCACCTCTGTCGATCGACACGTGTTTTTAATGAAGACAGATCTTTCACGGGCCCAAGTTTCCACACGTTTCTCCTAAAGCCCAATCCGATTTTTACCTCTTGTATATATAGTTTTGCCTAGGTTTTTATGAAAGGAGAGTTCTATTCTATTGAGACTTAGCAAGAGAGAGATTGAGAGTAGGGAGACAAGTCAGACTCTTTTCAGAGATTTCATCTTCGAACCCTTTTGTATCTCTATCTTTTAATGCAGTATTATTCAGTTATTATGCTTGCTTCAATCGTCATGTCGGAGTAATCCATTAGTTAGGTTTAGGGTTTTCAAAGGCTGATGATAAATTGTTAGAACTTTATTACTGTTGGGATCAATCAAATATGAGTTCTTCATCTTGATAGTTTTAATTCTATTTTAGGATTGATCACCCTGAATTAGATATGATAGGTTGATGGATAGATGCGATAGCATTACTTGTTAGCTGGAACAATATCATAGGTGAGCAGAATTACCTAGATGCAAAGGAATTTGGTTTAGGAATTCTGTGAACAATCAAACTAGAACTTAATGCTTGTTTAGATTCAATAGATTTGCAAAGGAATTTGGAATCTAGGGATCTAGGGATAGATAGTTTCTGCAACGGAAGTTGATTAGCTTTACATTCGTGTTTGAGTTCAAGAACAGCTCTTAATAAATATCCCGACAGTAATTTAGTGCTTAATTTAGAGTCATGCCTGCGAAATATCCGACGCCTAATGCTTCGTTTCATTGAATTAAACAACAACAACCATCGTTTGCTTTCTTTTACTTACTTGCATTTACATTATACATTATTTACTTAGCATAATTCGAATTTGGAATTTCATTTTGTGAATCTTTTCCCTGTGGATTCGATCCCTAAGTACTACTACGATCTCTTAATTTGAGAGAGTAGCTCAGGGTAAATTTGAGCATATCAGTAAGCCTAAGATTGGTGAAAATAAATAGATAGAAAACGAAACGTAAGAGAAAAAAATCAAGTGAGAATTCGTACCAGGAGGCAGTGTCGATCGACACTCATAAATATGTCGCGTCGAGCGACTGAAGTTCAAGTCGATATATTGGTGGATTTTGTTGGTGTCGAGCGATGCTCCTGTTGGTGTCGCTCGACACCTACATCTAAAGAGCATTCTCACTTGCGTTACAACGTTTAATCTCCTGAAAACCAAAACAAAAACAAAACCAAACAAAAAATTGTAAAAGAAAATGAAAAGAAAACATAAATATTAAACTTACAAATGGGTTGCCTCCCATTAAGCGCTTGTTTTTAGTGTGTTAGCTTGACTGTTTCGAGGCACTTAGAACTATGGTGGATCTTGAGGAAGTATGGTACTACCTTTATCCTTGATGGAACTCGCAGCAGCTTGTTTTATTCGAACCTTCTGGATGACTCCCCCAGACTTATCAGAAACAATCTCAGGGAAAAGTCTCATTGTCCTCTCCATCATCTCCTGAACAACCGCTTCTCCTTTTTCGTTTAGCCCTTGAGGAATGATGATTCTCATTTTGGCGAATGGCTTTGAACTCCTCTTAGGTTTCATCTCTTCTTTTCTCTTTCCTGCAAATCCATCAGAAAAACCAAACTTTCGAGGAACTCGAAGCTTGCATGAGCGCGTAACAGGCTTTTCATCTTTAATGAATGTAGAAGAGACAGAATTAAGTACAAGGGGTTCATACCTGGGCTCTTCATGAGGTATCTCAGGAGATGGTTCTGAAACGACCACTTCTTCAATGATCTCAGCAGGAATATCTTTCGAAGGCTCCTTGATTGGTTCGTCATCCAGCGATGTATCCACAGAGAAAGCTTGACCATCAATGGTGGATTTCCTTCTTGTTGTCTCCATGTCAAAATCCATGACAATATCACCATGATCAAGCTTTATCTTCCCTTTCCTCACATCGATTTGAGCTCCGGCAGTAGCTAAGAATGATCTCCCCAAAATCAGAGGATCTGCAGGCTTATCGTTGTATTCCAAAACCACAAAATCGGCAGGGATAATGCAATCCTGAATCCTGATTGGAACATCCTCCAAAATCCCTTTTGGGAATCTCCGGGATCTATCAGCTAGCGTAAGAGACATCCTAGTTGGCCTGAAATCAGTCATTCCAAGATCAATAGCGACAGATAATGGCATTAAGTTAATTCCTGAACCCAAGTCACAAAGAGAATGAGGAAACTGCCCTGTTGATATGGAGCAATTGAGCACGAAGTTTCCTGGATCTGGCAGCTTGACAGGAATCCTGCTTTGAATCATTGCGGTTACTTCCTCTGAAACCACCATGTCCTTCTTCTTCTTCTTAGGTACTGGAGGAGTATTCAAGAGAATCGCTCTGATATCTCTAGTCAGCAGTGCTCCCTCCTCAGGACTAATACCATTAGCTGCAAGCCGCTTGACGTATCTCCTAAGCGCATGAGAAAGTTTAACTGCATCGATCAAAGGCATCTCAACCATGACCTTATCAATGATCCGCTTGCAAATTTCCTCCTCAACCTCCTGCTTAGACCTTCTAGCTCTGGGAAAAGGAACTGGAGCCTTGTAGACGTTCTCCTCAGAAGCAATTGCGATAACCGCAAAATCAGGCTCTGTCAGGACGGGGTGTCGATCGATACTCTTTGTAGTGTCAATCGACACTAACTCTTCTGTCGCGATCCTTGATAACTCCTCGAGTGCTGTCGATCGATGCTCTGGCTCAGTGTCGATCGACACTTGTTCTACTGTTCCAAAAATCTCGTCCAACTCTGCGAAATAATCCTTCGTTTCGGTGTAAACAGCATTACAAGTGCTTCTTGGGTTTGCATCGGTCTTCGCGGGAAGGAAACCGTCTTGTCTCCTAACAGATTCAGCAGTTTGCGCAACTTGTGTATCCAATTGCTTCATATGAGCGCTCAATGACTCGAATTTTCCATTAAGATCTTGATAGACTGAGTCCAACTTCCCATTGAAAGTAACTTCCAACTTCTGCTGTCCATCTAGGATCCGCGCAAGCATAGCTTTTACCTTATTGTCTTGCTCAGGAGGCTTCTGGTATGATGAGGAACCATAGCTTCTGTTAAAGTTGTTGCTCTGGAAGGGCTTCTGATAGCCTTGTTGATTTCCATACTTCTAAAATCCGGCTTGGTTGATGTAATTCACATCTTCTTCTGCTGTCTCAACTTCCTGAGCAAACTGAATAGACTTCTTGCCCACAAGGATACTTTTCATAGAATCCAGCTTCGCGTTCATCTCAGCCAAGTGCTTCCCACCATCCTTGTTCTCACTCATCTGCTTCCTCTCAAAATCAGCATTCTTCGTACTGTTGCTAGAAGCCAAGTTCTCGATGAGAGTGATTGCATCTGCTGGGTAGTTGGTATTGAAGTTACCACTACTCGCTGCATCCAGTGCCATCTGATACCGCCAGTCTACTCCTCTGTAGAAGATGCCTACAATTGAACGTCTGTGAAGCCGTGGTGAGGACAATCCCTCTGATAGGACTTAAGTCGCGTCCATGCAGCCTTAAAAGCTTCTGTAGGACCCTGCTTGAAAGAAGTAATCTTCGTCCTTAGCTCTTCAGACCTCGCATCATCAAAGAAGTTGTTCAGGAACACGTTCTTCGTGTCTTCCCAAGTAGTCAGCGATCCTGGTTCTAGCTGCTTCAACCAGTAAGAAGCATCCCCACTAAGAGAGTATGGGAATAGCTTGCAGAAAAGATAATCGTTGGACACACCATTGGCCTTGATGCTTGAAGCTAAGTCCTCGAAGTTCTCGATGTGGTCCATAGAATGCTCATGAGGAAGACCATGGTAAGGGTTCTGAGCGACTAGGCTGAAGTAAGCAGGCTTCAGCTCAAAATCATTCCTCTGGAATGCAGGTGGTCGAATCGCAGCTCGATTCGCATAGAACAAGTCCGGTCTGTTGAAATCAGCTAGCGTTCTAGGTCTGTCCTGGACTGGGTGTCGAGCGACACCATGTTGGCGTCGATCGACACCAAGTATTCCATCGGGTTGAGCGATTTGATTCCCTTGTTGCTCGACGCGAATCTCATTCGGGTGTCGAACGACACCGTTGTGGTGTCGAGCGACACCAGCTTGATTTTCGAACACTGCTCCTTCGTCAACTGGCTCGACAATCTCCTCGACGATCACATTCCCATTGTCGTTGATCCTCTGCCCTTCAGCATTGTACTTCAGTCCTGCTGGATCACGCAGAACTCCATCTTCTCCAGGAATCAATATAATATGTTCTTGAGCAGCCATCCTCGCTGCTCTCCTATTCTCACGTTCTAAACGTGCCAACTCCTGAAGATTGTATCCCACTAGTTCCTTGTCCTTGTTGCTTCTGGTATTGCGATTTCGCATGTACGTGAAAAGCAAAACAAAAAGAAAAAGAAACTAGCAAAGCAAAAATAAAAACAAAAACCTAGACAAAATCCTAATAAAATAAATCTAATGGCGTTGATTCCCCGGCAACGGCGCCAAAATTTGGTATGCTCAAATTAACCTAGAGCTAACTCTCTCAAATTAAGAGATCAATGTATTACTTTAGGTATCGAAATCCACAGGGAATCAGAAAACACAATAGATTTATGAGTTCGAATTATGCTAAGCAAGTTATAAGAATGCAAAAACAAAGCAATAAAAACTGTTGTAAATCAATTAGAGAAAAGCGCTAGGCACAGGGAAATCTCCAGTGAATCAAAATTGCAGATAAATCAATTGATAGGATTATTAAAGCACAGTTCTTGAACTTGAACACGAAAGTAAAACAAACCAGCTTCCGCTGCGAATATTATCTATGAATAAATCCTAGAAAACCAAATTCCTTTGTGAATCCTATGAATCTAAACAAGCATTAATTTCAGGTTCAATTATTCACAAAACCCTAAGCCAAATTCCTTTGCGAATAGGAATTTTGCTCATCAAAGATTAGATCAGGAAATTAATCAAACTCTCGTTTCTATTAATTATCCTAAGATCAGATTTCAGTTCATGACGCTAAAATCAGCAATAAAAGCAAGTCAAGATGAAGAACATTCTAATGATATTATCCTAACAATCAGATCAGATCAGCAATTTATCAAACACTTTCGAATAACCCTAAACCTAACGAAGGAAACTACTTAGACATATCGAATAATGAAAACATGGTTTTATTAAAAGATAAATCAAAGAGTTAAGTAAAATAAAGCGTAAGTCTAAACAATGACTTAGAAAACACATATATAAGGGGTACAAAGTCGGCTAGAAACTTAAAAGTAAACATCTGGAAACTTCGGGCTTCGAACGGACTTTTCTGATTAAAATCTGGCCTTGGTCGCGCAGGGTGTCGATCGACACTGATAGATGGTGTCGATCGACACCAACTTCAAACTCGGATTCTTCTGCTTTTCAAGTCGTAGTGTCGAGCGATGCTCAGTGATGGTGTCGCTCGACACAGACTTCAAATCTTCATTCTGAACTTTGCATTTTGCCACTTCATTCCGCGAATGCTCCAAAATCTCCAGTAAACATCTTTTAAGCTCCAATCGTCCTTGTACTTGAAAAGACTCTAAAACCAACACAAAACATAACAAAGACTCTAGATATAGGACTTATATCATGGCTTAAACAGGGTAAAAACCATGATATATCACCCGTGGCAATGCCAATTGACTCTACTCTTTGAGTGCCAATATACTTCTTCTTCTTCTCGGAAGGCATGGAGGAGTTTTCTTCGGATTTCTTCCACTTCCTCTAGGGTGGAGTCATCATCATCGTTAGCTTGGTCTAATTGATCTTTAAGCTTCTCAATTAGTTTGGCTGAATTAGTGACCGTCGTTTTCCTCCATCTCAAAATGTGTGACCGGCATGAGGATAATCTTTGATGGAAATCCCTACGTGGGGTCCCACTAGAGATGCCCCATCCTGACGTCACAGTTTCTTTAAATCCGGGTTTCCTGATCCATCTTTTATCGAACCGGAAGTTTTTTTGCTTGTGTTGAATTGTGGATCGGACTCTTGCTACCACTGGTCTATGGTCGGAGCCCCAAAGTTTTTGATACTCTACCATAGTGTGGGAAAAGAGGGTATGCCAATCTTCATTACCTACAGCTCGGTCTAGACGGTATTTTACCTTCGTTCTTACATTACCAATTTTACGTCGTCCAACCCACGAGAGTGGGTTCCCAGTATGTGGGAAATCAACCATTCCACAATTATCTAACATAGTTCGGAACGGTATAAATGAGGACTCCGGTCGACTTCGCCCACCTCGTTTTTCGTGATTTCCGGTGATCTCATTGAAATCGCCTATCATGAGCCAAGTGTTTTGCCGAATTGTACCCATTCTCGTGAGGCGTTCCCATCCACGTTCTCTGTATTCTACTACCGGATCACCGTACACAAAGGTCATAAAAATCTTATGTCCTTCAAATGTAGATTCTACATCTATCATACGATTATCTGAATAGGAAATAGTAACCGAAGGATCATTCAAGCCCACCGCTTTTCCCTCGCGGCTCAACGGTAAAAACCTGATCATAACCGAATTCGACTTGCAAATTTTGCAGAAAATGCCTATTGTTTTTTATTTCCGATAAAAAAAAAACTAGGTAGAAAGCAACGGTGGAGTTCTTTAAGATGGTCTTTCATCAAATCGGCACCCACCCTGTGACAATTCCACGCAAGAATATTCATGGAGTTATTTATTTATTTTTTATTTTTTTCAAACACTTAGGCGATTATACTACTCCTTGATTGGGGATTTTATTGCTTATCACAAATCAAGAGTACTCGTACACCGGGTGTAATCACTTGAGTATGAACAAACATATCATTAAGCTAGAAGAGATTTTTCGGTTTTGTAATTTTTCAAGCAAATCCAGATCTTGACCATCGATTGAAAAATTCGAAGGAATCCGATTGAAAAACTCGAAGCCAACCCAGAATGGTGACTGTTTCTTCGTGATTTTTTGGACACGGCAATAAGCCGGAATGGAGATGATTTCTTTAAAGTCCCGGTCGTGGCCTCCACAACAACAACCACCAAGCTATTTCTTCCGTGTACTGTCAAATCCAAAGCGTTTCTTACTTACTTTATCATCATCGGAGAATCCAAAGCCTTCTTCTTCTTGCTCCGGGGACTTTGAGTTTGAGTTCTCTTCTTCGTTCTTCTTCAACATCTGGTCAGCAGAAGAAGTTTCTCAAACGGACAAATAAAACCAAAGAAACTTTCTTCTCATCTTCAAAAAAACCTTATATCTAATCTCCATTACTAGATCTCGAAAAGAGAAGAAGAAGAGGAAGAAGACGAGAGTTTGGTTGCATCCGTCGTCATTTGCCGGTTAAAATATAGGATTTTTGGATCTGCTGGATGAGTCTTTAAAGTTGGTGGTCTGATCGGAAGCTCGCCGGAGACGAGTGATTGAGGTTAGAACGGATCTCGTCGGGGAAACTTGAGAACAGTAGAGGAGGTCGTGGCTTCAGATCTGATGGAGGGAGAAGCTGGCTGCAGCGGAGGAGGACGGTCGACGGTTGGCCATATCGGATGATTTATCTTATGATTCTTTGAACACGGCAATAAGCCGGAATGGAGATAGTTTTTCAAATATTTTACTGGATTCCTATTGCTTGACAAAGGTGAATCTTTTGAAGTCCACCGTTGGAGTGAGGATTCGTAGATATCTTTGACACAAAGCCTATGAGGTCCAGCTTATTTGAAAGGTGAGATTCAAACCGTCGGGGAAGCAAGAGCTGGCTCTGACTTAATCACCGAGATATTTTTCAAAGGTCTTTGTCTTGGTCTTGTTGAGAATTACGATACATCTCGAGAGGAAACTTCCGAGTAAGATAGCCACCATTAAACTTGATAACATAATTACATCTTCTTCTCCAGGGCCGTCAAGACAACGAGAACATCTTAGCACAAGGCTAGAAAGGAAAATGAAGAGTTTGTTTCTTCCACATGTTTATATTGAGAGCGGAATAGGCCTAAGAGTGTTTCGTCATGGTCTTGTGGCGGAGGGAAAGGAGGAAAAACAACAGCGAACTGCGGTGAGCTCCGGCGAGAGAGCTTCAAGATTATCACCGGAGGAGAGAGATGGTGGAGGGTTTTTGAATTCAGATCTGGTTTTTGAATTCTTGGAGATTGTGCCCGTGAGAGAGAGAGAGGTATGTCCTTACCACCTCAGCCATCAGAAAATAAATCAATCAAACAATCTTCTTCTTCTTCTAACTCTTTCTATCTATAGTTCTTCATCATCATCATCACCAGGCCCGGCCCTGAGGTGAAGCCCAAGAAGCAAAGGCGTTAGACATCACACAATATTAGTAATTTGAAGGGCATCTTGTTCAGAAGATCGGTTATAGTGTAGTGGTAATTCTGTTGTTATTATTGCTTGTGGTCGTAAGTTCGAACCACGGAGGGCATTAATTTTATTTTTTGCTTTAGGCATCAGTTCATAACGGGTCGGGTCTGATCATCACCAACAACTTCTTTCTCCGAATCGTGATCCTACGAGTCTTTACTATTTGATCCGAGTAAAATAAATGTATTATGCTCTCATTATAGGTCAATGTTGTAACCACTATATAAAGGCATAGTCTCCAAACTTAATAAACAAGAAACTCTTTTACCTCTTTACATGTTTCTTGACACATTTACAGTTTATGACTCGTTCTCTAGTACGTTTAAACGCAACTACACCGACGTAAAAATTGTTACACCATACACAACTCTAATTCGTTTTGTTGTTGTTGTTGGATATTTCCTCCATTAGCCTAAACAAATCATGAGAAAAGTGAAGATAATTCTAGAATTATGGAGAGGATTCTAGAATAATAGAGAAGATTAAGTAGAGTTATAGGCAATAAAAAGATTAAGAGTCATGACAACATCCGTTTATACTTTAAAACGCGGCACATAAATGCGGATTTTCAGTATCAAATGCGGATTTAGATTTAACTTACTGTCATGTGGATTTTCCGTTATTATAATTTTAGGTTTATGAATAGTATAGTATGATACATATATTTGAGAAGTTATTGATCTCTACAAAACACATTTTATAAATAGTGCGCTATAGATATTGAAAATTTACTGTTTCCAATAATTTAATAATTTCAGTAATGAGGAGTATGATTAGACGAAAGTCACCAAAGCAAACAAGTAGCGTAACCTTCAAGGTTGGATTTACTAGCACTTTAAACCTCGGTGGAATTTCACTATCACTATAAACTTTCAACCTAAAAACACTTACATTAAAAACCTCCAAACTAGGTTTTTAGTTTGCGCCGCCACATTTTTATTATTAAAATAATTCAGAAAATAATTTTTATTATTAAAATAATTCAAAAAATAATTTTTATTCAAAAAATAATTCAGAAAATAATTTTTATTCAAAAAATAATTTAGAAAATAATTTTTATTCAAAAATAATAATAAACATCACAATAATTTTTAAAAATTCGAAAAAATTGGATAAAAAAATTCTGAAACTTAAACAAATAATAATAAATTTTATAATGATTTTTTTTTAAATAATACATTCCCTTTTAAATTTAAAACTTAATTTTCAATTTTAAATTTGTAAATTTATAATCTTCAAAACTTTAAAAATATTTTAAAAAATCATAAATTATGAAATAAAGCTATGATTTATAACTAAAAATTAAGTTTTCAATTCAAGCCCTCTCTCAATCTTTTCACCCAATATTTTTCGAATTGTGATGTTTATTATTAAAACAATTTCAATCTTCCAACAGTTATAAATTTTTAAAATTCGAAAAATATTGGGAAAATATTTACGCAAAATATGTTTACGCAAATTTGAAAAATATTGGAAAAATTCAAAAAAATTATTTCATAATTTATGATTTTTAAAGTATTTTAAAAGTTTTGAAGATTATAAATTTGGAAATTTAAAATTCAAAATTAAGTTTTAAATTTAAAAGCGAATGTATTATTTTTAAAAAAAATCATTATAAAATTTATTATTATTTGTTTAAGTTTCAGAATTTTTTTATCAAATTTTTCCGAATTTTAAAAATTATTGTGATGTTTATTATTATTTTTGAATAAAAATTATTTTCTGAATTATTTTTTGAATAAAAATTATTTTTTGGATTATTTTAATAATAAAAATGTGGCAGCGCAAACTAAAAACCTAGTTTGAAGGTTTTTAATGTAAGTTTTTTAGGTTGAAGGTTTATAGTGTTAGTGAAATTCCACCGAGGTTTAAAGTGCTAGTAAATCCAACTTGAAGGTTAAAAATGCGATTTTCCCTCGCAATATATAAATATATATCTATTACTTTATCAGAAAGAAAGAAAAACATTTTAACGGTATGATAACAGTCAACTAACGGAAAAGGAAACGCCGTCAGCAGTTCTCTTCCCGGTGAGGAAGACGAACTTTGTTAAATTTTCAGTAAAGGTTTCACCTTTAAAACCTCTAAACAATTTTCTGTTGACGATTTCGATTATACATACACTCACGATTCTTCTTGAACCTCTCGAAATCGGAATAATCACTAAAGATCTTTAAAACGAGCTCTTTTGTAAATCGAACGTTGAGTCCAAGCTCGTGTATGTTGTCTTCTAGTGACTAAAGTATTCAACAAATTCATCAGATTTTCGATTCATGTGCAGCTAATAATACCCATTGGTGAAAACTCGTCAAGATCGCATTTTACTCTTCTGGGCATCTTTCAAAGTTGTCCTTTGATTTTTGGGAATTTGGAAT
Organism: Draba incana; assembly: GCA_963576765.1. Taxonomy (NCBI): domain Eukaryota; kingdom Viridiplantae; phylum Streptophyta; class Magnoliopsida; order Brassicales; family Brassicaceae; genus Draba; species Draba incana. The sequence goes on along the minus strand of OY755209.1, from coordinate 923,876 downwards.
CCATGTCGAATCGATCGGAGGAAGATGAGGTTTTGAGGCGAAGTCACAGAGAAGGAGTTTTAGATCTGGTGTTGAAACGGCCTTTACGGTGGCTAAAAATGCTCATTGAAGAGCTTCACTGGAGTTTCTTCTTCGGTGTGATTATCGTCTATGGAGTTAGTCAAGGGCTTGGTAAAGGACTTAGCAAAGTCAGTACTCAGTACTACTTGAAAGATGAGCAAATGGTTCAACCTTCTGAAGCACAGGTTTATGTTGGTTTGATTCAGATTCCTTGGATTATCAAACCGGTTTGGGGTTTGTTGACTGATGTTGTTCCCATTCTTGGTTATAGAAGACGACCCTATTTCATATTCGCCGGTAAAGTCACTTATCAAGCCTAAAAATGGTTTCTTTTGGGGATTTTGATAGTGAAAAACGTAATCTTTTGTTGTGTTTTGGTAGGTGTTGTAACTATGGTGGCTATGATGGTGTTATCTTTGCATAAGAATCTGCATCTTGGGTTAGCTTTGTCTTCTCTTGTGTTAGGAAGTGCTGGAGTTGCTATAGCTGATGTTACCATTGATGCTTGTGTAACTCAATGTAGTATAAGCCATCCTACGCTTGCTGCTGATATGCAAAGTTTGTGTGGTATGAGTTCATCGATTGGATCGTTGGTTGGTTTCTCACTTAGCGGTGTTTTGGTGCATTGGGTTGGGTCCAAGGTAGACTCTTTCTCTCACTGAATTTAGAGAGGCTAAATGTTAGGTTGCCTCTAATGTGATTGATTGTTGTGGCAGGGTGTGTATGGTTTACTTGGTATGACTTCAGGATTGATTGTTGTGGTTGGGTTGCTTCTGAAAGAATCTCCTTCGCGTAGTTTAGATCGCAAGCATGTAATGTTTTTGCTACCCTTTGGACCAAATTATATTCGTTGTACGATTATCTAATCGAGTATCTCTGTGTGTTCAGGTGAATGAGAAGTTCTTAGATGCCGGAAGCGCGATATGGAAAACTTTTCAGTATGGTGAGGTGTGGAGACCATGCTTGTTCATGCTCTTGTCAGCTTCAGTGAGTTTGCATATTCATGAAGGCATGTTCTATTGGTACACAGGTGCAAAGGATGGACCAAACTTTTCAAAGGTGCTTCATCTCTCGTTTCACACTGTATCGTAATTTTGAGCTCTTGTCTTTTGGCTAATGTAAACATTTTTCTGTTCTATAGGAAGCGGTTGGATTCATTATGTCGTTTGGCGCGATTGGCTCTCTCGTGGGGATACTTCTTTATCAGAACTTTCTAAAGAACTTCCCTTTCCGAAACGTAGTCTTCTGGGCACTTTCTATCTCTGTCCTGTCAGGGTTTCTGGATTTGATCCTGGTACTGCGGATAAATCTGAAGTTCGGTGTTCCGGATTACTTTTTCATCGTGGTAGACGAGTTTGTTTCCCATATGATCAGTAGAATAAAATGGTTACCACTTCTTGTTCTCAGTTCCAAGCTCTGCCCTGCCGGTATGGAAGGCACTTTCTTTGCTTTGCTCATGTCTATTGAACATGTAGGACATTTAGTGTCGTCTTGGGGCGGAGGAGTATTACTCCATGTCCTGAAAGTTACGCGTACTCAGTTTGATAATCTTTGGTTGGTTATTGTGATCAGAAGTTTATTGAGAGTAATTCCTATTGGATTGGTTTTTTTGATACCAAATGTTGATCCAAACTTAGCCATCCTTCCGGCTGAAATGTTAACGAACCGAAGAAATGAAGATGTAGCCGAAACCAAGAAGATAGAGATGACTGCTCTGATTAGTAATGAAGTTTGAGGTTTCGTTGTTTGTTCTTATGGTTTAGAAGATCATCAAACATTTTTTTTCTTGCAATTCATATTAAGCTACTGCTATACGGATAAACACATATAAATATAAGAGTAGTTGGGGAATACGCGAAGGATATAGTCATTAGATACCGCAGTTTTCTCCTGCGATTCCGAGCTTATCTTGTTTGGTATCATATATTACTCTCTGGTTTCTCTGTTGGTAATTTCCGATGATACCGACTTCATTTTCGTATGACAGACTAGCCAAGGCCAAGCAGGCTAGAGAAGCGTCGGGATTGACAAAGTAAAATACACCAGTGACATCCACTTCGAGCGCAGCGTTACCTTCGAAGATCATTTCGATAGTAGGAATGCTCACGTCTTCGTAACTTGTGAGATTAAAACAAGTGTCTAAGATTGAGTAACCAGGAGCTGAAGGATACCCGGAGAATTGTTTCAGAAACTCGGTCTTCACGGCTTTGTAAATGGAAGGTGGTAATCTTGAGATAACCGTTCCTGAATCGATTAGTATCCCTTTACCAAAGCTTGAAGTTTCCAGCTCTACGCCACCGATGGTAATACCGGTGAGATTCAGAATGTAAAATGAATGAAGCTGAGAGTTTTGTACTAATGGAGTGTAGGAAACTACTGAAGTTGAGTTCTTGTAACCGAAAGATAATGAACCGGAAGATCCATCTTCAAGAGAAGGTAAACAGTACGAGAAAACTCCGTCGAAAGCTTTCGTTGTTTGGTAGATTAAAGAAAGTGAGCTTCTTCCTAAACCCATTAGACCAGAAGCTCCTCCAAACAGACCTCTGTTGTTTCTTCCACAACCGAAGATAAAGTTTTCGACTTTCGTGTCTCCCAATTGAATACTTTCACTACCTAAGTCTCCTCGAGTGTATGATCCATCTCCGTAGTTGACAACATAGTCACAAGTCGTCTTTTTGACACCGTTGTTGCCTCCACATTGGCCCGAATTCCCCGTAGCTGCGACAAGATTCGCAGCAAGATTCTGACAGGTGGTTGAGTTGCAGAGAACCGTCTTGTAAGAAGACGAGTTATAAGGGTCATACAAAGGACCTTGTTGGTTGTAACAGGATCTGCAAGGTTTGCATTGGACCCAAGTCAAGTCGCTTCCAGTATCGACGATCAAAGTCATGTTTTTGCCTCCTAAATCAACTGTCACAATGTAATTCAGTGTCTGAAGTTGTACCCCTGAGGTTAGTGGAATCTGAGTTTCTGAAATGGATTGTGTTGTGGTACTTGAGCTCATGGCTTGGATTTTGAGTTGAAGTGATTGGACCCGGAGGTTATCAAGAACTAAGGCTCTTCTTAGCTTCTTACCCCAATCTGTAGTCTTTCCTAAGCAAAGTTCCTTATGTTTCATCTCCAATGTAGTGGATTCTCTTCTTTTTCCTAAATTTCCAATACATAGGCATCAAATTTTATAAAGATTATCATATTTTTATCTCTTTGCAATAAACAAGTAAACATAATTACATAAAAACAGAGTAAAGAATCAACAATTTCAATTCAAAGAAAAGGGAGCTAAAAAAAAGTTATGTAAAGGTAATGACTTTATACTTAAGTGTTTAGAGAATTTTGAGGCTTTGGCTAATCTAACCATAAATCACGCAATTAGTTATTAAACTAAACCAAAAAACAGTATTATCTACATATCTTTCTGACTTTTCTCTATGGTTTTTTTTAGTACTTGACTTCCTCTTTGGTTGGTGAGTGTTTGAGGGAAAAAAAAAAAACATACCAAGATGATTGTGAGAGAAACATGAACTTGAAGCATCATTTGATTTCTTGGGAAACCAAATATTGTTGTGTAGACTAAGAATCTTCTTTTCTTCGACGCCATGAACAACAACACAGGAGAAAACAAGAAGAAGAAAGAAAGGAGAAAGTGAAAGATTCAATGGCAAAAAATTTGCTTTCTTCGACATTTTCGCAAGGAGGATTCTCTTTGCAGAAGCAAAAACAAGAGGTGAGAGAGAAGAGAGATTCTTGGGAAGTTTGGAGGTAGTGAAGAGAACAAAAGAGCAAGGGCTGGCGAGAAGTGGCAAATGAAAGAAAGAAAAAATATAGCACCCCACTTTTGTGTGTGCATGAGAAAAAATTATTGGGGGATTCACGTGAATTACTGCAAGTTATTACAATTTACAATGTTTTTGTAGGGTTTAATATATGGTTAAAAAAAAAAAAACTCCATGTGTGGATGGTGGTGCTACTTCTGTTAAATTCTTAAGAGTGTTGGCCGCTAGTGCAAGTGGAGGATTACAATTTCTCAATATTTTCTTTTATCTTTGTCTAGTACTCATTGTAATTGTGACTAACAAACGTTTGATATACCGTAATTCATAAGCTTATTGACAATATCATGCATGTTCTTCTATATAAAAGTAGACTATAACATTCGAGACATTTTCAAAACCTTTTTGTGTAAGATGTTCTTTAAACATGGTTATCGGGAAAAAAAAGTTTTTAAAAGAAATATGTATTTCGCCTAAACTAGTCATATTTCGTTTATTTCATTGAGTCCTCTATCGTCACATTCCTCACTCATTCTAATGAGCCGGCCCTGATAACATTGTTTTATAATGATTTACGATTATACATCACTAATTAACGTCATTGCAAAGAAAAAACGAGAATGACGTTAGATTTGAATATATATGCGTTTTTTTCTATCATAATATATGCTTCTGATTGGTTTTCAAGAAAGAACAAACAAATACAGAAGAAAAGACTACTCAACCTCACAAGGAATCTAACTGTCGCAACTTCCACTTATGTTTTTATGTTTTGTTTGAGAAAAAAGCAGTAAATATTAACTAAGGTTCTTTTTGCTAGTAATTCTTTTTGAATCTGTCTCGATATTTTTTTCTAACCCATGTATATATACTTTCTTCTCAAGACTTTTACACATATTAGTTTATAATTTTATAATCATTCACGAGATTTTATGTGTGTATCATGGTGATAGTAACTATATTCACCCAAAAAAAAAAAAAAATGGTGATAGTAACTATTGATAGAGGCAGGAGGTTGCGTAGCTATGATTACATCTTGGACGACTATGCAAACTTTTAAATTATAATTAAGCAAGTTGATTGTTATTGTCCGGTATCTTTTGATCTCGATAAAAAAGACTTTAATCATTAAGAAATGAAGAAAAAATTGATTAATCTTGCTCTTGAATTGAGAAGAGACATGCCGTGTGTGATTGCGTACGGTTTTTATTTTAACCATGGCAAGTTGGTACGTGATTTGATTTGCTTGGTGGTTGCCACTAAAGATAAAAGTAATGAGAAGAACATATCACGCCGTTCCTCTCCTTGCTTCGTCTACCTTCTTTAGATATAAAGCATTTCATTCTAACACATCACGTAAAATTTATCATAAACACATAGAATTCTACTACTAAAACGTATAATTCTATCACAGAAATATATAATTATATCATAAAAACATAAAATTATATCACAATAAGATCTCAGGGGGCCTATTAAAAAAAAAAAAAATCTAATTTAAATATATTTTTTTTTTTCAGAAAATGCAATTTCTTTAACAACATACACTCTTGATTTCTTATTTTCATAAAGTTATGAAAAAACTACTTAAAAGTTTTAATGTTTTTATCATACAATATCACTAAATCTTTATTTTTTCCCATCAAATAAATATATTTTTCATAAATTAATAAATAAACTTTTTTTAATTAATTGGGGGTCCTACAAGTTGGGGGGCATGCAAATGTTTCATTTGTTTGTCCCCAAATCCGGCTCTGATTGTATCACAAAAATATAAACTCAACACAAAAACCACATAGAATTCTATATAAAATTCTATTATAAGAACATATAATTCTATCATAAAACGTAAAAACAAAAATTCTATACAGAATGTATAGAAGTCCATCATATATAAAGATAAGGTTATATATGAAAAGTATAGAATTCAATCACTATAATAACACATAATCTTATGACAATAATATAGACTTTTATAATAAAATCATATAGTTATATCATGAAACATAGAATTATATTACAAAGTGATAGAATTATATCACTAAAACATATAAAAACTCTATCATAACATATACAATTCTATCAGAAAACACATATACTTTTATAAGAAAAAATCAGAATCATATCACAAAACATTAAAAACTATCTTAAAACATATAATTATGTAAAAAAATACATAGAATTCTATCAAACAAACAAGATAAATACGTATCACGCAGTTCATATCCAAATCAAACAAGAAGTATGATAAGATGAAAAGAAATCTAGAACAACAAAAACTCCAAATTAGATGGGAGAAATAAAAGGAAAATCTCATTGACATTATCTGGAAAATATTTTCCTTCACAAACATAAAAAAAATCAACACTAGTCGTCCATGTTTCTTCAACTATCCAATCTAACGGTTAAGATCAATAAGCGTATATTAACTTACCATGCACCTCGTTCCACCGAATCAAACCACCTGTTTTCGTTTTCATGTTTACCTTTTACGGCGAATCTACGTGTGCGGGAAAACTGAAACCTTCACGGGAAATCTAGAAGACGATGACACTTTCTCCAGATCCACGATCTAATCACAACAAATCACTAACCCTCGTGTGATTCTCAAAACCCAGAAACCCCTTTTCTCTCAATTCAAAAAAAGATTAGATCTTTAGGTTTAGATTCTCAAATAATGGAATCGGAGCTAAAGGATTTGAATTCGAATCCACCTTCAAGCAAAGAAGACCGTCCTTTGCTAAAATCAGAATCCGATGTTGCAGCAGCCATTGAAGAGCTTGATAAAAAGTTCGCACCTTACGCGAGAACGGATTTGTACGGAACAATGGGTTTGGGTCCTTTTCCGGTAACGGAGAAGATCAAATTGGCGGTTTCGATGGTGACTCTTGTACCGGTCCGGTTTATTCTGGCGATGAGTATTTTGCTTCTGTATTACTTGATTTGTAGGGTGTTTACGCTTTTCTCTGCTCCGTATCGTGGAGCAGAAGAAGAAGAAGACGAAAGTGGAGTTGTGTTTCAGGAAGATTATGCTCATATGGGAGGTTGGAGAAGAAGTGTTATTGTGAGATGTGGGAGGTTTCTCTCTAGGGTTTTGCTTTTCGTATTTGGGTTTTATTGGATTCATGAGAGAAGTAGAGGTCAAGATTCAACAGTGGATTCCAATTCTAAAACTACTTCTTCTGAGGTATAGTAGTTTCATAATGAGAGTTTTTTATATTGGTGGTCTTTATAGGTAGCATTGTAGCTAGGTACTAGAATAATTGTGGCTCAAAGAAGAAGTTTTAGGTTGTTGTACAATTTTATTAGGATGGTACTTATTTGGGGACCTCATTTTTACTGAATTTGGATTTAAGGTTTAGTTCCTACTTGATGGCTTGGTGTTTGTTTTTTTTTCTTTCTATTAATTGGTTTTGGCATTTGTTACAGATTGACCAAAAAGGTGAAGTGGTTAAGGAGGAACCTGAAAGAGCTGGAGTTATTGTGTCGAATCACGTTTCGTACGTTGACATTTTGTATCATATGTCTGCTTCTTTTCCAAGTTTTGTTGCCAAGGTTAGTTGATATAATATGCTACATGGTAGTTCTGTTTACATTAGTGTCTAAAGTTCACATTTTGTGTATCTTTTATTGGTACTGACATTAACCTTTCATTGACTTTGCTTGGTGAAGAGATCAGTGGGGAAACTTCCTCTTATTGGCCTCATCAGGTTAGTTGTGAATGACTTATATAAGTTCTCAATATGTATCTTTGTTTCTGTTATTCGTTTGTTTCGATCATCTCAAAACTCGGATATCTCTTGTTTTTTTTTTTCTGACAGCAAATGCCTTGGTTGCGTCTATGTTCAACGAGAAGCAAAATCGCCTGACTTCAAGGGTGTATCTGGTATGAGACTTGTACAAAAGAAACTTCTTTTCACCTTTTGTTGTTTCTTTGAGTCTCTAGTGTTTCTAAACGTTGTTTTTTTATCTTTACAGGCACAGTTAATGAGAGAGTTCGAGAAGCTCATAGGAATAAATCTGCTCCAACTATAATGCTTTTTCCAGGTTGAGTGTTACTCGCTTAATTAATTTATCGACCAAAGCCAACATTGATTCCTTAAACTGTTTGTTTGGCCTCACCGCAGAAGGAACAACTACCAATGGAGACTACTTACTAACATTCAAGACTGGTGCATTTTTGGCTGGAACTCCAGTTCTTCCGGTTATCTTAAAGTATCCGTACGAGCGATTCAGCCCCGCATGGGATACAATATCCGGGGTGAGTATTTCTTCTGAACAAATTCGCTGTTTTCTCAGAAATTTCTGTGTTTCTTTAGTAGAGATATAAGAATTATGTTTCTTATTTTCCAGGCACGGCATGTTTTATTCCTTCTCTGTCAATTCGTAAATCACTTGGAGGTGATACGGTTACCTGTATACTACCCGTCACAAGAAGAGAAAGACGACCCCAAACTTTACGCTAGTAATGTTCGGAGATTAATGGCCACCGAGGTATTTGCTTCTTAACCGCAGTAAAAACTAGAGACATGTATATAGTTTTGGCTTGTGTGTTTTCGTTTACACACTGTTGGCTCTGCTTTTTCTTCCAGGGTAACTTGATTCTATCGGATTTGGGACTTGGCGACAAAAGGATATATCACGCGACTCTCAATGGTAATCTTAGTCAACTCCGTGTTTTCCATCAGAAAGAAGAATGAATTTTTTTTTACTGGCCTGACAATGTTTGTAATCTTATTAGTCATTTTACCAAAGAACAAAAAACATGACCATGATTGAATAATGGATCTGTGATGATAATAAAAACCCAAAAGTTTCATTACACATTTCTCTTTTTTAAGTTTTAACGCTGTGTTATAGTGAGTTTTTTCAAATAAAATCAGAAAAGAAGCTGTGGCATGGATGGAAACTTTGGGCAATGTTAATCTGAAGCAATCTCTTTCGTGTTCTCGTGCAGGTTTGTTTTGCAAAAGCTAATATGGACACTCGAAATTCGTGGTCCGTAAATTTCATTGATTCATAGGAGAAGGATACACTTTTAACACAAACTTTTAGTAATATACACAAACATCTTTTTCTATATATGATCATATTCTCATTTCTGAAACTTATGTTGTTCTGCTTCTTATCTCCTGCTGAAGCAACTTTAGATACGAACACACACACACACCAAACAGTTCTTCATTCTCCTAAGAACTTCAACGATGATCCAGGTTCGAAATCTTGAAGGAGAACTCAGAACTTAGAATATCTAATGTTCTTGATTTTCACTTTTTGTTACTAACAGGAGGAAACAACAATAGCTTAACCATGTAATATAAGATGGCAAAGCTTCTTTCTTCCTTCTTGTGGACAAAAGAATAAACAAACAGGAGGGTGGTATTATAGGTAGACGAAACATACGTATGATGAAAAAGCTAGCTAGGGTTCTTCGGCTCCTTCTTCTTCATCTTCTCGTATCATGTTCACGAGCATATCGACTTGTTCTTTCAACATTGTGTTCTCTCTTTCGATCTCTGTTCTCTTGCTTCTCTCTTGTAACAGCTGAAGTTGCAAATGCTCCAAGCAACGCGAATCCTCTTCTAGCTGCTCGTTTAACCCATCAATCTCTCGGTCCTGTCCACAATCCGTAAAAATCAAAATTCCAAAACAACAAAAGAAGAAACGTATTGTTTGTTATTACCTTTCTGTTCATTTCTTGAACAGCGATTCTTCGCATGCTCTCAACTACATCGACATTGACCAGCTTCCTCTTCTTACCGATCAACCATCCTTTCGGGTAGTTTGCAGACTCGAAATCTGGCGGTGGCAACAACGAATCAGCGTATGTTGGTCGTTTTCCGTTCGAGTTCATAATCGGTTCAAGTGGCTCAAACAAAGCTTTCCTTTTCTCGGATAGAACAGGAGTTGTGATCATTGGTTCCCCAATTTCCTCAGTTTCCATTGTTGTTGTTGTTGTTGTCTCATTCTTCTCTGGTGTTACCTCCGTAACAACTTCTGGTGCCTTGTCTGAGTTCACTGATGCTACAATCAAAGTTCCAAATACACATCAAACAGATCAACCACAAGTAAAGCTAAAGCTAAAGCCTTTTTGATTCTCCAAGTCTAGATCTCTAAAACAGAGTCAACAGAGAGCTAAATTTGTAAGCATGCCTTAAACAAATTAACAAGTTTCAGCTTAAAGGTCAAATCTTTCAGACCAAATTTTGAAAGGGTAGGTAAAAATCTGAGAAAACAAGGAACAGAGAGGAACCTGATCTTTTTCTCGATTTCCAAGCGATTTTGGTGGTGGAGACAGGGAAAAAACCGCCGACAAATCCATCACTAACTGTTTTCTTCTTGTTTGGATTCTCTTGTTCAAATCTAGCTCCTTTCTCCATTTTGTCTGAAAATTTTCCCGGAAAATTAACTAGATTTTTAGGAAAAAAGAGATAAGTTGAAGAGGAAGATGAAGAGGATAACGTACAAGGGATCGAAAATTCAACTTCCGGGTGTTGGATTTCAGTTGAACGGTAATGATTTTGGCGTTTCGGTTACGACTACGAAAGGCTTTTGCTTTCTGCTTCAGACTTGTGAAGAAATGTTTTTTTTTTTTTGGAATTAATTAGAAGTAGACAATAGTTGTCTTATCGTTTTCTCTTACGTGGGACCTGTTCCTTGTTCTTTCCTTACCTTATTTTTCATGCATCTAATTCGTTTTCTTCAATTTAAAAAAATGTCATAATATTTCTAACCATAATTTTCCTTTATTCGGTTATATAGTAGGGTCCCTATATAGTAAGTTAATTATGGTTGTGAGATAAATTACGCTCTAAAGATTTTTATTCATTGAGTATAATCATACGTCTCGTCCACATGTCTTCTCATAGGCATAGTTCTTGCTTTAAATCAAATGATTAAACAATCTATAAAACATTTGATTACTTTTTTACTAAAGTCATGGTATAATACTATAATCAACGACCCGTTGAGACTTGTTCAAATTATCATCCTTTTGATTTTGTTAGAATATGGTTTTTTCAATATTGTTTTTCTTTTGTTTTTGAGTTTTGTTTGCTCATTATGTATCCGAAGCTTTTGTATTTTCTAAACTTTTTTATAGAAACAAATATTTATTTAACGTAAATGTAACGATTCGTGTCCCTTTTTTGGGTCAACATTTAGCATGTGAGAATCAAATTTGTAATTGGCAAAAATTAATAATTTTGGAAATTGCAGAGAGCATATGCCACGAACCAGAGCATCTTTCTTGAAGTTAGTAATTTCTCGAAATGTGTGTCTTATTGTAATTACTAATCCGCAAAATATTCCCTAACTTTGGACTCTTGGGCTCAAATGTACTACTAGGAAAAGTATGATATAAATCGTTAGTTAAATATCTGGGCCTTAGCCCATCAGGCCCAAACTAAATATTGATTTTACACATCCTGCCGTTTTGAGAATCCATAAAACGAAACCCTGCCGGCGAAAGAGCGGCGTAATACAAAAAACAAAAAACCAAATCGAAAAGATTTTTTTTTTTCCTCAGTCTACCTGCGATTCAGATCTCGGCGATAACTCCAGTAGGGTTTGGAAAAAGCTAGGGTTTCTTCTTCTTCTTCTGGGTTCAATCGAGAAAAGGTTCTTCATTTTCCTGTAATTCTCTGTTGGGTTTGTGTATTTAGCTTGAGAATTTTGCAATCCATGGGTAGACACGATAGTTCTTCCGATGAAGAAGAGAGAATTCGAAGGAGAGATAGGAGAAGAAGAGAGAGAAGCCCAGATGTTAGTCGTCGAACTAGGGTTTCTGATGATGATGACCAAAAAAGCTCTCGAAGAGATCTCGAGGTTGATGGAGATGACCGGAAATCGAAAGGAAGCGAGAGAAGCCGTAGAGATAAGGTTAGATCTGATAGTTCTTCTGATGATGATAAAGGAAGATATAAACGTAGTATAGATGATGATGGTGAGAAGAAGGTAAGTAAAGGAAGAAACAAGGATAGAGTTAGGGCAGATACTTCTTCTGATGAAGAAGAAGAAGATAAGAAGGTTCCTTCGAAGGAGAGTCGTAGAGGTTTGGATGATGAAGATGGTGATTTGAAGGGTAATGAGAGGAGAGGAAGGAAGAGAAGCCCTAATGAGAGGGAAAGGAGTCATAGGAGTAGAAACAAGAATAGAGTTAGGGCAGATACTTCTTCTGAGGAAGAAGAAGATAAGAAGGTTCCTTCGAAGGAGAGTCGTAGAGGTTTGGATGATGAAGATGGTGATTTGAAGGGTAATGAGAGGAGAGGAAGGAAGAGAAGTCCTAATGAGAGAGAGAGGAGTCATAGGAGTAGTAGAGTTATAGCAGATAAACCTTCTGATGAAGAAGATGATTGGCATAAGAACAGGAGAGGTAGTAGGCGTGAAGTCGAAAGGAAACGTAGAGATCATCGAGGTTCTGACGACGATGAGGAAGGTGAAATCAAGAGTGAGAGAAGAGGAAACGAGAGGAGGACTGATAGGCGTGATAACGGGAATCAGCGGAGGGATAGGTATCGAAGAGACGATGAAAGGGAGAGGAGACAAAGTGATAGTCAAAGAGACAATGTGAGAAAGGAAGAGAAGAGTGAAGTTGCAAAGCCTAAGGTGCCTGAACTCAATCCAACTGAGAACAATGCTATGATATTGGGAAAAACCGGTGGAGTTTATATTCCTCCGTTTAAGCTAGCACGAATGATGAAGGATGTGGAAGATAAGGCTAGTGTTGAGTATCAACGTCTTACATGGGATGCTCTTCGTAAAAGTATTAATGGGCTTGTGAATAAGGTTAATGCAAGCAACATTAAGAACATTATCCCTGAGCTGTTTGCGGAAAATCTCATTAGAGGGAGAGGTCTTTTCTGCCGTTCGTGTATGAAGTCTCAAATGGCGTCTCCTGGATTCACTGATGTCTTTGCAGCTTTAGTCGCTGTTATTAATGCCAAATTCCCCGAAGTTGCTGAACTTCTATTGAAAAGGGTCGTTTTGCAGCTTAAGAGAGCGTATAAGCGTAACGACAAGGTTTGTGCTTTTTTGCTTTCCCAATCTATGAGTTTTTTGGCAAGCATTTTGATTTATATGTCATATTTATACTTTTTTTGTTTTTGTTTTGGCAGCCTCAATTGCTTGCTGCTGTGAAATTTATAGCACATTTAGTAAACCAGGAAGTTGCTGACTCCCTCATTGCACTTGAATTAGCCACTGTACTTCTGGAAGATCCGACTGATGACAGTGTCGAGGTGGCTGTTGGGTTCGTGACAGAATGTGGTGCAAAACTTCAGGATGTTACACCAAAAGGAATTCATGGTAAGATTCCTCTAACCTCTCTTCCTGTTGGGGAGAAATCTTGTTTGCTATATTAAAGAAACATTAGACTACTAGTCTTTCCACCTAACCCATCAAAATCTTTCACAAGTCAATGATTTTTTACGTACGCTGCTATAATAATCTAGTTCATCGCATTGAGTATGTCAGCAATTCACTTCAGTCTTTGTCAAACTACGACTCTTCCTTTTTATGTGAGTTTCACTGTTACTATGCTCTTCCAACTGTTAATACAGGGATTTTTGAGCGGTTTCGTGGTATACTGCACGAGGGAGAGATAGATAAGAGAGTTCAGTATCTGATTGAAGGGCTCTTTGCCATTAGGAAAGCAAACTTTCAGGTAATGTTAATAGAATATTATGGGTGTTAGACAGATGATACCATGCTTTATTATCACATATATCATAATATCTTGTAAATGGTCTGCTTTCAGGGACATCCGGCTGTTCGTCCTGAGCTAGATCTCGTGGATGACAAATATTCACACGATATCTCTCTTGACGAGGAAATAATTCCTGATACTTCTCTTGGTAAGCTTGGTGTTCTGTTTGAAATTTACCCCATTATTCTAGAGTGATAGGTTACTTTTTAGTATCACTGAAACAGCTTTTAATTTGAAAATTTTCTCTCATTTTTCTGTTTGCAGATGTTTTCAAACCTGATCCTGACTTCATTGAGAACGAAAAGAAATACGAGGCTCTGAAGAAGGAGCTACTTGGTGACGAGGAGTCTGAGGATGAAGATGGCTCTGATGCTAGTTCAGAGGATAATGATGATGAGGAAGATGAATCTGATGAAGAAGATGAAGAACAAATGAGAATAAGAGACGAGACAGAGACGAATCTTGTTAATCTCAGGAGGACAATATACTTGACCATAATGTCCAGCGTTGATTTTGAGGAAGCAGGTCACAAGTTACTTAAAATTAAACTTGAACCAGGTCAAGAGGTAACGTCACCAAGCTCTATATAAAGTTTGTGATTTACTGGAACTACACAAGGCTTATATGTGTATAACACTCTTGTCGAATTTGATGTTGCAGATGGAACTATGCATAATGCTCCTGGAATGTTGCTCCCAGGAGAGAACATATCTGCGCTACTACGGTTTGTTGGGTCAGCGTTTCTGTATGATCCAGAAAATTCATCAAGAGAATTTTGAGACATGTTTTGTTCAACAGTACTCCATGATCCATCGTCTCGAGACTAACAAGCTGCGTAACGTGGCCAAGTTTTTCGCCCATTTATTGGGCACCGATGCTCTCCCCTGGCATGTGCTTGCCTACATTCGGTTAACCGAAGAAGACACAACTTCATCGTCTCGTATCTTCATCAAGATTCTTTTCCAGGTAACTTGAATCAACAACATTCCATGGAACTTATTGGTTTGGTTACTACTTGGGGCTGTTTTGTTGATTTGGTTATTACTTTGAATTGATTGCAGGAATTGTCTGAGCACTTGGGGATTAAGCTGCTTAATGAGAGGCTTCAGGATCCGACAATGCAAGAATCGCTCGAATCTATCTTCCCTAGAGATAATCCCAAGAACACAAGGTTTGCAATCAATTTCTTTACCTCCATTGGTCTTGGAGGCATCACAGAGAATCTCAGAGAGTACCTGAAGAACATGCCGCGTCTCATCATGCAACAACAGCAGCAAGTTGCGGCATCAGAATCAGGATCATCGTCTGGATCTGACAGTTCTAGTTCTGAATCCGAGTCGGATTCATCATCTTCTTCTAGCTCAGATGAGAGCGACAGAGAGAAGAGGAAGCGAAGAAGAAGATCTTGATTTTGGCTGGTTTGTTTGTTATCTCTGCCAGATTTCTTGAAATTTTCACATCTTGTTTTGGTTGACTTTACTTGAGAACCCATGCAGCAAACTTATCTGGTTCTGTTCTTGCATATCAAGTAATATGACTTATGAACAAGAGACTAGTCAATTTAAGCGTGTGAAAGACTTTTTTACTTTTCTTCAAAGTTGGAAGTTTTCTTCTGAAAATTTTGATCTTAATTTACACACAAGAAAAATTCAACGTATGAAAATGGCAGTCAATAATAGTCTGCTATTCAACTATGAAAGAGAACCTTTGTAAAAAAATTCTATATGAATTGAATTAAACAGTGAAAGGTACATATTGGTGCATTTTGTGATCCACAAAAATACATAAATTTACTAGTTGCGTGGTCTAATAAGAATCATGAGATATTTCTAATCGTGAAAGGTATCAAAATTGTAAAGGAATCTTTCTCGTATTTTTGTTCTTCAAATCGTTTCGGATAAGAACGTTAAAATCAGTTTAAAAAAAAAAGATGACAATGTCAATATCTTCATTAGATTAAAAAATATATAGTATATCACAAATTATTACTGAGTTTGTAAAATCTCGGAATTACAATTGTTTTGGGTATTGTTGGTTTTGTGTGAATATACCCACAGTTTCTTAATCATAATTAGTAAGGCAAAACTGAATTGTACCTACCGAAGTACCCAAACTATCAAACAGTTTTCCTTGTCTTTCACATTTTGTTAAAACCACACCAGTATTTAGGCCCGAACACAGTTTTCTATTTTTGGAAAAGATACTTAAAAATTAGAAAACCCTTTATCAAAAAAAATAAAAAAAGATACTTCAAAATAAAAAACTGTCAAACATAATAACAAAAAAGTAGGAATGGATAAAATATGTTATCTATATATACAGATAATAGTAAAAAAACCCTTGGAAATCGGTAACGTTATGGATAAGGACACTTTAAGATGACAAAAAAATGACTCACCATATCTCTATATATAATCACACCTCTCCTATTATCCAAATCCATTATTGAGAAACCTTCAAAAATACTTTAATCCAAAAAAAAAAGTTTCAATTTTTCATCTTTCTAGGAATCATTAAAACTTCAAGTTTTTGTGTTTGTGAAGCTAAAAAAATATGACTATTGCTCTAACAATCGGAGGAAACGGGTTTTCGGGTCTTCCCGGATCTTCGTTTTCATCATCATCTTCATCGTTTAGGTTAAAAAACAGCAGAAGAAAGAACACGAACTCGATGAACAGAACCGGAGTCATTTGTTCTTCATCATCTGTAATGGATCCGTATAAAACTCTTAGGATCCGACCCGATTCATCTGAATACGAGGTCAAGAAAGCTTTCAGACAACTCGCTAAAAAGGTTTGACTTTTCTTAGATCTGACCAGATTTATTGTAAAAGTTTCGATTTTTGTTATCTGGGTTTCTTAAATTTGATCAATTTGGTTTGATTTTTGTAGTATCATCCTGATGTTTGTAGAGGAAGCAATTGTGGTGTACAGTTTCAGACAATCAACGAAGCTTACAATGTAAGTATGATTAAGAAAGAAAAAAACATCTAATTTTGTTATATTAAACAGATTCAAATTAGATTTTTGTAACATAAACTGATTTTGATCTTATTTTTCTGGGTTATTGAAGATTGTGTTGAAGCAAATACAGAGTCAAATGGACGGGACAGAGGAATATCAGCCGTTCGATGTATCTGAGGAAGGATTCAATGGAATGAATGATCCAGATTGTGACACGTGGGAGGAATGGATGGGTTGGGAAGGAGCAGGAACACGTGATTACTCCTCTCACGTTAATCCTTACGCTTGAAGAAAATATTTTAACAAATTTCGAAACTGTGTAATTAAATAACATACCAGAGAGACTCAAATGAAACAATGTAAATAGGTGAAATTGTCTCATTTATGATTACTAAAAATGTAAATTTAAGTAATTTCACCTTCATGTAACATTCACAACTTTAAAAAGCTTTATCAAGCTTTCGTTAATTTCCAAGTAAATATAATTAGTGTCTTTTTCTACAGTTTATTTGACCTTATAATACCGAACTATCATTCTCTGTAACGGTTTTCTTTGTGTTATTTCATAACAAAAATCTAAGCTCAATATACTTCAAACAACTCTTTTCATTACAAATTCTTCCAAACAAAAAAAAATAAAAATGTAGAATTTAATCCATGGAGAATGATCCACTGCAATACCTGAAGAAATTTCACAAAGATAACATCATTTCATTTTTTTTCTTTTACAGTAAACTTTAATTCATGGATTAGTAATTTAGAAAGTATTTTTTTACCTGTTGCTGAATCTTTGGACAGAGTCAGTAGCATCAAGAAGAGTTTCACTAGCTTTCTCTAAAGCCATGTATAGCTCTTTACCTCTGCTTAACCGAGCAATGACCCACGCGTTGTTCTTCGCTCGTATGCTTATTTCCATGTCTTTCTCTTGATTCGCGCGGCTCTTTTCTAAATCCACTTCTTCCCTTAGCTTGTTTAGTGCAAGTAAAGACTCCTAATAAAATTTAGAGAGAATTTTGTGAATTTGATACACGCAAAATCGCGGTGTACGATTGATGGGAGTTTTGTGTTTACCTTTGCTAAAGTTGCTACCTTTCCTGGTGGAGAAGCTCTGGAAACTTCCATATCGTTATCAACTAACAAGTAACGGTAACCGCTTACGTGGTAAGCGTTTTCACCGCCCCATCCTTTTGATAGCTTCTCTTCGACTTTCACGATTTTCGTAGATGCCTGCAAAATTCACATATCAACGATAAGAGATGGAACCTGGAAAGAAAGATCATTTTACAATGAAGCAAAGAGATGGGCTAACGTTTTCGATAACTTGGTGCTTCACAAACGAGATGTCTAACTCTCCATTCACAATGGCAGGAGTAGGCACGAGAAGAACCAACGTCAGATTTTTGTATTGATACGTTAAAAGGTAAACTCTTTCTTGCGTCTGCTTTAGCAAGATTGTCAGTGTGGCATCTTTACCCCAGATATCGGTAACAAGAAACCCGTCTTTCTCTTTCGACCATTTATCGTGCTGTAACGGTCTATTAACACGACCTACGTTACTACCATTTCCAGAAGGTAATGGATCACTTGAACCAAGAAGTTGCGTCGAGGTAGATCTAGAAGTGATTTGAGATAAAGGAGATCCCTTGCGTAGATATGACCAGGAATTTGTCCCAGAGGATTGCGCGTTAGGGGTCAATCTCATAACTGAATATGTAAACAAGTCGACCGTATCATCCTGACAAAAGAGAAAGAGATGCCAAAGATTACAACTACGCATACCATCGAAAATCAAGAATCTTATCGACACAACGGTATTAAGTAAGAATATTTCGAATGAGGTATTTGAAAACATACCGGTGAGAGAGTTGTTGACACTAATAGATCTTGGAATAAAATCACAGAGTGGCATCGAACGATCCCAGCACACGAATCTAGCACTCCGACAAGAGATTGGACTTCAAGTGCCGCATCTCTCGCTAAAGTAAGCATCTGAACTGTTCCACGTTCTTTCAAAGTTTCACGGAAGGATGGTAACTGAAGTTTCTTCCCAACAAAAAGATCTACCCAAAAAAATAAAATAGAAAACCTTTTGATAAGAAACTATTACACAGGGGTTTTTACGTGCTACATATGGTGACTATCGCTTACCATTTAAATAGTCGGTGATGAATGGATGCAAGTGCGATCGGATAAGCCCTCCAGTTGAATCTTTCTCAAGCAACGCTCTAATTGATTCGTGAAACATAACAAAGAGAGAATGCACTTCCTTAAGCATTCTCCGTAATGCATCAACCCTCCATATCGCTTCAATCTCCTTATTTTTCTCTACAACCTACCAAAGTCTAGAATCAAAATTTTGTTCTCTTTACGCATCCGAATGATGTATACTTCAAGTGGCATAACAAGTAAAAGAGCGAATAATGCTTGTACCATGACCATCCATATATCAGGCTCGGCTTCATGGAAAACATGAGAATGTCTCTCTGCTTCTATTACTTCACAAGCTGCCTCAGGAGAGAAAAGTCTGCATTTACATTCCGTAAACCACGTCTCAGAAACACCGCAAAATACAGGCAAACACAAAAGACTTATGATTTCCTCAATGAATCCATCTGCAAAGAAGGAAAATCTCTAGAAGCGAACCTCGTGAACGTGATAAGCCCTTCGCTTAGTCCGATAACCGAGAGCTGAGTCGAGAAGGTTAAATCAGGAGGATAGAAGAACAAAATCTTGTCAAGTTCTTGTCCTTCATTTTGGCCTCTTCTTAAGTCAAACACGCAAAGTCTAAAGCTTTCACCACCTGAGCTCATGGACGCCATTACCATATCTTCTAAGAGCTCATTAACACCTTCAACACACACACACACAAATGGCTATTTGAAAATCAGGCAATGATCTAAAATTCATAAATTTAAGGCTTTTCAATAGCAAATCGGTGCAAAAACATAAACTTTCGCTCATGAAATGGAAAAAAATACCATTATCGAACACAAAAATTGATCAAATTACGTAACCCATTTGAAATTATAAACATAAAATTAGGGAAATTGATTACCTTGATGAGTAACCCTAAGATCGACCTTCAATAATCGCAATAGTGAATTCAAACAGAGAAGCAGAAATTTCGATGATTTAGGATTAGATTTCAACAGATCCAAACTTTTTTAGCAGGAAGATTCCGGGAAATGTCAGATCATAGATGGTGAGAAGAACCCAGGTGAACGGGTCGGTTTACCGGGTCATGATCTAGTAGCTCGGGTCAATATATGAATCGAATCTTTAGATTCTTTTCGGTGTACGTCATCCATTCGTCATTTATAAACTATATTGCATGTTGTGACCTCAACATTTGACAAATTCCAGAACCGGTCACAACATTTGACAAATTAATGCCTTTAAATAGCCACGCTTGGATCATCAATGATTGATAGTATCACTATTTAATAAGCGAATCTGATGTACATTAATTAAGTGTTAGGTATTTAACCGGTAAGTTGGGTCGTAACCAAAGTGAATTTAGTTAAGAACCGGTTTGCATTTCGGTTTTTATGTGATTTTTTCGTCCACAAGGTGCTTGCTTTTTTTGCATCTTCGCGTATCACTCAAAAGCAAATGAATTAGTTAAGAATCCAAACAAAGTCATTTATTTGATCATCCTCTCGAATAATCCCGATTCTAGTTTTTAGGGTTTGTTCTTTCTTCGAGAAATTGTGTAAATTTTCGACCATTTTGGTGATCTTTCTTCTCTGTTTTATGGTTTCGAGACGATCCCTCTGATTCTGGGTTCAAATCCGATTCGATTGCCTGGTGGGTCATTCAAATTCTGAATCTTTTTGTGATTCTCACCTTGTAGTGTAGGATTTCCTGATAAGTTTTGATTTTGGTGCCAAATCTTCGATCTTTGATCAAATTCTGAGGCTGGTTCTTCATTTTCTTTGTTGCAGTTGCCTAGAATAGAGTAAGAACGAAGAGATCGGTCTTGATTTCTTCAATCAGAGGTTTGAAACTTCTTACTGTTAGTTCTTTTGATCATGTTTAAAGAAATTTCCATTCTTGATTCTGCATTAGATAGATCTTGAAGGGGTACTTGTTTGGTTTTGTAGATTGGAAACAATGTCTGATCTCAAGGAGCGTTTGCTTCCTCCAAGACCAGCTTCGGCTATAAACCTTAGGGGAGATCGACCTTCTGCATCAGGGAGACAAACTCTACTTGGAGTCGATGTTTTAGGTCTGAAGAAGCGAGGACAAGGGCTTAAGTCGTGGATTCGTGTCGATACTTTCGCCAATACTCAAGTCATTGAGGTCGATAAGTTCACAATGATGCGAAGATGCGATTTACCTGCGCGTGATTTAAGGCTCCTTGATCCTGTGTTTGTGTATCCGTCAACTATACTAGGCCGAGAAAAGGCGATTGTCGTAAACTTAGAGCAGATCCGTTGCATTATTACCGCTGATGAGGTTTTGCTATTGAATTCACTTGATAACTATGTGCTTCGGTATGTGGTTGAGCTGCAACAGAGACTAAAAGCGAGTGCGGTAGGTGAGGTTTGGAATCAGGATAGCCTTGAATTGAGCAGGAGGAGGAGTAGGAGTTTCGATAACGTGTTTCAGAACTCGTCTCCTGATTACTTACCTTTCGAGTTTCGTGCTCTTGAAGTTGCCCTCGAAGCTGCTTGTACTTTCCTTGATTCTCAGGTTAGGCTTTCGTATTCAAACTTATAGAATTCGGTTTGTTAGCATTTGGGCTTACGTTTTGAGTTCTTACGGTTTTAGGCTTCAGAGATGGAGATTGAGGCGTATCCGTTACTAGACGAGCTTACCTCAAAGATTAGTACTTTAAACTTGGAGCGTGTACGTAGACTAAAGAGCAGACTTGTAGCATTGACGAGAAGAGTTCAGAAAGTACGCGATGAGATAGAACAACTAATGGACGACGATGGTGATATGGCGGAAATGTATCTAACAGAGAAGAAGAAGAGAATGGAAGGATCTTTACACGGTGAACAGTCCGTACTTGGTTACCGATCAAATGATTTTTTTTCTCTTTCCGCACCGGTTTCTCCTGTTTCTTCACCTCCTGATACCCGGAGACTAGAGAAAAGCTTGAGTATTGTAAGGAGCAAGCATGATAGTGCAAGAAGCTCGGAAGACACAACTGAGAATATAGAAGAGCTAGAGATGTTGCTCGAAGCGTACTTTGTTGTCATCGATAGTACGCTCAACAAGCTCACCTCGGTAACATAATAACCGCTCTTTTACGTTTATTCACTCTCTTTTCAACGGAAGTTTTAATCATCTCTATTTACACTCTTTTCAGTTAAAGGAGTACATCGATGATACCGAGGATTTCATCAACATTCAATTGGTAACAAACTAAACTACCTTAAGATCTTGATCATAGTTATATACCTTATTTGCTTAGCAAAACCATAAATTTGCAGGATAACGTGCGGAATCAGCTTATTCAGTTCGAGCTGCTCTTAACGACCGCGACATTCGTTGTAGCCATCTTTGGAGTTGTAGCAGGGATATTTGGGATGAATTTTGAGATAGATTTCTTCGAGCAACCTGGTGCTTTCAAATGGGTTTTGGCCATTACCGGAGCATGTGGCTTACTTGTATTTTTGGCGTTTGTCTGGTTCTACAAACGGAGAAGACTCATGCCTCTGTGAAGACATAACTGCTCACACAAGTAGACTATTTCTGTATACTGTTTATCTTTACCCATATTAACCATTTGTAAAACTTGACAAGATGAAACAGTGTTCTAGAGGAAATATTATGATATTAAAAACGGGAAAATGGCATAGAAAACCTCTAAAGTGGCGACCACTAGCATTTTAAACCTCAGTACTTTAGCACTAACACTTTAAACTTTTAAACTCGTAAACTTAACACAATAAACCTTCAAAGTAAGAATATTCGTCACGTTTATTTTTTTAATATTAAAAAAATATTTTAAATAATAAAAAATTAATAAAAACAATAAAAAATGTTTAAAAAATTAAAAAATGTTTAAAAAATTAATAAAAAAATAAAAATTAATAATAAAAATTTAAAAATTAATAAAATTTTTAAAAAAGTTCTAAATTTTTTTAAAAATTTTGAAAAAGTTCGAAAATTTTTAAAATTTTTTTAAAAAGTTCTAAATTTTTTATAAAATTTTTAAAAATTAATAAAAAATTAAAACAATTAAATAAAAATTAATAAATAATACATTTGGTTGAGCATATATGTTTTTGTTAAAAGAGGACCTATTTATATCTGTAGAATTTCCTTAAAATCAAAAAATTTCATAAAATTAACGGTTTAAAACTCATTTGGTTGAACATATGTGGCAAAAATTTCGACATGACAAAAACATATATGCATGTATATATGTTTTTGTTAAAAGAGGACCTATTTATATCTGTATAATTTCCTTAAATAAAAAAAAACTCATAAAATTAACGGTTTAAAACTCATTTGGTTGAATATATGTGGCAAAAATTTCGACATGACAAAAACATATATGCATGTATATATGTTTTTGTTAAAAGAGGACCAATTTATATCTGTATAATTTCCTTAAATAAAAAAAATTTCATAAAATGAACGGTTTAAAACTCATTTGGTTGAACATATATGGCAAAAATTTCGACATGACAAAAACATATATGCTCAACCAAATGAGTTTTAAACCGTTAATTTTATGAAATATTTTTGATTTAAGGAAATTCTATAGATTTAAATAGGTCCTCTTTTTACAAAAACATATATGCTCAACCAAATGTATTATTTATTAATTTTTATTATTTTTCTTTAATTGTTTTAATTTTTTATTAATTTTTAAAATATTAAAAAAATTTAGAACTTTTTTAAAAAATTTTTTAAAAAGTTAGAACTTTTAAAAAAAATTTAAACAAATTTTCGAACTTTTTAAAATTTTTTAAAAAATTTTAGAACTTTTTTAAAAATTTTATTAATTTTAAATTTTTTATTATTAATTTTTATTTTTTATTAATTTTTTAAACATTTTTAATTTTTTATTAATTTTTTATTGTTTTTTATTAATTTTTTATTATTTAAAATATTTTTTTAATATTAAAAAAATAAACGTGACGAATATTCTTACTTTGAAGGTTTATTGTGTTAAGTTTACGAGTTTGAAGGTTTAAAGTGTTAGTGCTAAACTACTGAGGATTGAAGTGCTAGTGGTCCGAACTTTGGAGATTTTCTATGCCATTTTCCCTATTAAAAACATGAACAAGAAGCCAGGCAGAACTAGAGTTAGTGGAGTGAACAATATACATAATAGTTAAGTATCTTGCACAAAGTTCATTATTAAACTCAAAATCAGAAATACAAACTACAACTACTTGTAGTTATGTATCTATGGACATGGAAAACAATGTATGATCATTCACACAATGAAGAGTCTGCAAAAAGGATTACAAGTGGGGAGATGTGAAAAAAGAGTGGAGATAAAACTACTTGTCAGAGGATGAAAGACGTTCTTTTCGAGCTTTATCGGCTTTTTCCATGTAATCTTGGTGAGACCGATGCTTTGATCCTGAAAAGAAACCAGATTTACCAACAATTAGCTTAAACAGAGCCCAAGACAAAAAAATACCAAATTAGGCAAACCATTAAGATGTAACCAAACAAACACTTTCTGCTACTAAAATCGATTTGTTAGAGATGACTGTGAACTTGTAATCATTAGGCGAAAATCGCCCGGTACGATGGATCCCAAGTCTATGAACATTGTGATTCATTCTCACATAAAACCAAACTCAAATTTGTGATTCTAAATCTTGTCTATTTTTCTAATCCTTGCTTGTTTTCTCTGAATCCAAAATAGAAGAAGTTATATTCAAACTAAATTACCAAATGTCACATAACTAATTTAGGCAAACCATTGAGATGTAACCAAACAAACCCTCTCTTGCTACTGAATGGCTTTGAACTATGATTTCGATCATCCAAGACTATGAGCTTAACATTAACATTATGATTCATTCTCACATTTTTTCAGTCAATCCACCATTTGATTCTATTTGCCAAGTCTAAAGCTAAGATTTTTATGAGATGGAATCAAAAATCTCAACTTTCCACCTAAAAATCTCAACTTTCCACCTAAAAATCTCAACTTTCGTTCTAATTCAATCTACAAAATTACCCAGAAAACTTGAAAACGAACCTTGAGTCATTAGATACCAAGGGATTCCAAAGATGATAGTGACGATCCCAATCCCAGCTAAAACGTGCTTCTTTTCACCACTGTACACATAATGCTCCATCTTTGCCCTAAATCCTCCTCCTCCTCCCAAATTCGAACCTCCTCCATTAGTCTTCTTCTCATTTCCCATCTCAATCTCAACAAAAATCTCCGAATCAGAGAATTCGCCTTTTTAGGATTTCTCGGTGAAAGAGAGACAACCTTTTTAGAGGTTTTACAAACGTGGCCTTATTTAGGCCCATTAAAACTTTTATTTATTACCATACAAGACCCCATATTCCGTATATATTAGCTTTTAGCCCCGTTAACTTTATCATTTCACTTCTTCTTCACTTCTTCTTCACTTCCGATTAGCTATGGCTGCCATTGTTGCGATTGGTAGGAAACTTACGAGAGCGCC
Source organism: Draba incana (assembly GCA_963576765.1). Lineage (NCBI taxonomy): Eukaryota > Viridiplantae > Streptophyta > Magnoliopsida > Brassicales > Brassicaceae > Draba > Draba incana. The sequence continues at coordinate 898,756 of OY755209.1, read as the reverse complement.
ACAATATCTTCTACGTGCAGTTTCGGCTTCGTTTTCTTCGAACCCATTTATCCAAAATCATTCCTTCTCTTCAGCATTTCATCGAACAGGTCTTGTGCATTCTCAAGTCTTAACTCATATCCCAAATTTCGTCTCTTCCAATCGCTTCTCCACTCAAACTATCTCCCAAACATTTGAAATCAACCAAGCTCTTGCTCCGATTGAACATGGTCTGATTGATTTGATCAGACAAGTCTCTGAGCTAGAGTCGGAAGCTGATGCTATGGCTTCTCTAAAAGAGTCATCTTTTGAACTCAATCATGAATCTTTGTATTCACTAATCTGGGAATTAAGAGATGAATGGAGACTTGCGTTTCTGGGATTCAAATGGGGTGAGAAATGCGGATGCGATGATCAAAAAGCTTGTGACTTGATGATTTGGGTTTTGGGTAACCATCAAAAGTTCAATATTGCTTGGTGTTTGATTCGTGATATGTTTAATGTTTCAAGAGATACTAGAAAAGCCATGTTTCTCATGATGGATAGGTTAGTGTTTCGTCTTCTTCATTGTCCTGTTGAAGTTGTAGTGATAATAGAAAGATTAAGATTTTGACTAGGGATCGATGAATTGTTTTGTTTTGGTATTGATGTAGATATGCAGCTGCTAATGATACTAGTCAAGCGATTCGTACATTCGATATAATGGATAAGTTTAAGCACATTCCTGATGAAGAAGCGTTTCAAGGATTGTTATATGCATTGTGTAGACATGGACATATAGAGAAAGCTGAAGAGTTCATGCTTGCAAGCAAAAAGCTTTATCCGGTAGATGTTGACGGGTTTAACGTTATTCTTAATGGTTGGTGTAATGTTTGGACCGATGTGACTGAAGCGAAGAGGATTTGGCGTGAGATGGGGACTTATTGTATTACGCCTAATAAGGATTCTTATAGTTATATGATCTCTTGCTTCTCTAAAGTTGGGAATCTTTTCGATTCTCTTAGGCTTTACGATGAAATGAAGAAACGAGGGTTGGTTTCAGGGATTGAAGTTTATAATTCTTTGATTTACGTATTGACTCGTGAGAATTGCTTTGATGAAGCTATGAAGTTGATGGAAAAGATGAAGGAGGAAGGATTAAAGGTGGATTCAGTCACCTACAACTCGATGATACGGCCGCTTTGTGAGTCCGGAAAGGTGGAAGAAGCAAGGAATGTATTGGCAACTATGAGAAGCGAGAACATAAGTTTAACAGTTGATACGTTTCATGCATTCCTCGAAGCTGTAAATTTCGATCAAGCTTTAGAGGTTTTAGTCCAAATGAAGATTGCTTGTTTAGGTCCTAAAGAAGACACCTTTCTCCTCATTCTTGGAAAATTGTTTAAGGAAAAACAACCGGAGAACGCTATGAAGATTTGGACAGAAATGGGTCGGTTTGAGATAGCGGTTAATCACGCTCTTTACTTGGCTACAGTACAGGGCCTTTTAGCGTGTGGATTGCTTGAAAAAGCCAGAGAGTTCTATTCAGAGATGAAATCAAATGGATTCTCTGGAAATCCTAAGCTCGAGAAGCTTCTTGAGGAGCAAAAGGTGAAGGGGGTCAGAAAAAGCAAGAGGAATGATCTTCAAAAAGTTCGTTCTCGGGTACAACGATCATTATACAAGAAGAAGTCAGATACGGGTTAGACTTGAAGATTGTGATCAAACGATCACTCAAGTAAACTCGATTCTCTGACCTCGTGGTCTCAATTCTTTAGAGCCGTGTTATGTGCAATCTGCACGAGGGCAGAAGTTTTTTTCCCAGCCTATCCGTCCCATTTGGTTTGTATGCTTTCACTACATCCACCGTGCAGTTTTCCAGGTAATATCTTCTTCGTTTTGGTGATCTTTGCGTATTTCTAGAGGAGAATATCCATGAATCTACAGAAATAATCATTTGCAACTATGCTGATTCAGGTATCATTCTCCGGATTACATGAAAGACATCAGAAACTACTCTAGTTCTTTATTGTTTCAAGATCTCTGCACGTTTGAGTTCAATGTATTATGATATGAACCAGACTGTGCAACAGGCAAAGGTCGAGTTCAATGTGTTTGTTTCAAAAGCAAGATTTACAGAGCTCTCATTGTCCATTTTTGTCGTCTTTCTGTGTTCTTTTGTCCTTGGACTTGGTTTTTGTTATTATTCTTCTGTGACATGACCCATGAACCATGATATGGCCTTGGATTCTTCTGAGTGTTGCAATTTTCATGCCACATTCCAAGCATGGACTTGTCATTTCATCCTTTAAATAAAGTTATGGGTCCTTTGATTATGACTTGCTTACTTTAACTTTTAAAAACTTTAATTTTCCTTAGTTGCTATTTTAAAATTTAACTTGCTTTTTTTGAAAACTTACCCATTGAACACAAAGGAACTTTTAATTTAACCCAAGTTTTGAGGGCATTAGATATTCCTGAAGATGAAACTGAGAAATGTCATCAAAGGTGAAATTGCAGTTGAACTGTAAGACATTACTTGATTTCTATTCTTGTTCATAGTTTGCAAACATTACAACATAATACAATTCTCAAATGCTGAAATTCTCTTAAGATACATCCAAAAATGATTCAGATCAAACCCTGAACAAGTACTACTCTGCATTGCCCTGGTTTTAGCTTCTACGCTTTGATCTACTTCCATAAAATTTTGGAGGAGGCGATGGAGAAAACTCGAAAGCAGTCGATGAAATATCCATTTCCCCTCTCAGTATCCTCACAACCTCACTAATATCAGGCCGTAACTCGGGCGTTTTCTGTAAACAAGCCAAAGCCAAGTTAATGCACAACCCCGCTTCTTCCTTGTTATACACATCCTTCAATCTCTCGTCCACGAGCTCAAGAACGTTCCCCGACTGAGCCAATTGCCTACACCAACTCACCAAATTCGCTTTTTCTAGCTTCATCGGCGATGCAAGTACGTGTAAAGGCCTCCTACCCGAGACAATCACTAGAATCAATACTCCAAAGCTATAGATATCGCCTTTCTCCATCAAGTAACAGCAACCCCCTCCGTACTCTGGTGCTATGTAACACAATGTACCTCTCATACTCGTCGTGCTACTTAATTCACGGCTAAACAAATCGCCACTCCACATTTCACTCCCCATTGATCTATTGTTGTTATTGTTCTTCTTCTTCTTGCTGCTACAATTACTTTTCCTTCTCCATCCTCTCCTAAAGCTAAACTCTCCCGCTGCTTCTCCTTCTCGATCCTCCACACTGCTTCCACCTTCTTTACGGAAACAATATCGAAAATGAGGGACTTTTAAACGGTTCTTGAACTTAATTCTCAGAATTCTAATCTTCTTTTTATTGTTTATCATCTCATCTTGATGTTCTTCCTCTTTCCACCATTCCTCCATATTCCTATGCTTCTTCTTCTTCTTCTTCGATTTCTTGTTCTTCCTCTCGCTAATCTCTTCTTTCGCAAACTGCTCCCCTAGAGTGTCAAACCCATCTTGATCTTCCGCTTTATCGATTGTCCTAGTCGAAACTCCCAGCTCAGGAGTACTAGTGCTAATGATCTTCTTCTCATCGTCCCAATCCGGATTCACCGTGTCAATCTGACTCCCTATCCATTCCCTAACATAATCTTTACTACACAACTCACCACTCCCTTCTTGCTTCCACCACCAATCTCTTCCCCATTGTTTAGATCCTTTCTCCAAATCAAGAACCGAATTCGGACTCAAATTCTGATCAAACTCATGATCGTCACATGACAACACATTTGAAACCTCTTTACCTTTTGACTCACTCTCCATAGCTAAGCTAATCGAACTCAAGTTCATTCCTTTAACATTTCGACTTGTTCTACCGTTCTTCGAAGACGAAGAAGCTTGTAAAGCAAGAGCGAAATCAACCTCATTAGAATGCATTGGAGGAGTAATCTCACCACCCAAATTACCAGAAAGTTCTTGACTTTTCCCTAAATCTTGACTAAACAAATCAACACCATCAACTTTAACCCTAGACAAACCAAAATCAGAAATCTTTGCTCTAAACTCAGAATCAAGAAGAACATTACTAGGCTTAATATCACCATGAATCACTGGTAGGTCACAACCAAAATGCATAAAGTCAAGAGCTTTAGCTACATCTAACACAATACTAAATCTCTTTTCCCAATTCAAGCAAGAATCTTCATTTTCGTTGAAAAGAAGCTCTTGAAGACTCTTGTTAGGCATATACTCATAAATCAAGAACCTGTGATCCTTCTCAACGCAATATCCCAAGAGGGTAACTAAAAAAGACGATTTTAACCCTCCAAGAATCGTTAACTCGTTCTCAAACTCAGTCTCTGATTGAAGTGAGAGATTATCGAGTCTTTTAACAGCGTAAAGCTTCCCGTCTCTTGTAATGCCTCGAAAAACAGTTCCTGATCCGCCTTTACCGATCACGTTTGACTCGTCGAAATCGTTTGTTGCGAGTTTGAGTTCTTTGTAAGAGAAAAACTGGAGCTTTAATGGCGATGAAGCAGAGACGTCGAAGAAAGGGATTGTTCTTGAACGGTTTAGAAGTGATAACCAGAGGTGGTAAATGAAGTAGAGGATTGCGAAGAAGATGACAAGTGAAGATGAGATTGTTAGGATCAAGAAGAGAGTTCTTGTTCTGTTTATGAATTGCTTTGGTCGGATTGGATTTGGTCTTGAAGGCATTTCTAGGCTCAGTTTTTTTTTCTTCTTGCTATTGAAAGATTTGATTCGTTTCTGAATCTTTAGTCCTAGAGAATGTTCATGAGTTTGCTTTATTTTTTCACTTTTTTATAGTATAGTTTACTTTGAGAATTAAATTCAGTTTTTTAAAAATATTTGGTTAAATCGAGGTAATAATTACATATAGAAAATAAGAAAAAAGAAAAGGTTATAGTATAGTGGATGGATTTGACAAAAATATAAGAAGACAAGAAAAAAAAGAATGGAAATGATAATGTTGTTTTTATTTAATGATGAGTTAGTTGCTTTTGGTAGTGGATCATATTGATGCTAAGATTAGACTTTATACATTTTTTTTGGTCCTAGTCGTTTACTTTACTAAATTAGATTTAGTTTACTAAAGATTAGTGAGTTTGTTAACGAGTTTCAAGAAGAAGAAAACTTGTTAACGATTTGGGAGGCGAAGTGTCCAAGATGCTTTTTGACTACTTCGGGAGTTATGCATAAGATTATTTGATTTTCTAATTTTGCTATCATGTACGCATCCCACACCAACGCATTTTAGCCTAACTATTATAAAGAACAAATTATTCCGAATAAAAATAGACAAATAGTATCGGGTTTTGGTTAATTTATTCCACCATTTCTTTTAGTATTGTTTTACTATGCATGTTAAAATTAAATTATTTTCATTGACCATATAGCAAGCAATGTTTTGTTCACACTCGAGGTTGAAAAGGATATTGTGGCTGTTTTGGCAAAATGTGCACGAATCTCAAAGATTGCAATGGATTTTTTGGTTAAATATGGAGTTTTGGACAGAGTGTGATTAATATTGTTATGGGATAGGGAAAGATCCATAACGATTTTGATATTGTTACGACAAATGTAATGTTTTTTAGTTCATAAAGAAACAAAAACTCTATGCCAAGTCCCATTCTTTATGTTGTGATAAAGTCATAAGTGGACCAACAGCGTGATGTGCACTTCGATTTTTGAATTTTTCTTCGTTATACAAAAGAATAAAGAGAATGAGTCAGCAGGTCAAAAGAATCTGCATTGTGTTTTGTTGTGTTGCGCTCTTACAATGTTCAATAGTATGTATCTTTAACAATTTTGGTTTTCTTTTTAGAAATTGATGAAGGAGAGACATCAGATACGATTGAGGGCTCTTTGTAACTCGACTGAGTCTTATTTGTTTTTGTTTTATCTTACATAAGAGGGATATTATGAACAAAAAAAAATTAAGAGAATTCTGTACAAACTATATTATATAGAAACTAGCTATTCCAAAACCACAAAATGAAGACTATTTTATAGTCTATGAAAATTCTTACAAGTCAATTTGTGTAGTTTGTTTTCATCATTATATAATTTTCGACTAATTTTTGGTTGATATAACAATACAACTATGGATTAAATAAACTTCGCCAAATTACTTACAAATATGAATGTCAAATTCACACAAGTATACCATGTTTACATACCTAACAATTTTTAACTTTACAAATTATGCAATCTAAAACTTACGTATAGTTGGGCAACCAATTGTTACAAGTCTATTTGTAGTTTGTTTTCATCATTATATAATTTTCGACTCATTTTTTTGGTTGATATAACAATGCAACTATTCAAAGTTAAAAACTATACAAGATTTAGTGGGACAAGTAAAAAAATTACCACCAGATTACTTACAAATACAAATGTCAACATGGTACATACACTAATCAAACAATACTACACTACTACACTAAATGTGATATACTTGTATACTTGTGTCGAATTCACACAAATAAACTTTAAATTACTTACAAATATAAATGTCAAATTAATTAAACATACCCTAACTGTGTCAGAAACTTTAATGATAAAAGACTGAATTACAAATCCAATTTTACATGAATGATAAGTTTACATGATGTATAAATCAAATGCTTGAATATTACATACAATTGGTGAATGATATACAGTGCCCGATTATACAAATCAAAAGCTTGAACATACAGTTAAAACATTCTATAATATGCATACGTCTCAAGAAGAACATCTTATTGGCGGATTAATCAAAAACTTAAGTACTAAATTCACATTAGAATGCAAAACAAGGGAACTATGATATCTCTAACGATCAATTGAATAATCAAAAGACAATTCGGTTGGTTTTCACCAAAAAAATGCAAATCTAACACTCTAATATTTTGATTAATCCAACAATCTAGAATTAAAAAAGCTTTGAGAGCCTTGAGAGCCTTCAGCCATCTTCTTCACGGTGAAAGTGAATCCTTGCTAAAAAAAAATAAAAAAGACAAGAAAAGTTGATTTAGTTAAGTGGACAATATAACAAATTGGAATTAAACCCGAATAAAACCCTCAACTTTGTTTTGACTATAAAAACAATCGACTACTTGCATCACAACAAAACAAGAAATTTGCTACAAAGTATTAGGGAAGACTTTTTTCTTTCTAAAAACGTTTATCAAATATCAAAGACGTTTGTTTAGAGCAACACGACGAGAGTATATCTAATATTTTTCTTATTACAAATTCTTAAATTAAGCTAAGCATTCGGATCCTATGTATAAATTTCAAAACGATTGGGTCACAATAACATGAACATGGTTAGTAAAAGATAAATTAGAAACATCAAACCTTTAGTCTTCATGAGTAGATTTTGAGTTCAACTCTATGCTTCTTGCTTACGAGTAGGAGAAGAGAGATCAACAATTTCTATCTCAAGAGCTTTCAAGATTTGGGTGTATGATTCCATCGTTGTCACATAGAAAATGGAAATGAAAGGAAATAAAGAGAGTAAATTTTTAAGAAGAAGTTTGGATCAACATTTTTGTTGGATCTTGAAGGTTTGGAGACAAAATTCCCTTATCATCATCACATAGAAACTGAGAAAAAAGATTATAAACTTGAAAAATAGAAAGAGAGGATTTTTGAACTTGGCGTATGTGTTTGTTTGTGGCATTGGTCTTTTTATAAGCAGCTTGATTTTTTCTTACAACGGCTCTTTTTATTACCGTTGTAATAAGCAGCTTGATTTTTTTCTTTCAACGGCTCTTTTTATTACCGTTGTAAATCTTGAGCCTAGCTAGTCTATGTAGTTTCAAAAATTGACCGTTGTGATTTTTTACTGTTCAACAGATTTGACATAATTTGTTTACTTTTGTATTATTTTTCTGTCAGAGAAGTGTTGATTACATTTGCATTACGAACATTGGTAAACTGTATAATCAAAGTATTAAACCGTCTAAGACGAGTCCCATTGGGTCTTAATTTAAACCGAATGGAACCGGTACAGTTATTGGGTCACAGAACCGTCTACATGGCACTTTTCTGGTTATTCCTCCGCCATGCAAGGTAAACGTATGCTTAATCCCTTCTCCTTTTTTTCTTCTTCCCCAAGTTTCAAACCCTAGATCCTAGAAAACATTCAATTTGCCAAAAATCTACGAGAAATTAAGAATCATTTTATGACTGATATGCTAAAGAGTTCTTTTCTTTTTTATAAGTTTTTTTTTTATCAAGTTTCCTCTTAATTTTTGCTAGGTTTTGGTTTCTACTACATATAAGATCAATTTTCCTTGAGAAAATGTACAAATCCCAATATATAGGTGGCCAAAGAGAAAAATTCGTAAGGTTAGAAATAAAAAATATCGATCCTTGTTTCACGTTGTTATAATTCATGAGATCTCTATTTTCTTTTAGATCTATGAAATGTTGTTGTTAATTAAAAGCAAAATTATTACAGATTAGATGATACAGATTCAAGAGTATCAATGTCATCTACAGCTACGGGAAAGAAACGATCATGTTTCGGATTGTTTAACCTAACCGGTCGTGGAAAGACGAAGAACACATCAAAATCCTTTAGAGAAGGCGTTAAAATCGGATCCGAAGGGTTAAAAACAATCGGAAAATCGCTAACATCAGGCGTTACAAGAGCGGTATTCCCTGAAGATTTGAAAGTATCCGAAAAGAAAGTCTTTGATCCTCAAGACAAAACCCTTTTATTATGGAACAGAATGTTTGTTATCTCTTGTATCCTTGCGGTCTCGGTAGATCCTCTGTTTTTCTATCTTCCGATTGTCGATAACTCGGGGAATTGCATTGGAATTGATAGTAAATTAGCTGTTACAACTACGACTTTGAGGACGATCATCGATGTTTTTTATCTGATGCGAATGGCTCTTCAGTTTCGTACAGCTTATATCGCTCCTTCTTCTCGAGTTTTTGGAAGAGGTGAGCTTGTGATTGATCCTGCAAAGATCGCGGAACGGTATTTGACTCGTTATTTCATTGTTGATTTCCTCGCGGTCCTTCCTTTACCTCAGGTAATTCAAACATTAACTTCAAATCTTTGTGTTTTGCTTGTGACTTTAGCTTCAATCTTTGTGTGTTACTAAGTTGAGAATCATTGGATATACATTGATTACTTGAATTTGATGATTCTTGGTGTTGTTGTTGTAGATCGCGGTGTGGAAGTTTCTACATGGATCTAAAGGAACAGATGTATTACCAACGAAACAGGCGTTATTACGCATAGTCATCACACAGTACATACCGAGATTCGTTAGGTTTATTCCACTAACATCAGAGCTCAAAAAAACCGCAGGAGCTTTCGCTGAAGGTGCTTGGGCTGGTGCTGCTTATTACCTCCTCTGGTACATGCTTGCAAGCCACGTAAGCTTTTTAGGTTAACATTTTGACAACATATTTGTTCTGTTTTTCTCTGTTTCTAAAACGGTTTATAATATTCTTTGGTAGATAACTGGCGCGTTCTGGTATATGTTATCAGTGGAACGTAACGATACATGCTTGAGATCGGCTTGTAAAGTCCAGCCAGATCCTAAAATTTGTGTTCAGATTCTGTATTGTGGAAGCAAACTTATGAGCAATAATCGCGACACCGAGTGGATCAAATCGGTCCCTGATCTTTTCAAGAACAACTGTTCCGCGAAAAACTCTGATTCGAAATTTAACTATGGGATCTATAGTCAAGCTGTTTCTTCTGGAATAGTATCGTCAACAACATTCTTCTCCAAGTTTTGTTATTGTCTTTGGTGGGGTCTCCAAAATCTCAGGTAGAAATCATCGAAAATCGACGAATATATCTATTTTGTGGTGTAAATTATATCGAAAATCGACATTTTGAATGTTTTCGTGTACAGTACGTTAGGTCAAGGGCTACAGACAAGTACATATCCAGGAGAAGTTTTGTTTTCAATTGCAATCGCTGTAGCCGGGCTTCTTCTTTTCGCGCTTCTCATCGGGAATATGCAGACTTATCTTCAGTCACTTACGGTTCGTTTAGAAGAAATGAGAATCAAAAGACGCGATTCTGAACAATGGATGCATCATAGGTCACTTCCACAAAACCTAAGGGAACGAGTCAGACGCTATGATCAATACAAATGGTTAGAAACAAGAGGAGTCGACGAAGAAAACATAGTCCAGAGTTTACCAAAAGATCTTAGAAGAGACATCAAACGCCATCTCTGTCTTAATTTAGTTCGCAGAGTAAGTTGTCCTAAAACTCAAGAATGTGAATTGCCCTAAAGATTCTATACTTGATTCACAAGGAACAATGTGTTTTTTTTTAGGTTCCTTTATTTGCTAATATGGATGAGAGATTACTAGACGCGATCTGCGAGAGACTGAAACCGACTCTATACACAGAGAGTACTTACATAGTGAGAGAAGGAGATCCGGTTAACGAAATGCTCTTCATAATCCGAGGCCGGTTAGAGAGTGTAACAACAGATGGTGGAAGAAGTGGTTTTTTCAATAGAGGTTTATTGAAAGAAGGTGACTTTTGTGGTGAAGAGCTTTTGACATGGGCTCTTGACCCTAAAGCAGGCTCAAGCTTACCTTCTTCGACACGAACAGTGAAGGCTCTAACCGAAGTAGAGGCTTTCGCTTTAGAAGCTGAAGAGCTTAAGTTTGTGGCTAGTCAGTTTAGGCGTCTTCATAGTCGTCAAGTTCAACAAACTTTTAGGTTTTATTCTCAACAATGGAGGACTTGGGCTTCTTGTTTTATTCAAGCCGCTTGGCGTAGACATTTAAGAAGGAAAAACGCGGAGCTTAGACGTAAAGAAGAAGAAGAAGAAATGGATTACGAAGACTATTATTATGATGATGGTGATCATGATATGGGTATGGTTACGAGGAGTGATAGTAATGTTGGATCAAGTTTTACATTACGTTCCACGGTACTTGCATCAAGATTTGCTGCTAATGCGCTTAAAGGTCATAAGCTAAGAACCATCGATAGTTCAAAGAGTTTGAGGAATCTTCAAAAGCCATCAGAACCAGATTTTAATGCCCTTGATACAGATGAATTAAGTTAAGTGCTTGGAATGTTCTCTTAATACTTCAAAACAGAGTCTTTAACTGTAAAGAGTTACATAAAGGCTCCTTGTTCTTGTTTAATCAAATCTTTGTGTACAAGAAAATTAATCCTTTCTCAACCATTCATAGTCGTAAGCTAAATTATATATTTATTAGAGCATGTTTACCAATGAGACTCCATTAGTCTCATATAATTAAAAAATAAAAAAATAAAATTATTTGGTTTCTCTTTGGATTCAATAGTCTCTTTGGGTAGAGACTTGGAGAGGGGCTCATAAACATTTTTTCTAAATGTTGTATTTTCATTGGTTAAGTTTTTTTAATTAATAAACATTTCTTTATTTTTTAATTATATGAGACTAATGGAGTCTCATTGGTAAACATGGTCTTATACCTAAAACTTCAAAACCGAATCTTTAACTGTCACTCTGGTCCGCGGTCCGAAGAGATGTAAGGGCAAGTGCATTGTAGACACTTTTATAGGTGTCTAAAAACTTTTTGGATCATTTTCTGGTTTTAGACACGCAAGACTTCCAAAATTTATTATATTTAATTCTAAATTTTTTTTAGAATTATTGGTAGTAGTTAACTTGGGGTGTTATGTGAATTTGATATTATAGGTAGTAGTTAACGTGGGCTGTTATGTGAATTTGATATTATAAATTGTGTTGGGATTAACATTAGATCTCCAACTTATTTTTTTTTTTTTTTTTTTTTGTGATTATAAGAGCATGACCATTGGAGATCCCTTGGAGTCTAATGTGGTGTTCTTATAATATAAAATTATTAAAATAGTTGTAAAAGGAAGAAAGATAATGTTTTTGTGGGGTATATTGAAATATAAAATTTGAGTAAAAGAAAGAAAGAGAGTGTTTTTGTGGATAAAATTAGATTTTTTGGAGAGAGAGGGATCTAATATTGGATCTTTTGGAGAGTGTTTAAAAGAAAGAGAGAGTGTTTAAATATAAAATTAATAAAAGTTGAGTAAAATGATGAAAGAGAAGGTATAAAGTTGAGTAAAAGAAAGAGAGAGTATGTGTTTTAATAATTTTAAAATGACTTTAGACACTAGGGGATCTCTAATGGTCATGGCCTAAGGGCATTCTTATTGGAGACCCTAGAGGGTTTAAAGTGTTTATAAAATTATTAAAATTTGAGTAAAAGGAAGAAATATAGTGTTTTTGTGGGGTATATTGAAATATAAAATTTGAGTAAAAGGAAGAGAGAGAGTGTGTTTAAATATAAAATTAATAAAAGTTGAGTAAAAGGATGAAAGAGAAGGTATAAAGTTGAGTAAAAGGAAGAGAGAGTGTGTGTTTTAATAATTTTATATTATAAGACCACCACAGTAGACCCAAGAGGATCTGCAATGAGGATGACCTAAGTAGTAAATATAGAAGGGTTCTAAAAAAAATTATGAATTTGTGTTTTTTATAAGAAAGTTTATTTTCTCCAAATATGGCCTAGACCCAAAACCTCTAATATTAAAAAAAATGTTGCAGAAAGTCTTATTTTTCTTCTCTCATCAACTTTTATGTACAATAAAGTTGAATATTTTTTCGAACATTCATTAGATATCACGAGGATCAACAAAAATCACGGAGGAAGAAAGAGGCCTTGACCTACTCCAATCGGACGGTTCAGATTCATCAGAAAGTTTCTTGAGGCACCAAAGATCTTGAGCCCACGAAAGTCGTCTCCAATGAGGAACGGCCAAAGCCACCGCGTCCGAAGGACTAAGCTCCGCCGCTACGGCTCCACATCCTTCGTCGTAACTCCCAGTGTTATGCACAAAATTGCATAAACTTTTCATGAGACGTGGACCGTCTTTGCCTTCCATGTGCATTCCGTACATGAAATAAACCCAAAACTTGTCGAACACGTTAGGCCACGAAGGTAATTTCAACCACGGCATACAAGAATCGAGGAATCTTGAACCGGAGCAAAACAAGTGAGTTAACCGGGAAACGCCTTTCATTTGCAGCCTAAATACGTCTTTGGTGCTCCAGACGCTTAATATCGCAAAATCCTCAGGAAAATCGCGGTCTAAGCCGTCCGATTTGGGACTTGGCACGGCTAAAAACGTTCCTAAGCTGTTCCGGCTGGTTAAGATTGCGTCTATGTCACGAGGGAAGAATTCTGAGTCTTTGAAAATTCGAGTGTAGATTGATTCCGCGGTTTTTGGAGTTAACCGGAGGATTGTGATATCTGAACCGATCGGTTTGGTATGTGCGTGAACTGGTTGAACCAGCATTGTTGGTGTACGGAACTTGACGTAGGAACATTTCTTGGTGAATAAGTTAATGGAAGGTTCGTTGGTACAGTCAGTGGCCATGTACGCGTAGGTTGCTCCTTGTTTCTTGAACCATTCTTCAAGTGCTTGAACCAGTTTTGTTCCTATGCCTAAGTTCCTGCTCAAAAATCAAATTCAAAATTTAATATTGGATTAGTTATTGATATATCATATTTTATAGACTAAGTATATGGGAGGAAGGATCAATTGGGGTGGATACAACTATAAAAGTATCAACAAAGGGCAAACTTCTTTCTTTTGAATACCTAACTGAGTTTTGGAATCTATCATCAACTATACGTTTAAACTTATTTTATTAAGTGGAATTGAATTCGAATTTCGTAAAAGCAAAACATATATTCTCTCGTATATATATACTTTATTATTGCTTTTAAGCAAAGTGGTTTATGTATAAAAATCTTTCTTCAGTGACTAAGAATTTTTTATATCGAAATTAATGATTATATAAAATATTTGTCTTACATATGTGGAAGCAAAATAAAGAAACGGACATACATAGAAGATGGAAACGTAAGTTCATTTTTTATATAGAAAAGGGACAATTTAAAAAAAAAACAATGGCTTTAAGAAAACAACGAGTGAAAAAATGTGACTTTGTCACGTTTATGATCATTAGATAACGGTACTTCCATAACTAGTCCATGATATTATTTTTTTTGGTGGTTAGTCCATGATTGTTATAGACCAACTAATTTTAAACAAGAAAATTATATTGACTTTAGATTTTTTTTTTGTTGCCAACTTAATTATTGGAATGTCTTTTTATGTCAACAAATTACTTTAGTCTAAAATACAAAAACACAATTGCTAAAAACAAATTATACTATGTAACAAAGTGGAGTACTAAATTAAAGAATAAAAAGAGGATTTTACCGATGTGAAGGTGAAACTCGAAGACCAAGAACATAAGCAAGTTTGACATAAAGTGAGTTTCCTCCACTCACGGTTTTAACACAACCTCTTACAACTCCCACAATCTTTCTTCCTTCTCCATACTCTGCAACCTACGTTTTAAATTATTCAATCATAGATATAAATATTGTAATCTTTCGAAAGAAATATTGGAATCATATTCTAACCAAAAAATCACCTATACATATTCAAATATATAGAGAATGTAACATTAATTAAGAAGGGACTGGTTATGTTTAGATGTAATATTATTTACCAGCATCATGTGACAAGGAAAATGACGGACGCGACTAACAGGATCGCCTAATAGATCGGAGATCATTACCGGTTGGCTATGTTTTCCGGTTTCGTCACATTTCCTTTCCATTTCTTCCACGTCACTCTTATCGGTTTCTTCATCGTATTCTCTTACAATCACCGCAACCGCAACTTCCTCTGTCGCAGCCGCCGCTATTTTACTTGACATGGATGCGTTTCCTCGTGTAGAAAAGGGGGAAGATAAAAGTGGTGGGTGTTTTTGGGTGTAATTTGTTATCTAGTGAGGTTTTCTTGATTTATTGGTGGTCATAAGTTGGGATTATTACGTGATGTCATGTATATATAGAGATGGATGGTTACGAGGCAGCTTTGTAAAGTTTTATGGGAACCTTTTTACTATTATTTAAACATCTTTGAACTTTTTTTATATGTATACCAAAAAAACCTCTTTGACTAAACTATAATAATGATCATCACATAATATTTTCCGTAAACCGGTCGGTTCACGTAGTTAGTAAACTATGATAAAACCAAGCAACATGGTCTATATGTTCGAAAAACCATATGATATAACCAAACTAATCTAATTACCTTTTTTTGGGTCAAAACTAATTAAGGCATATATATGAATTTAGTGCATATGGCGGTTCTTTACGGTAAACAATTGTAATTAGTCAGTGATAAACATACATATAATATAGAGAAATAGCATTAGAGTTTGTGACTTAAGTCTAATGCTATTTAGCATCTAATCAACAACCACTAGCAATCTTACCGTCTCATATAAACAACTGATGAGCTCAAAAACTTATTTACATAAACAAAAACTAGGAATAAACCCAATATATTATGTATTATATAAATAGTTAAGTACTGACATGACATAAGATAACATAATTAATCTAATTGATAAGACGAATTTTTGAATAGGACAAAAGTCAGGTCCATATAATTGAGAACTCGAGTGTGCTATATATTGGTGAAATCAGAAATGGTCTAATAATGGAATGCGAAATGAAAACATCATTTGACCAACAAAAAAAACATCGTATGAACCGAGAGAGACAAACATAAAATGACAACAACAAAAAAACATATATAAATATACCTCTTTACCTATATAATTTTATTTTTTTTGTTTTGTTTCTGGAAATGTGTAGTTCTTTTCGAGTTTTGGATCTCTCTCACTGACAAATGATCTCTTTAAGATTTTGTTTGTCTTTGAGGTACACAAAACGAAGACGTAGGGTAAGAACCTCCGATAAGCACTTCACACCTAATGCAATATCCAAATGACAACTACCACTAAGAAACTAATAGTCTAATACCCGTATAGCATGAAGCCAATGTACAAATCAACAACACCATAATTAAAATCTAGGTTAATTATAATCATTTGCAACAGAAAATGCAAAATAATAATATGATTTTATTGATTATCCATCAAATGCATTACAATCTCAAATCCTACGAACACAAATTTATTGTTCTTTGGATTATATATATTGATCAATATAAAATAGAATTTATAATAGATTTCGAATTGGTAAGGATAAGAATGCGTTATTGGGAGTGCTTCTAATGTCAATATCACTCACATGGTTCCTTCTTATGGCTAAGAGAAGGTGAAGTCTTCTTCTTCTTTTTTTATTGTATGTTTTACTTTCTTATTTAATGCAATAACCATGTAATATAACTACTACTTAAAGACTTAAAACACACACGTCTCTTTAGAAAAAACCGAATTACTATATATAGGTGTTGGGTAGAACAAGATAAGCCTTAACTATTTTTCCAAGTCCAAAGTCTTATTATGTTCACATTCATAAATAATTAGCACAATGTGTTTTTAACCAGCTTTATATAAGCAATACAAATTTAAAGCTTTTGATTTAAACATTTGCAACCACTTGTAACGAGTTATACAAGTTTTATATATTTCCATAGTATCCTGATCATTCTAAAAAGAAAGTTAAGCTAAGTTTATTCCTATCTTTGATGATAGAACAGATTCTAATTCAATCCCCACATGCAAATTAAATTATATGATATCCTCTTAGGAGTATCATATCTTAAATATATTAACAAAAAAAAAAACAACAACAAGTAGCTTATTAATAATTTCATACCGTATAATGAAATGATACCTGAGTTTAAAATTACAACTTAAAGTTATAGTTAGTTAGTGGAAAAAAAACTGGAACTTCTTACTAATTCTTAATTGAAAACAAGTTAATTATTCTTGTTCATTATATAAAATGTGCTAAGCTGAAAGAATGTCCACAAGAACATAATCTATTGGGGCTATTCTCATCTCTTTTTCACATTCTCATGTCATATAAAATTCATCAATAATCAAGCAGATATACTATATGATTTTTATTCTTTTACTGACGCAAAAAGTAAGCAAATGTTAAATTACTTAATTATTCTGGCTGAATAAGAACTATTCAATGATTAAACAACTCCAAATATTCAATACCGATCTAGACGGATGAAAAAAAAATTCCGATCATATAATATTCTCTTGTCAAAATTAATAGAAAATTTGATGTATCCATTGAATTGATTGTACAAATGATTGTGATGTGACAGTAAAAAATACAATAAAGACAATGACTGTGACAATAATATTGGGCCAACAAATATTTGAGGCCCATTTAGAAACCCAATATAAGTTGTTTGAACTATACTCAAGATTTTCTCGGGAAAATCTGGAAAAAAACCGTAAAAAGAGCAAGAAAAAATCTGAAAAAAAACGTAAGAGAAATGGGAATATTGGCAGGGATCGGAGTTTTGTTACCATTTCCGTTCTACTGGTGGCTATGGACGAATCCTCAGTCATGGGTCAATCTCTGTGGTCAAGGAAGAGACCCATCAATGGTGATGGCACGTGTATCTCACGTGCTCAAAGCTGCTCAGCTCATATCTCTCTTCTCCGTCGCTTCTCTCTCCTGGCCTCCTCCGTTCTACTTCTGGCCTCTCATTGCCTTTGGTCAATTCCTCAACTTCAGGTCCAAAATCTTAATCTCAATTTGTTTAATCCAAATCGAATCAGAATGCTCTAGATCGATGAAAACATGAATCTTTAAGGAATCTAATCTCTACTGATTTTGAAAGTTGTTGTTTTTCTCAAGTTTCAATCATTGAATCTTGTCTAGTCTTGCTTCTTGTAAAGTTTTGATACTTAAAAGGTCACATTTTTACAGTGTATATATATCAATTGGTAGGTGAAGTTGTGTTTTGGTCACACTAGAGAGTGATTTTATGAATGGAGTAAAATCATAAAATCACTCTTTTACAGTGTATATATACTTACAGTGATTTTACAGTGTATATATACTTAAAGGTCACATTTTTATGAATTGCTATGAAATACTTTTGAGCTCTCTTCTTGTAAAGTTATGATATTGAAAAAGGTTATATGATCTTTGCAGGGTGTATCAACTGTTAGGTGAAGCTGGAACTTATTACGGTGTTCAATTCGGGAAGAACATACCGTGGGTTACAGAGTTCCCGTTTGGAGTCATCAGAGATCCACAGTATGTTGGGAGTATAATGTCTCTATTGGCATGTTTCTCTTGGGTTCCATTCCAATACATTCTCCTATGGTGTCTCGGTTATGTTTTCATGATGTTTGTAGAATCAAAGGAGGATCCAAGTGCTCGTGCGAAATCCGTCTCCTGATTCCTCTAGTTAGAAAGCCACAGGTCCTTAATTCTATCTTGTTGTTCGCCTTTTTCGTATCGAAACTGATTTTTACAGTTTTCGTATGGATAATGCAGTTTGAGTTTTAAACGTTTTCTCGGGTTTTTTTCCGGTAATCTATAGAATGGTATAAAAGCAACCCGCAAAACAAACGATAAATCAAAATCACATTATTAAACTACACAAAGGCAACGGCGCAAGTTCATATATCAGTTTTGACGATTATGAGGATCATCAGCGAACGAAAAGGAATTTCTTGAGGATGACATTTCCTTCACTCTTTCGGATACAACTCAACCATAAAGTGAATTCCTTGAGGATTGTTGAGTTCTCTAGAAAGTATCTCGCTAGTTTCATCTCCTCTCCAACATCGTCTCCCATTGGCCACCCTTGTATCTCAACAAACTCGATAGTTTGTAGGAAACTATGAGGTAAAGGTAAAATACGAATTGGCTCCTTCCGTCGGCGTTTAAGTTTCTGCAAGTTAAGGACCAAGCAGGTTTGAGTAATGAGATACTTTCTTTCACCATTTGCAATAACAAAAAAAAAAAAAGATTGACAAGATTTGCAGTAAACAATCCTTACCAAGGAGAGACATTTTAGATTCGGGCAGGTCTTAAGAAAGATAGAAAAGATTTCCCACTTGCTAGAGATTTCAGCACTCAAGGAAGACAGGTTACGAAACAGAGGTAGTGCTTCTCGTTTCAAGTAATCATCGATGGCCTGCAAGACAAAATGGTATCAGAGTATAGGTGATGAGAGGTGATATAATTTTTTTATACGAAAAACTAAAAGCATCGGTTGTTACCACGAGAGTATATGCAGTGATGACCATATCTTTGACACTAGAGATCCCGTGGAGAAAACTACGAATCATATTTCTCTTTGGTAGATCATTCGTATCGAACTGATAGTTAAACATAACATCCAGAACCACCTTATCAAGGGAACCAACGTTATCTATTACGAAAGAATCAGTTGCACAACCATCAAGCTCAAGCTTCTCGAGCCTAGGAGCATCAATTACAACCACTAGACCTTCAGGAAAACCCTGGCCTCTATGTTCGACATGAGTGAAGCTCAATAGAGATTGAGAGCACACACGTAAAGTTTGAACATTGTCATCTAAACGCCTCTTGACAGTTAAGCTTTCGAGAATCGGGCATCCTGAGACGAGCATTTGGAAACTCCGATCGTTTGCAAACTCAACCCTATCTAGAAGCATAACTTTGAGACAAGGTAAAGAGACAGACTTTGGGTTAACTAAGACCACTTCGCATAGCTTTAAAGAAACCAAGCTCTCACAAGTGTAAACCGTTAGAGGCATCTCCATTTTCTTGCCTGGCCACAGACTCTCAAGAAAATGGAGATATCGAACTTTACGCCTAATAGCATTGCCGATCCACTGACTAAACCGAGCCTGATCGCTCGCAGATAACCCATCGTACCAGTCCTCTAACTTAAAATTTTGCAGGCATGATTCGCCATCGAAACCCATAAAGCTATCGACAAAACTCATGAACGAGTCGTGGTCTGGGAAATCATCATCACCTAAATCCAAACTAGGTACATATCTCCAGAGATTTCTCCATCTAGATGATAACACACTAGTCTTAACCACATGCTTTGTGGGAAGATTCAAGAGTATCTCAAATTTCAAGGATTCTGGCAAATTACTAAACCTATCTAAATCAACATCCTCTGGGCGTTTCTCCATGTATATACTCTGCCATTGAAAAAAACATCCTTTGTTTACAATTTCGCTAGTAAAGTCGAAAGCTTTTAGACTCTTAGATCGGAAAAAACATCAAAAGTCACAAAATTGAAACGATTAAGATTCTAAGCGAGAGAGAAGAGTACCTGAAGAATGAAAACGGAGATAGAAATCGCCAGAAACAATCTAAAGTGAAGATTGTGTAATTAACTCTAAAAGTGAAGACAATCTGAGAGTTTGAGATTAGTTGTATAAACAAAAACTACAGGGAACAACTGTAATAAACAAAACTGTAAGGCTCAATGTTGCAATAAAGCAAAACTGTAGGACATTTCTGTCATAATACAAAATATCGGGAAAAATGTAATTATTCGAAACTGGAAGAAAGATACGTAATTAATAAAAGATGCCAGGAATATCTGTAATAAACGTAAACAAACGGTAGTTAACATTTGTAATAAACCAAAACTATATGGAAAATTATGTGATAAACAAAACAAAAGAGAAATTCAATTATTATGTGGCTATGCCTATGCTAGATAATTTCTTGATTAAAAACGTACTTTTTTTTTTCCATGATTAAAAAAGTACTTAAAATTTTTTATTTATGCATAATCACAAAATTTTCGATTTTAAAAAGCAATAAAGGAAAGAAGTGTCAAAGGAGATGAGGTTGAATTCTTATGTCTCTAGATGTTTACCTCTTTGGCTTGCTGAGCTTTTTGTTGATGAGAGTGCCTAATCCTCTTTTCTTAGCTCCTTTCGTCTATTTTTTGGTGTAAATATTAGTGAAGGATTGGTCCTTAGGACCCTCTTGTCTTTCACGGTGAGGCCTTGAACCCATGCTCCATGTTTAGTGGTGTTTCAAGGTGCAAATGGTTGTAATGCTCCGGTTGTTCAATATATATGTTTTTAGATGCCAAAAAAATAAAATAAAAGATGCCAGGAATTTTTGTAATAGACGTATAAACACTAGTTGACATTGTAATAAACCAAACTCTAAGGAAAATTATGTGATACACAAAACTAAACAAAAGAGAAAGTTCCATTCCAATACATTCATTCTCCTATGGTGTCTCGGTTATGTTTTCATGATGTTCGTAGAATCAAAGGAGGATCAAAATGCTCGTGCAGCTTTATACGTTTTCTCGGGTTTTTTTTCGGTAATCTAAAGAATGGTATTAAAGCAACCCGCAAGACAAACGATAATTCAAATCATAACAAACGTAAAAGAAACATATAGGTCGTCATGTTATTAAACTACGCAAAGACAACCGCGCAAGTTCATACGATTATGAGGATTCAACGAACGAAAACTAGGCACGAGCTAGAGAGTTTTGGAAGGGCAAGGAGTTTTTTGAGGAAGACAGATTCTTCATTCTTTCTCGAAGCATCCAAGCAGAAAGTGAATCCCTTAAGGATTGTTGAGTTCTCTAGAAAGTAACGCGCTAGTTTCATCCCCATTGCATCATTGTCACTCAATGGCCTTACTATCTCAACAAACTCGATAGTTTGTAGGAAACTATAAGGTAAAGGTAACATGCTATTTGGCTCCTTCTTATATGGGCAATCAAGTTCCTGCAAGTTAAGGACCAAGCTCGTTTGAGTAATGATATACTTTCACCATTTGCAGTAAACAATCCTTACCAAGGAGAGAAATTTTAGATTCGGGCAGGTCTTAAGAAAGATTGACAACATTTTCCAGCTGTTTAAGAGATTAGCACACAAGGAAGACAGGATACGAAATAGAGGTAGTGCCTCAAATTCCGAGTATACATAGAAGAGCTGCAAGAAAAAAATGGTATTTGAGAGTAGTCGATATACTTTTTGTTATATGAAAAACTAAAAGCATTGGTTACCTCGAGAGTATCAGAAGTGATGGTCATATCTTTGACACTAGAGATTTGATATAACGTGAATTAAGATGTTCCTAACCACGAACTTAACGCGTATTCGGAGTCTTTTGAGTGGTTTTGAGTTGATATTTAGGCCCATACTCGAGGATTTGGCACCGCATGCGTTTGGGAAGGAGATTCGAGCGTTTAGGCGAAAAGCAGAGCTTTCTGAAGGTTGGACCAACCGGTCCACATAAGGGACCGACCGGTCCCTCCTTGCTGCTACAAGACCGACTGCTCCTCCTTGAAGACCGATCGGTCCATCTCATGATTCGAAGACCCGAGGCTCTGGAAACCGGACCGACTGGTTCACTAATGGGACCGGCCGGTCCACACATGAACAAATGAAGATTTTGGCTCTGGAAACTGGACCGACCGGTCCTGATTCAAGACCGACCGGTCCAGGCCCCAGATTTTTAAGAATTTTCCTTTTTCCGTTTTACCTTATAAATACCACTAGGTTTTGTTATTTTGGGATCACCTCTTTCAGCACGATTTTATTCAGACTTTTGAGAGCTTTTTGAGCGATTGTAATTGGGAGAAGATCTCATCATCCTTTGGAGAAGATTTCTAAACCCTATTGATTTCTCTTTTAATGATTGTGCACTTTTTATCTGTTGTTTTCGTTACGCTTTCCATGTCTGAGTAGATCTCTAGTTAGGTTTTAGGGTTTTTGATGGATTTCACAGATTGAATCAAACACAGATAGATTACTTATTCTTACCATCTTCATCACTGTTAGGCATAAAGCTAGGATTGAACTGGCCATTTAATCATTAGATCTTAGGTTGATGCACATTCCAAAAGCTTGTGCATAGCTGGAACTACTGTTGATGAGCAATTATTCTTTAGTCTCGAAAGTGAATTAGAGTTGATTGTGAACTAATCAAACCTGAACTGTAATGCTTGCCTAGGATAGCCGTGACCAAACGAAAGTTTGGGCACTCGGATCTCTAGGGATAGTAATTGTTATCACGAAAGTGGAGCAATTTATAACCGTGTTTTGAGTTCTAGATGCATGCATATTTGAATCTGAATAGTTGTCTGGTTTATGAATGTGATTTCCTGAAATTCTCTAATGCCTAGCGTTTTTAATCATTTGAATTTAAACCGTTTTAATTTGCTTTCTTGTCTTTAATTTTGATTACAATCACCCATCTTTGTTTCCTGCTTAGCTTAGTTTAATAATCTATAGTTTGTCGTCTAACACTTGGTCCTTGTGGATTCGATCCCTAAATCACTACTTCGTTTGCTGTGCACTTGCAGTAGATTTTATAGGGTTAAAACTCGTTATATCAAGTTTTTGGCGCCGTTGCCGGGGACCATTGTGTTGCCATCAGATTTGGTTTGCGAATTTAGTCTAAGCAATTTTACTAATTTATTTTTCTTTTTGTTTTTGTCTTTGGTTGCTCTTTCAGGTGTATGCAGGGGAGAAGTAATCGCACTGAACCTCTGATATCACTCTCTAACGAAGAACTAGCCAGAACAGAAAGGTCTAACAGAGCTCAAAGGAACCTCATGCCCGCTATGGAAGTAGTGGATCAGCCTGATAATGAGGGTCTTCAGGCTGCTCTGTTTGATCCGATAGAGCAGATCCGTGTTGCAGCTGCAGCGAATGCGCAACTGGCGCAACAACAGATGCAGCAAATGCAAGAGCAGTTTGCTAGGATGATGGCACAGCAGGTGCCACCAGCAGGTCAGAATCCTCCGCCGCAGAGAGGGATTGGAGAAGGGGACAATGTCCACCAGTACTACCAGAACAGATCAGCCATTCGCGTCCCTGCGATTCAGAGGAATGACTTCGAGATTAAGGCTCAGCTGATTAATCTAGTAGAGAGGCACTTGTTCCATGGGTTGGCTTCTGAAAACCCCATGGATCATATAGAGAGCTTTGAAGAGGTCTGCGAGACGACTAAGGCCAATGGGGTACCTTATGACTACATCAAGTGTAAGTAGTTCAAGCACTCTCTCGCTGACAAAGCTTTGAGATGGCTCAAGTCGCTTCCTCCACATTCTCTTAACGGCTGGGACGAAACTAGAGCTGCTTTCTTGGACCACTTCTACACTAAGACCAAGACAGCTCAGCTCAGAAGCAGAATCACCAACTTTTCGCAGAAGGGCGGAGAGTCATTTGCTGAAGCCTGGGATAGATTTAAGGAGTACCGTAGAGAGTGCCCTCACCATGGATTCACTGATGAGCAGATGCTCAGGATTTTCTACGATGGAGTCACCTGGGATTACAGGACAAGTCTTAATTCAACTAGTAATGGTAATTTCATGACTCAGAGCATTGAAGGAGCTTACAGATTGATTGAGAATATGGCGCAGAGCTCTAGCGATCAGTGTCCTGAATATGATCGGTCGAAGAGGGTCTGCAGTGTTGAGACGCCATCTGCAGCAGAGATAGCAGAGCTGACAGCTGCTAAGATCAGGGACTTTATGCAAGGAAGCCATCAAGGCACTAGTATGGTTGGAAATGCTTCAGATGCAATCTCCTATTCAGAGTCAGTTGCATTGGTTTCAGAGGGCACTCATGAGGTTAATTTTATAGGTGGTCAAGGATTTCCAGGCTACAATGCAGGCTATCAGAGGCAGTATGGACAGAGTTCAGGTTCCGGATACCAAAATCAGAACCAGTACCAGCCTAGACAACAAGCTCCTCCTCCTCCAGCTGCTAATCCCAATGACAAGTTGAAGGGTATGATGCAGCTCATGCTAGCTAATCAGCAGAGGGTCTCCACTGACATCACGAACATTAATGGGCGACTAGAAGCTGTGACCACTCATCTGAAGATGCTGGACACTCAAGTGGCACAGCAGGAAGAAGTTGTTAAGCGTCAGCAAGGAACTCTTCCAACTAAAGGGGAGCAGAGTCAAAAGAGGGAGTGTCACACCATTTCTATAGCAGAAGGTAATTTTCCAGCGAATAAGGGACCGGCCGGTCTCACCATCAGACCGACCGGTCTGGTTACCAGTCCTCCGGTTTGCGTTTACGTCCCCAAGGCTCCTTACCCTAATTGGCCCAGTAAGTCTCAGAAGGATCATGCTACCATGACAGAAGAAGAGGAGTTTGTGAAGCTAACTGAGGAGTGTAGTACTGGATTTCAGAACAGAAAAGTGCAAAAGCTTGGAGATTCTGGTCGGTTTGAACTTCCAGTCCAGATCGGCTCTACAGTTTTTCCTAACTCACTCTGCGACTCGGGCTCTAGTGTCAACACCATGCCATACTCTGTCGCAAAACGACTGGGCTTTAAAGATTTCTCTCTTTCTAAGTTTTCTTTAAAGTTTGCTTATCAATTTGTTAAGCGCCCTATAGGTATTCTTGAGGACATACAGGTGCTAATTGGTGGTGTTTTTGTCCCTGCAGATTTCGTGGTGCTAGACTTGCCCTAAGAACCAGGAGATCCCCTCATCCTGGGAAGACCATTCCTTTGCACAGCTGGTGCAAAGATTGATCTCAAGCACAGATGCATTGATCTCCAGCTGGGAGACAATGAGATGACATTCGAAATGGACAAGCTGCTGGAAAAACCTGAGATCGATGACCCAGGCATTACGAGCATGATGTTTCTATCCAAGAGGGTGTTCTGATCCCTCTTGACGTTCCACCTGAGCCACCTTGAAGAGCAGACACGTCGAGCTAACGACGTTAAACAAAGCGCTTGGTGGGAGGCAACCCACTTGTAAGTGTAAATACGTTCTTTTATTTTTCATTCTTTTTCAATTTTACGGTTGTTTTCGTGTTTCTTTTTGGTCTTCCTTAGGATTTTTCATCATAGTAATTTTGGGATTCAGCACTTTCAAACCGACCGGTCGGTCCACTATTGGACCGGTCAGTCCAGCATCATCCTGTGTCACGTCCGAGGGTTCTGTAAACAAGCCCGGTCGTTCCAGGTCCGAGACCGATCGGGCCTCATCAAAACGGACCGGTCGATCCCTTCTAAGGACCGGTCGGTCCTTCCGATCACGAGTCAAGACCAAAGTCACTGTGATCGAGACCGGTTGATCCCCTACCATGACCGACCGATCCTCATCATCCCGCTGATCGGGACAGACCGGTCGATCCCTTACAGGACCGGTCGGTCCCTTTATCTATCATGGTTCAATGCGTCACCCACCCGCCCGTTCCCTCTAACATGATGCGCCAATCACACCTGGTCCCCACTGTGACGAAGTTTGTTTTTCCTACTTTTCTTTTTCATTTTCATTTTATTTTATTTCTCTTTAATAGTTCTTTCCTTTGGAATTATTTTCACACCGGGTCGGTGTGAAGTAAGTCTGGGGGGAAGTACTATTCGTACAAATTATGTTTATTTTCTTATTTTCAGTTTTATTTAAAACTTTGTGGTATGAATGCGACTCTAGGACCACATGATGTTTGCTAACTCGTTTTTTAGATTAACAGTGACTAACCAATGCTATGGGAAGATTAAAAACACCATAGGCGGATCAGTGTTACCAGAAGGCTCCCGTCTCTTTGAAAGCTAACGCTGACACTTTTATGCTAATCTGTTTTTCTTAACTCAGGGAATTCAAAATCGCATAAGCAAGAACAACCACGTTAGGAGTCCTATCCTTTTTCAAACACTATCCCCTCTTCAGGACTCCTAATGGCCAGACTCATTTTTAGTCTGGTACCACACCCTCACCCTTACCTTTCTTTCAAGCCTCATGCATTCTGTCCAAGACATTGACATGCACTCAAGCGCAAAAACTCCGGAGACGTAGTCTTGCCAACTGATCATTCTAAAGACCTTCCGGTACAACTTATCAAACTTTCTGCTTAGGATTTTGTTAATAATTTCATTTCTTTATTTATTTTTCGTTTTTTTTATCATTGTGCTTAGAAAAAAAAAGCTAGAACTGATCCCCAGCATTCAAAAAAAAAAAAAAAAATTTATCATTAAAATGCTGAAAGGGATCAGAATAAAGCTTAGATTTTAAAATAATATCTATTAAGCACATTTCTATTTCTTGTTCTCCGCATTATTTCTTTAGATAAGCAGAAAGTTAGTATTTATAAAAGAATAGGAGGTCTTAAGTTTGAAAGGTTGTGCATCATTTTTGGATTTAGTTCTCTTGGGTTTTTGTTCCATGACTTGCATTCGGCCGAGACTGAGGTTAGCCTAAACACTCGTACCACCACTAAATAGCCCAAATCCTTAACCCTTATGCGACAGACATTTTCCCTCTGGTAAGATTTATGGACCCTGGTATAGAGTCGCTGAGACATAGGAACTTGAGTATGGTAACATTGCTATGTATTTGGCAAAGTACATGAAGTACTATCTTGGTTTTTGATCTGTTTATGAGTTTTCAGGCTTTTAGCATTACATCTGTGGGGTCCTAAAGGATTGCATTTAACTCACAAAGGTTAGTGTGGTTTTTATAGCTTCCTTGGATTTATTTCTAGTTTGTCTTCACTTGGGGACAAGCAAATATCTAAGTCTGGGGAAGTTGATATAACGTGAATTTGGATGTTCCTAACCACGAACTTAACGCGTATTCGAAGTCTTTTGAGTGGTTTTGAGTTGATATTTAGGCCCATACTCGAGGATTTGGCACCGCATGCGTTTGGGAAGGAGATTCGAGCGTTTAGGCGAAAAGCAGAGCTTTCTGAAGGTTGGACCGACCGGTCCACATAAGGGACCGACCGATCCCTCTTTGCTGCTACAAGACCGACTGCTCCTCCTTGAAGACCGACCGGTCCATCTCGTGATTCGAAGACCCGAGGCTCTGGAAACCGGACCGACCGGTCCACTAATGGGACCGGCCGGTCCACACATGGACAAATGAAGATTTTGGCTCTGGAAACTGGACCGACAGGTCCTGATTCCAGACCGACCGGTCCAGGCCCCAGATTTTTAGGAATTTTCCTTTTTCTGTTTTACCTTATAAATACCACTAGGTTTTGTTATTTTGGGATCACCTCTTTCAGCACGATTTTATTCAGACTTTTGAGAGCTTTTTGAGCGATTGTAATTGGGAGAAGATCTAATCATCCTTTGGAGAAGATTTCTAAACCCTATTGATTTCTCTTTTAATGATTATGCAGTTTTTATCTATTGCTTTCGTTATGCTTTCCATGTCTGAGTAGATCTCTAGTTAGGTTTTAGGGTTTTTGATGGATTTCACAGATTGAATCAAACACAGATAGATTACTTATTCTTACCATCTTCATCACTGTTAGGCATAAAGCTAGGATTGAACTGGCCATTTAATCATTAGATCTTAGGTTGATGCACATTCC
This sequence comes from Draba incana, assembly GCA_963576765.1. NCBI lineage: Eukaryota > Viridiplantae > Streptophyta > Magnoliopsida > Brassicales > Brassicaceae > Draba > Draba incana. The sequence goes on along the minus strand of OY755209.1, from coordinate 870,672 downwards.
AAAAGCTTGTGCATAGCTGGAACTACTGTTGATGAGCAATTATTCTTTAGTCTCGAAAGTGAATTAGAGTTGATTGTGAACTGATCAAACCTGAACTGTAATGCTTGCCTAGGATAGCCGTGACCAAACGAAAGTTTAGGCACTCGGATCTCTAGGGATAGTAATTGTTATCACGAAAGTGGAGCAATTTATAATCGTGTTTTGAGTTCTAGATGCATGCATATTTGAATCTGAATAGTTGTCTGGTTTATGAATGTGATTTCCTGAAATTCTCTAATGCCTAGCGTTTTTAATCATCTGAATTTAAATCGTTTTAATTTGCTTTCTTGTCTTTAATTTTGATTACAATCACCCATCTTTGTTTCCTGCTAGCTTAGTTTAATAATCTATAGTTTGTCGTGTAACACTTGGTCCTTGTGGATTCGATCCCTAAATCACTACTTCGTTTGTTGTGCACTTGCAGTAGATTTTATAGGGTTAAAACTCGTTGTATCAAGATTCCGAGGAAAAAACTACGAATCATGTTTCTCTTTAGTAGATCATTAAACTGATCCATGTTATACATAAGATCAAGAATCACCTTATCAAGGGAACCAATGTTATCTATTACGAAACGATCAGGTGTATAATCAACAAGCTCAAGCTTCTCGAGCCTAGGAGCATCAATTACAACCAGAAGACCCATTTGATAACTATTGCCTTTATGTTTGACATGAGTGAAGCTCAATAGAGACTGAGAGCACACACGAAAGGTTTGAACATTGTCATCTAAACCCCTTCTTCACAGTTAAGCTTTCGAGAATCGGGCATCCTGAGACGAGCATTTGGAAACTCCGATCGTTTGCAAACTCAACCCTATCTAGAAGCATAACTTTGAGACAAGGCAAAGAGACGGACTTGGGGTTAAGCAAGACCACTTCACATAGCTTTAAGGAAACCAAGCTCTGGCAAGTATAAACTGTTAGAGGCATCTCCACTTCCTGGCCTCGCCACGAACTCTCGAGAAAATGGAAATATCGAACTTTCCGCCTAATAGCATTGTCGATCCACTGATTGTAACGAGCCTGATCAATCATAGATAACCAATTGCGCCTCAACATCCAAGAGGGGTCCTTTAACTTGAAATTTTGCAGGCATGATACGCCATCGAAACCCATAAAGCAATCGACAAAACTCATGAACAAGTCATGGTCTGGGAAATCACCATAACCTAAGTCCAAACTAGATACATATCTCCAAAGATTTCTCCACCTAGATGATAACACACTAGTCTTAACCACATGCTTTGTGGGAAGATTCAAGAGTATCTCAAATTTCAAGGATTCTGGCAAATTACTAAACCTATCTAAATCAACTTGCTTTCGTTCCTCCATGTATATATACTCTGCCATTAAAAAAAAACCATCCTTTACAACTTTTTTTAACAGTTTCGCAAGTAAAGTCGAAAGCTTTTACACTCTTAGATCGGAAAAAACATCAAAAGTCACAAAATTGAAACGATTCAGACTCTAAAGCGAGAGAGAAGAGTACCTGAAGAATGAAAACGAAGATAGAAATCGCTAGAAACAATCTAAAGTGAATATTTTTTGAAGAGGTTGTGTAAAGTGAAGACAAATGTGAGAGTTTGAGATTAGTTGTCTACATAAGTAATAAACAAAAACTACAGGGAACAACTGTAATAAACAAAACTGTAAGGCTCAATGTTGCAATAAAGCAAAAATGAAGGACATTTCTGTCATAATACAAAAAATCGGGAAAAATGTAATTATTTGAAACTGGAACAAAGAGACTTAATTAATAGAAGATGCCAGGAATATCTGTAATAAACGTAAACAAACGGTAGTTAACATTTGTAATAAACCTAAACTATATGGAAAACTAGGTGACTTCCCGCACCGTGTGCGGGTGTGAACATAATTTCGTAACGTGATTAATTTTAATATTGAAAGATATTATAAATTATGAATTATGAAAAACTAAGATTTCGTAGCATGTAAAAATAAAATGAAAATGTTGTTTATGACTTACTCAATAATGATATGTTAAATAATGAAAGATGATAAAGAACATAATGACATGTTAAATAATGAAAGATGATAAAGAACATAAGACTGATTTAAGAAATTTAAACAAAACAAAAGTCAAATTTGTAAAAAACTGAAGATTGTTTTGAAATATTTTCTTGTAGATGATATTTATCGGTGATTAGGATTTTTAACTCAGTCCTAAATTTTGGTATTGATAAGATATGAAATTATCATATGAATAACTAACCTCTTTCTACCAATACCATCTCAATATAATTTCACGTGGACTTCAAAGATTTCCACAAGACAATGATTTGAGTTTTGATTTTTTTGGTTAAAAACGATGTCAAAATATTGACAAAGAGTACGGCTGGAGAATCTTGTTTTGGTATGATCGACATTATGATATAATCATGAAAAAATAGAAGAATATAGATTACTTCTTATTATTTTATCATATAAATATTTGTGATTTGTAAGCTCCAAACTACCGAATTGGGTAACCGGTTGGTGGTAAAAAAGTATAAAGCTGTTAACAAAAAAAAGAAATTTTTTTGTAATTTTATTATTGATATATCATTGGTTCTAGAAAAAACCAAAAACGTAATATCCCTAAGATGATTTTGTTTATGTGTTTTGTTTTAGAAATAATTTTAAAATCGGAAAAACAAATAATTTATATGCAAATCTCGTGTTTACATTTTTCACATATAGGATTTGCATCAAAATCATGAGAATCTTCGCCATATTTTTTAACTTTCTTGTTATATTGACAAAAGAAATGATACCAATTCTTTGCAACATCAATAGATTTAATTATGGCCAACGAAAGTGACATACTTAATAAAAAAAACAAAAGATTTTGTAAGTTAAATTTTTATCCTTTGTAAAAAATTAAATTGGTTCCTAAAAATTGGAAACAAACATTTGAAACAAACAAATTTAATTTATATCCGTGCATAATTTTTCTTACTCGTGAATTGAGACTATTTTTTTAATTCATTTAGTTAAACAATAACAATAATTTAATTAAGAAAACTATTAGTTTAAGCCATGTCATCTTTTATTCTAAGACATGTCATAATTTATTTAAGCATAGACCAATAAAATTAAAACACTTAATCACCTATAAATAAAACAACTTTGCATTTAATAGGGAAGGGGATTATGTGATAAACAAAACAAAAGAGAAATTCAATTATTATGTGGCTATGCCTATGCTAGATAATTTCTTGATTAAAAAAGTACTTAAATTTTTTTCTTTATGCATAATCACAAAAGTTTCGATTTTAAAAAGCAATAAAGGAAAGAAATGGCTAGGTAGGGGTCCATTTTTGTGGCTATTTTTCGACCTAATTAAAAACATTTGTCATGGCATAGATTAATGCAAAGACAAAACACTCCTAATCTACACTACTAATCATTAAGCAATAAACTATTTTTTTAACTTCGTGTAGATCTTAAATCTGTCTTTGGGCCATATCGGGTTAGGACCCATTTGTCTGTATCCGAACTTAACCCGCTTATCCAGGTCCTGGTCGGGTCCGACTTTAAGTTGAAGAACCAAACGATGACGTGTCAAACTATGATTGGTTAAATCTTTCTCTTCCTTCAATTCGATTCATTTCGTTCTCGATCGGAAAAGTCTTCTCTTTTATTGTTTTTTTGTGTTCTTCGAAGTCAAAAAAAGGATTTTTTTGATTACTGTTCCAAAGATTTTTACTTTTGTTTCTCTCTTATGTATGTAAACACTAAACCTTACTCATTCTCGTGATCTCATTGAGCAGCAACTTGGGTCTTTATCTAGAAGAATTGGGAAGACTTTCATTTTTATAAGTTTTGTCATAATGCAGGTCTTTTATCTTCTAGGGTTCTTCGAAATTGGTGTAATTTATGGGAATTGGGTTTGAGATTTTATTGAAAAATTGCACTTTTTTTTAGCTTTGATCTGGTGTTCTTAAGAACTGAGTCATTTTCCGGAAAAAAATCGAAACTTTAGGTGAAGACTTTGATGATTTTAATAAGTTTGTTAAAAATGCAGGTCTTTCTTTTCTAGGGTTCTTCGAAATTAGTGTAATTTTCTGGGAAATTTCACTTCTTTAGCTTTGATCCAGTGTTCTTAAGAGCTCTGATTCCATCTCCGGAAGAGAAAAAAAATCGAAACTTTTAGGTCAAATGTCGGCTCCACCACGAATCCGGTCGGTTGATTCCGACAGAGAATTCCGATCAGTTCTTGGTCTCGCCGGTAATAATAAGATACAGCAGAAACCGGTGAACAAGCCGGTGAAGAAACCAGTTGATGATGAAAAATCGAAAAACCAAACCTTTATTGCTTCTTCTCCTGCGAAGAAATCGCCGCAATGTTCGCCTTTAAGCCTGAGACGAAACGGAATCTCTATGAATGCTTCGTATTCTTCAGATGCTTCTTCTTCGTGTGAGTCTTCTCCGTTGAGTATGGCGTCTACTTCGAGCAGGAAGAGAGCTTTACGGCGAAATGGGTCACTCTCTTCTTCGTCTTCTTCATCATTGAGAAGAAATCTAACAGAGGAGAGAGATGAGAAATCTGACTGTTTCTCTGATGGTCTTAAAAGATGCTCTTGGATCACTCCTAAATCTGGTAACAATCCTGAATTAGCAATTGAATTGTTAGAGATTCTGAGTTTTGAGTGCTGTAAAATGATTTGTGATTCTGTTGTATTGGTGTTGAGTTTGGCAAGTTTGTATTTTTGAATGTAGAACTCAAATCTTGAGTGTGCTTATTGGAGAGATGAGTTTCTTTGTCATGTTGATGAGCTTAGGCCCTTTAGAATTATCTTTGGCTTGATTTGAAATCGGTTTTCTCTGTTATGACTTGACGCGATGATTTTGTTTTTTGTTTTGTGTTAAAGATCAATGTTACATTGCTTTCCATGATGAAGAATGGGGAGTTCCAGTCCACGATGACAAGTACGCGATTGTTTTCTCTTTTACCGATTACTTTTGTTGATCCGAGTTTGTGATTATAAAACGCGATTAATTTGATTGCAGGAAACTTTTCGAGTTATTGAGCTTGTCTGGTGCTCTTGCGGAACTATCTTGGAAAGACATTCTTTCGAAAAGACAATTATTCAGGTAAACCAATACCGAAAGTCTTACGTTTACATCATTCGTATGAGCGCGAATCTTAGAAATGCGTTCGCTTTGTTTAAACAGGGAAGTTTTCATGGAGTTTGATCCAATTGCAATATCTGAACTAACTAACAAAAAGATAACATCTCCTGAGATTTCCACCACCACGTTACTATCAGAGCAAAAACTACGGTCAATCCTCGAGAATGCAAACCAAATGCGAAAGGTAAGATCTTAGTTTTGTGTGTTTCTTGACAAAGTCACATTTTTTTGTAAACTGTTATTGGTTTTTCTTACAATGCAGATAATACTTGAATTTGGATCATTTGATAAGTACATTTGGAACTTTGTTAACCAAAAGCCTACACAGAGCCAATTCCGGTACCCACGCCAAGTCCCTGTTAAAACTTCTAAAGCCGAGTTGATAAGCAAAGATCTCGTTCGTAGAGGCTTTCGTAGTGTCAGTCCAACGGTTATTTACTCGTTCATGCAAACAGCTGGTCTCACAAATGATCATCTTATGAGCTGCTTCAGATACCAAGACTGCTTATCAAAAGACGATACCGATACTTAAAGAAATTTCAAGAATCGTCATGAGAGATTAGTTTAACACTGTTCTACTTAGTTTGCTTGTGTTTGCATTTGTACAGATGTTGTTTTTGTTGTTAAATTAGGAGGAAATTTCTAAGCCGGAATGTATTATTGGAGATTGTAAGAAAATGAATTACATGTTATATTTTCAGTATCACAATGGATAATATAATCTACTCTTTTTTCCCCTTGAATGCCGAATTTGAATTTAAAAGCGCTAATTACGGAATTTTGAAACTATGGCTATTTCTCGGATTGGTTCTGTTGATACAATCTTCCGGTAACAGCTGCGGCTAAAGCTGCTGTAAAGTTAGGATCTTTAGTCAAAGAAGAAGCCATTTTCTCGACCAAAAGTTTATGAACTTCTGGAATATCGATTCTCGATGTTGGGCTCATTGGTTTCTTGGATTCGGTAAGATCTATAGTAGTCACAGCTGGCTCAGCCAAGCTACTACTAGTTCTGTTGGCTGCAGCAGTTGGTGGAGCTGAGCCACCAACAGAGATGTAGCGGTTTGAACCCGAATTTGAATCGATTTGTGAAGGCATTGGATGGTTATGCTCACCCTCATAAGTTGCTACCAACACGGACTGATCCTCCACACTTCTTTGAACCTGAATAGAAACCAACACAATAATCAGAATCAGATTAATATGTTTAACAAATTGATGTAACTCTTGTTCATATTATTAGTCGAAAATCGGGTTTTATTCGTATTATTATTACCTTCTTTTTGACAGAACAACTTGGAGCACAAGCACATTTGAAATAAGCTCTTGGAGATGGATTGTCTCTAGTAACTTTTTGTCCATATTTCCTCCATTGATACCCATCTTTCACAACCTATAATAAGAAATAATTTCAAGAAAATCAATAAAACCATATAAATTATAAAGTTTCTAAAAATAGATTCCAAATATTGATAGTTATCTACTTACAAGGGTAGCATCAGAAGCTTCGGTCTTGTAATAAACCCTTGAGATTTTCTCTTTCACAACAGTCTCTTCTCTTTGCTTCTTAGATAGATATTGATCATCTTGATCCGTTGAGCTACTCTCCGAGACTCCTCCGATAACCGCCGAGCTAAATGCGTCATCTCTCGCCGGAGACTTACGTTTCTTGGGAGGACTAGTTTGGTCTCTCTCGGTTGTGTTGCTTTTGTTAACATATTCCATTAGTTGCTTTCTCAAAACGTTGTAATTGTCACACATCAAAGTTAACATCTCCGAGAGCTTCTTGTTTTCAGCACTTACTCGGTTTAATTCATCCACCAAAGCACTTGTCTACAATTTATAGTAATATTGCATGAGGTTAGTAACCAAACCAAAATCTTGTTTATATAACAAATTTCAAGAACTCAACTCATGAATTACTAATCACTTTTCTTTTTTTGTTAAAGCTTATGCATATGGTGATATATATACACCAAGTATACTATGTGTGCATTATACATGTGTATCCATACAAATCTATAGTTGTTTTTTCTAAGAATGTAAATATCGTAAAAAATGAACATTTTAGGTGTTATAAAATGTTTTAGAAACATATTGTTAAGCCTATAACTTGGTACCATGCCAAAAAAGTTTTAAAAACATGGTAACAAAAATCAGTCGGTAGTTTTTCAAGTTATAATAATGAAATACTAACAATTTCCATGGTATGTGTAAATGAATTTTCTTGAAGATGCAAAAGGGATCAAGAATAAGATAGAAGCGTACCGGTGATGAATCTTCTTCGACTCGCATACGAGTAACACCAATAGTGAGATCTAAAGAAGTATCGACAAAAGATGATGAATATTGGTCCATGTATACGATGAATCTTGGATCTTGATTCTTGTGAATATATATGTATATGTGTAGGATTTTTCCTTAAATTTAGGAAAGAAAGTTGAGAGATTCTTGGTAAGAGTCGATGTTGGTTTGGTTTCTTCTTCTGAGATTGTGGAAGAATGAAAGATTTTGATTCTTTATATAATAAAGCAAAGTGTTTAAGAGGAAACTAGGTGGAAGGAGATAGAGAGAGAAGAGCATGTGCTTATCATTTCTTTTACTTTTTTAGTCTTTGGACTCATCAACTAGACTCTTTCGGGGTCCACTCTCAAACACGTATTTGGTCTAATCGTCATTACTATCATTTTTTTCTTTCTAAATTTAATATGTACATACATGTATGAATGCAATTATTTTATTAATATTTTTTTAGATGGTTGACATTCTTTAAACAAACAACTACATGATCATGGATCATCTCTCCACGTTACTCTTTGAGATGTTTAGTTATTATTGGTTCTTTGTATAAATTTATATACTCTTTTTCATCAACTATTCTATATACATTAATACCTTTGAAACAAACATTTTATGTTTACATCATAATTTGTTGACAAAAAAAAAAAATGTTTACAACATAATTTTTTCAAAAAAAGTGCTTGGCATTTCTAATTTCTTAATGCTTAGTTTTTGTGATTAAAAATAAATTATGGACATTTGTAGTATGTAATCTTATATATATATATATATATATATCCAGTGACGAATCTAGAATTCATTTCTATCCGGAGTAAAACTAAAAATTCTATAAAATATTTTTATAAATCAAAATTATCAATAAATGCAGTATTAAAATTCCTTAGGATAAAACACTAAGTTAAAAATTTTATCTAGGGCAATTGCCTCTAGTCGTCGTAACCTATCTTCGCCACTGTATATATCCAAGAACAACTAAATATAAATTTTCAAAGATTAAACCTCGAATTGGTGTGTGTAAATCTTACTATTTTGGGAAAACAAAATCATAAATACATTAGTGAAAATACATTCGTTTTATTAATTGTTTGTAGGTTATCATATGATAAGACTAGATCTAGTCTATTTTAAATCCAGAATTTGGATCTAGTCTATTTTAAATCCAGAATTTGTAAATATTTCGCATGTTTATGAACTAAATATGCTTAAACATTGGCCTCCGACCAAAATGTAAATAGTTCCAAAAAAGAAGGAACTTCGATTCATTTCATTTTAAAAACACGAATAAAAAAAATTTCAAAAAAAAAAAACACGAATAATTAAGATGTGTTATTAACTAATTTTCTTGGATTCAACTACAAATAGACTTAAATATTACCCAATTAGGAGTAGTATATTACAGTGCCTTTTAAGGTAACTAAATACATAACGTAAAGATTGTAAACGACAAGTGGGATAAAAAGAAATGATGGGTTATAGATTTGTAATAATGAAATGTAGTAAAAGGTGTGCTTAATTAAGAAAGTTTAAGTTATTTGTGAATTAATTAGCAACGGTTGACAAAGTACTAATAATTAGTTCGGTGTGTATAGTACTAGACTACTAGTATAATAGAGTGTGCGGAACGTGGTTTATATGTTTGAATGTGAACCAATTTTTTCTAATAATAATTGAAAGATTCTTTGGTAGTGTATTTTAGTTATGTATACGTGTGCTTTAATTTATGCGGTCAAAGTCAAGCACACACGGCTTTTTCAAAAACAATTGGACAAGTGACAATACTGTCGTGATCTTTATCAAACCTTTTGTTTTGTTAATCTTACTAAATTTTCTTTTCAAACCATTGCATTAAAATTCATAGAGTTCGTACAATGAGACTAATGTAGGAACCGCGAAAACCGAATTGAGAAAAACCGAAAGAAATGAGAATCCGAATTAAGAAGAAGAAGGAATTCTCGATGATAAAACGAACACGGAGTCGAGATTGCTCTCTTTCCTTAATTCGAAAAATCGCCCGTAGTGAGACGGTTTGATACGATTACGAATCCTAGGATAAAACAAATAGGAAAAACGATTTGCAGCACTCAAGATCGTTCTCTGACGAACAGAATTCTATGTATACTCTCGAGACTTACTTTGGTGGAGGATCGAAGTTTTTCCTGAAGCAGGAAAAAATCGCAGAGAAAAGATTCAACGAAGAAGACGATGGCGCGTCTGTTTTTAAAGAACAGGCCGGGTGCGTTTTTCATTTGGGTCGTAACTGTTCGGTCATCATGAACCGAATGGGTGCAATTTTGAATAGCGACTGTTCGGTTATCATGAACCAAAAGGGTGCGATTGACTGGTTATATTTTAATAAAATTTTCCCCAAAAAGAATAGTCTTTAATGGACCTACGATCCAATTGACCAAACCCAAACCCAAACCCAAACCCAAAAATCCGAGCCCGGCCCGGCTCGGCTTGGCGGTGGTGGTGGTGGTGCGCGCATGGTATCCTTGTGTCTCTCCATGTGTGGGTGTTATGTTTTAATAATAGGTATATCTTTAACTCTTTAAATACCACTTGAAAAAGTTTTCCCTAAGGGATGTGAGACTTTTTACATACACACTTCTCATTCCACACCATTTGGGGCTTTTCCAAAATGGCCCAAATCAATTTTTCATTCAAACTTTTAACTCAATTTTTCATAAACCAAATGCCAAATTAATGGCCCATTTATTTAATGAAAATTAGTTCCAACAATCCCCCACATGAATAGAAATGACCTCTAAACACATGACGACTCGATAAACTCTACTGATTAGACTAACTTATATGACTAGACAGACAGACAGACTTTCGAGAATATAACGAAAAATTACTGTATCTGAGTTGGTAGCAATTTTTCAGCTTTGAACCACTCGTAGTTAATAGCTGTCGGATTTACTTGGCCAGGAGGTGGACATGATGCATTGAACCACCCGGATTTCGATGTTAACCTAGACAACAGCTATAACACAGCTCATTTTCCCATAGAACATTGTTCTCTATTGTGTTCATTTTGGCCTTGAACTTGCCTGGTTTTCATGAGTGAACTTGGAGAATATAGCCTTTCCTTCATTCTCCTAGAAACGGCCCCATTTCACACTCAGTAGGTGATCTGCATTAGCTTATCATTAGAAGTATTCTGAAATACTATCTATTGTAAGGTTAAAGAATAATTAAAACCCAAAAGCTTATCCTCTTTCCATACCGATGTAACACTGTTTGTCATCCCAGGAACTGGGTAGAGATATTAATCTCACAGTGTTCTTTTAGTTTAGGTTTGAATTTGTTGTCCCTTTGAACCTATTTCTTGGGATCTCCAGTCATGTAGGTGGGGTGTCCATCAAACTTCAACTTTATTGAATGGATCAGCTAGGTTATCGGCAGATTTGATATACTCTATCGTGAGTACTCCGGTGGAGATCAAGTTTCTAATTGTTTTATGTCGTCGTCGTATGTGACGAGATTTGCCATTATAATGATTATTCAGTGCCCGAGAGATAGCCGATTGGCTATCACATTGTACACGTAAAGCTGGCACTGGTTTCTCCCACATAGGGATATCTTCCAAAAAATTCTGAAGCCACTCTGCTTCTTGAGCAGTTTTGTCTAGAGCGACAAACTCAGATTCCATTGTTGATGTGGCTATCACGGTTTGTTTGGAAGACTTCCAGGACACTGCTGCACCTCCAAGTGTAAAGACATTTCCACTTGTGGATTTTGAGTTTTTGGAATCCGCAATCCAGTTCGCGTCACTGTATCCTTCAAAAACTGTTGGTTCTTTACCATAGTGTAGTCCATAATTTTTGGTATAACGTAGGTAATTCAATACTCTAGTTATCGCTTTCCAATGTTTATGTCCTGGATTACTAGTATAACAACTTAGTATGTTTACTGCATGTGCTAAGTCGGGTCTAGTACAATTTGTCAAGTACATCAGACTTCCGATGACTCGTGCATATTCAACCTGAAAAACTGCATCACCTGAGTTTTTAGTCAAATGAATATGAGGATCAACAGGAGTTTTTGCAGTCCCACTTGAATAGTTATTGAATCTATCAAGTATCTTTTGTGCATAATGTGATTGTGATAAGATAATTCTTCCAGCATGTCGGTGAATCTTAATACCGAGAATGACATCTGCCAATCCCATGTCTTTCATTTCAAAGTTACTACGAAGTAAGTTCTTTGTTTGATTAATCATGTCATTTGTGTTGCCAATAATGAGCATATCATCAACATACAAACACAACAAAACATATCCGTGAGGGGTACATTTGATGTATATGCATTTATCACATTCGTTAATGCTGAAACCATTTGACATCATCACATTATCAAATTTTTCATGCCATTGTTTTGGAGCTTGTTTCAGTCCGTACAATGACTTGACAAGTTTACAAACTTTGTGTTCTTGTCCAGAGACAACAAATCCTTCAGATTGTTTCATATAGATCTCTTCTTCTAAATCTCCATGTAGAAAAGCAGTTTTTACATCCATCTGATGTATTTCTAGGCCTCTTAATGCCGCGATACTAACCAAAAGTTTGATGGAGGTTATTCGCGTCACCGGAGAATATGTGTCAAAGTAGTCCAGACCTTCTTTTTGTCGAAATCCTTGAGCCACAAGCCTAGCCTTATACTTATCCACAGAACCATCAGTTTTCATTTTTGTTGTGAAAATCCATTTACTCCCTAGTGCTTTAGACCCTTCGGGTAGATCGGTAATCTCATATGTATGATGTTGTAATACATAATCGATCTTACTATTAACAGCTTCCTTCCAATAGGCTGCTTCTGGGGTAGACATGGCTTCTGAGTAAGTTTGTGGTGCGTTCTCTGTGAGAAACACCATCATGAAATCATCACCAAAAGATTTTTCCTGACGAGCTCTTTTGCTGCGTCGAGGTTCATCTTCTACGTCTTCCACATCATTTGTTAAGGTTCTGGAAGTGCTTGTCTCATTTGTTGAGAAGCTTGTTTCCCGTTGTTCAAGGGTCCTCTTTTGACCTTGTTTTTCTTCTACTGTCGTGATCTTTATCAAACCTTTTGTTTTGTTAATCTTACTAAATTTTCTTTTCAAACCATTGCATTAAAATTCATAGAGTTCGTACAATGAGACTAATGTAGGAACCGCGAAAACCGAACTGAGAAAAACCGAAAGAAATGAGAATCCGAATTAAGAAGAAGAAGAAATTCTCGATGATAAAACGAACACGGAGTCGAGATTGCTCTCTTTTCTTAATTCGGAAAATCGCCCGTTGTGAGACGGTTTGATACGATTACGAATCCCAGGATAAAACCGACAGGAAAAACGATTTGCAGCACTCAAGATCGTTCTCTGACGAACAAAATTCTATGTATACTCTAGAGACTTACTTTGGTGGAGGATCGAAGTTTTTCCTGAAGCAGGAAAAAATCGCAGAGAAAAGATTCAACGAAGAAGACGATGGCGCGCCTGTTTTCAAAGAACAGACCGGCTGTTCAGTCATCATGAACCGAATGGGTGCAATTTCGAATCGCTATATTTTAATAAAATTTTCCCAAAAAAGAATAGTCTTTAATGGACCTACGGTCCAATTGACCAAAACCAAACCCAAACCCAAACCCAAACCCGAGCCCGGCTCGGCTCGGCGGTGGTGCGCGCGTGGTATCCTTGTGTGGGTGTTATGTTTTAATAATAGGTATATCTTTAACTCTTTATATACCACTTGAAAAAGTTTTTCCTAAGGGATGTGAGACTTTTTACTTACACACTTCTCATTCCACACCATTTGGGACTTTTCCAAAATTGCCCAAATCAATTTCTCATTCAAACTTTTAACTCAATTTTTCATAAACCAAATGTCAAATTAATGGCCCGTTTATTTAATGAAAATTAGTTCCAACAACTAAAACGATTGAAATATAAAGATCTAAAATGTTATTGGATAAACTGTCTGAAAAATTCAAAAAAATTGCACTTAAAAAGATAACTCTAGATACATGGACGGATTCAAAACTGAGAGCGGCCTTTAAAAAAATTCTTTCTTCTTTTTATAAAAAATTAAGAACAATTAGTTTTATTCTAATTTTGTTGATTTTTTTTTTAACTAACCTCATACATTAAATCATAATTAATTAGTGGAAGGTGATTTTATTAGGATAGCTCATACTAATCCGTCAAAACTTACTTAAAAAAAATATAAGATTATGTGCTATCTCTCTTTTGCAAGGACATCCGCATGAACATTAGATAAGCGTAAAATGCAAATTAGTTGAAATGTTATAAAAGTATTTCTAAATTTAAATAGATAGTCTAACTCTGTCTAAAACACTAATCACTCTACCGAATTGTCAATCATCTTCAATAAATCCGAACATCCAATTTCAAATAGAGACAATAGTTATCGTCTACCTAGTAAATAATAGTTGTTGTCTACCTTGTAAATTCTAACTTTATTAGATAATAATTTAGCTACCCGACTGTTTTTTTACCAATTAAGATCAGTTTAATTACATGTTTTGGATTAACACTGGCGTGCGTCTTTTCTCAGTCAAGCATATTCGGCGTTTCAAAGGTTTCAAAAATTACTTGACACTTGGACAGATTTGGCTGACGAAATTTAGCAAATCTCAATTTTTTTTCTTCCTTTTCAGTTTCTTGCGATTCAAGAATGTCAATATATATAGGTAATAGCTTTAACTTGAATATAACATTCGTAAAATATCAGAGATTCAGAGGTAACAAAAAACAACTTATATTGACCTCAAACTTATCCAGTATGTGAAATAGAAACTTGACTAAGGTAGAGATGGAGTCATCATATGTACGGTACATAATGTACCGATCATTTTGGACTTTCACATTATATATTCCTTATTCTTTTCACATCTCATTCCACAATCGAACTTAAATAATACTATCTGATATTATTATCTATATAAATCTTAATATACACGCAAATGTTTTTAGATGTAAAAATCCATTCTAAAATATATCTTAGAAGTTTCAGACCTTCGTCTTAATAGTTTTTCTGGTTGTGTAGCTGTAGTTAAATTGAAATAATTTATCTATAACAAGTAGAACTCACTAAATAGCTATGTTCGGATTGCATAAAACATGCATGCACACATAATATTTCTTTTACTTCAGTATATATCCGATTGTATGCGGAAGTTATAAACCCTATCATGTTAACAAGACATGTTACACATTATTTACCATCAGGGGCGGCTCTAAAATGCGCAATTGGTATTGAGACCCGGTGTAGTTTGTCGAAATTGGCATTTTTATTCGTATAAAAAAAATTTGGAACCTCGAAAAAGTAATTTTACCTCTAAAAAATTTTTAAAAAAATTTGGGCCCCGTGCGGTACTTGCACACGTCCCGCGCCTCTGTTTACAATCATACTAGATCAAGTTGTACCGGTTAAATTTTAGCAGTTACAGTAACGAATAGTTCTAATATCGAAGTCTATACATATATTTCCTATTGACGACTAATATTCTAATAGAAAAGTATGGCTGCTAAAGTTTTTCTTTAAAAGACAAATTAAAATATTGTAGGTTGGTTCTTGCAACACCATCGAACATTTTGGTCATACAACATAATTATTAATCTTGCAAAGAAAGAAAAAAAGCCATAACCAGAATAAGTTTTATATGTCCAAGTCCAACATCCATTATTTATAAATTAGCTGCCTCGTATTAGTAATTAATAAACACCCATTATTTTGATATACCGTAATAGTTTTTAATCAATAACTCTATATAACAAATGGATATAAACGTTAATCGTAACACATCACCAATGTATACCAACCCAAATCTCTAAATTACATATTATAGTCATTTGAAAAACAACAAAATTATAGTAGTTATTATAATCTCTTAGATTTCTTTATTTAATTTCCTGCAATTTCTATCCCACATGTTTTTCTTCTTTTTCTCCACGAATCCCCTTTTCCATTTTGCTAATATTGCTTTTCTAAATAATACAGTGTTTTAAGGTCCTCAATTTGATTCTTCCAAGTAGGTTTGTGTTACTCTAACACAATGACGACTACATATTTTAGCACGGATCAACAACAAGTAAGGATTCATCAACAATCAATTATTGTTTCAAATCCTCTCTTACAATATTATATCAAATATTTCATTCCCAAATCTGAAATTTTGTATTTGCGTTCTCTATGTTCTTCAATTTGATTCTTCAAGGTTTGTGGTACTCTAACACAATATGGAGAAAGGATCAGAAGATCAAGCTCGCTACAAGTTAAAGGTCTTTTGTTTTCAACATAATGAGAAAATTGTGGTTTCAATTATGATGAAACTAAATATAATAATTTAGTATTTTTAACGTATTTTTAGGAATACAACCAAGCCTCCAGAGGAGTCAAGAAGCTTCTCCCTCACTGTCCAAGAATCCTCGAATCATCTATGGTAAAATCATGGTTTCTCCTGTATTTATGTGTTCAAATTACTTTTTCGACATTACTAATGAAACATACTTTCTTCATATTACTGTCTTCTCTTTACTGAATTACATTTTCCTTAAGTTATAATATGTCGTTTTGCTTATTCTTCTTATTCAATTCATGTATACAATGTAGTAGTGTATATGCTATGTTGTTTTCCTTACGTTTTTTAATTCTTTTTTTGAAAAAATATTTTGCTTACATTACATATATATGATTCTTTTTCAGATGATCAAAAAAGCTTATAAGAGGAGAATTAACACGATTAACCTGAAACCATGCGAGTGACCCTCTTTTTTATCACAAGCCTTGGATTCAGTTATTTCCATAGACGATAGAATAAAGAAACCACTCTCTTTCAGTTTGCATATATGTGTATATATTATAAGTTTAGGTGGATGTAATTTAAATAAATATATGAAATAAAATAATTTCATGTTTAATGTTTATGTAGCCCATAAAACTAGTTATTTATAAATTAGCTGCCTCGTATTAGTAATAAACATCCATTATTTTGATATACCGTAATAGTTTTTAATCAATAACTCTATATAACAAATGGATATAAACGTTAATCGTAACACATCACCAATATATACCAACCCAAATCTCTAAATTACATATTATAGTCATTTGGAAAACAACAAAATTATAGTAGTGTTTTTTTTTTGTCAAACACAATGCATATTTGAAATCTATGGATGTCAATTTATAATTTTAAAAATCTGGCCGACCAAACAAATAATCGGAAAAAAAAAAAGAAAATGAAAAGTCGGTGATGAGATTGTTAACGTCACTGGTGATGATGAAGTCATGAAAATGAAAAAAACAAGTGGACAAAAAAATTAAACAGAAGAAGAGAAGTATCGAAAGCACAATTCCTTTCCTGTATTTTAAAGACTTGGACCTCTTTGACCATTGACCACGTTGACTCTGAAAATCATCCACACGAGTGGTTTAGTTTTACTTCCTTTCTTTTCTTCTTCCGGTCTAAATATTTTTTCTAAAGTTCTTTTTTCCTTCCATTTTCTTATCTTAAACTTCATGATTTAAGGTATAAGATTGTGTAAATTTTAATTTATTGGTGGTGGTTGTGTGATAAGAAATAAAAAAGAGCAAATTCTTCCAATATAATTTTCATCTTTGTGAACATTTTTATATTTATTTGCTTAGTCGAAATAGTGTCATAGTTTATAAAAATCTGGATCCGGATCAACTTCTATTTAAAAAAAATCTGTTACATTTTATAGACTGAAATACAAAATGGATTATTATATTGTAAATACCAAAATCTAAAATTTCACTTGTTTAACTAAGCATGTGATGTCATGTTATTTTGACGTTTTTTCTAAAGTATTCTTCCGTTTCACAACATCTATCATTTTTTTAGAACTAAATATCGTTATACTCTTTAACAAAAAATTCAAGAATATCTAATTTGTTACTAGTGAAAAATATTAAAATGTATACAGATAATTAAATATTGAGAACATCTCAAACTCTACCAAATCAGAGCATTATTTTAGAGTTAAGACTTAAGAGCGTAGAATAATAGGTAAACGAGAGATGCATTGAACGTGGTTAAAGGAACAAAAAAGCCGTACAATTCAAGGGTTCATGAACTAGAAAAAGGTCTAAAACATGTGTTGCCTAATGTACATTATTATTCATACTTCCTCTTGCCTTTTTGGAAATGGTCTTTAAGTTTTTGTCGTTTAGCATGTCCATATCCACTTAATTTTACGACCAAGTATGAAAACCAACGACTAATCCAAAATCTTTTTTCTACTTGTTGTTAGCAATATTTTACTTTTCTTCCATATGCCACGTCAATTGCTATTTCTAAATGTAGTAGTAGTTCATTTTTTACATTGGTAGTTGAAAAAGGCTGCGTAATACACATTTTTGCTCCATTTATTGACATTTTTATATTGTTGTGAGTATATTCTCTATTGATTCTATTTTGCGCTTTGGGCATTACAATTTATTATTAGAATTCTTCAACATATAAGATGAAATTGATAATGTATACAGTATACCCTGGTACCCATTACATACATACTATTATTATAGTATTAGCCATCAAATGAACAGTGTCAATCCGTGAAATGCACGTTTCGATTGACATTTATTTTGTATCTATATTTTTATTCCGATAATTTGATTTGGAGTCACGTTTTTGTCATTTGTCTGTTTTGTTTTGTTGAAATATTTTTTGTTTTCTTTATGGTATAGATGGCCGACAAAAACAAAAGGCGTTTGTTCATGAATCAAGAATTAAAATTGGTCTGCTATAGAATCCCACGGTTTGTATTTGATGCAATTATCGTTTATTCAGAGGATTTTAGGGTTCCTCGTTACTAACTACAGATTGGAGAAAAGTTGAGATTTTTGCATCTTCTTCTGGGATTTGACATATGGGCTTCGTCTATTTCACAATAAAACAAATTGGCCTTGAGCTTTATTCAACTTAATGAGTTCTACTCGGTTCTTTTAGTATTTATTTCAAGAATATGTAACTTAAGATGGCTCTTGTAAACAATGGAGCACTTATGCTTCTTTTAATTTTAATGCATATGAAAAGTTTCAAAAAAAAAAGAATTCTTTTCTTTTGTTTTTTAACCTTTTTGTCCTGAAGAATCCTTTGTAACATTATACGTTGTTTCTTTAACAAAATAGATAAAGTATTAACGTTTGTTCATATTACTATTCCTACTAGTTAATGATGCTATAATTCTGAATCTACGGACATTAAGATTTCGGTCCAAATTTCAAAGTTATAAAAAAAAAATGTTACAAATAAATTACTTAGTGTGGCTTTAAATCGTAGAACGACAGTAAACTACGAAGATTGTAATATGTAACTCATCTTTTACAATCTAAAATTTTGCTTTAGAGAGAAAGAAAAAAAAATCTCTCTCGGCTTTATAGTTCAAGAATCAAGACTAATTTAGTTTGGTCGAAGCTAGGGTACACATCCGACTAACCTTTTGTATACTGAGTTAAGAAATCGATTAATTCATATCCATTTACGTATTTTAAAAAGTTTTTCACTTTGAGATTTGGTTATACAAATGAATTTTAAAAGTATATTTGGACCATCCTATTTTGGTCTCTAATCAGTTTCGGATATGATTTTACTAATTAGCAATTATTAGATTGATTCATAATCCATATTTCAGGTTAGATATCTTCTCATTTGTAATTCTTAACACATTTGATACAACATGTTTTAACGAACAATTATGAGTATATACGTTAACCTTTTTGGTTCAATATCTTTTCGTTTCAGTTTACACAAATGTGATTCAATAAACAAATATTACATATGTGATTTAAAAAAAAAGAAGCTATGTATAGTTTAATATGTTCCATTCATTTGCGCAGTTTTATAAAATTGCGGACATATGTTAACAGGAAAGATTGATAACTTTACTTTTTCTCATCCCATATCGCACTCACATATTTGAATTTGTATGATATAATACATCGGCAACACGAATATCAATACTAAGATGCAACGTGAAAGTTTTGTTATTTAAATTTTACTCTATATTATAATGGAAATTTAGAAGGAAAATAATGCTTGATTTTCAATATTTAAATATATGTGATATATATTTAGTATTGAGTTTTAAATGATTTACGGTTAACTAGGTGACTTCCCGCACCATGTGTAGGCTCAAATTTATTTGATAAGAGTAATACCTATAATTTACTATTTGTAAATTTGTAACATTGATGTCTAGATATGTGTTGTATTATGATTATTGGGTGCAGACTCAAATGTTTTGTATGTGTTATATTATGAGTGCTCGATTGACGTTACAAGAACTTATGTTGGTACTTGGTTATATCTTGTGTTTGTGTATCTCATCATGAGATTCTCTTGTTAAATTGTATAATTGTTTAATTGTTTATACAATTTAACGCAATGTAATTATTGTAGTGTTAGTAATGTTAACTTGATGAGAGTGTAATATGATATATAGACATGCATTTTTTTATGGAATAAATTAATTAATGTTAATATTTCATAACACAATTTTAGTATTTTTAGAAAATAAATGATTGTAAGTTTTAATCTGATATAAAGATATAAAAGATATTATATATTGTATATAATATTTCCAGTCTTGCCATTTCCAAATTTATAACTTTTTTATTTGTGTAGAAATAAAAAGAAAACGATAGATACTAATATGTAAAAATTTGTAATTTGTAACAAAGTGTTTTAGCATATTAAAAAGCATATTTAGCCACTATAAAGTCATGTATTGCTTTTAGATAGAAAATAATGATTAATACTTGCACACTACTAAAATTTGGATTTGCCGTTTGAATAGAGTTGAGATTGTTTAAAAACAGAACATTACGAAGCACATTTCCATCAATAACTGTATAAATAGTGTAATCTAAACGGATGTTAAATATATTAACTTAAATTACGTTTGGTAAATTTGGAATAGTTATACTAATGCATGTGTTTTTTTATCATTTGGTAGTTAGGGTATATAAATTTGATTTTGTTGTGATATTACATTTGTTTGTGCTAAGTAATTACTGAGTCGTTATAATTGACATATTCTAATGTATAATGTAGTTAGTGTAAATGTTTTTTAAAAAAGTGTCATTATTATTTTTAATAATGTTTGTAATGATTATAACAAATATAGAATTATAATTTACTATCATTAGAACGATAAAATATGATTGCTTTATATATATATATATATATATATATATATATATATATATATATATATGTTTGGATATGTGCCCTTATTTTTTTACCGGGTTTTAATCAAAACCTAAAAGAAACATAATTTCTGATTTAGAGTTTCCATGGCGCCTAGTTAGGTTCTTTTTATGTCTTCTTCATCTCTTCTTCCTCAAATTTTATTGGTATAACTAAACTCCAAAATGAAACCATGTATATATAATTTTTCATCATATAATTTATTGTTGTTTTAAAAATTTATCCATCATAATGCGGATTATTTGCATAGAAGACATAAGAATTCAATAGAGTATAAATTCTTAACTTTAGAGACTAATTTGTTGGAATTTTGGTATTTCTAATATATATTTAATATTTAAAACTGAATGTTAATTAATTTCTTGGCTATTATAATGAGTTAATGTCGAGAAAAAGATCCATTACCTAATTGTTGTTTCAAAAATTAATATGTTAATTAGTGAGTTATTTAATTGCTTAAAATCTGGAAATAATAAAAACAGGTAATTAACAACAACAACAAAAATGGCATATTTAGTTTTTTTTTTGACGATTTATTGTTTAGCTAATTATAAATATAAAAAACAATAAATTCAACTATTAATGAATTAGTAAATGCCAATTGTTGACTTAAAAAACAAAAGAAATGCCGATTAGATTGTTAAGATATTTGGGAAAATAAGTTTAATTTTTTTAAATTGTTTATATTTCTATTTTCTATTTTAATTGAATGATTTAAATTATAGAGTTAATAAATTAAAGCCGTGTCATCTTTTTTGAGAGACATGTCATCATTCCAAGACATTATTTTTTGTAAGCAAGCCAATAAAATTAAAACACCTAAGCTATTTCAATAAAACTACTTTAGTTTTAATAG
Source organism: Draba incana (assembly GCA_963576765.1). Taxonomy (NCBI): domain Eukaryota; kingdom Viridiplantae; phylum Streptophyta; class Magnoliopsida; order Brassicales; family Brassicaceae; genus Draba; species Draba incana. The sequence goes on along the minus strand of OY755209.1, from coordinate 849,102 downwards.
TAAGGGGATATAAGTAACTAGAATTGAGTTCTTTTACAATTTTATTATATTTAGAAATAAATAGTTTGATTTATAGTAATTGTTTTGAAATTAACATTAATAATACCCATTGCACCAATAATTAAGTATCTAACATAACCTAAATTATAATTAGGTAAATAACATGAAACATATCTAAAATGACAATTTTAGCCTTATTTTCAGTTACAACATAAATAGTCAACTATATTTTGATCTCTGATAGTTGACTATTCGCAAATAAATATTGAAAAAAAAAATTGAATAGTTGACTATGCATGCATAAGTAACTAACTATAATCATAGTGAATTAACCACAAAATGAACTATATTATAATCAGAATAGCAAACACTATTTTACATAAACAATGTTTTACATAGTCATCTATGTTTTGAAATGATAGTTGACTATTTGTAGATAAATGTTAAAAAGAACCGAATAGCTGACTATATATGCATAAATAGTCAATTATAAACATAGTGAATTAATCACAAAGTGAACTATATTATAATTACAATAGCAAACACATGTTTCCTTAGACAATGTTTTACATAGTCTACTATTTTAATTAACATGTAGTCAACTATTTTAAGCAACATAATAGCCAATTATTATAACTAATTAGATCATTAAGGGTATTTTAGTCAATTTTATTTAAGTGGGTGTTAGTTACCTAAATTCTATTTAGGTCATGTTATACACCTAATTATGATATCTAAAACTATTATACACCTAAATAACCCTTTTTTTCTTATTGATACTGCATGAATATGAAAATATAAAGTGATTATTAACCACTTGAATATTGATGATTACTATTTAAAAATATTCTTGTTTGTTTAAACTTTGGTTTACATACATAAATTATAATATATTTACTATTTTTATACAAATTATGTTATATTAGTGTACTAATATTATATCACTTTAACATTAATTGTTTTATTTTCTATTTATCATAATGTTTTAGTCTTACTTTAAATACAATACACTGTAGATTTTAATTTTATTGCTTATTTTTAATTATTTGTTATTTTATTTCAAGATATTCTTTTACTATGACTTTTGATCAGTAAAGTTGATAATATAAAACTATTGGTTGAATATAAAACTTAAGTAATTGAAACTGAAAATAAAAAAGTATTTATAAGGTTAAAAATGTATCTATTTTGTCACATATCAATTATAAAATTTCATATCGCATTGTTCCTAAAATATTAATTGTACTTACATCACATGAAGGTTAAAAAATGTATATATTTTGTCACACATCAACCTTGAAATCTTATATAGCATTGGTTCTAAAATATTAATTGTCCTTACATCACATGCTATATATTATATCATTTACTTAATAGTTTAGAACTTTTGTTTTCTCCTCTTTTTAACTTACATTTAAAATTCTTTTTTTGGTTTAAAAATAAAATACCCACAAAAATTTGTTATGCGTTCTCGTATTCTTTTTTTCACTTTAATTATATGTAATTGCAATAATCGCCTTCTCGTTATTTTATTACTATAACTTTTGATTGTTTATCTAATTTTTTAAATAGTTTACATTATTCTGTTTTTCACTTTAGTTATGTATAATTGCAAGAAATATTTTAAGTGTACCCAAATTTTATTTATTTTCTCTTTATTAGAAGTAAGACTTACCAACTCATATTTTCTTTTATGGATTTAGAAATAGATCAAATTATTTGTTTAATTTTAAGGAATTGTATGATATTTTATAATATATGCGATAAAAATTTACCTAATTAAAAATATAGTGTAAAATATATTAGTATAATTTAAAAAAATTCAAACTTGCTATTACTTTAGTGAACTATTATGTTTGATTTAGAATATGAATAATGGATTTTTAAATTATTTTCATAATGTTATAATCAAATGTATTAAATTTGAAATTATAAAAATTAAATAAAACTATGATTTTACATAAATGTGGTTGATAAGATGTCATAAGGAGAAGAGAGAAAATGTTTCTTTATATACATAGATTAATTAGTCTTAAGGCGATTTTCAAAATACCACTTTTTGTTCAAAGTTCCAAAATTACTACAAAATTGAAATAAAGTTTCAACATTCAAAACTAAACCTTAAACCCCAAACTCAAACTCTATCCCCTAAAACTATATCATAATTGGGAATAGTTAACCGTTTGACCCAAAAAAAAAACATAGTTAACCCAAAGCAAAAAAAAATATATAAACTACAAATTTATTGAAAATTAATTTTTGTATTTACAGTATTTTTGGAACTATTAAAAATATGATATTTTTGTAACTTTAAAAAAAATGGTGGTATTCTGTAAAATTTCTTTTAATCTTACATATGTTCTCTTTTTCAAAAGTTTATGGGAAGCACTCTCTGCTAAATATGTAAAGCCCATATTTCATTTATTACTTGTTTGAACTTTGAACTTTGAACTAACCCCATAATCTCACTCTTAAATCTTTAAAGCCCAAACTTGGAAAAATCAGTATAAGAAGCCCATACACACACACAAATATCAACTAATTTCTGGGAATCACACTCCATATCTCACAGGGTCGTAGGGTCGTATCAGTCACATTTCCCCCTTGAGACAGAACCAACCCAAGTTTTAGTTTATCAGATAACTTAATTTATCAAGTCTTTTCCAGTTTTTTTATACAAAAATTTTAAAAATATATAAATTGTTGAGTGACATATACATATGCATAATCTACATACATATTGTCGCAATCATTTCATATATTCTCTAAATATATTTTTAAAAACAATATATTCTGTTGACAAAAAAAAAAATATATATATATATATATATATATTCAATGGACTATAATTACTACACAATGAATGAGATAAGAACGTATGTACGTAAGTCAACTTCGATATATATCTTGAGATAATCATAAATAATGCACCTAGGTACTGGATTTATCTTGACTGCGAAACAGTTACCTATTTTTACTTTCGAATTTTGTGGTCGAAGACTTTTAGTATCTTAATTCTCTTGATTTTATCAATGAGTTGCTTTTTCTTCTTCGTGATAAATAATGACCGTAGATTGTGAAGGTCGAATTAATGAATTTGGCATATTCTCAATACTTGTGTCAAGTTTTTTGGGATATATAAACTGCAATCGATGGCTCATATCTTATTCAGTAAAGCATCTTGGTCAATTAAACTTTATTCTTCCCTCTTCGAAATAAATGTTCCGCTACTTTATGATTCTTCTTCGTAATGCCAATGTACTCTACTCTACTTACATACTAACAACGAGACAAAAAAGGCTATAGTATTTTTCTTACCTAGCTAATAGATTCTTAAATTAGCTCGCCAAATCATTACTTAAGTTTTCTTTATGTTTAAACAAACCAAGCATAATTCTTTTGATGTACGACTATGTTGCGTTAACAAACTCAACAAACCAATATAAAAGTAGGTTTACGATTAATAAACTCGGCCGACCAACTAAAAAAAAAGTTTTTTCCCTAACTTTCAATCAAATAAAAAACTCATGATAAATTTTTCCCCATTTGCTATCTTCAACCTTCAAAGCTTTATGTACGGTTTTTGATTATTTTTGGGTAGTATTTTTGTTTCACAAATTCATGTATCAACGTATGATTGATAACCAAAATGAGTCCGATTGGTAACCAAAAGCCGTACAAATTTTTCAGCTCGGTAAGTTTCACAGCGTAATGCAAAATTGTACAAAATAGATGTACAAATAAAACTAAGTGTAAATATTGATAAAATATCCCTATAACTTTTGTGATTGGTAAAATCTAAAACGTTATAAATTATAAAGTGTCCGTATATTTATTATATACTCCTATATAGCTATTGAAACAAGATTGTTGATAACACTTTTTAACACTTTTGCAGAGAATCTACGAAAGCTGAAAAAGGGAATGGGACCTATCTCGATCGAGTCGCTGAGATCCAATCGTTGCGCACACGCGTAGCTCCTTTGTAGGACCCGCCTTCGAATTGTTCCCATGCTACTTGCAACGTTTGTTTATGACAATACTCCAAACCCTTAATTAAAATACCTTTTTTTTTGGGGTCAAATTAACAATTCCTAATCGCTATCAACTCTAGGGCCAACTCTTATCCGATTGAATTTCGTTCGTATTTTATTTACTTTTTTTTGTTTAACTATTTTATTTACTTTCTACATCTTCCGTTTTTACTAATCGGAATATATTTTGGGTCGTAATCTAATCTAAAATTCGTATAGAAAATCGCGTATTCTTGTTGTTTGTTTATATAATGTTTATATAGTAACAACTAGGAATAGAAAAAAGTTTTGAACGGAAAGATAAATTTTGAACCCAAACATAAACTTTTGAACCTAAATTCGAACCAAATGAATAAAAGTTTATATATTTTGAACAAATTATATATATATACTAAATATTTATAATAGTTACAATAATTCATTTGATTTGAACGAAATCTTAATTTTAATACTCTAAAATTTCTTATACTAAAATCGAATTCCATTTGTGAAAAACCGAAAAACTTGAATTGAACTGAACCGAAGAACCGAATGTTCATCTTTAGTAACAACGATGCACTTTGACCTCTAGTTTTGATCCGTAGGACGGGTCATCTTTTAAACCATTAACCCACACGTTCTTAGTTATTAGCCTTAGAATACCCTACAAAATTAGCTCTACAATTATTTGGATTAGATTATATCATATCTTTTACTATCGATCAAAATTGAGGAAGAAACAACCACTCAAGACAAAAAAAAAGTGAGGACCCAACAAAAGAAACACACTCCGTCTTGTCACAACCTTTAAACTACCTTTCTTTTTAGTTAGAGATCTCTCTCACTTTATTCGTTTGTTCTACTACACTTCTTTAATTACTCTGGTTTTCTTTCATCTTTTGAGGTTCGTACAAAGAACCCCTTTTCTTTAACTTTACAATTAAAATAATCACTAATTAAACCACAATTTTTTAACTAACCCTTCCCTAAAAATCCGTGCTCTATATATAGAGACCCTTGAATATATCGTTTGCACAATTTATTGTTTAGTCAAAAAATATTACTAACAGAGAGAGAGAGACTATTAATATTAGGTGGAGAAACGACCATAACCATGGCGGCTACAGGATCCAACCGAGCTCAGTTTATCTCGAGTAATGGTGGTAGTAGAAGCTTCTCAAATTCTCCACTTATCGATAACTCTGATCCTAATCAGATCATTGTTTCTGAGGTTTTGCTTTTCTTCCTTAGTTATTTAATTTATAATCCAATATTCTCACGATTTGACTCAAAACCATTTGCTTATGAAATCGATAATGACTAATCTTTGATATGCCTCAAAACTCTTGATTTTTTAAAAATCTTGTGCTATTAAATGAATCAATCAAATTCAGTAACAGTTTCAGAGTCAAGAAAATCGCTGTCAAAGTCAACACAGAGAATATTTATTTTTCTTGAATCTTGATTAGAGTTTTTGTTTGATTTCTTGATATATATATATATATTTGCAGAAGAAGAGCTGGAAGAATTTCTTTGCGTACTTAGGCCCTGGTTTTCTTGTTTCAATCGCTTATATTGATCCTGGAAATTGTAAGATCATTTATGAAAACTTTTCATTTTTATATATTTTGTATATTTAGATGATAAAAGCTTCTTTCTCCATGTGTTTTTGCAGTTGAGACTGATTTGCAATCCGGAGCAAGATACAAGTATGAGGTGCGTTTGTGCTTTCTCATTTACTCGCCTTTAGCTTATAGTTTTTCGATATTAAAAAGTACCGATTTCTTTATAAAAAACAGTTACTTTGGATCATTTTGGTGGCTTCTTGTGCGGCTTTGGTTATTCAATCATTGGCTGCAAATCTTGGTGTAGTCACAGGTTAACCCCTTTGACAAAAAAAAGAATCTTTCTTTTGTTCTACTTTTATATACCAAATTTACTAAATTCGGTTACATGATCACAGGAAAACATTTAGCTGAGCATTGTAGAGCTGAATACTCCAAAGTTCCAAACTTTATGTTATGGGTCGTTGCAGAAATCGCAGTAGTAGCTTGTGACATACCGGAAGGTATTCACTTTCTTTACTCTTTAGAGTGTTTCAGAAATGTTCTCTAATCTATATGTTAACACTAATTGCCAAAATGTGTTTCCCTCTTTAGTAATTGGAACAGCTTTTGCGTTGAACATGCTCTTTAGCATACCGGTATGGATTGGTGTTCTTCTGACTGGCTTAAGTACACTGATGCTTCTCGCACTTCAACAATACGGGGTATTTATTTTCGACTATTTTTGACCATTTTGATTCCATGGTGCTATGCTATTTAATTTTTAATTCTGATGATGTTTTCAGGTGAGGAAGCTGGAGTTCTTGATTGCATTTCTTGTCTTCACAATAGCTATATGCTTCTTTATTGAGCTCCATTACTCAAAGCCAGACCCAAGAGAAGTCCTACATGGTCTCTTTGTTCCTCAACTTAAAGGAAATGGTGCAACTGGTCTCGCGATTTCTTTACTCGGAGCCATGGTTATGCCGTAAGTTCTTTCTTTCTCTCTTCACTTGTAAGATTATTCGATAAATATTTTAAGACCGTATGTTCTCTCTGCAGGCACAATCTTTTCCTCCATTCGGCTTTGGTTCTGTCCAGAAAAATCCCTCGGTCCGCTACTGGAATCAAGGAAGCTTGCAGGTTTTACTTGATAGAGAGTGGATTGGCTCTTATGGTGGCCTTTCTCATAAATGTCTCAGTGATATCCGTAAGTGGTGCAGTTTGTAATGCACCGGACTTAAGCTCCGAAGATCGAGCTAATTGTGAGGATTTGGACTTAAACAAGGCGTCGTTTTTACTACGGGTAAAATGCTTTCTTGCTTGCTTATTTAGTTTCTTTCCTTAATATTTTCAAAACATTAAAAGTTTTAGCTTCCTCTGTTTTGAAACAGAACGTTGTAGGAAAATGGAGTTCAAAACTATTCGCAATCGCGCTTCTTGCTTCCGGTCAGAGTTCAACGATCACTGGAACTTACGCTGGACAATACGTCATGCAGGGCTTTCTTGATCTACGACTCGAGCCATGGCTTAGAAACTTACTAACAAGATGCTTAGCTATAATCCCGAGTTTAATAGTTGCTATCATTGGCGGTTCAGCTGGAGCCGGAAAATTAATCATCATTGCCTCGGTACATTCCATCTCTAATCATATGTATGCGTATACATCACTTACTAAACCAAATCAAATAATTATTTTTAAAATGATTCAACAGATGATCTTATCATTTGAGCTTCCGTTCGCGCTAGTTCCTCTTCTCAAATTCACTAGCTGCAAAACCAAGATGGCTTCATACGTCAACCCAAAGGCGGTATGTAACAATCTAACACATTTTCATCTAACCAAAGCAAAAATTATCGAAAATACTTAATATATTCCATTTTTTTTCCCACAGATTTCAGCTTTGACTTGGGTAATTGGTGGTTTAATTATGGGGATAAACATATACTATCTTGTAAGCAGTTTCATCAAACTCCTTATTCATAGCCACATGAAGCTAGTCGGGGTCGTCTTCTGTGGAATTCTCGGGTTCTCGGGCATTGCCATTTACTTAGCCGCCATAGCTTATCTCGTCTTTCGGAAAAACAGAGAACCAACTCATCTTCTTGCATCAAGAAACTCACAAACTCATGAAGAGACACTTCCAAGACAAGACATTGTAAATATGCAGTTACCTAATAGAGTGTCTACATCCGCCGATCTTTGAGTGTTCTCTGTTTTTCCGGAAGACAAGATAAGCTATGGATTCAATAATCATTAAAAACTTAGGATTATGATACAATTTCAGTCCAAAACCAAGTCCTCAAAGATCCTTTTGATAGTACTAGTAGTGGAAAGGTACTTAGATCTTATAAGAATTGGTTTGTGTCTTGTTTTTATCAGATTCTTGTAGGTTTATATAGGGAACAACGTTACAATAATAACATTGGATAAAACATGAACTCTTGATGGGTTTTGTTTTCTCTCCAACACCTTGTAAACTATATCTCTAAATAAAAATTAATTTTCTTATCTTTTGTTATCTTTAGTGCCCAAATATCCATTGTTATTTGAAACAAGATTATTGTTCTTAATAAACGGGTTGACTCAAATCTAAACTAGTGTCAAAAATCAATAAACTTGTGAATGTGAAATATTCTTCTTCATCTCCATCATTATACATGGAAAATGTATTCAAATTACTTTCAATTTTTATTAAAAAAATTGTTTATTAAAGTGTGTCTAGTTTAACGTTGTGGTACTTATGAACGTCAAACCACGTGCCACATATGTCAAAGCGTAAGGCCCAACAAAACACACTCGATCTTTTAGACATTCCGAGGTTCATGCACAGAAACCTTTTTTTGACATCAAATCCAATAGAAAATTAATAAACCATTACTTACTAAGTCAAAATTAAAATCTGATTGGATATTCATGTTCAATTATTTTTTAACACGTAATTTATGGAATAATCTTGATTTTTCTTAGTTTTATATATAAAAATCTACTTCTGATTCTCTTCTCCTTGTAGTATAAAATGTTCTGTGAAATTTAAGAAAACATTTCAACAAATCCTTCTTCTCCTTGGAAAGAGAGATAGCTATGGCGACTCCACAATTCATTTCGAATTCCGGTGGGAACTCAAACTCTCCACTCATCGAAAACTCTGATTCTGATCTCATTCTTGTCCCTGAGGTTTCATTTTCTTGCTCAATCTTTAATCCCTTTTAGGTTTAGACACGACTTGAACATGTATTTGCTTGTTTCCAAGTCAAGAAAATGGCTAGACTAAAAAACACTGAGGATCTTGATACAAAAATGTCAAGATTTTGTGTGATTAATAACATGGTTTGATTTATTGATGTTTATACTTGCAGAAGAAGAGTTGGAAGAATTTCTTCGCGTACTTAGGACCTGGTTTTCTTGTTTCAATTGCTTATATTGATCCTGGAAATTGTAAGATCATTCATAAACCACTATACTTTTGTTTCTATATCTTTTTTTTTGTTGTAAATTTAGATGATTAATGCTTTTCTTCTTCTTGTGTTTTTGAAGTTGAGACTGATTTGCAAGCCGGAGCACAATACAAGTATGAGGTACTCTCCAATATTCAGCATTTAGCTTATATTTGTTTGATTTAGCCTTTAGTTTATAATTGTAAATACCGATTTCTTTTGAAAAACAGTTACTTTGGGTCATATTGGTGGCTTCTGTAGGAACCGCAAAACCGAATTGAGAAATCCGAATGAAAAAACAAACAAGAATTGAGAAGAAGAAGAAATTCTCGATTCAGGAAAAACGAATACGGAGTCGAGATTACTCTCTTTCCTTAATTCGAAAAATCGCCCGTAGTGTGACGATTTAATACGATTACGAATCCCAGGATAAAACGATTTGCAACACTCAAATCGTAGTCTGACGAACAGATTTTCTATAAATACTCTCGAGACTTACTTTGTGGAGGATCGAAGTTTTTCACAGAGGAAAAATTCGCAGAAAGAGATTAATTGAAGAAGATGAAGGCGCGGTGGTTTTATAGAACCGACCGGGTGTGTTTTTCATTTGGGTCGTGACTGTTCGGTCATCATGAACCGAATGGGTGCAATTACGAATCGCGACTGTTCGGTCACTAGAACCGAATGGATGCAATTTTTGGTTAAAATTTTTTCCCAAAAAGAATAGTCTTTAATGGACCTACGGTCCAATAACCCTAACCCTAACCCTAACCCTAACCCTAACCCGAGCCCGGCTCGGCTCGGCGGTGGTGGTGGTGGTGCGCGCGTGGGACTCCCTAGGTTCCTTCATGGTACATATGTGTTTTTTACTTGTTTGAACTCTTACATATGCTTAGCCTTATTTATACAACACCAAAAAGTTTCCAACTTTGGATATGGGACAAAATAAGTGTGCATTCATTAAACCAACACAAGAGGCTTTACCTCTTAGCCCAATGGCTTTATTACATTTCACCTTTATATTTTAAACCCATTTTCATACTCAAATGTCTATACCAAGCCCATTTGATTATTTATTAAAAATGGTTCCAACAATCCCCACATGAATAGAAATGACCTCTAAACATATGACGACTCGATAAACTCTAAGACTCTACTGATTAGACTAACTTATATGACTAGACAGACAGACGGACTTTCGAGAGTATAACGAAAAATTATTGTATCTGAGTTGGTAGCAATTTTTCAGCTTTGAACCACTCGTAGTTAGTAGCTGTCGGATTTACTTGGCCAAGAGGTGGACATGATGCCTTGAACCACCCGAATTTCGATGTAAACCTAGACAACAGCTATAACACAGCTCATTTTCTCATAGAACCTTGTTCTCTATTGTGTTCATTTTGGCCTTGAACTTGCCTGGTTTTCATGAGTGAACTTGGAGAATATAGCCTTTCTTTCATTCTCCTAGAAACGGCCCCATTTCACACTCACTAGGTGATCTGCATTAGCTTATCATTAGAAGTATTCTGAAATACTATATATTGTAAGGATAAAGAATCATTAAAAGCCAAAAGCGTATCCTTTTTCCATACCGATGTAACACTGTTTGTCATCCTAGGAACTGGGTAGAGATATTAATCTCACAGTGTTCTTTTAGTTTAGGTTTGAATTTGTTGTCCCTTTGAACCTATTTCTTGGGATCTCCAGTCATGTAGGTGGGGTGTCCATCAAACTTCAACTTTATTCATAGGCTTGTAAACCCATTCCCCTTGATGATTTGACTACTTGATCTCTTGCCAAACCTTTAGTGAACGGGTCAGCTAGGTTATCGGCAGATTTGATATAATCTATCGTGAGTACTCCGGTGGAGATCAAGTTTCTAATGGTTTTATGTCGTCATTGTATGTGACGAGACTTGCCATTATAATGATTATTCAGTGCCCGAGAGATAGCCGATTGGCTATCACAGTGTACACGTAAAGCTGGCACTGGTTTCTCCCACATAGGAATATCTTCCAAAACAATTCTGAAGCCACTCTGCTTCTTGAGCAGTTTTGTCTAGAGCAACAAACTCAGATTCCATGGTCGATGTGGCGATCACGGTTTGTTTGGAAGACTTCCAGGACACTGTTGCACCTCCAAGTGTAAAGACATATCCACTTGTGGATTTTGAGTTTTTGGAATCTGCAATCCAGTTTGCGTTACTGTATCCTTCCAAAATTGTTGGTTCTTTACCATAGTGTAGTCCATAATTTTTGGTATAACGTAGGTAATTCAATACTCTAGTTATCGCTTTCCAATGTTTATGTCCTGGATTACTAGTATAACGACTTAGTATGTTTACTGCATGTGCTAAATCGGGTCTAGTACAATTTGTCAAGTACATCAGACTTCCGATGACTCGTGCATTTTCAACCTGAAAAACTGCATCACCTGAGTTTTTAGTCAAATGAACATGAGGATCAACTGGAGTTTTTGCAGCCCCACTTGAATAGTTTTTGAATCTATCAAGTATCTTTTGTGCATAATGTGATTATGACAAGATAATTCCTCCAGCATGTCGGTGAATCTTAATACCGAGAATGATATCTGCCAATCCCATGTCTTTCATTTCAAAGTTACTACGAAGTAAGTTCTTTGTTTGATTAATCATGTCATTAGTGTTCCCAATAATGAGCATGTCATCAACATACAAACACAACAAAACATATTCGTGAGGGGTACATTTGATGTATATGCATTTATCACATTCGTTAATGCTGAAACCATTTGACATCATCACATTATCAAATTTTTCATGCCATTATTTTGGAGCTTGTTTCAGTCCTTACAATGATTTGACAAGTTTAAAAACTTTGTGTTCTTGTCCGGGGACAACAAATCCTTCAGGTTGTTTCATATAGATTTCTTCTTCTAAATCTCCATGTAAAAAAGCGGTTTTTACATCCATCTGATGTATTTCTAGGCCTCTTAATGTCGCGATACTAACCAAAAGCCTGATGGAGGTTATTCGCGTCACCGGAGAATATGTGTCAAAGTAGTCCAGACCTTCTTTATGTCGGAATCCTTGAGCCACAAGCCTAGCCTTATACTTATCCACAGAACCATCAGTTTTCATTTTTGTTGTGAAAATCCATTTACTCCCTAGTGCTTTAGACCCTTCGGGTAGATCGGTAATCTCATATGTATGATGTTGCAATACAGAATTGATCTCACTATTAACAGCTTCCTTCCAATAGGCTGCTTCTGGGGTAGACATGGCTTCTGGGTAAGTTTGTGGTGCATTCTCCGTGAGAAACACCATCATGAAATCATCACCAAAAGATTTTTCCTTACGAGCTCTTTTGTTGCGTCGAGGTTCATCTTCTACGTCTTCCACATCATGTGTTGATGTTCTGGAAGTGCTTGCCTCATTCGTTGAGAAGCTTGTTTCCCGTTGTTCAAGAGTCCTCTTTTGACCTTGTTTTTCTTTACAAGGGAAAATGTGTTCAAAGAAAGACGCATTTCGTGATTCCATTACTGTATTCACATGAATATCGGGTATGTCTGATTTGTGAACCAGAAACCGATAAGCACTACTGTTGTGTGCATATCCTATGAAAATACAGTCCACTGTTTTAGGTCCAATTGTGTCCTTTTTCGGAGGTGGTACTGCGACTTTAGCAAGGCACCCCCACACTTTTAGGTATTTGTACGAAGGTAAAACACCTTTCCAAAGTTCATATGGCGTTTTGCCAGTAACTTTGTGTGGTATCTTGTTGAGAATATAGTTCGTAGTAAGCAACGCTTCCCCCCACATTGACTGGGGTAACCCAGATTCCTGCAACATAGCATTCATCATCTCTTTGAGAGTTCGTTTTTTCCGTTCCGCAACTCCGTTAGATTCAGGGGAATAAGAAGCTGTTGTTTGATGTATGATGTCATGTTGTTGACAGAAGTCATTAAACGGACCATCATACTCGCCTCCTCTATCACTTTGAACTGCTTTAATAGTTTTACCTAGTTGGTTTTCAACTTCAAGCTTATACTCTTTGAATTTTGATAAGGCTTCATCTTTGCTACGTAACAAGTATACATAACAATATTTTGTATTATCATCGGTAAATGTCACAAAATATTTTTTACCGCCTCTAGTTTGTATAAATTTCAGATCGCATAAATCTGTGTGTATTAAACTAAGAGGTTCAGTAGTTCTTTGAACTTGAGGAGAAGGAGTTTTTGTGAGTTTGGCCTGTACACTCACTTCACATTTATTCTTGTTTACTTTGCATTTCAGAATTAGGTTCAAATTCATTAATCTTTGCATAGATTTATAGTTGACATGTCCTAAACGTTCATGCCAAATATTAAAAGACTCAACCAAATAAGCAACAGAATTATTATTAAATGAATTGTCAGAAATTACAACATTAGCGTTATTAATCTTATCACTACGAAGGACTGTCGAAACACACAAGTTGACAAGTCCTCCTTTCTCATAACCCTTTCTTAAATACATCCCATTGTTCCTATTTACCAATTTATCAGCTTCGAAGGTGACTCCGAATCCTGCCTTGCTCAAGAGAGTACCTGAAACCAAATTCTTCCTCATGTCCGACACATGTTTGACATTGTTGAGTGTGAGTTCACGTCCTAAAGTCAGCTTCAGAACCACTTTGTCGTGACCTTCAATCTTCGATGAAGCCGTGTTTCCCATGAACAGCTGCTCCTCCGATTTGATCTTTTGATAAGTGGTGAACATCGACTTATCAGTGCAGATGTGGGTGGTTGCACCTGTGTCATACCACCATTCTATTGGGTTGTCATCGACCATGTTCACTTCATTGACGACAGCACACATATCCTTTTCAGTGAGGTTTGCTTCAGTCTTTTTGTTACCCTTGAGTTGGCTCCTGCAAACATCAGATTTGTGGCCTATCTTGCCACACTTGTGGCACTTTTCTTTGAACTTCTGTCTTGGTTTTGTAACCTTCTTGAAGTTCGTTGAGGATGCCGGTTTGAGAGACTTTTGGGGAAAAGTCTGATTCCCTTTACCCTTGCCCTTATGCTTAACCACATTGACATTGTGTTCCTCTGGAGGAGAGAAATTATCACGGTTCCTGTCTTCTATTTGAAGCCTTGTGATGACATCAGATACTGACATATGCTTCTTCTTGTGCTTGAGATAGTTCTTGAAGCTCAGCCAACTCGGGGGAAGTTTCTCAATGAAAAAATTGACAGTGAAGATCTCACAGATTTGCATCCCCTCGCCCGCTATCTCATGGCACAACAAACTCAAAGTATCGACTTGTTCCATGATGGGCTTAGAGTCCACCATTTTGAAGTCTAGAAACTTTGCAACAACAAATTTCTGACAACCAGCATCGTCTGACTTGTACTTCTTCTCCAAGGCCATCCAGAGTTCCTTAGAGGTTCGTGCTTCCTGACTGTATACTTGATACAGTGGATCAATGAGGCGGCCTAAGATCCAGCCTCGACACACAAAGTCTGCATGTTTCCATGCATCAACAGCAGCGAGAAGATGAGCATCCTTGTTTCCGAATGGAACGATCGGTGGATCCTCCTTCAGAAACTTCTCGCAGTTTAATTTACTCATGTAGAAGAGTGATATATCATGGTTTTTACCCGATTTTAACCATGATATAAGCGGGTTTTGTATTAGTATTTTTGGTATTTTTGTGTCTTTTGTAGTGTTTTGCAGGAAATGGTCATTTGGAGCTTAATGGTAACATTTGAAGCATTTTGGACCATTTTGGAGCTGAAAAGATCCAAGTGGAATCGAGACCTTTAAAAGGTCCCTGTCGATCGACATAGTATATCCACTGTCGATCGACAGAGTTTTTAAAGACGCAGAAGATTTCCACAAACGCCCTCGTGTCGATCGACAATCATTTTGTGTCGATCGACAGGCGGCCTGCAGACCTAATTTTGGCACTTGTATAAATAGTTTTCTTTGTAAAAATATCTAAACCATCTAGAAAACTTGTAAAAACTAGATCTATTCTCGTTTTGAGACTTAGAGAGAGAGATTTTGAAGATCTTGGAGGGAGATCTTCATGTTCTTCACCTAGTGACACCATTTGTATCTTCTAAACTCTAACTCTTTTATGAAATTCTATTCAGTTATTATGATTTCTTCATCTATTTCTGAGTAAATTACTTGTTAGAACATGGAGATTTCATGGGTTTTGATGAGAAATCAATAAAATCGAAGATATGTTGAGGTTATCCGTTAGTTCTTCGTTTAGACTGTTCTCAATGCTTGAATCTAGCTTGATCACCTAGAATCTTGATTTTAGGATTGTTGGTTAGCCACGACAGTGGGATTAATAACCTGAATCTAGTCTAAATGGGCAAGGTTACCTATTCGCAAAGAATATTTGGCTTAGGGATTTTGTGAACATATCGAACTCGTGCTAAATGCGTGTTTAGATTCGATGATTCATGAGGGTCTAAATATATATAGCCTTCGTAACGACAATTAGTTGGTTATACTTTCGTGTTTGAGTTCTAGAACGGTGCGTGATAGAACTTTGACAGTTGTGATAATCTTTGATTCATTGCCTATAAGAATTTCCATGGTCTAACTCTCGTCTCTTTGAGAACAATGTAAATTAAAACCATCCTTTTCACTTGTTTCATTGTTCTTTTAGATTTATTTAGTTGTAAAAAGCATCGCTCTAGCTTAAGAATGGATCATTGCAATCCTAGTGTATCAATCAAACCTCTCTGTGGATACGATAACCCTTTGTGCTACAACGTACGAGGGGTTTTTGATGGCCCTGTGTAAAAACGCCCTAACATCAAAGAGCATCTTGTTTTGCCATGTTTTAAAGCCTTTGCCGTCAAACTTTTCCGGCATTAGCCCAGTGCCATGGCTGCGGGTAATTGAGACATCATCTGATAGTTGTCTTGTGGAACACTCGTCTGGAGACGAACTCCAAACAGATCTCGGGCCACCGAGTCCACATGCGTTTCAGTCTGTCCATCAGATGACTTGTTCCCAGTCATATCGACATCAACATCATCAGTATTCGCCATTTTCTGTTAACAGAAAAGAAAAATGATATCAGAATATGATAAATGTTTCGCAAACTCGCTCAGATAAAGCGTTCGCGGAAACAAAATGAAAAAACAATAACGTTACAAAAACGTTTGAGTAAAGAAACTGATTCGCGAAAAATTTTATAAAATAATTGCAAATCCTTGAAATGATCAGAAACGTTTCGCAGAAAAATTGAAAAAATTAATCGCAAACTTCGTTACTGATTTTGGAGGGAAAGAAAACAGAAATTTTAAAAAAAATTCGCGGAAACGTTAAACGAATCGCGAACAGAAAAGATTCGATTTAAACTCAATCCGACTAAGCGATAAGCGAAGAACGGATTTTTCGAATTAAGATTGTAGGAACCGCAAAACCGAATTGGGAAATCCGAATGAAAAAACAAACAAGAATTGAGAAGAAGAAGAAATTCTCGATTCAGGAAAAACGAATACGGAGTAGTGTGACGGTTTGATACGATTACGAATCCCAGGATAAAACCGTAAGGATAAAACGATTTACAACACTCAAATCGTAGTCTGACGAACAGATTTTCTATGAATACTCTCGAGACTTACTTTGTGGAGGATCGAAGTTTTTCGCAGAAGAAAAATTCGCAGAAAGAGATTAATTGAAGAAGATGAAGGCGCGGTGGTTTTATAGAACCGACCGGGTGCGTTTTTCATTTGGGTCGTGACTGTTCGGTCATCATGAACCGAATGGGTGCAATTACGAATCGCGACTGTTCGGTCACCAGAACCGAATGGGTGCAATTTTTGGTTAAAATTTTTTCCCAAAAATAATAATGGACCGTAGGTGGTGGTGGTGGTGCGCGCGTGGGACTCCCTAGGTTCCTTCATGGTACATATGTGTTCTTTACTTGTTTAAACTCTTACATATGCTTAGCCTTATTTATACAACACCAAAAAGTTTCCAACTTTGGATATGGGACAAAATAAGTGTGCATTCATTAAACCAACACAAGAGGCTTTACCTCTTAGCCCAATGGCTTTATTACATTTCACCTTCATATTTTAACCCATTTTCATACTCAAATGTCTATACCAAGCCATTTGATTATTTATTAAAAATGGTTCCAACAGCTTCTTGTGCGGGTTTGGTGATTCAATCTCTAGCTGCAAATCTTGGTGTTGTCACAGGTTAACCTTTTCAACAACAACAAAAAAAAAGTCACTCTTTCATATACCAAGTTTGCTAATTTTGGTTATATGATCACAGGAAAACAATTAGCTGAGCATTGTAGAGCTGAATACTCCAAAGTTCCAAACTTTCTGTTATGGGTCGTTGCAGAAATTGCAATAGTCGCTTGTGACATACCGGAAGGCATTACACTTGTTTACTCTTAGTTAGTGTGATTCAGATACTTTTCTTTAATCTCTCTGTTTTCACTAATCGCCAAAGTGTGTTTCCTTATATAGTGATTGGAACAGCTTTTGCTCTGAACATGCTCTTTAGCATACCGGTATGAATTGGTGTTCTTTTGACAGGCTTAAGTACACTGATTATTCTCGCACTTCAAAAATACGGGGTATTAGTTTTCGACACTTGCATCTAATTTTTTGGTGCTATAGTTCTTGTTTTTTTATTTATAGGTGAGGAAGTTGGAGTTCTTGATTGCATTTCTTGTGTTCACAATTGCTATATGCTTCTTTATTGAGCTCCATTACTCAAAGCCAGACGCAAGAGAAGTCCTACATGGTCTCTTTGTTCCTCAACTTAAAGGAAATGGTGCAACCGGTCTAGCGATTTCTTTGCTTGGAGCCATGGTTATGCCGTAAGTTCACTCTTTCTTTATGCATCATCGTAAGTCTCTTTCGATAAAATGTTTGACCGTTTCTTTTCCACAGGCACAATTTATTCCTCCACTCGGCCTTGGTTCTCTCTAGGAAAATTCCTCGGTCCGCTACTAGCATCAAGGAAGCATGTAGATTTTACTTAATAGAAAGCGGCTTCGCTCTAATGATTGCTTTTCTTATAAACGTCTCTGTGATATCAGTAAGTGGTGCTATTTGTAATGCTTCGGATTTAAGCCCCGAAGATCGAGCTAGTTTTGAGGATTTGAACTTAAACAAGGCCTCGTTTCTACTACGGGTAAAATGATTTCTTGCTCTTTATTTTGTTACTTAACGTTTTCAAAACATTAATTTTGTTACTTCCTCTGTTTTTAAACAGAACGTTTTGGGGAAATGGAGTTCAAAGATATTCGCAATTGTGCTTCTTGCTTCTGGTCAGAGCTCAACGATCACTGGAACTTACGCTGGACAATACGTCATGCAAGGCTTTCTTAATCTTAGACTCGAGCCATGGGTTAGAAACTTATTAACAAGATGCTTAGCTATAATCCCAAGTCTAATCGTTGCTCTCATCGGCGGTTCATCTGGAGCCGGACAATTAATAATCATTGCATCGGTAACAAAATCATTCCATTTCTAATCATATGTATGTATAGCTTTGACTTACTATACTAATCAACCATTAATTGAATAAATTTTAAACAGATGATCTTATCCTTTGAGCTTCCGTTCGCACTAGTTCCTCTTCTCAAATTCACTAGCTGCAAAACCAAGATGGCTTCACACGTCAATCCCATCGCGGTATGTAACAATCAAACACATTTTCATCTAACCAAAGCAAAAAAAGATCAAAAATCTTAATATGTTCCTTTTTTCCCACAGATTTCGGCTTTGACTTGGCTTCTTGGAAGCTTAATCATGGGAATAAACATATACTATCTAGTAAGCAGTTTCATCAAACTCCTTATCCATAGTCATATGAAGCGTGTTGCGGTCGTATTCTCTGGAATTTTCGGGTTCTCAGGCATTGCCATCTACTTAGCCGCCATAGCTTATCTCGTCTTTCGGAAAAACAAAGAACCAACTCATCTTCTTGCATCAAGAAACTCACAAACTGAGGAGACACTTCCAAGAGAGGACATTGTCAATATGCAACTACCTAATAGAGTGTCTACATCAGATCTTTGATTGAATCTTATTCAATCATCATAATAACTTGGACTCGAACCAAGTCATCAAAGACCTTTTGATAGTACTAGTGAAAAGGTTCTTAGACCTAATAAGAATTGGTTTGTGTCTTCTTTCTTTATCAGATTCTTGTAGGTTTATGTAGCTAGGAAATAACGTTACAATAACATTTGATAAATAAAATCATTGCTTCTTCCATTATATTATTATACATGACTTATGAGTAACATATTCTCAATTACAAAAAAAAAAAAAAAAAACAAAGATACAATCAGCTATATATATATATATATATATATATATATTGATATAAGATTAAACAAATAACTTGGTCAAATCAAACGTATTACTTTAGAATAAAGGTTTTGATTTTATGATCAGAATGTATGGTTGTGTTGTGTTCTATGATTCGATAATGAGTTCGTTTTGGTTCGAATCTTGAGGTAGAGGAAGATGACCTTTCTCTTGCAAGCTCTTGACTGATTCGTAGAGCGATTGCTTGATTGGTTTAAATTCTAATCCCAAGTCTTTTATCTTTTGAGTAGTGAATTTGTATGGCTTTGCCCTAGGATTCTTCTCGTCCGAACACCTATAAACATTAAAACAATACAAAATGTTAAATCAAAATACGAAATTGTGGATAACATTTCTTGTATATTACTCTAAAGTGACCAAAGGAGACACAAGTCATGAAACTAGTGACCAAACTTTGGAGTAGGTGAAGAAAAAAAACAACATTACACTCTCATTTGTGGGCAAGAGGAGTTACACCTGTAAGAAGACTACACTATTTTTGGTATAGACACAGAGACAAAAAAAAACACAAACACGTGTAACATAAGATTTTGTAAATCTCCACGTAAGCAGTAGGTGATAGATGACATGGACTTTGTGATGTAAAAGTTCGTAGTACTAGTACGTATACACTAATCTACACCACAAGTGCTAATAATAATAAATTTTGAATACATGTGTAATGGAACAATAGTCACTACTATACCAAATACCACTCATGTCCCTTTTATCCTAACTGATTATTTATTTCTATAATTTGGAACAGAGATATTGAAGTACACCATATACATATTATATAATTTATGTGCAGTATCCAAATCAAATTCAAAATAGTTTGTAAATCTAAGGTTGTATTTATTAGACCGACAAAATCGTGTTGACTATAGTATAAATTTGACCAAAGTGATTAAAGAGCCAAAACATTGACTTACTTGGTCGGAAGTGGATACTCCGGGAAGAATTTAGCCAGAATCTCAACAACCTCGCCGCGGTGAAGCGCAGTCTCCGCGAGGATGTACCGGCCCGAGGCGGAGGGTGATTCGTAGACCATAACATGAGCTAGTGCCACGTCACGGACGTCCACGTAGACTTGAGTCAAGTTAGCATAGGTCTTGGCTGAGCCGGTTAGGTACTTGAGAATATGGACTAGACTAGCGTTGACCGCTGATTGGAGCGCTGGTCCAAGAACTAGAACCGGATTTAGCACCACCAAGTCCACACCTTTCGCCTTTGCAGTCTTCCACGCCGATTGTTCCGCCACCATCTTCCCATAGCAATACCAATTCTACAAGCCAAACAAATAAAGAAACTCAGAATTTCATTAAATTTTTTGATTTGTAATCGAGTTTTTGGATTTCGTCGATGAACACCTATACCAAAACCTAAATGACCAAGTGAATAAACTACATCTATAGCGAGTTTATGCACTATATTATGAGACCGCTCGAGATTGACAACGGTCTAGATGACAAATCAAGATTATGGAAATAATGAATATCTCATTACAGATAAATCAAGAAAGATCTAGGTTAAAAAAATAAAAATACCTTGGTGTTTTTGCAGAATTCGAGATCACTCCAACAGTTTTCGTCGACTACGGCTTGAGGGTCACGGTTAGGGTTCATGTAAACCGCACCAATCGATGACGTGAATACCACGCGTTTAACTTTGGCTTTAGCCGCCGCGTCAATCACGTACTTGGCTCCGTTCACCGCGGGCTCCAACATTGTATCCTATTCAAACATTACATAAAAATATTAAAAACTAAATCAAGATAACTCTGTTGTACGGATTAACCGGTTTCGAAGATTAGGTAACTTACGGGATCATCGGTCATCGGAGAAGCGGTGTGGAAAACGCCATCACAACCGTCGATAACGGCGCAAAGAGCTTCATAATCAAGAAGATCAGCACTATGAAGAGTGAGTCTTTCTTTAGCTCCTTGAAGCTCTCTAAGGTGATTGTTCTTGGGATCAGATGGGCTCCTTACGGTTCCTCGAACGGTGTAGCCTCTCTCTAAGAGTAACTTAACGATCCAAGAAGCGATGTAGCCGCCGGCTCCGGTGACACAGACGATTTTCCCGTCGATAGGCATCTTTTTGGGAGAGAGAGCAAAGAAGAGAGTTTTGAAATGGTTTAGAAAGTTTTAAAAGAGCTTAAGAGAGAGTATGTTGTTTTGTTGTTATGATGTGTCGTTTTAGAGAGACTTAATAATTTGTATATATAGAGACTTCTAAAGAAGTTACTAGTTTTTATAATTTACTTTGATATGTTCTTACCGAACCATGGTAAAGAGTTGGTGAAGTCTAAATTTTTTTTTTTTTTTTGTCAACAGGTGAAGTCTACATAAGATAATATATATTTGTTTGAAAAAAAGAACAAACCTGAAAGATTAGAATAATTATTTTTCTGATGGTTGTGCTTAATTGAAAGAGTGTGGGGTTTGGTGAATGAAGAAATGATCGTGGTTAATATTTTATTTAAATTTATGTGACCACTAGAGAAGTACTATGATTCAAAGTCTTAGGTGATAAGTGTAAATGCATTCCGGAAAAGGGCCAAACAAAATCGTCAACTAAAGGTGTTGTGAATCTGACTTTCACAAAAATATCCCATATTTGCCAAATGGAATGCCTTAGATGGTTAACTTTTAAGACTTCGAATGCGAAATTGCCAAATATATTTCGACAACAACAAAAATTCTTTGGCTAAATAATTGATATGATAAGTTTATAATTCAAATATATGGAGTTCTAGAAGACATTGATACAAAGTTACTAATCATACGTACGCTTCTTTGAGATCTTCTTCACAAATCTATTAGCAATGCTTTTTCATTTTTAATTGGTTTCTCCTTGGTATCATTATCTTGTTATATATATTTTAAGTTTATATAATCCCAAATAAAACCATTTATTATATTACAAATTGGTGAGTGGTTGAGAATATTGACCTTGACTCAATTTGTACCGAAAGCAAAAAAAAAACATAACTAAAATCTGGACCCCAACTTTTTACTAACAGGAAAGTTCCCATGAACCTTATATCCGTATTTTAATTTGCTAAACAAAGATTAATTTTGATGTATCTTCATGAAAAAGATTAGTATGGTTAAGTACATCATCCTTGACCGTTGGGAATTCATACGTCTTTTGATACCGAGTTTTAAAAGAAAAAAGAGGATTAAATAAAAGACTATACAGAACATAACAAAGTCATATAGAGTATTTTCCATAAAAGACTAGAGAACGATTCTTCTTTATATAAATAAAAGACTAGAGAACATAACAAAGTCATATATGAGTTTAAATACTCTATTTTCCATAATATATAAGTTAGTTTTGAATACAAAGAATCGATATAATATTATGGAAAATAGAGTATTTAAACTCATATAGTTGTAATGTCTTTACACTCATATAGTTGTAAAGTCATATAGAGTCTTTGCAAAGTCTTTTGAAGCTACCTTTAAACAATGTTTCAAGTTAATTATATCTATTCTTAACAAGAAAGAAGAGGGTTAATTATGTTCCAAGTCAATTATAATTCAAGTAAATTTTTTTTTTTGAGAGCTGATTTATGTTACCTCTATTTTGAGTATTTTGGACAAGATTATTGTCTCTCATTGAAGCCGTGTCTAGTCCAAGATTGTTGAATGTAATTAGCACATGAGACAATTTCCGAGTGATTTCTCTATCAGCTCTCTATTCAAAGTCACACGTGAAAAATGATTGTATAACCTACAGAAAAAAAAACGTGTGGCTTCTCTTTTAGTAGTGTAGTTGACTTTACACTCGGTTTCTAAAGTATAGGTTTTCTAAAGCTTTTAACATATTAATTTAATAAAATAATTAACATGTCTCAAAGTTTACAATTCATCATTATGAAACAAGGAAAAAATCTAGAAAATCTATCATTTAGGAATAAAGGGTGTGTCTACTAAATAAATAAAAAAAAGGAACAAAGGGAGTAATGAAGATTTCTAAAATACAATGTCACAAAAACTCTCAAAACTTAAAACACAAACCAAGTAGCATCATATCTCAAACTAGTTCAATAACAATCTACTTAACAAAGCAAAAAAAAAAAAAAAAAGAGAGATTCAGAAATGTGGTTTTAGTTTGACAATGCCCTAAGTATTAACTCCAATTCAAGTCTCCCTTCTCTCTTCTTCTTCTTCTTCTTCTTCCTTCTCAATCTCAGACACGTTTGTGCTTGCCACTTTATCATTAACCTCTTCTTTCTCTTCAGCTTCATCCTCCATCTCTTTCTCTTCACCTTCTTTCTCAATCTCAGGCAAGCTTGTCTTTGTCACTTTATCATCAACCATCTCCTCTCTCTCTTCTGCTTCATTCTCCATATCTTTCTTTTCACCTTCTTCTTTCTCAATCTCAGACATGTTTGTGTTTGTACCATTAACCCCTTCTCTTTCTTCTGCTTCAACCTCCATCTCTCTCCCTTCATCTTCTTCTTTCTCAATCTCAGACATGTTTGTGTTTGTACCTTTACCATTATCCTCTTCTGCTTCATTTTCCATCTCTCTCTCTTCACCTTCTTCTTTCTCAGTCTCAATCTCAATCTCAGACAAGTTTGGGTTTGTCACTTTGTCAGTAACATCTTCTCTCTCGTCTGCTACATCCTCCATTTCTTTATCTTCATCTTCTTCTTTCTCAGTCTCAGACAAGCTTATGTTGGTCCCTTTATCATTAACCTCCTCCATATCTCTCTCTCCATCTTCCTCTTTCTCAATCTCAGACATCTTTGTGTTTGTACCATTAACCTCTTCTCTCTCTTCTGCTTCATCTTCTTCTTTCTCAATTTCAGACAAGCTTGTGTTGGTCCCTTTATCATCAACCATCTCTTCTGCTTCATCCTCCATAACTTTCTCTTCATCTTCTTCTTCCTCATTCTCAGAAGAGCCTGTATTTGTCCCTTTATCATCAGCAACCTCTTCTGCTTCTTCATCCTCCATATCATCAGTTTCTCTCCATTTTGGCTCTTCTTCTGACCCTGAGCCTTCTCTTTCACTCTCAGCCTCTGAATTTGGAGATTGCTTCTCTTCTTCCTTAGTTCCAGCTTCTGTATCAGTCAATTTCAGGCTCTCTTCTTCTTCTTCTTCGCTTTTGTCTTCGGATTGTTCTTGCTTTTCACTATCATCACCTTCGTTGTCATCGTCCACTTCCTGCTCCTCTGTTCTCTCAGTTTTATCATTCAACTCTTTCAACGATTTCAGATTCTTTACAGCAACAACTTTCGATCCACCTTTGCCTCTTTTCGCTTGTTTCTTTCCCTTTTTGCCAGACCCCTTCTTAGTAACTGATCTACCAGAGGATCTATCACCATAAATGTACACACCATTACATTCAGAGCAAAGGAATCAAAAACTTGACATAAAACAACAAACTAGAGTTATAGTAAAATTCTCACACACCTTACACCTGAGGAACTAGTCGGCTCCACCGCTACACTCATGCTTTTGCATTTCTTGAGTTTCTGCCTCTGCATTCTGCAAAATCATACGTACAATAGACTTGAATCACATTTCTGTAAAGACAAATCACAGTAATGAAGATCTGACCCATTAACCGTTTTACTTACAAGTCGATTAAAGGAACGGACTCAGGTAGATCAGTCTCCATGTCCTCCTGATTCGATTATGGGGAAATCATTAAGCATTGCAGTTACACTATCATGAGAAACCAACAGAAGAAGAAACTTGTACCTCACTGGCAGAACTGTGATCCTCCTCCTCGAGTATCTCCCAGCGTTCTTTAGCGAGATTAAGCTCTTCTGAATCTCCATCAAGATATACTACCTATAACCAGTGGGCGGAACAAACATTCCATATGAATCAACTAAAAACAAAAGGCACGATTCTATTAGTAGCAAATCAGAGATGTTTTCTCACCAGATGTGTCTTCCTATGACTAGAATAAGACTCTACAACGCCTTCATAGTACCTGCACAGTGCAAGACCATCATCAGAAAAGCAAAGATTCTTGTCGAGCCTCGAAGTTTTGAATACACTTACATCTTGTCGAGTGGCCACCACATTTTAACTCTCTTACCGACCAAATCCTCGCCAAACTTCTGAATGGGAAAATACATATACCATTTAATAACAGATATGTGGCATACAATGAAGACGGAAGGCAAGAAAGATTACTATACCTCTTTTTTTCTTGTTGTCCGTCTCCTCGCCGAATGGCTCTTTGAAGTTTCTTCAGATTCTTCAGCAATTTGAGAAACCATCTTCTGCACATTGATCCAAACATGAGATTCTTCAACACAAAGCTTTATAGTATCATTTCTTTCGACAAGATAAAGCTATGATCATCTTACCTTGCTCTTTGATGATTGTGGAACAGGAGTATCCAGGGATGCACTCTTTTTCTTAACATTCGAGCGAGCTGATGATCTTTTTCCGCTGGAGTTTACAATCTTAGCCTCAACAATTGGCTTCTTCTTCTGACTTTTCTCTAAGCCATTCTGGGACCTTGTCTTCTTGCTTGAAGTTCCAATCTTTCTGTCGTCTTCTGCTATTTCATTGCTCTCCTCCTCGTTTGATTCTTTCTCACGAGGCACTTCATCACGGAAACACGATGCCAGTTTCTTCAATCTCGGTGAAGAAAGAGAATCTATATCATCATCACTCTCATCGATCTTAACCCGGCTTCGTTTCAGAGCCCTACTAGTAGTAGCTGGGGAAGTTTCTTTAGGCAAAGGTCTTTTCTTTCGAAGTGATGATTCTCCTCCAGATCCTTTTCTTACCGAATCTTTTTTCCCAGAAAGCCAAGAAATGTCATAATCCTCAGGATTCATCAGAGAATTCGGTTTCCGTCCTCTCTTCCCTGAAACTCCTAGTTCTGCTTCTGCATCTTCCTTCAACAAATTCGAACTGTTTCTGTTTCTTACTTTGTCATTCACATTGATTCGTACAGTTCCATCTCTCGCAGGTCTCTTGGAACCACTTTTCGAACGAACCTCCTTACGAGCATCCCCCATATCCAAATTTTCCTACATCAAGCTAATTAGTTAAACAACACTGTTAAATAACACTACAACTCTACAATGAACACAGAATATAATACCTCTAATGAATCTCTTAGGGCCACTTCTCTCCCCACCTCCGGTTCAGCTGCCTAAAACATTAAAAAAAGGATAAGCTCGTAACATATAGACTCATGAGATTTCAAAGTTTGACCATATAACAAAAAACATACCTCAGTTTCTTTGGTGTTATCTACATTATGGACTTTAGGACTGTCATGAACACTCTCGCATATGGTCGTAACGACTGGAGAATACATATCAAGGCTAGTCCCTGTAGACTTAAGAGCTTCGATGATGTATGGTTTAAGCCTGCGAGCACATCTACTGAGAACCTTCTCCGCAAGACTCCAAGACATTGGTGAAACAGTCTAAAACACGTAAACGAAGACAAATCAGATCCCAAATTGGCAAGACACTTATCTTGAAACAGAAAGAAACCGTACCTGATTTTCCTTTTTGACACTAGATAAAAGAGTATCGAGCAAATCCGGGAATACTTCTTCGGTTTCATCAATTGTCGTAATCATTATCATTTCCATTGACGAAAACACCTCTTGAGAATGATCAGATCTAGTAAATACGCACACAATAAAAGAACCCCGATTCAGTTTAAGATCTAAACTAGATTTTCAAGTATCGTAAATTAGGTTATGTATATCTAATCTAACCTTATGATTTTCAAAAAGTTCTGAAACATTTGTAGAATGAGGTCATAGCACTCCAAATCCAACATCACTAAACATGATCTGACCTTTGAAACACTATCAAGAACAGATTCGGCTTTCGTATAACTCCGAGAAGACAAATCAGCTAATTTCTCAAAAGCTTCAACTGTCAACCGAAAGATCTCCTGAAATAACCAAAAGAAGCACAAATTTCAACATACCATTACAAAATAGAGAAACGAATAAAGTCTTATTGGAAACTTGATTTGTGTTTACCTTCATTTGATCATCATCGTAAGGGGCTTCAGGAGCAGTAATCCTCACCATTTCGGTTAAGCAAGTCACAACCGAAACCCTAACATCGGAATCAGGATGGTTCAAGAGACCAGCTGATACCAAACCATCCTTTAATGGAACTAGGGCATTTTGCATTGACAATGGTTGATCTTGCCCCACAGTTCTAAGCAGAGACTCAGCATCCTGCACATACAAATCGAATCAGAAAACTCAAAAGGTTTCACCTTTAAACCAAATTAACAAGTTCAATATCCAACAAAACACACAACGAATTCACCAAAAAGGACCGAAATTTAACCAAAGATTCAACTAAATTCAACAATTAAGCTTTCCCTATTGGCAAGAAAGACAAAACCTAATCGCATTTCGTTAAATCCAACCTAACTAAACAACAAAGACCCAATTTTTATTTAGAAGAATCAAAAGAGAAGCGAATCCGTACCTCGAGAAGAGTAAGAAGCTCTTCAGTTGAAGAATGAGTCTTGACAAGATTGTATCCAACTTTGATTAGTTCATCCGCAAGATCGTTCAATCCCACAATAGAAGCCATTTCGTCTTCTTCTTCTTCCCCAGAAATTCCCAAACTTCAAAACCCTAAAAAAGAATTGCTCCTTAGAAGCAACGCTTCGGATACTCAGAACAGAGAGCAAGAAAGGAGAAAGCTTTAAGGGTGATTCTGAGGTTAAGAGCGGTGTGGTAAACATGCATAAGAAGTTTATTATATATACTAATTACGAAACTTTATATAAATCTCATAAAGGAAAAAAACACAACTGGTATCGATTTAGTTTTTAGGGAAAGTTATGGAAATTTATTAGGGTTTTTTTTTTGAATTTTGTTATGAACATTTAGATTTTGTTGAATTATTTATTTGATTATGTACTTATTTTTTATATTTTTTTTATCATAAACGCACTTCATTTATCGATTACATAAATTATGAACACTTCATTTATCGATTACATAAAATATATTATATGTAGCGAAAACCAATTAAAAAATGAAGTGGCAGTTTTAAAAAGAATTGAAGAAATAAAGTAGTATTTTTTTTGTTAGAAATGGAAAAAAAAACTAAAAAGTTGAAACTTTGGAAATTTTAAATTCTGATTCTAAAATGGTAAAAACATCTGGCAACAGATAGTATATATAAAATTGATTTTTTTTTTGTGTGTTTTTGCTAAATAAAAATAGATTTTTTGCTAAATAAAATTGGTTCTTAAAGGGAAACAAATTTGCCGAAAAAAAAAAAAGGAAACAAATTTCCACTTTTAGTAGCATATCATACACTTGTTCCCGCCTTGACTCTTGCAAAAAGTTCCTTCTTTGGTATTTGATTTGATAAGAACAAAAGTTCTTATCTGTGAGATTTTTTTGGCAACAAATCTTATCACCCAAATGACTTGACCAATCATTATAGAAAGAAGCTAAAACATGTGTATTAAGGCCATGTTCAATGGTCACCCTTTGGGGTCTAATGTGATGTTCTTATAATATAAAATTATTAAAACACACATTCTCTCTTCTTTTTACTCAACTTTATACCTTCTCTTTCATTCTGTTACTCAACTTTTATTAATTTTATATTTAAACACTCTCTCTTCTTTTTAAGAACACTCTCCAAAATATCTAATTTTAAACACTCTCTCTTTTTTTTAGACACTCTCTACTCTCTTTACTCAAATTTTATATTTCAATATACCCCACAAAAACACTATATTTCTTCCTTTTACAACCATTTTAATAATTTTATATTATAAGAACACTACATTAGACCCCAAGGGGGTGACCATTGAACATGCCTAAATGGTCTCTGAAAAGACAAAATCATGATAGGTCTTGGAAGAGTAGAGACTATACATAACATCAAAATGGTTCCAAACAATACTCTAAACATCAAAATGTAGAGAAACCAAAAAGAGGTACACAGCAAGGAAAAAAAGCAAATCTATTCTAGCAAATTGACATTGAAATACATTAATGGTTCTGAAAAGACAAAATCATGATAGGTCTTGGAAGAGTAGAGACTATACATAACATCAAAATGGTTCCAAACAATACTCTAAACATCAAAATGTAGAGAAACCAAAAAGAGGTACACAGCAAGGAAAAAAAGCAAATCTATTCTAGCAAATTGACATTGAAATACATTAATGGTTCTGAAAAGACAAAATCATGATAGGTCTTGGAAGAGTAGAGACTATACATAACATCAAAATGGTTCCAAACAATACTCTAAACATCAAAATGTAGAGAAACCAAAAAGAGGTACACAGCAAGGAAAAAAAGCAAATCTATTCTAGCAAATTGACATTGAAATACATTAATGGTTCTGAAAAGACAAAATCATGATAGGTCTTGGAAGAGTAGAGACTACATAACATCAAAATGGTTCCAAACAATACTCTAAACATCAAAATGGAGAGAAACCAAAAAGAGGTACACAAGAAGGAAAAAAAAAGAAGCAAATCTAATCTTTCAAAAATTGACATTGAAATGCTTTCTCTTGCTTTTTAGTGAGATTCTAGATGCTTCTTAACGATGTTGAGAGCAGTTGTCTCCTCTCCGTAATCCTGCAACAAGCAAAAACATTCTCAATCAATCACAGGAACCCACAAGTTTGATTGATGACCAGATATTTGAGTATAAGGATTCTTTTACCTTAATAACAACACAAGAGCAACCAACCACTTTCCTAGCATTACCTTCTGGATCAATCTTGCAGAGCTGTTACCAAATATCACAAGCATGAGCATCTAAATTTTAAGCCAAGAACCCAAAAGAACATCACAAGACAAACTTACACCAGCCCATTCACCAAGGGTTTTGGCACTTGGTACAGTAAGTAAATTGATGTTATGATCAGCACAAAGAGCTTTAACAAGCTTGACATAATCAGGTTGGTTACAATCTTCAGCCAAAACACATAGCTGAGCAACACGCTTCTCAATAAGCTTAGCACTTTCATGGAGACCTCTAGTCACACCACCGTGAGCACGTGACTTCCTAAGAGCCAGCTCCAATGCAGTCATTAGATCCATATCCTCTGGAATAGCAGTTGCCTCAGCAACAGGAGGAACCACAGGAGCAGCAGCCTCATCATCGCTTCAAACAACAAATTTACAGGACTCATCATAACATAATTATAACTAAGCAACTAAGAGTAAACCTTAATCCAGTGAGTTGTATAAGAAGATTAAAAAGGAACATTTTGCATTGTGAATTTGTGAATCAAGAACATCATATATAAACTCTAGAAGACCAGTCACTAGCAAATTTAGCAAACAAGACACAAATGCATAGTACTAAGTACATTTTGTGGAAAACAAAATGTTAAGTGATTAAATCTTCGAGCTTGAATTACCACAACAAACATTCAATTTAATTAATTAATACAAGAGTTGAACAATACAAACCCAGAAAAAACCCTAGAACGCTATATCGATAACCAAATCAGCAGATTCGAAAACTACCAAATAAGAGTAAGAATTCAGAATATCGATTAAATTACTTACCCAGACATGATTTCGATTAGAACACAGGCTAAATTCCTTTCAATCTGCGAAGAAACGAGCCAGATTAGTCTCACAAATCAATACCTAAATCGAAAAATCCACCGAGAAGCACACGAATTAGAAGAACTTCAAAGAATCACATTTCGAAACACGAAAACGGAGAAATGTCGCTAAGTCGGAGTTCGAAAATCGCCGGTGAAGAGAGTGAAGAAGCAGAAGACTCACCTTCTCAGAGATGATGATCAATGGCTGCGCGGAGAAATATATGCTTAGATTCGATTTATCATTTTTATATAGAAGAAACCAAAACCATTACTAACAGATTACACTTATTGGGCCTCACTAGTTTCAACTAATGGGCCTTTAGTTAGGTCCACTTCTCATTTTCCCCGTTCATTAGTCAAACTCAATAGACTCAATATGGACATTGGGTATTCGATTCGGTTTCGGATCGGTATCAATCGATTCAAGGTCTTTTTAGTAGAGGGGTATAAGACCCATATGGGTACCGAAATAGTTCGGTTCCTATCGGTTTCGGGTCGGTTTGGTTTTTATAATAAATACCCTCGGTTTAGTTTGGTTTCGGTTTGATTCCGAGTATTTTTTATCCAAACTACCCTAAATTATCCAAAATAGTATTTTTTTCATAAAAAATAAAGCAATACACTTATACTAACTATTTTTATCCGAACTACCTATCAATAGATAAGAAAAATTTGAACTAACCGAATTAATCGTAAACATAACAAAGAAAAATTATAAAATACACCCAAACTATCCATATATATATATATATAAAACCCATCGGATATTCTTAAAAATTTGATTCAGTTTCGGTCCGGATAATTTCGAATGTGTTTCGGTTATTTTTGCCCAGCCCTGCTCGTTACCATTTCCTGAAATAAAAACTGGATTTTTAGTCATTTTGTTTCCGATTCAGATAATTGTGAGTGATTATGATCCTAATTGTGATTCAGCATACATGAATCTTGCACAAAACTGTAAAAATATAGAGAAAAAGAGGAATAGTTTTAAGGAATTTTTATTGATTTTCTTTCTAGAGAGCAACCTGACCATTTTCAACACCTAAACCATACAAAACACCAGCATATTTCTGCAACGGACCAATGAAGAAATTCTCCTTAAGCTTTCTGAAAGTACACGACGTGAGTAAACTATCCGAACCAGCTTGATGACATATCCCGACCCTCTCGACCTCGAGTAGCTCGGCGAGCTTGTTCAAACCCCCGTGAAGGCTGTTGCAGAACTTCATCAAGTGTTTAATATCGTAAACCGTCGGGAAATACACATTGATCAGCTCGAAGAACCCGGTTTGCGTATCGGGAAGGTTTTGACAAGTGAGGAGCTTAAGCAAGTATCCGAAATCGTATCCACTGTGAAATGTAACCCAATGTACGTTTTCGTTAAGCACGATCCCTGACGACATTAAGAGCTCTGCGAATTTCTTCGAATCGATACCGTCTTGTGTGTTTTTCGCGAAATCGATTCCGGATTGTTTAAGCAAATCGATCGAATCCGTGGCGAAAATGTCGGAGTTGACGTCGAATTCTCTGAAATTGAATTGCCAGATGCAGTATTTCTCAGTTCCACAGGTTGGAAGGTTACCTTCTTCGTTGGAGAAAGTGAGTCCAAGCTGGATAATCTTGAGAATGTTGACGTTGGTTTTTAGGGTTTCGTAGTGGTAATCGGCGTTGGATTTGAAAGTTCCGACTGGTCGAACAACGATTCCTGGAAACTCAGTGTCCATAGCGACGTAAGGAAAATCGTCGACGACTTCACGGATCAGATCCATTTCTTCTTTGAGATTGTAGCTCCATACTTCGCGGATTTGAATCGAATCATCTTTCAGAAACAAAGACATCTCCTGCTATTTTTATGTATGACGATGATGATGAGAACGTGGTATGAATCTCGGGAGCATCTGGATTTAGCGACGGTGATGAGGAAGACGAAGTGAGAAAATCCAAAACCTAGAACGGATCTAGAGGTAGACCCGATCTGGTTTTTGGCAAATCTGCGATGAATCCAACACAGAAGAAAAGCAAATCGAATATTCAGATTTCAACAAATCGAAGATCTCATAGAAATCGAGAGTCGTATGTGTGTAAGAAGGAGGTGAATCGAACCTGATGATCGGAGACGAAGTAGAACGATGGAGGTAGAGAAAGGCGGCGATTGTGGTGGCTAGGGTTTTCAGAGGAAGATGTGGTGGTTTATCGAAAGGAGAAGAATGGAAGGTAGAAGAAGAGATAATATTTAAATCGATTTGTTTTTTTTTTCCTCGTTTTCTTTTATTTTATATTCATTTTTTTTTCTAATGACATTTTACTCATCTGAATCCGATTTTTTTTTGTTCTCCATAATTTTTCTTGTTTCTGTCAAATTCTATTTTTCTTCTAATCAGGATCTCTCCTTATTATTTTGTGTGTCATAATTTTGTTTACTACTTTGATAATTTGATTAAATCACATTTTCTTATTCATGTTCGACATTATTGCTCAAATAATACCGGTAATTAGGAGATTAGTAGGAGATTAATTAGGTTTACCGATAGGGGTTTTACAAACTTACACAAAAGTCATACTGAAACTTAAAAGCCCATCACGTTACAAACACACATCATATAAAGGTCTTAAATTATTAATCACCTAATTAAACAATTCAAGCTTTAAAATAAACGACCAAGTTTTCCTTCCTTCACAATCTGCTTCCTGCAACATATAACACAACCCAAAGTTATAAGCTTTAAGATTCTTTGTGTAGCCAAAGATCAATGTGGAGAAAATGCTTGATGCAAAACTAAGGAACAAAATAGTGAGTTATACCTATCAGGCTCGTTTGCGTCTGACATTTAGAGTTTTGATCTGGTGTGTCATGTACTCAATCACTTCCTTCAGTGTGGCTTTCCTTCCTCGTTTGGGATTCCACAGTTCCGGAACTGAGTAGCGACCGCTTGGATTATATTCGTTAAGC
The DNA here is from genome assembly GCA_963576765.1 of Draba incana. Lineage (NCBI taxonomy): Eukaryota > Viridiplantae > Streptophyta > Magnoliopsida > Brassicales > Brassicaceae > Draba > Draba incana. The sequence continues at coordinate 815,248 of OY755209.1, read as the reverse complement.
TCCTCAAGCGCTGTCTTCACTGCGTTCATCACCTCTTCTCCCCACTCTTCTCTCAGACTCTTAATTTGCTCATCTTCTTCATCCACCACTTCCTGCATCAATAACAACACCATTACTACTAGTTCACCAGAATGAAGAACCGTAAAATGGGGACAGAAAGACAATGGAAAGAAAACCTTCAAATTGTCTTCATTCCCTACGCGTTTGTACGGGTGCCAAGCTGGATCCTTGAGGTTTTCCTGCCATTTCGAGCAAAGCATTGCATACTGCACCCCAGCTTCTTCCCCACTGAATTTCTGCTTGCAGGCTTTCATAAACGGCTTTTCATCAAGCTCTCCCATCCGCTTTACTTGGATTAAGGTACGTTCACTCAACATATCTCTCAAGCCCTGAAAAAACCCAATACATGCAAACAATTCATCAATGTAACTATTCACAAAACCATTACAGGTTTCTCAACCAAATAGTGTTTAAGTCTTGACCATGTTGCACATCTTATACTAGTACTCAAGAACATGGAAGGATTAAAAGTATATACCGTAACCAATTCTCCGCGTGCTTGTTGTATCTCGTCATTGCTTTGGTGTTCTTTTATCATGAGGGTCGAGTTCATATCCTCTAGATCCTCTAACTCAGAACGCTTATCTTCCAGCTCTTCGTTCATATCCTTCATTTTCTTCTTAACCTCCTCGTCATCTTCATCTTCCCCACGCTCCAGGACTTGCATCTTTCCTGTCAGTTCTTGAATATCCATTTCAATTTTCTGCTTCTTGTTTAACTCTTCCTCAAGCTGAAGGATCCTGTTCAAAGTCTCTTCTTTCTTCCTCTGGAGTATATAAAAAGAAGAGAGTTACAATTTTTAAACACAATTCGAGGGATGTTTTTGTTTTTTTATAGAACTTGACATGTACATACCTTGTGTTCTTCCACAAGTTTCAAGACGCGATCATCTGTTTTTTGCTGCTCCATTGTAGCTAATTGGAGGGAGGAGTTCATGGTATCGTTCTACCATAACAAGAGAAAGCAAAAAGAACATCACTACCATGGAAAACATAAACGCATAAGTATAGTAGTTATGATAACTAAATATTATTACCTTCTTCTTTTCTTCATCAAGCTTTTGTCTCTCCAGTTCAGTAAGTGCTTCCTTCTTGTCCAAATCTTTGGACCGTTTCTGCAGCTCCGTCACCTTATACTCCAGTATATTGCTCAGCCTCTCTTTTTCTTTTAAGATCCCATGGATATTACGCCGAGAAAACTCCTGCATCTTTTTTGTTTCTGGAGAACAAAATAATACAGAAACAAGAGTCGCAAAACTAAACTCGGATAAAACCAAGGCGAAACATTAGCAATTACTTTTGAGGACAAACCTTCTTTATAAGCTCTGTCCAGCTCCTCTGTCTCTGTGAGAACCTTGCGCAGAGACAACGCCTTCTCGTTGTACTTGTACTGGACCTTGTTCAGATTCTCATTCGTTATAGCAATCTTATTTGCTAGTTCTTCAACCACAATATTTGTATTCTGCATTTCCTCCTTAGAGATATCAGAGAAACTTCTCAGGCTTCCTTCTCTTGACAGGTATTCCGCTATCATCGACCCTTGAGCGTTGTAGTCATCTGCTCGTGCGCACCAACCATAAACCTTGGAACTCCAATCTCCTGTTTTATTAATCCATTCCTTTTTCCCGCAGCGATTAATCTCATATTCCTTCTCAAGCTCTATGACACTCTTGAATCCACCCATACCCTTGTCAAACTTAAGGAAGACAGCAACTACGGAATCCTGCTCAATCCAAATGGTTTTCACCTCAAGAGGATTAAATCTTGCGAGCTTCTTCAACCAATAAGCCGAATCAAGAAGCAAATTCTTGTCATCAATTCTTCTCAATGGGTTAATGACAATTCCCATCCAAGGCCATACATAGATGTCACTCCCATCGTCTTGAGGCGGGTTCCACACGGTCATCTGTAAACGTGGGACTTCAGCATCACCAGCAAGCTCTTTACTCAAGTACTTAGCCAAAGCGAGGTGTTTTGCTTTTAGCTTAGCGTTTCTACTCGAAGAGCCTTTCGCAACGCCAGAAGCATGAGCAAGTAGCTCCTTGTACTTGTAATGTTGCTTCTTCTTCCCTGCGCAAAAAGGGCACTTGAATATGCCATCTTTCACCTTAACCACGTGATCACCTTTCTTGAGTTGATCGTAAGGTTTCTCGGAATATTCAGCAATCTCAGACTCACTGACCTCTGACTCTTCCTCAGAACTCCTATCCATCCTGTAACAACACAGAGTTTACACAAGTGCATACAAAAAAATGAAAACGAACATGAAATATCTAAAAGCAAACAAAATTTTCACCAGATTTTAGTAATCGTTGACACATAATAAATAACAATCTCTGAAAATGCAAACCCACATGAAGAATAACAGTTTATCAAAGCTTTAACTCAAAATAACAGAGAATCTGATACAGAATTTCGTTACGGGTGGGTTTCTATCGTTCTGAAGGTACACACATTGTTCAATTCGAGTGATAAAGAAGAATTAAATCATGAGTTTCCAGTAGAGAAGACGAAGAGACACATTCAAAACAAAAAGTTTGAGACATTTCAATATAATCAAACCCTAGAAAGTACAAAACCCAGTTCTCGTGATGTAGAATGAGAAGAGGTTACCTGGAAAAAAGCAAACGGCGATAGCGATAGAAGAAATCAACTTCTCACTGGCCAAAAAAAAAAGACAAGAGGAAGATCAGAAGAGACGAAATCGAGAAATCAGAAAGGAAAACGAAGAATCGCAGACGAAACCCTAAAACCCTTACGAGGAATCGCGTCGTACGGAGAAGAGAAGAGCGAAAGAGATGTGACTTTAGGGTGGGAAATAGAAAGAGCATGAAAATGCGATTACTGATTACTCGATTTACCATTAATATCTGTTTTGGTAGTGTAGAATTAAGATGATTAAACTATAATTAATTCACATGTAGCACATTAACACTAATAAGGCCTTCAAGGCCCAAGTAAAGCATCTTGGAACTCGCCAATGTTGTCACGGCTCGGTAGAGGTGTCCATTAATTGTTTATATTTCTGGTATATTATTTGTTTCTCAAAACATGGAGAATCTTAGTGCTTATAATTGGGAAGGCTAAGAGCTGGTTATTAGCTAGAAACATTTGATGGTAAGCTCACATTGTCTTTGGTTTCAAGTGCTTGTAGCTTGGCCACTGCCGTTTCTATCTCCAACTTCTTCCTTTCAGGAAACGATGTCGTCTTGATCATCATATTCTTTACCACCTTTCTTTGCCTAATCAAATACGACGCCAAGGCAAATTCTTCCTCTGAACCGCTGAAGTTATGCATCCACACCGTAACCACGCGGAATCCAGCATTGAGGAACATATTATCTTTGTCATTCTCTTCCTCCCACAATTTGTTCTTCGGTGAAGACTGGCCTTCTTCCCTAGGAGCATTGTTATTCTCCACATACCAAATAAACTATATAAGATTATGTTTAGTTAAAAACAAAGGCATGGATGTTATATTACATACCTTAAATAAGATCTCAAGCTCTACCATTTCAAAAGTCCATAGATTCAAGACTTGTCTAAACCTCTCAACTTCTTTTGGACTCACTAAATCTACACTCACTGACAAGGATGCGGGATTTCTTGCTCTCAACACATCACCACATGTGTTGTTAACCACAAGTTCTTCATGCCCAATGCAATTTTTCTCCTTAATCATACATAAAAAAAAAACCCACTATACTTGTTAATCATTCTCTATACATTTTGGAGAAGAGATGTAACAATACCTGAGATATGTTGTAGCTGATGTAAGGCAAGTATGTCCTTGTAAGCCAGAAATTTCTATTAAACTTGAGTCGAGGGGACGTGAGGATAAAGTCATCTCTCCGACATGAACAATTTCTTGGATAGCGAGAATATGCAAGTTAGGTGATGACACTTGAATGCCATCAATCTCATCGCAAGGCATCATTTTCAAAAACTGTAATCTCTTGTTTTCAATCTTCAAAGGACCACTTTTTCTTAAACAATTGATTTTTAGTACAAGCACCTTAAGGGAAATGCAAGATGCGACGATTGTGTTAAAGACTCCAACATCGCGAGCGAGGATAGATGAGAGCTTGAGAATCTTGAGATTTTGGCAGCTGTTGAAGCAATGCGAGGATGCCAAAAGGTATGAAGATAGCGAGAGTGATGTGAGTCCTTGATATGAGAATGAGTTTGGGGGAAAGTCGATAAATTCTCCAAGGTTCGTTTGATCAAGATGGCGTCTAAGTGTGAGATGCTTGGTCTGTTTTACACCAGTGAGTGATTGAATCCAAGTATTCAGCAACCCGTTTGAGTAATGGTCGATTACGCAGCTCTCTAGAAGTCCACGGTGATTGTTTATAATCTTGAGAAACAACAAATGATATGATTTAAGACAAAGATAAGAAGAATAAATCAAAAGTGAGAAAAGGGAACCTTGGTGATCAATGAAGCGACGTGATTCGAAACATGGAGCGTACTGTTGGAACGGGTAATCTTCTTCCGCATGTCCAAGACTAGATGAGGCATGTGCTTCCACAAATGTTCCCATCGTTTGGACACAATACCCGTCCTTACCGCTTCTTCTGTGGACAGTCTCGATAAGATCATGAGCAATACATCATTCGGCAGTTTGCTGATCCAGTCAACATTATCGACCGGATCACATGATGATGATGAAGATCTCTCCATATCGAATTGGTATCCGTCCCAGTAGCTGACCTAAAACACAAAGCAAACAAACATGAGTTGTAAGCTAACAAACAGTGAGACAAAGCAGATATATAAGCTACTGAAAAGTTAGACAGACGCATAACAAGATAGCCGTAAATAAGTACACATAACAAGATATTCGCAATACATACACTTTAGAGTGCAATGAAGACCTCCTATACTCAAGTAACTCTGAGTATATCCATGTTATGAAGACAGGGATGACTCCGAGCAGAAACGAAACCTGCATTAACGAAAAAGAAAATTCAACAGATAGAAAACAAAATCAAACCAGCTTTACAGGAATCCAAAAAAAAATACAATACTTGATACAAAGCATATATCTACTGTGAATCATTTGTCAAATATAAAATTGAAGCTTGAGAACTTGAACGCTACTAGCATTTGGAGGCATTAGAATCCTTTAGACAGCAAAATTTTGATCTCACTTATACATTCAATCATTCCAGACCCTAAACATGTAGCAGTAGTAATAAAAAAAATCGCCTTCAACAGTAAAATGTGTTAAAGATTAAACTAAAACTAACTAAAGTTCATTTCACCAAAATTTATAACAAGGTGGTGGATCGAACCTCATAATCGAAGGTGAAGCCGCCTGAAGCAGAACGATGGAGGTAGAGAAGCGGCGATTGTGGTGGCTAGGGGTTTCTACAGAAGGTTATTGTTGGAGTAGGCTTGTCCCCTCTGTTTGAAAGCGAACAAGTATTATTGAAGAAGAAATTGGGAATCTAGGGATTGAAAATGAATGATCAATTCTGCATAAGAGAAGAAGAAGATGAGGTTTTTTTTTTTTTTTTGGTTCAACTTAGAAGATGAGTTTAATCGACTCATGCGCCAAGAACTAAGAAGAATGAAAACACATTTCTATACCTACCTCAAATTATAGTAAAATAATTATGAGTAAATTAGCTAAATAACCAAAAATTTAGCTATATTTAGCAAAATAACTAAAATGTGGGAATTTCTTTAAAAAACAATAGGGGATTTTCTTCTTCCTTTTTGGTTAGTTTACCAATTATGTATAATTTTTTGTTTGTCAATGCAAGTACTCAATAATTAATTCACCAAAAATAAATATCCTATATATATTAAAGGGGGTGTATTGAACATGAAATTTGGAGTGATTTGTATTAGATTGATAAATCATCTGTTATTGAAACATGAATTATAAAAACTCACTTCAAATCCACTGTTATTGAACTTATGATTTTCAAATCCACTTCAAAATCCAGTGTTATTGGAAATGTTTTAAGCAGTGGATTTTAGGATATTTGTTGTGATTTTAATGTGTTTTGGTGAGATTCTTTAGTTAAAAATGAGACAAAGCAAATCTCTTTGTTTTAGGTGGGATTCTATGTGATTTAGTTAAAATCACAATAAATCATCCCAAATCATTTAAAAACTCAACTACAATCAAATCACTCTAAATTCCATGTTCAATACACCCCCCTAAAAGAGAAACATTTTGTAATCATTTTGCTTAGGTGTCATTTCCACAATTTTTCTCCTCTCTATTTTTATTTATTTATTTATTTCTCTTATATTTATTACCAATCACATTTATTTCCAAATATACTTATTTTGATTATTATAACTCTAAATCTCTAATTGTCAAACACATTTGAATCTTCCTAAACTTGCCAAAATTAAAAATATTTGGAAATCTTAAGCTTGCCAAAATTAAAATATTTCAAAAATTATAGATTTAAATCATATAATTAAATGTGAACAAAAATTTAACATATACACCAAAAACAATTTTGATTTGAAATAGAAAAAAAATTATAATATGAGCATGTAAAACAACTTTTCATATATATTTTTACATGTGTTGTTTTGTTTGACAAGTAGGTGTTTTTAATTTTTCATAAATACACCTTCCTACAAGTAAAATAATTATTAATGAAATTTGTTGGTTTAAATATTTCACGGGTGAAACACATTTGCATAGAAAATAATCGCAAAATTCAAATATATAAAATAGGTCTTAGATTATGTATAATAATTCACCATAATTGTTTTTTAACTAAAATTATTGATTTTATTCGACAATCATTTTATCTCGCGTATAACGCGGGTAATTTTCTAGTAAACAATTATAAAATCTGCCACTACTGATCACTCGATTACCATTAATATCTGTTTTGGTAGTGTAGATTTTAAATGATTAAACTATAATTAATTCACATTAACACTAATAATGCCTTCAAGGCCCAAGTTAAGCAACATATTTTTAATCCAGTGTAGCTTGATTGATCCTTGTTATTAGCTACAAACATTTGATGGTAAGCTCACATTGATCTTTGGTTTCAAGTGCTTGTAGCTTGGCCACTGCCATTTCTATCTCCAACTTCTTCTTTGCAGAAAACGATGTCGTCTTGATCATCATATTCTTTACCACCTTTCTTTGCTTAATCAAACATGACGCCAAGGCAAATTCTTCCTCTGAACCGCTTTAACCAATTTGTTGTTTTCTCTCTTCTTTGATCTCTCTACTTCTTATTTTTAACCTCTTCTTCTATCCAACTTTTTTGTTTTGATTTTTCTTTTACATTTTACAAGTTATAAGACTTCAGATTGGGTTGAGAATTCTATGGATTTGTTCTTAGACTCTCTTTGTTATGACATGCTTGATTCAACCTTTTGTGTTTCATCTTAGAGCATAAACATAGACAATGAATCTTTCTTTCGCCCTAACTTCTTGTAGTAGTGTTTCAACTGAGGGTGTTTTTATTGAAGATTAATCACAATCATTAACACGTGCCAATGCCAACAGTAGAACGAGATTGAGTAAACACATTAAAAAAATTAAAAGAAACAAATCAACAAATCCTTAAACAAGAACTACATCGATCTTTTCCTTCTCTCTTTATCTCTCCAATCTCTCCATCATCTCTTCCATATTTATATTGTTAATGTTGAATTTTTTTTGCACATTGGTCTATATATGACAATAATCTAAAATGAAAGAAAATGAAATACTTATCTAAATATGACAAGACCAAATCGAATGGTTTTAATAAAGTACATGACTAGATATTTTCATTATAAGCCACAATTTCATTTATCAATTGTTTATAATTATATAGAGCAAGTGTAACACACAATCGAATGAAGTCAAAATTTGATCTTGTTTGGAGAGACACATTGAATATGTAACCTTAATCTTGTTTGGAGAGACACATTGAACATCTCCTACCTTAAGTTTGTAGCAATCAATGCTTTAAATCGAATCATCATCCTGTCAAGAAGAAACTAACATGAGATTCAATTTACAAAAATATTTAAGTTTACTCAAAATCTAAAATCTTACTTGATCATATCCTCCTTTAAAAGCCAATCTATCAATTAGATAGACAACCACAGCAGTTTGGCATTTTAAAGCATTTCTAGCTGTCACATCATTCAAGTATCTCCCTCTTATTTCTTGTATATGACCCTGCATGTTAAACAACAACTTCATGAGATTTGAGTTTAAGTAAACTTGTCCTCACCGCTCGCCAGATTCCAGCCGCATTCTAGGCCTCTTCTTTGAAATCCGGCTGTGATAACTCGGATTTCTCCGTCCCGTCGTCGCCGTTGTCTCTTCCACCGCAATCACCGTCGACACCATCATCTCTTCCACCGTCGTCGCCATATTAATGTTGTTAATGTTGAACTTTTTTTGCACATTGGTCTATATATGACAATAATCTAAAATGAAAAAAATGAAATATCTATCTAAATATGTCAAGACCAAATCGAATGGTTTCAATAAAGTATATGACTAGATATTTTCATTATAAGTCACAATTTCATTTATCAATTGTTTATAATTCTATAGAGCAAGTGTAACACACAATCGAATGTAGTCAAAATTTGAGAAGTTGAAATGATGAAGAAAACAATAAAATCCAAAGGTGGAAGAGTGATAGTTTGAAGAGTTGAAATTTAGATACGATTGTGTGTGAGATTACGAATATGAGTCAAAAATAAGATTGAGACCTATCATCTCTAATTACGTTTTGTACAATGAAAAACGCTCATCTTGACATCTTCTCCATCTTCCAATCAATCAAATGTCTTAAATCTTCCAAAATAGCATTTGTTTGAAAACCAAAAGAAGGTAATGCATTTAATCTTGTTTTGATATAATATAATGTATTAAAGTTTTAATCCTATATTGAGTGAAAAAAACATAAATGAGAAAAACTATAAATGGGTTTTGGTTAAAAAGCAAAATCGCTATCTAATTAAACAACACTTTGATCAACAGATTCAACACTCTCTCCACTTTTGATTTTCTCCTTCTCATTAATCAGTACTTCCTTCACTTTGCTCTTTAGCTGCAAACAAGCCAAGTAGATAAACAAAGCACTCAAAAAACACATTCTTGCTTTTATTTTTTCAACATTAAAATATCTGGTAAGTTTCATACCTCAATGAGACCTTGTTCTGTTTTCACCGAGACATGAATCGATTCATCAGGTCCTGTCTCTCGGTACTTGATAATTTCCGCTTCATCGCCGCTTCTATCTTCTTTAGCATATATGACCGGAGAGCCTTCCAGTAAATCGCATTTGGACACAACATCAATCCACAGGTAATCCTTAAACCTCTCTTTTATTTCTTTATAAATCCGAAACTGCCAAAAAATCGAATCAGCAAGTATTCAAAGCAAGAATCAGGCAATAAAATTTGTTTTTTACCTGATCAGAAGGAGAAGTCCCACATTCTCCAGTCAGATCATGAACGTATAAAACCGCGGTTGGAAGATGAGTGAGTACCGCAAGCGTTAGCTTCTCTAGATTATTCCTATCCTCTGTAATAACCAAAAAAATCAAAACTTTAACAATGCCTCCACACCACAAGAGAGTTTATAGCAACAAGACTTTACCGTCACATCTCCTTAGAAGCCCGGGGGTGTCTGTAACCTGAAATCGTTGGTAGTTTAAATCGATGTGACCCATAAGAATTCCTCTAGTGGTGAAAGGATAATTACAAATCTGACAATCCAAAAAAATAAAAATCATAAGAGGAATATACAATACAAGTTATTATTATCACATATATGAAGATTGGGACATATAAGCAAACAAACCTCAGGCTTCCCTGTTGAAAGAATACGGACTAACGATGATTTCCCGACGTTTGGTGCTCCGACAAGACAAAGAGTCGGCATTTCCAAATCAACAACTGGCATAGCCCGTAAAACCTACATAATTTAATTCTTTTCATACGGTTTTCGATGACTAAGTCTAAACACGGGAAGAGAAAAGCAAAAGATTCATAGCAACAAACCTTTGCTATGCTTAACAAATCATCAACAGCTTTTCCGTGTTGCTGGAAAACTAATTCTAGCTTTTCCACACCTTCGTTTAAGCGGTCCTCTGCTTCTCGCTTTGACAATGCCTGCAACAACAACAACAATAACAAAAACATCTTTTTAACTTTTCCTAAACTAAAACTATGATACAAAATGTTGGAACAATGGGATAGTTTCGTGTTGCAATACCAATTCCTACTTATAAGAGATTATCTAACACTAAAAATACAATGTGATTTCAACAGAAATGGAGGAGTCTGACCTTGGCACAGAGAGAAGCATGTTCCTTTCCAACAATAAGCACTTTCTTCCTCAGGACATCAACTTGTCCCAACACCTAAAAACTTAATTTTATAAGCCTATGCTAAAATCAGTTACATGCTAAGATGCTGAATTACTTAGAGGGCCAAGCAAAATCGAATACCTCTTCGTACTTTCCATCGCCAAGTGTCAAGTCAATAAGAGACCGCTCATACGGATGCAAGAGTCTCTTCCTCGGAAAACTTTCCATATATCCTTTTAAAGGTAAAGCCAGTTCCTTAAAACAAATCACAATTTCTGATTTGGTAAGACAAGAATTACAATGGAAGAAAGCGAAGCAAATGTAACGACTTACTTTCATAAATGCATCAAGCTGTTTAGCACCTCTATTTCTTTCTCTCTTTGCAATATTAGCTATGCCTGAAACCGGAAAACGAACCAAGACTCAGTTCAAGAGTTCTGAATTGTGTGAACAAATACGATACGATACGAAATGAATTATACCTTTGGTTGGTTGGACTCGTTTCGACTTCCTGAGTGCAGAGCAATATAAATCAATTGATGGCATAACCATGGGAAGTTTCTGAAATGCACCTAAACCTTCTTGCACTGGTGCTTGTTTTTCCTGCAAAACCAAATCCAAATAGGAACCTAAAGCTGGACACTTGTATTCAAAGAACGGTTCCAAAAGGGGGGAATTTTTTTTACCGGAGAGGTAGGGATTTCAATTTGCTTCTGAGTAATGTAAGAAGTAGGAAGGTAGCTACAAGTGACGACTGGAGAAACAGATGTTTGAAGATTCCGACATTGACGCAAAGTTGGAGACCAGAAAGTGTGAGACTTTGAGGCTGTAGAGAGATAAAGAGGTAAGAGGAGAAGAGAAACGAAACCAAATTGAAGGATTAGAGAAGTACCTGTTGAGAAAATGAGACAAAGTTGTGGTGATGATGCTAAGAGACGCCATTGATTCGGAAACAAGCTCGAAGCCAATTTCATCGTGTTTCTAACAAAAAGAGAAGCTTTTGATTCAGACAAGAGAAACCATCTAATCCAAAGCTCTTGCCTTGACTTATCTAATGGGCTTTTGACGCTATCTTCATCATTTTGCCAATTGAAACAGAGTATAATAATAAAAGCCCTAACTTTATGTGAAGTTGCAGAAAACTGGAGTTTTCGTACCCAAATTTTGTCTTCTTCTTTGGTGATTCAGTGAATAATACTGTCTTTGTAGGTTTCACGAAATCGAGATTATATCAGTAACAGTAGAACTCTTCAATCTTCTCGAGTTTGTTTCCAACCATTCTCTCCCCTCTAGTGCAGAAGATTGGGATCCTGAAAATCTTCAAGCGGGTCGAGGATCCGACCCATGAGCGTCTCTTTGATTTCAGCTCGACCGCGATTACCGCATTTTCCAAACAAATCAGCGTTTCTAAAACGCACGTTTGAGATCGGTCGTTTCCGTGGTAACCGGATCAGACCGGGGTATTAGATTATGATTCGATTTCGATGAGTTCAATCAACCGGTCTGAAACCGTAACCGAACGAGTGAGACGAGCCACAAAAACAATGTTTACTTGGGCCTACAAGGCCTTCTTACTCTCGTGATTAAAAACAAAAAAAACAAAAGTGTTTAATGTACTAAATGTGATTTATTTAGGGTTAATTTGCTTAATAGCAATCAAAAAAATTATAATTAAAAAACTAACCAAAAGTGGTATGTGTGGCAAATTTATGGCCATTAGATTTAGGTTTTTTGGTTAGAGTTTTAATTATAATTTTTTTCATTGTTATTGAGCAAATAAACTCATTTATTTATAGTAATAAAATAGCTATTATCCATAATATAGTGATCAAAACTCAAAACTCACTCTCTCTTAGTCACATACATGGAATTGGTTGCGGTGTGTGTCGTGTTCTTTGAATGTTGATGTATATGTGTTTTGGGATACAAGTCTGGTTTTTAAAACTTAGTTTCTGCAAGGGTTGTTGGAAGATTCGTCGGTTGGTGGATCTTGCAAGACCGGTTTGAAGAGAATGGGAGAACTTGATGAAAAGTCGTTCGCTAAAGCATGTAAGGAGAGATTCAGTGGCTTAAAGGTTCTTCGCTGACTCTGTCTCGATTTACGGTCTTCATTATGATTAGGATTGTTACATTGTGTGGTTTATCGTGTAGGAAGTGGCGGATGAAGAAGATGAGCTGCTTATGAAACTGAGGGAACAGTGGGGAGAAGAAGTGATGAACGCGGTTAAGACAGCACTCGAGGTTAATCCAAATGGTCGGTACATAAGTTTCATAGCATGGAATTATGAAAAAGGGAGAGAAGCAACACTCGGCGAAGGGATTGCTCACTTGACGGAGCAGATCAATACTCTCAAACGCAAACGCACATGAGTGTTTGTAAAAGAATATGTGCTTATGGAATCTAGTTAATCTAATCATCGACTTCTTTTGATTAATGTTTTATCGTTTTTTGTATCTCTAATGTCAGAATCTAAACCAATATATTGTAGGAAAGTTCTGTTATGAAGTTGTGCTATATTTTGGTATTATTATAACTAAGTACTTATCTCGTTTTTCAGCTTGTTATTTGGTAAATTTTACAAACAAGATGTTTTCTAAGAAAATGTGAGAAATTTAACCAAATCTTTGTAGTGATCACGAAATTGATGAATCCAGTTTCTTCAAGGTGTAGAGCCAACTTTAACCGTTGTATTGGGCCCATACAAACAGGCCTTAAATTGATCCAATAGATTATTATCAAATACTACAGTAGAAACTCTATAAATTAAATTAATGCTCGATAAATTAATAATCTCTAAATTAATAAATTTGGCCGGTCCTTAGTCGGGTCGGTGTAAAATATAACACAATTCGATAAGATAATAAAATAATATTTTTTTAGAAATTCTATATAAATATATGGTCCCAATAATATCATAAATTAATATATGCTATACAAACATGACTAAAATATATTTATATATCATTTAGTATTGTTTGTTTTTTTCTTAGAACTAAAATTTGTTTATAACTCTATCATTATTTGATATAGTATAAACAAACAAAGAGAATAAACTAATTTCATAAAAATATAGCATAATATAAATTAAAATTTTTAAAAATTATAGAAATTTTCTATTTTTGGTAAATTAATAACTTTATAAATTAATAAAATATCGTGATCCCAACATTATTAATTTATAGAGTTTTTACCGTATATAGTTTTTTCTTGAAACGTTACGGTTTCTTCTTGTTTTGGAATTAAACTTGAAAAAAAAAAAAATTTGAAACGAAACAAATCATTACAACATCGGAAATCCAAAACAACACTACTTCTTATCAACAAGCTTTAACTATTATTGCGTGGCTTAATTAAATATTTTGTTTCGGTACATGCAGAGGTCCGATTTAAACAACCTTGGTGTATAAATCTTTGAAATCACACCGTTTTGCTAATCAACAAAACAGAAGACCAAAGGGTTAAGAAGATGAAATCAACAGAAATTTATGAAAAGCTGGATGAGAAATATAGAGAAGAGATGGAGAAATATAGAGAAGAGATAATGGAAATTAAAATGTGGAGAAAATAAGGAAAGAAATGATGGAAAATGAGGAGAAAGTACACTACAAGAAAACACCCCCATTTGCAACGGCGGATTTCGTGGCAAAATCGTTGCAAATGGATATTTGCGACGGTTTTGCAACGAATTGTCGTTCGTCGCAACTAGCTCGTCGCAAACCAAAAATCGTCGCAAAATCGTCGCAAATATATCGATAGTCGCAAAACCGTCGCTAATTTTGCGACGTTTTTGCGACTTAATCTTGTGCGACGAATTTGCGAGTATCGAAATATTTGCGACGCTTTTGCGACACTTACTGTTCACCGCAGATTTGCAACGATTTTGCGACGTAATAGTTTTGCGAAGGTTTTGCGACGAATAGTTTTGCAACGGTTTTGCAACGTAATTAGGGCGAATAGTTTTGCGATGGTTTTGCGACGAATAGTTTTGCAACGGTATTGCGGCTTTATTTTGCGACGGTTTTGCGACGTTTTTCAATGTGATTTATTAAAAAAAAAAAAACAAGAAAAAAATTAATTTATAATTTAAAAAAAAAAAAATTCAAAAATATTTAAAATTTAATATAAAACATAAAATAAAGTTTTACATAAATCTAATCGAAATCGATATCATCGACCGGATCCCTGGTCGATGTGTCATGTCCATCGCCTTGTGGCCTCGAAGTCGATGTGCCTCCTCCATCGCCTTGTGGCCTCGAAGTTGATGTGCCAACCAAGTCGGCTTGTTTGCTGCTCAGAAATTCGGCAAGCCCGGGGTTTTGCGTCGCTAAGAACGCGAACATTTCATCATGGGCGGCAGTCCTCTTCTTCGTTTCTTCGAGCTCCTTCCGCAATTCCGGATCAGAAGCAAATCTCGTAACGGGACAAAATGGCACTCCCTGATCATCCATCCGGATAGATCCTGTAAATGCCATCTTTCCCTTACGGTTTCGAGGAGCCAACTACAAGATAAAATGAAAAGTTTACAATTTTCCATAAAAAATAGTAATGTAATTTTGTTTTTTAAAATGTTAATAGTATACTAAATATTTAAAATTGTGAATAAAATTAAGAAGGAAATTAAGTTTTTACCTGTGCTGCGATTTGGTTGATCGTCATCGGTGTCAACTGAGTAGGTTGACCATCGGGAGTAGGCTGGGTTGAGAGTTCTTTGACTCGCTCAATGACATCGTCGTGGACCTTGTGGACACGTTCATCAACCCATGTCCCGTCCGGCCTGCGGTGGGTCTTCTCCCAAATCTCTGGGATCGTTGCGGGAACTCCTTTTTCCACGGCCTGACAATGAAAACATTAGAAGTTGAGATTTTTGTGACCGTAAAAATTTAAAGTAAAAAAAATTAATAACTTACAATGTCATAGCCACGCTGCTCAAAAGAAATCTGTCCCGAAACGTGTTTTGAAGGGTGGTCACTACCGCCAACCTTCGTCAATCGGGCAGACGAGCACTGGACAGCCTTCTCCTTAGATGTCTCCAACTCCCAAAAGGAGACAAGGGCAGCCCAAATATTGGGATTGAAGAAAGATGGCATACATACCTTCGGATCCGGATTTTTTTGCCACTTCGCCTTCCACCGTCCTATTTGGTTGTTGAGACGGTTCTTCGCTTTCTCCTCAAACGCCTCACGAACTAAAGCATTATGAACGGGGTCCCAATAGTATTTTTGCTGCAAATTGTCATAAATTAGAACATAAATTAAAAATTACAAAAATGAATAAATAAATAAAAGTTTTAAAAATAATAAAAAAATTTACCGCGAATTGTTTGAACCACCGATCCTTGATCTCCGGGGTAACAAACTTCCAACTCGTGTGGCACATCTTGAAATCCCGCTCTATGATCTTTCTAACATCCTTGCCGACCGAATTTTTCCAAAACCTAAAATTTTTATAAATATATTAATAATTATAAAAAAAAATTAAATTAAAACTATAAAAAATTAATTACTTACCATACAGCAGTGCCCCGGGATTTAGGGTCTAAATGGGGAAGATCCTCCCGTCCCGGAGTAACGAGAAGCTGCCCCAAAGTCATGTCATCCCATGAAAGAACTGCTCCAGGGTTTGGCTGAGGAGGTGGCGTCGGCTGAGGAGGTGGCGTCGGTTGGGAATCAGGAATTCCGGAGCCCTGCGAGAGATGTGTACGCCGTCCTGGTCCTGACTGACAAGCAGTAGACGCTACGTACTGGGTATACTCGTTCTCCATCTAAATAAATTTGATAATTTTTCAAATTAGTAATTGCATATTTAAAAAATATTTAGTCTAATATTAATTTTAACAATTTTAATGATAACCTTTTAAAATAATGTAATCAACATTAAACATCAAAATAATTGAACAAAATTAGTAAATTTAAAATTTTAACTATTATAATATCCTCAATTCCCAAATACAATTCGTTTCATAATTACTTATTTCTAACCATTTTCCTATAAACCGCAATTAACTAATAATTATATACGAAAGAAAAAATTAACATTAATAAAAAGAAAGAAAAGTTTAGAGATTTACCTTAAAAGGTCGGGACAGATTGGAAAGGTCGAGGGAAGCTTTGTTTAGAGAGAGAAACGTTTTTTTTTTTGAGAGAGAAGAGGGTTGTGAGGAATGTGCGTCGGTTGTGGTTGTATATATAGGGAAAACTATCCCTCGCAATTCCGTTGCAAATATTAAACAAATCGTCGCAATTCCCTCGCTAATTGGGCCGAATATTTCGTCCAATGCATGATTGCCGCCCACGTCTTTTCGTTTCCCGCCCACAAAGCGTCGCAAATGCCTCGCAAATATTCAACAAAACGTCGCAAAAACCTCGCAATATGTAAATCCCAATGTCATTGACCGAACAATTAATGGGATTATGGTTGCAATAGCGTAGCAAAATTAGCTTCGGAATTGCGACGAAAACGTCGCAAATGCCTCGCAAATACTATATTGCTACGCATTTGCGACGTTTTCGTCGCAATTCCCATGCAAATGAGATTTAGGGTATACTTAGGGGTTTGGATGTTTTAGACCAAAATTACGATTCCTAAAAGGTAAATATACACTTGTTTAGGTCCTTAGTGCATGTATGAAGCAAAGTTAGACTACTAATTGAAGTTTTTTGTAAAATCGGCAAAAATGATAGATTGATCATATTCTAAGTATAAGTACATGTATTTGATACTTCGTTATATATGTTTCTCGATAATGTTTTGGTAAGTTTTATTTGAATAATTATAAAGGGATTGTTATTTATTAGACGACTCATACTTTTATATTCGAAGAAGATCCAATTTAAACGGTGTAAATAATGTATTGGTTAGAGTTTAGGGTGTAGGCATTTGCAACGGTTTTGCGAGATACCCGTTGCAAAAACGTCGCAAATTGTCAGACTTGCAACGCTTTTGCAACGGGTATCTCGCAAAACCGTTGCAAATGCCTATACCCTAAACCTTAGTGTTTTTTACCTATTCCTATTACTTGGACATTGATGCAAATAATTTTATATATTACTTAGGGCCTCTATGATATGTTTTTATATTCGAAGAAGATCCAATTTAAACGGTGTAAATAAGGAATTGGTTAGAGTTTAGGGTATAGGCATTTGCAACGGTTTTGCGAGAAACCCGTTGCAAAAACGTCGCAAATTGTCAGACTTGCAACGCTTTTGCAACGGGTATCTCGCAAAACCGTTGCAAATTCCTATACCCTAAACCTTAGTGTTTTTTACCTATTCCTATTACTTGGACATTGATGCAAATAATTTTATATATTACTTAGGGCCTCTATGATATGTTTTTATATTCGAAGAAGATCCAATTTAAACGGTGTAAATAATGAATTGGTTAGAGTTTAGGGTATAGGCATTTGCAACGGTTTTGCGAGAAACCCGTTGCAAAAATGTCGCAAATTGTCAGACTTGCAACGCTTTTGCAACGGGTATCTCGCAAAACCGTTGCAAATGCCTATACCCTAAACCTTAGTGTTTTTTACCTATTCCTATTACTTGGACATTGATGCAAATAATTTTATATATTACTTAGGGCCTCTATGATATGTTTTTATATTTGAAGAAGATCCAATTTAAACGGTGTAAATAATGAATTAAATACACACTTAATTAAATACACACTTAATTAATATATACACATAATTAATATTAAATTTATTAATCTTCTTCACCATGATCAGAAATAGAACGTTCTACTCCGCCATCTTCGTCATCATTGTCGTCCTCATCTTCCTCTTCGTCTTCATCAAACTCATCTTCGTTTCCTTCTGAATCCTCGAATATCACATCAAGACCACTATGAAGTGGGTCAATTCTTGTCAAATCGGTGGTTACCTCTGTAGGGATCGAAACTTCTTCGGTTCTTGCAGGTTGCACTGGGGGTTGATCATCATCAGCTTCAACTGCTAACCCCCCGACAATTCGACCCCTTGGGTTAACTTTAATCACGGATAGCCAATCTTGATCCCGTCGTCCACGAGTACGAGGGTAAGGAATGAAGACTACTTGCTTTGCTTGGGATGCTAAAACAAATGGCTCAAACTTGTCAGTGTAGCTCCTATTTCCTTTTACATCAACAACTCCAAATTTGCTGGTTCTAACCCCGAGACCATTGGATGGATCAAACCAATCACAACGAAATAGAACACTTTTCAAGTTCAACACACCAGCATACTCAATCTCAATGATTTCTTTCAAAATACCATAGAAGTTTGTATCGCCCGGGACATGAATACCATAATTTGCAGTGGCTTTATCTTGTCCATGTTGAAATGTGTGAAAAATAAAGCCGCGAGTACAATACATCTTACTCGTTTTTATGCATGCAATGGGCCCCAAAACAAACTCATGTACCCATAAAGGCCAACTTTGTCGAGATTTCTTCGCCACCTATATATTGTCAAATTGAAATAATTAGTATATATATATATATATATATATATATATATGTAATACTAATATAACTCATGCATGGTTCTCACCTTCTCCTGCATCCAGCCAGCAAAATCACGTTCTAAGTAAAATTGAACTTCTTCATCATTTAGTTCAGGAAATGCTTCTCGTATTTGGCCTTCTAACATTCTGTACAACCGTTAATTAGTTGTATATATATTCATAATTAACATATATAAATTTATACATATATATACGTATATACCTCTCATATGGCTGGAAGTAGTTACAATTTAGCATTATATACGTATGGGCAGCTTGCATATGCTTGAAATCACACCACGTTGTTTCCTTCACTGTTCCACCCATCCGACCTACATCACAGAAAACATCTGGTACACCCTTCAAGTGATATGTTCGGCCAACCCCACCATCGTCGTATCGCACACGACGGGTTTTCTTAGTTTTCACGGTTTTGCTAAAGTAGTAAGTAGAGAAGTTTGATGTCTCCTCTGTCAAACTTCCAGCAATGATTGATCCCTCTACACTTGCGAAATTTTTCGCCTTCATCTTCAAATGTTTGAAGAACCTTTCGAAGGGGTACATCCATCGAAATTGGACAGGACCACCCAAATCTAACTCATGTGGTAAGTGTACAACCAAATGTTCCATCACATCAAAAAATGAAGGTGGAAATATCTTCTCTAAGTTGCAAATCGTTAGTGGAATGTCTGAATTCAACTTCGAGATTTCGTCCTTCATTAAGGTTTTGGCACATATGTCTCTGAAAAATGCTCCAATACCTAAAACGCCAATCCGGTCCGAAGTAAGTTAATTAATACAGTTACAAAATACCTGTATGTATATATTAATAACCATAGATAAACGTAACACCTGCAATTGCCTCGTGTACATCCTTCGGTAAAAGCTCTTGAAAGGCAAAAGGGAGTAGTCGCTGCATGAACACATGACAATCGTGGCTCTTCATCCCAGAAAATTTCCCCCCTTGCTCAACACACCTTGAAAAAGTTGACACGTAGCCATCAGGGAACTTCACCCACTCCTTAACCCAATTAATCAAAGCATTCTTCGCAGCAGGTGATAGTCGGAAATTGGGAATAGGTGCCCTACCATCTCCTGTTAGATGCAACTCAGGCCTTATGCATAAAGCCGCGAGGTCCAGACGAGATTTCCGATTGTCTTTTGTTTTCCCTGCAACATTCAACAATGTGTGTATAATATTCTCAAAGAAATTTTTCTCCACATGCATGACATCCAAGTTGTGCCTCAGCAGATGGTCCTTCCAGTAAGGCAATTCCCAAAATATACTTTTCTTATGCCAGTTATGGTATACCCCATACCCAACAGGCATATTTGCTGGATTACTTTGCCAATTACCTCCAACTTTTACAGTTTCTTCCGCACCATATCCATCCATTTGTTCTTCTAACTCCTCACCTGAGAGGTAAACCAAGGGGGAGGTTTTAACAACTCGATTTCGAAATAACGTCCTACTCTTTCTATAAGGATGATCCCTTGGAAGAAAACGACGATGGCAGTCAAACCAGCAAGCTTTCCCTCCTGCTGACAATTGAAATGATTCAGTCTTATCTAAACAATAAGGACATGATAACTTTCCGTGCGTTGTCCATCCAGATAGCATACCATACGCCGGAAAGTTGCTTATCGTCCACATGAGGACAGCCTTCATGTTGAAGTTCCTACGGCTCGACGAATCAAATGTGCGTACACCAACATGCCACAACTGCTTTAGTTCCTGGATAAGAGGTTGTAGGAAGACATCAAGTGATCTTTTTGGATGCTTTGGCCCTGGAACCAAAATGCTGAGAAATAAGAATTCTCGATGCATACACATCCACGGTGGGAGATTATATGGCGTCACTATGACTGGCCACAACGAATATTGCCTACCCGACATCCCAAAAGGACTAAACCCATCAGTGCAAAGACCCAAATACACATTTCTATGTTCTACAACAAAGTCTGGATGTACCGTGTGAAAGTGTTTCCACGCCTTTGCATCTGATGGATGGGCGACCACCCCTTCCTCACAATCATGTTCTGCGTGCCACCTCATTGACCCTGCTGTCTGCTCTGATTGATATAATCGCTGCAACCTATCTGTTATTGGAAGGTACCACATACGCTTGAATGGGACTTTGGTGCGACCACTAGTCTTCTTATATCTTGGTTGAGAGCAAAAACGACATTCCTGCAGCTGAGCATCATCTTTCCAAAAAATCATACAATTATCAATGCAGACATCAATCATCTCAGACGGTAATCCAAGACTTGCTACCAATCTTTGTATCTCATAGTAACTCTCTGCAGAGTTATTACCCTCTGGCAAATACTCTTTAAACAATTCACCCCATTTATCCATGCAATTTTCACTAAGGTTATCTTCGCTTTTAATTGTCATCATCCTAGAAGCTAACGAAAATTTTGAAAGCCCATCTCTACATCCTTCGTAGATAGGTTCGTTAGCAGCATCTAACATATCATAAAATTTTTTAGCACTCGGGTTTGGTTCTTCAAAAGTATTATCACTAAACGAAGCAGTAGTGTCTTGAAATGCATCATTGACCATATCATTAAACCTAATATTCCCATCTGTATTTCCATATGCAGATTCATTAAAATTATCATGACCATACTGATAATTACTATCCTCATAATTACTACCACCTTCTACATTCCCACGATTATAACTCGTACTTGAACTACCCGGAACATTAACAACAAAATCCTCCCCATGCGAAAACCAAACATAGTAGTTAGGTAAAAACCCCCTCGTATATAAATGTTTATAAACAGTTTGCGTATCACGTGGAGCAAAGTTTTTGCATTTCACACAAGGACAGAAAATTTTCACGTTACCGTCCTTGGTATATCCTGCGACAGCCCCTGGGTTGTTTATCGCCTGGGTCAAAAACTGGTCAAGCCCTTCTCTAAATTCTCTAGACACTTCGCCAGTTTCTGGATCTTTGCGGTTGTACATCCATGCTCGAACCACGTAGACCTCATGATGCGAAGACATCTTCGATAAATTATCAAATTAATTATACTCTTTAAGAAATATTTGGAAAGAAAATTTTTGTCTCGGATTGTTTTTAGATTATGATTTGAATGTTTTTGTTGTGAATTCGTTCATCACACATTCGAGGTTTTTATAGAAAATTGGTTTTTTTTGCTACAAATTTGCGACTCTTTTGCTTCTCTTTTGCGACACGTTTGCGACCAGAAATATTGCACCCATAGACCAATAAGCATCACAAACACGTGTTTATGATGCTTACCGGTCTATAAACACAGATTTGCGATGTTTTTGCATCGGAAGAAGTCGCAAAGTCGTCGCAAATATTGCGACGAAATTGCGACTCTTTACGATGCAAAAACGTCGCAAATCTGTGTTTATAGACCGGTAAGCATCATAAACATGTGTTGTAATAAATTCGTTAAAAAATATCTTACCACGCATAATCCTCGCCATATTTGCGACGTTTTTGCATCGTAAAGAGTCGCAATTTCGTCGCAAAATGTGCGACGGTTTTGCGTCGTACGTACAATTCGACGCAAAATCGTCGCAAATGTGTATTTATAGTTTGGTAAGTTAAGATTTAATTTGGACTTTTTTGTTATTAGTATTAATGTGTTAGGGTTACAAGTAAATTTTTCGAAACTTTATATTAATATATAAAATTTATATTTTAACATTAATTAACATCGATGTTTATAAACGTACGTACAATCCATATATATATAGTACGTGCATGTACTACAAAAACGTAATCATATGATTCCTTAAAAACGTAATACAAATAAACTGCAAACATAAACAATTTAATTTATTTATTTTAATTTCTTTTATTGATGAGGTAATGTTTTTACTCATCATCAATTTCTTCACCATCATCCGTCGTCGACCCGTCGTCATTTGCCTGGGATAGCCAATTGTTTGGATTTCGATGAACACGACTGCTACTACCTTCTTCTATGAACGCTGTAGCCATGTTTTCTTTCGATATTACCTGTCAAATAAAAACTTCATTTATTTGTAAGGAAACAAAATTAATACAATATTGCATGTAATTAACTTACATTGCTTATGTTCTGAAGAATAATGTTAAGATATGGTGTCGCCCTATCAAACTTAACAACTACAACCTCCTTTAGAACCAATACCGAACCCTCCTTTATGTGCGGCCCATATTTGTTATCAGATATGACGGACCTATGAATGCTCGCTTGTACAGTCCCGGTAGGATCCTTCAAGGAAAACAAATAACACATATTTATCGATTACTAAATATATATTCTAACATGGTAAAAACATCTTTTCTTATTACTTAATTATATATATACATTTTACCTTTAGTATGACCATTGCGTCCCCCAATCCATTAGGTTCCATTTTATGAATCACTGCTACCACATATGGTACGTGACGCATTAATTGTGCTGCTTTTAATTTATGCAACTCTTTTACCAGTGTCCACCCACGTGTGTGTCCACCTGTATATAGTTAACGTAGAATAAGTAAAATATAATTAAATGACAATTAAACAATATACAAATTTTCACATATATATAATTATTTCTTTTTCTTACTAATATATATATATAGTAATTAATAATAATAGCATTTCATTATACCTGTTAATTTGTTGACATTTGCAATTGTCGTCTTCCACAGGACATCGGTGAACGATGGATCTTCTGCCTCAACAACACAGTTAACCATCTGTACATGTCTCTCATAAGAATTGCATTCTTCCAACATCGATTCTTCAAGTTTTTTCCTTGCCCGTTCTTCTGCTTGTCTCACACCAGCCGGACCCGGAATCAATGATCGATTGTTATCCATATATATTTGTTGAATTATAGAATGTGAGATAATATAATGTGAATTATAGAATGTGAGATGATATGATATATAATATATGAGGATAAATCCGGATTTTATAGAATTTTCATTTCAATTTGCGACAAATTTGCAACCATTTTCAAATACTTTTGCGACTGATTTGCGGCTAAAAATTTCACTTATAAACAAGTAAGAATCGATTAAAACGTGTTTAACCAACTTCCGTCGCAAATGCCTCGCAACGTTTCAATCGTTGCAATTTCGACGCACATTTTGCAACGCTTTTGCGTGTAAATGTACAACGCCACGCAAAACCGTTGCAAATAATAATTCGACGCAAAACCGTCGCAAAATTTGCGGCGACTTTGCGTCCAAATGTACAAGTCGACGCAAATTCGTCGCCAATTTGCGACGCTTTTGCATCGTCAAGTTCCTACGCAAATTTGCGACGATTTTGCGTCGACGTTTACATTTTGGACGCAAAATCGTCGCAAATAGGAGGCAAATTTGCGACGATTTAATTCCGTTGCAAATTTCCGTTGCAAATGCTCCTGTTTTCTTGTAGTGGTAAAGGAATTGAAGAAAGAATTACGTGAGATAAGGGGAGTACTAAAGAAGGATTTGGAGGAGAAACTTTGCAAGTTAGAGGAATTAGAGGATATGAATTCAGTCTTGCTGGTGAAAGAACGTCAAAGCAATGATGAGATACAAGAAGCACACAAAGAATTGATTAAGGTGCATGTGTGTATTTATATTTCATGTTCTTGAGTGATGATGATATATGTTTTGTTGATTTTTTTTTTGCAATATTTTTCATGTTCTTGCATGTTGATGATGTATGTTTTTGTTGATTTTTTTTTTTTGCAATATATTTCATGTTCTTGAGTGTTGATGATATATATGTTTTGTGGGTTTTTTTTTATATGTAGATCTGTACATATAAACATGTTTTTATGTTTGTAGGGGTTGAAAAATTTATCGAGTGGTGAATCTTGCAAGATCGGAATGAAGAGGTGTGGAGAACTTGATGAAAAGCCGTTCATGGATGCATGCAAGAAAAGATTCACCGGTGAAGAGCAATATGCAATTCTTTGTTCGGAATGGCAACAAAACGTCAATAATCCAGCATGGCACCCCTTCAAACGTGTGGGAAGTGGTAACAAAATGAAGGTTATATTGATATTCTTAGTTTAATTTTTTTCCATGTGAATTTAGCAAATAAAAATAAAAATCTTTTCATGTCCAATTTTATGTCTTCATTTGTTGGTGATTGTTGGTTATGTTGTAGGAAGTGGTGGATGAAGAAGATGAGAAGCTTAGGAATCTGAAAGAAGAGTGGAAAGAAGAAGTGATGAACGCGGTTAAGACATCACTCGAGGAACTAAACGAGATTAATCCAAGTGGTCGGTACATAGTTCCGGTTGCATGGAATTTTGAAAAAGGAAGAAAAGCTACACTCAAAGAAGGGTTTGCTCATATGACTAAGCATATCAATACTCTCAAACGCAAACACACTTGTTTGGCTTATGGACTCAAATTACTTAAAATATCTATGGAGTGCTTTTGTTTTAGCTACTGTTTCTTGTTTTTTGTATTTCGTATGTCAAATCTAAACCTAAGGCCATGTTCTGCTAACCTTCTTGGGTCTTATGTGGTGTTCTTATAATATAAAATTATTAAAACACACATTATTTTTTCTTTTTACTCAACTTTACACGTTCTCTTTCATCTTTTTACTCAACTTTTATTAATTTTATATTTAAACACTCTCTCTTCCTTTTAAGAACACTTTCCAAAATATCTAATTTTAGACATTCTCTCTTCCTTTTATCCAACTTTTATTAATTTTATATTTAAACACACTCACTATCTACTCTCTTTACTCAAATTTTATTAATTTTATATTTCAATATATCCCACAAAAACACTTTCTTTCTTCTTTTTACAACCATTTTAATAATTTTATATTATAAGAACACCACATAAGACACTAGGAGGTTACCATTGAACATGCCCTAAGATAGAAGGGTTCTATTTTGAAATTACGGTATATTTTGCTAAATAATCGTTTTTCAGTTCTTATCGTCATTCAGCTTGTTGTTTGGTAAAATTAATGTTCGTTTACAAACAAATACTCCCTCCGTTCTCAAAAGATTGATATTGTAGAATTTTCACAACTATTAAGAAAACACATTAATTCTTAGTTATAAATGTCTTTTTTTGTATTAAACAATTTTGTATGACTAAACTAATAGTAATTTAATAAAAACAATTTTCTATGA
This sequence comes from Draba incana, assembly GCA_963576765.1. Classification (NCBI taxonomy): domain Eukaryota; kingdom Viridiplantae; phylum Streptophyta; class Magnoliopsida; order Brassicales; family Brassicaceae; genus Draba; species Draba incana. The sequence continues at coordinate 789,267 of OY755209.1, read as the reverse complement.
CTCTAAACAATTTTTGTTTTCTCGAGATTATATCAGTTCCTTCTATTAAGTCTCGTTGTAGTGAGAGTAGTAGAACTCTTCAATCGTCTCGAGTTTGTTCCAAGCATGCTCTCCTCTTAGTGCAGAAGATTCGGATCCTGAAAATCTTCAATCGGGTCGAGGATCCGACCCACGAGCGTCTCTTGATTTCAGTTCGACCACGATTACCGCATTTTCCAAACAAATCAGCGTTTCTAAAACGCAGGTTTGAGATCGGCCGTTTCCGTGGTAACCGGATCAGACCGGGTATTAGATTATGATTCGATTTCGATGAGTTCAATCAACCGGTCTGAAACCGTAACCGAGCGAGTGAGACGAGCCACAAAAACAGTGTTTACTTGGGCCAACAACTACAAGGCCTTACTCTCTAGAATTTAATATTTTTTTTTAAGTGTTTAATGTATTAAATTTGATTCATTTTTAGTAAGAGCATCCCAACCATTGCTCTTAGGCCATCCTTAACAAGGGATCAGGGCCTCTGATCTTGGCATTTTAAAAATACAAAAAAATGGGAATAGTGAGTTTAGATCACCGAGTTGGGTCTTGATGAAGACCTGATCCTGGCCCAGATCTTGCATGACGTGGCCCAATCTCATTGGGTCTGATTTTTGGCAAATGAAAAAACATTTCTCATTTGTCTGAAAATGAGAAATCGGGGATAGGGTTTTCTTCGACACTTCTCTCTCGCGGCGACACTTCTCTTTCACCATCACCGACTTCTGTCCGATTTCTGGCCAAAAATTCCCGAAATCGATCTCTGATTCTTGTAGAAATCGTTCTCTAGTTTCCATTTGTCACAAACCGTTCAATCTCTCTTCTTTTGGGCAAATTAGATCTCAGGCGCTTTGATGGTGAAAGCGAAATCCTGTACTTAGATCTGTTGTATCATCGTCTCCGTATGATGCAAATCTCGTATCCAAGAAACACAAGAAGGTATGTTTTCTCACCGATCTTTTGCCTCCTAGTCTCCTTTGTCTATTGTTCTCATCGATGTAGGTTGTTAGGTTTGGGTTGAAGTATAGGAAAATAAGATACAAAGTGGATGTAGTATATGGTTTGGTTGCTTTGTGTTCTGTTTAGTGATGTCTAGTAGACGGAAATTTTTGTATGTGTTGGTTCAATTTGATTTCTCTGTCATACTTTGATGAACCTTAACGTTCTGCTTTACCTTTGTTTCTGAGGACTGAAGGTGAGGATAACCAGGCTGAGAGTTCAACCTTGATTTGAGAGAACAAACAACCCTTTATCCAAAGTAAAAGGTTAGTCATTTGTTTTTTTATAGCCAATGCAAGAAATAAAATAGTACTTGAGTTTGTTTTGTTTCCTGAATTTAGTGGTTGTTGTGTTTAGTATTGTAGTCTATTTGGTTAGTCACTAGTGGTGTATTTCTCAAATATCAGTGATGTGTGTGTTGGGATGTTTGAATGGGTTGTTGGCTCACATGATGGTTTGCAAACAGACTGAAATTATAAGCATAAGTTTTTGTCTTTCTTTTTCTTGTTTCACACATGGATCTTTTAGTTCTGAAGTAGAAGGTTGTTCTCAAATATCTGTGATCATTGTCTCTCATTATTGATTGGTTTTTGTTAACTAGTGTTTAGTTTTTGTTTCCTAGAGTAAAAAACAGGCACCGATTTAGTTACATGAATTTGTAACTAGACTGACATTGATATGAAAGCTTACCAATAAACATTGAATTTACTGAGATAGTTAATGCTTTAACAACAAAAAAATTAAATAAAACACCAATAAAAATGTACTCTAAACTCTGTAATAAGTGTCTGATTTGATAGAAGTTGGTATTGGTTATTAGCTAAGAATTAACTAAAAAGTATCACCATTTAAACCCGAGACCTATACTCATTCTCTCCTACCTTTTATTTCTCTTCTATCATCTCTCTTCTTTCAAAATTTCTTTGAACCAGAAACTCCTATCTTTTCTATCACCTCTCTTCATCATCTTCTTCTTTGTATCAATCTGTTTACTATGAATTCAGACAATAATCCTAATAGTCAGCCTCAATCCTACTTTAGTCTTCTTAATTTCCCTTATGATAGCTACTCTCCCAATGTAAACGTCTCTTCCTCTCAAACCCAACCCCCTTCTTTTAGTACACAACCGAGTCAACCTCCTACTCAACCAGAAGAGACACCAGAACAGCGTAGGGAGGGAAGGATATGGTCCACACAAGATGACTTAGTCCTAATAAGCGGGTGGTTAAACACATCAAAGGATTGCATAGTTGGGAATGACCAAAGGGCAGGGTCATTTTGGAAGCGTATAGGAGACTATTATGCATCAAGTACTCATGTACTTAATGGTGCTGAGGCAAGGCTCCCTGATCATTGTAGACAAAGATGGCAAAAAGTTCAAAGGGAAGTCACCAAGTTCTGTGGAGTTTATGCAGAGGCAAAGGGTGAGAAAGCTAGTGGCTATAATGATTTGGATATTCTGCAGAATGCTCACCAGCTCTTCACTAACCTGTACAAAAAGAAGTTTGCTTTGGAGTATGCATGGAATGTGCTGCGCGATGAACCGAAATGGTGCGACCTGACTCCTATGAATCCTACTCCTAAGACAACCAGCTCTAACAAAAGGAAAGCTGATGAAGCTGCACCATCTTCAGGATCGGTTGTTGGTGAGCATGAGAGCAGGCCTCCTGGTATAAAGGCAATGAAAAAGCTAAGGAACAAATGGAAAGAAAAGGCTGCACCTTCTGCAGAGTTTAGTAGTATGTGGGAGATCAAACAGAAGGAGTTGGACGCCAAGAAAGAACTCCAAAAGATGTCACTTCTTGACAGTCTCATTGCCCGCAATGACACCCTTGATGAAGATGAAAAAATCGTTAAGAAGAGCCTAATTCGTGAACTGTTTAAGGAAGTTTGACCTGTCTGTTTTAACTTAGTAGTTACTAAGTTAGTTTAAGTCTGTTTTAACCATGTTTGTTTTAACCATGTTTGTCTTGTGTTTTTAGTGTTTTAATGAATCAGTTATGTAACCCTTGTTCTCCGTACGTATTGTATATTAAAAACTGATTTTCAGTCTTTCCTGAATTGTATATTAAAAACTGATAACTATCTATTTGTTTTTGGTTTCAGGTTAAAGAAACATGGGACATAATATGTGGAGCTGTGAATCTAGTAGAAACTAAGATTGGATTCACCAGTCTGTGGAGCTGTGAATCTGAACCAATTCTTGATTATGAGACACAATCAGTTTTTCTTACTCACATGAATAAAGTAGTCACAATTTGTTTTTTGGATTCTAGTTATAAAGAAAGAGTCACATGATTTTGTTTTGTATTGGTTGTTCAGGAAGACAAAAATTAACAGAGTCACATGCCTTTGGAAGTTACAAAGACCAAAGAATCACATGATTTTGTCCGAACCAAAGCAGCTCTCTTCTATATATACCAAACGATCACAAGCTTTTGAAATCCACAAACCAAAGCAACTCTCTACTCTCGCCATCAACTCTCTCTTCTCTCACCAGCAAACTGACTCTCTTTTCTTCTCTCATTTGCTACAAATTTCAAGTTCCTTCATAATATAATTTCATAAAAAAACATAAGTTTATTCTCTTCAATTATTTCCTTTTTCATCTTATTAATATTTACGTTTGATGGCATCTTCTTCCAACAATTTTCACTATCATTATGATTCTAATAATGATAGTTTTGACAAATATTTTCAAGAGCAATTTGATAATCAATTTGAATCTACGGAAGAAGAAGAAATTCCGGCCGAGAGGAATCAACGTACGTATATCGATAGAAAACGAGAAGAAGGGCACAAACAATTGTGGAACGATTATTTTAGTGATAATCCGACTTTTCCGGCGAATTTATTTCGCAGGCGATTTCGAATGAACAAGTCATTGTTCTTGCGTATTGTGAATCGTCTAACTGAAAAAGTTCCATATTTTCAACCAAAAAAGGATGCAACCTTCCGGAATGGTGTATCCCCGCTACAACAATGTACTGCAGCTATTCGACTATTAGCATATGGGGGTGCGACGGATGGTGTTGACGAATATATACGTATTGGTGAAACGACGGCTCGTAAATGTTTGGAACATTTCGTCGTCGGAATAGTTGACTTGTTTGGCACTGAATACCTACGCCGACCCACACCAGAGGATCTTCGAAGGCTACTCTTTTATGGAGAACAGCGGGGTTTTCCCGGGATGGTTGGAAGCATCGACTGTATGCATTGGAAATGGAAGAATTGCCCAACCGCTTGGAAAGGAATGTATTCACGAGGCACCGAAAAACCAACAATTGTTTTGGAGGCGGTAGCTTCACAAGATCTCTGGATATGGCACGCATTTTTTGGAGCGCCAGGTACTTCTAACGATTTAAATGTTCTTGATCAATCACCAGTATTTAATGACATTATTTACGGTCGAGCTCCCGAAGTGAAGTACTATGTCAACGGAAGGGAGTATAATTTGGCTTACTATCTGACGGATGTTATTTACCCTGAATGGGCGACATTTGTTAAATCTATCCCACGACCACAACACCCGAAACATCGTTTGTTTGCAGAACATCAAGAAGGTGTACGAAAAGATGTTGAGCGTGCATTTGGAGTCCTGCAATCTAGATTCGCCATGATTAAAAATCCATCTCTTTTATGGGCAAAAGGTAAAATAGCATATATTATGAGAGCATGTCTCATACTCCATAATATGATTGTCGAAGATGAGCGAGATTCATACACTCTCTATGACGAAAATGAATTCCGACAAGAAGATGGAACCGGAATTGCTCGGGATCTTACTTTTTCAGTAAATATGGCTTCAAATCTCGAGGGTTTAGGTGATGGTCACACAAGAATTCGTGATAGACAAGCACATCACCAATTAAAAGAGGATTTGATTGAGAATATATGGAATAAATTCGGACATTAAACTTTGTATTGATTAAATAAAATGTTTGTATGCTTTAATTAAGTAATATGTTTGTCTGTTTGTATTTTTTTATAGCTTTAATTTTTTTTTTTTCATAAATATTTGGTATTGTATTTTCACTTTTATTTTAAGTTTTTAAAGTTTGCAATTTAAATGTTATTTTAAAATGTTTTTATAATTGTAATATGTTTAAAAGTTTTTTATTATTATATTATTAAATATTTTGATCTTATACATGTTCTCCCAATAACCAACTTCTTAACAAAAGATCTAAACTCCTGATCTTACATTATTTTATTAATTTTTTTACTCTAAGAACACCCCTAACTGATCCTTTGTTAAAGATGCCCTTAGGGTGATGTTAAGGTGATTTTAAATATAAAAAAAGTATAAAAAAACTAATTAATAATGAAATTTGCTAAGAGTTTTCTTATTTAGGCACTTTTTAGATATGTTTTTAACATGTTCTAAGAACATTTAATATAAAAAATAGTTAAGATCAAAAAATTAGGAGCAATGGTTGTAGATGCTCTAAAAAACTCAAAAGTCAGACTCTCAGTTACACATCTCTTTGGTTTTCGCTCTCTGTAAGTGTTTTAGGGTTTCATCTCGACTCTTCGTCTTCCTGTACAAATTTCCATTACGAATGTTCTGATTTCTCGATTTCGTCTCTAATATGATCTTCCTCGTCTCTCTTTTTTTTTTTTTGTGCCAGTGAAGCTGATTTCTTCAGTCTACAATCGCCATTTTTGCTTTCTCAAGGTAATCTCTTCTCAATCTGTACCACGCGAACTGCATTTTGTACTTTCTAGGGTTTTGATTCTATGGATTTCCCCTTTAAATGTCTCAAACCTTCTGTTGTGAATGTGTCTCTTCGTGTTCTTACCGGAAACTCAACTCATAAGGAAGAAATTTGTATCAGATTCTCTGTTATTTTGCTCTATAATGTTGGGGATAAGCTGTGATAAACTATTGTTGTTATTTTTGGTTACATTATTTGTCAACAATTTTTCTAAAATCCGGTGAATTTTTGTTGCTGAAGCTGAAAAGCTGAAAAACCGAAGATGAAGGACACGAATGAGATAGCTGAAAAGCTCAATGAAACAGTAAGTGAAGCGATCGAGAAAGCGAAGAAGGAGATGATTGAAGAGATGGACAAGAAGCGCTGTGAGTTAGAGGAGATAGAGGATAGGCAAAGATTCCTCCTCAAAGAAGACTGTGAAAGCAAGGTTGAGATACAAGAAGCACACGTAGAATTGATAAAGGTGTCCGTTTTGCAATATTTTTCTTGTTTCTTGAGTAGTGATTGATGATATATATATTTTGTCGGTTTTACATATTTTAATTGATTTCTCACAGGCATTGGGAGATTTTTCTGGTGGTGGATCTTGTAAGATTGGTGTAAAGATGATAGGCGAACTTGATAAAACGCCGTTCTTGAAAGCATGTAAGCAGAGATTCAGTGGCAAAGAAGCCGAGAAAAAAAGTGCCATGCTTTTCTCGAAATGGGAGGAAAACCTCAAGGATCCAGATTGGCAACAGCCATTCGAATTTGTGTTCACTGAAGTTTGTTATACTCTCTGACTCTGTCTCGTTTTACTTGTCTTCATTATGATTAGGATTTTGTTACATGGTGTTTTGTGGTGTAGGAAGTGGTGGATGAAGAAGATGAGAAACTTAGGAACCTGAGAAAAGAGTGGGGAGAAGAGGTGATGAACGCTGTTAAGACAGCGCACAAGGAGCTTATCGAGTTTAATACAAGTGGCCGCTACTCAATTCCTGTACTGTGGAATCATGTACGTGGGAGGCAAGCCACAATCAAAGAAGGGATTGCTCACTTGACGGATCAGATCAAGACTCTCAAACGCAAACGCACATGAGTGTTTGTAATGAGTTTGTGCTTCTCGAATCTAAGTAAACTCTATCTATTGACTTCTCTTGGCTTAATTTCGAATTTAAACCCAAGGTAGTAGCTGGGTTCTCTTTTGAAGTTATGGTATATTTTGTCATTTGATATAACTTATCTCTTTTTTCAGCTTGTTGTTTGGCTAGCTTTATATTATTTTACAAAACAAGATGTTTTCTATTTCAATTAAATGTTGAGACACTAAAAAACCAAACACATTATAGTGACCACGAAACTGAATCCAGTTTCTTCTCGTCACTCTCGTTGTAGTGAACAACACTACTATATTCTTTTTTTTTTGCTAAACAACAGTATCTTCAATCATCTTTAAGTTTGTTCCCACCATACCATCCTTTCCTTTACTGCAAAAGCTTCGGATCCTGAAAATCTCCTATTGGGTCTACTGGTCCAGGATCCGACCCACGAGCCTCCCGGCGACCGCGTTTTCCAAACAAGCAGCGTTTCCAAAATGAAGGTTTAAGATCAGTGGATTCTGTGATAACTGTAACTGTCCAGTGTATGATGCTTTCCTTGGGCCTACAAGGCCTTTAAATGTGAAACTATTATTGTAATAAATGATTATTTATATTATATTAAGCGTAACCGAGTGATCAGAACTCAAAAGTCACTCTCAGTCTCATCTCTTTCGCTCATCCTTCTATGTAAGGTTTTAGGGTTTTGTCTTGATTCCTCGTTTTCCTGTACAAATTTCCACTACGAATGTTCTGATTTCGTCTCTCTAATGATCTTCCTCGTGTGTTTTTTTGGCAGTGAGAAGTTGTTTTCTTCACTCTATTTTCTTCTTCGACCATCGCCATTTCTGCTTTCTCAAAGTAATCTCTTCTCATTCTATACCTCGCGAATTGCATGTTTTACTTTCTAGTGCTTGGTTATATGAATTTCCCCTTGAAATATCTCAAAACTTTTGTTGTGAATGTGTCTCTTCGTGTTCTTTACTGAAACTCGAACTGAACAATTTTAGGTAGCCTCAGATTCTCTGTTCTTTTGCTCCGAAATGTTCGGAATTAGCTTTGATTAACTATTATTTTATTTTTCTAACAATAATAGCTTTGATTTAACTATCATTGTTCGTTTGGTTGCATATTTTTATTAGTCAACAATTTTCTAAATTCCATTTAATTTTTTTGCTGAAAATTTGAAACAAAACAGAAGAGATGTCTGAAAATCTGAAGTATACATTGCGTAAAGAGATTGGAGAAGTAAAGAAGAAGATAAATGAAGAGATGGAAAAAGTAAAGAAGAAGATACCTGAAGATTTGAAGAAAACATTAATTGAAAGGATAGGGGAAGTAAACAAGGACATGAATGAGAAGCTGGAGGAGCAAAGTGATTACTTAGAGTCTATAAATTCAGTCCTCATCGCATAAAAAAACTACAGAAATGATGAAATATGCGACGCTCGCAAAGAATTGGTTAAGGTGTGATTGTGTTTGATTGATATATCTATTTCATGTTTTTGAGTGTTGGTGATTTATGTTTCGGGGTTCAAGTCTGTTTCTTTTTATTAGTCTCTGCAGTGGTTGAAGGATTTCTCGGGTGGTGGATCTTGCAAGATTGGAATCAAGAGAATTGGACAACTTGATGGAAAGCCGTTTGCGAAAGCATGTAAGGAGAGATTTAGTGACAGAGAAGCCGAGGTGCAGGGAGCCAAGCTATGCTCGGAATGGCAGGGATACATCAGGGATCTATCATGGCACCCGTTCAAAATCGTGGGCGCTGAAGACAATTTGAAGGCTTTGTTATACTTTCTGACTCTGACTCGTCTTTGTTTTTTATTAGGATTATTAAATGGTGTGGTTTGTGGTGTAGGAAGTGATGCTGAGAGATATTCCAAATATCTTTATTATCTATTTAATTAATAATATTTATATTTTAATGTTTATCTTCTAGAATATTCTAAAGAATATTAGGGTTTTATGTTTTCTTATAAATAGCCTATTATGACCTCATTTTGTATTCAGTTTATTGATATTGATTAATCGAAAGATTTTAAAGAGGTTTTGTTAAACCACTGTGAAGAGTATTCACAAACCCTAGTTTCCGGGTATTCTCAGAATCAACGGATCTAGTTCTATCCCTAGAAGCTTCCGCCTGCATCATTTGGTATCAGAGACACGCCTCTTTGATTTCTTAATCAAAGACGATTCTGGTGATTATGGTGAGTGTTAGCATCTACCCTAACTTGGACGAAAGTCCTTTTGTCGAGAGCGAAGAGTTAGAGATCTATATAGAGATCTATGGTGATCCTATCTATGATGTCTATGAAGATGAAGTCACGATTGTTGATTTCGTTTTTCAAGAAGATGATTTTGACAATCTGTCCCGTGCAAAATCCGTTCGTGCAGAGTTCGTGCGAAAATCAGATTGCGCAAAATTCGAGCAGTTGCAGATCTGCGAAGATTTCAGAAGATTACAAATCTTTACAGATTCGGTTCGCGCAAAATTCGGGCAAAATCCAGTTTGGGCAACATTTGTGCAAAATCCGGTTTTGTCGAAAAAGTCAAAACCAATGTGGAAAAACCAGTTGAAGATTCGAGGGCGAATCTTTCTTGGCCGGCGAGAGCTGATGCAGCGCAGATACAAGATTCGAGGACGAATCTTTTCTTAGCCGGTGAGACCTGATGCAGCGAGATATTTGGAATATTTCCAAATATCATTGTTATCTATTTAATTAATAATATTTATATTTTAATGTTTATCTTCTAGAATATTCTAAAGAATATTAGGGTTTTATGCTTTCTTATAAATAGCCTATTATGACCTCCTTTTGTATTCAGTTTATTGATATTAATTAATCGAAAGATTTTAAAGAGATTTTGTTAAACCACTGTGAAGAGTATTCACAAACCCTAGTTTTCGGATATTCTTAGAATCAACGGATCTAGTTCTATCCCTAGAAGCTTCCGCCTGCATCAGGAAGTGGTGGATGAAGAAGATGAGAAACTTAGGAATCTGAGGGAAGAGTGAGGAGAAGAAGTGATGAATGCGGTTAAGACAGCACTTGAAGAACTAAACGATTTAAATCCAAATGATCGGGATATAACTTCAGCCGCGTGGAATTTTGAAAAAGGAAGAAAAACTACACTTAAAGAAGGGATTGGTCACTTGACAGATCAGATCAATACTCTCAAACGCAAACGCGAAGCCACACTCAGAGAAGGGATTGCTCACTTGACGGATCAGATCAATACTCTCAAACGCAAACGCACATGAGTTTGTAAAAGAGTTTGTGCTTCTGGAATCTAAGTAAACTACTCTACCTATTGACTCTCGGTTTTCGGTTTTCGTTCAAACCAGTGTTTCTCGGATGTCATAATCTGAACCCATATGGTAGGATGGTTCTGTTGTTAAGCTCTGGTATTTTTTGTTATTAGTATCACCAAAATTGCTTATCTTATATTATTTTAGGACAAATAGATGTTTTGCTAATGAAAATGTGAGACACCTAATATGAAAATGTTAGACACCTAAAAACCAAAGCGCTGAACCAAATCATTTGTAGTGATCACGAAATCAAACTTGGTTTGTTCAAGGTAGAGCACCAAATGAGCGTCTCAAAACAAATGGAATCATGTTTAATTGATCGGTTATCCATAAAATCCGCCCTAACCTGTGTATTATGCCCATGATATGTGACTTAATGGGCCACAATATAGGTAAAATACATTATTAACTACGCCAATACGCGCGGGTTTTTGTTGCTAAGATATAGTTTATTTTATTGTGTGTTTGTATGTTTTCATCAATTTCATAAGTAATACAGTAATTAAATAATATAAATGCATAGAAACATGCATGAATTTTTGTTTTCATCATTATAGTGGGAATCGCAAACCTCTTGGGCATCTCCACAAGCGCGATCTCGTTCGTGAATGGAGTATTTGCATAATAGTTAGGTGCACTCTTAGTTATCGGTGGTGCTATGCCGGAAAATCATTTAAGCATCGCGCCCATCTCTTGTAGACGCTTGGAAACATGTAGTCACTTATGTATTAGAGCATCTCAACAGAGATAATACTTTGGAGTGTAAAGCTATGCGAGGGCAGGTTAAATGGCACAAAGGAAAAGACAAATGTATTTGCGGGGAGCTGAAGCTCATGGTAGATAACTAGATATTATTAGATGTTTGCAAAAACATGTTACGTAAAAAAATGACCTGATTTTAAAATTGTGTGTAGTCACAAGCAAACGAATATTGACAAACTAATCACAAGAAACTATCCATCGAAGGCAATGATAATGATCTAAACTAAATAATTTTTTAATCGAAAATATATTTGATCATTTAACATTTGAATGTATTTAGTAAATGCATCATAAGTTTTCTTTTAACTTCTAATGGTATGCTAATTATAAAGAGAGTAAAAATAGACCCAACGTACCATATCTGGAATGCAGAAATCCACATCTTGTTTTTCATGTTTGCCTTCACCTCTACGTGCAACTTTCCTTTACCGCCGCAACTTCTCCTCTTTGTTGCCCGCCGAGGCCAAAGTTATAAACATGTTCGTCTTAATCAATTATATGTGAGTTATGTTGGATGTCAACCAAGAGTTGGCATCAATCTATGAAACTACTAAACTACAAGCAATGTTTTGAAAACCGGACCGGCGACCGAACCAGATAAGCTTTCGGGTCAAGGGTTAATGTGGTTCGACCGGGTCCAACCGGGTTTGATAACATTTTTATATTATTAGCATACAAATGTTTTGTCCATGACCATAGCAACACACTTCAATAGTTGTAATCATTTGGAATAACAAAAAACTTCCGTAGCATTGACAAAATAGGACTACATCATAGAGACATCACACATCCTAGAGTGGCAGTAGCACATTTCATATTTTCAAAACAAAAAATACTTCAGTAGTTTAAGTTTAGAAGCAGTAACAAAATTACACTAAATTATAAATAGAGTAGCAATGGCACGTCTAGTCTCCCTTATCCCGATCTTCATCACCTTGAGAAAACAATATATATTTGTATTAGCTGACGTTTTATAATTTTAAATATGTAATTAGTATCATCATACCATACCATGAATGACTTCTTCGCCGTCTTTAGGATATTCTTCAAGAAGTTTATCTTCTAGCTCCGAATAATCAAGCTCTCCTTCTTCATCTTCTTCCACGATCCAAAACTCGGTTTTATCGATAGATTCGTAGTCAACGGGATCATATGATCTCTTTTTCTTCGATCTACTCACCATAACAACAAATCGTATATGTTTAAGCACATATATAAACATGTATCCATCATTAATTCCACATATAACTAACCTGTTTTGTAAACGCAAATTATAGTGAACATAAACAAGATCACTGAGCCTTTGATGCTCCAACCTATTTCTCTTTTTGGTGTGAATGCGTTCGAACACAGTCCAATTTCGTTCACATCCAGATGAAGAAGCTGTTTGACTTAGAATTCGGATTGCAAGCTTTTGCAAATCAGGAATATCACTACCAAATAGTTTCCACCATTCATCTACAAATATAATAAAAGGAGATATATGGTAAGTAAAAATCTTACAAATTTGAGGAAAACATGTTAGTTACAATTATACTTACCTGGTCTAGTAGTTTTGCTACATGTTAGTGCCATTTCTCTAGAAAAACCATGTTCTCGGTGTCTATAGCAGCCAAGGGTAGGTACCATTTTTGTTTGACTTAAATCACTCATCTGATTTTCAATCACTTTGAGCATCCCCCTTGTAATCTCAGGTTTACCACAAAAGTTCTCTTTCTCATACAAGAAAGCTGGATTCAAAAAATAAGCTGCAGCATAAAGATCACGACGCAACATCTTATCCCACATTTTATCAATGATACTCGTATAAGGCCTGTAAAGCGGTTTGTCTTTATTAAATATATTCTTGATACCTGCTCGTGCCCTATACATCCCTTCATATACATAAGGCAAAGATGGTTTCTCATCAGCATCACAAATACGCAACAAACGAATCAAAGGAGTCATAATCTGCACAATCATAAAACACGCATTCCAAAAGTCTTCATCAAAGATAAGCTGTTTCACACATTTTGCTTTCTCTGATCTTGATATCTTTCTGAACTCATCAGTAACAACCATACTCTGCAAATAATCCTTATGTGTATACAAACTCTGTAGAGCTATGAAATTTGTAGCAAACCGAGTATCTCCCGGACGAATTATCTCTCTCCAACCTAGTCTGTTTCTTAACCAGTTCAAGACATGCTTATGATTATAAACAAACACAGTTATCTTTGACGCATTAGTGGTTAAATTCTGCACCTGAGGTAGTTCTCCCACATCTTCCAATATCAAATTAATACAGTGGGCTGCACAAGGTGACCAATATATACCAGGATATTTTTCTACAAGTTTAGCTCCAGCAGCTTTGTAGTTTGGTGCATTATCTGTCACCATATGGACCACATTTTGAGGGCCAATCATCTCCACAACCTCAGCAAATAAGTTACACAAATTCTCTGCATTTGTGTATATCCCTGAAGCATCAACTGATTTGATGAAAGTTATCCCTTTAGGACAATAAACCAAGAAGTTGATTAACGGTCTTTGCCTTGTATCTTTCCATCCATCACCCATCAAAGTACAACCAGTATCAGCCCATGTACTCTTAAAAGAGTCAATAATTAAAGAAACTTGCAGTTTAGCATCACGCAGTAAACTAACACGCAAAGCATGGTATGAAGGCCCGAGGTAACCATGACCCATGCTTGCAACTTTGCTTATCATAGGCTGATAAAACCTAGAGTTTACAGCATTCATGGGCATACATACATCATAGAAAAATAATGCAACTGCCATATCAACATCATGAATCTTTTCCTTGCTTTGGAGACATGATTTTATGGTAGGCTGCATCTGATCTTCTAAACCACGTTTAAAGTATGAGTTTATATCAGTGCTATTCTTTCTTTTTCGACTTGGAAGCACACAATCTTGTGGTGAATCTTGATCATCATCAATATCATGAAATTGCATATTAATATTCATCCCGCTTTTCTGTTTTGCTTTCTCCTCATTTTCTTTTAGTGATTTTCTCATTGCGTACTGAACTTCCGGAGGAACCTTCTTGCATCCATTTGTATTCCCTTTAACTCCAGCCAAATGTTGTTTCATCCTGTTGATTCCACCTCCACTGTTTATCTTACCACAAAAGTCACAAGTAAGGATGCTTTTTCCCTTTGAATCTAAAGTTTGAGTAACATGTTTCCAAGCCAAATCCTGTTTTTGACGAACAGACCGTTGTGATGGCAATTGATGCTTTGTGTTTATATTTGGTGAAAATGGGAATCCTGAATCATTCTCTTCCATCTTTGAACTGAAAACCTAAATAATGTTGAAATGAAAAGCAGAAAAAATCAATCATGGGAAAATATACACACCCTTGTTAATTAAGATGATAAATAAGAAAACCACGATTAAGTGATTAGCCTTAAGTAACACATCGCACACAATTTTGATAAAAAAAATAATACCATGACTCCACTATTTTTAGTGATTTCATAGATCGATTCTAATACTTTTGGTGATTTGATCAACCAATTACAACAACAAATCTATGACTTGTTAATACATTACATACCTTAGAGTCTTAGATCTTGGTTTCGGCCACACAAAAAAAAAGTCTTAGATCTTGTAGAAGAGACTCGAAGAGAGAAAAAAGAAGAAATTAAGGAAACAGATGTCTCTAGAAGAATTGCAAAGGTCGTCATTAACTTTATGAACCCTATCTTTGTTTTTCTTTATTAAAAAATTTATAACTAATCAGAAAAAAAGGAAATTTTGTTAATGAACAAATAACTAAACCCGGGTTGATCCGGTTCAATTGGTTCGCCGGTTTCCGGGTTTTTGATGGTTCAACCCGGTTCGATAACCGGTCTAACTCCATTTGAGTTTTAATGTTGAACCAAACCGGACACGTGCCCGGTTCCCGGTTTAACCCGGTTAAACCGCCGGTCCGGTCCGGTTTTCAAAACATTGACTACAAGTAATACAATTGAATAGTGTAAAAGACCCAATGATGAGTGCATCACAATTTTTCTTTTCCATCGAATTGCTATTTTCTCATCTTTAAACATAAATCATTCCTATTAAATAAAACACGCCATCATTTGGTACTCTACAAAGATTCTGACAAATATATGCTCCTGAAATATTAATCATTTCAAAAAGATGAATTGAAAGGAAAATATGGTAGAACGACTGAAAACTTAGCAGATAAGTTTTTCAACCTCTATTTCTAAATCAGGATCTACTATGAAACCATAAATATTAAAAAATTCACACATCAAAAGAGCAAAGTGAAGAACCTTAAGCTGCTACACAAGGATATACTCCTGCTAATGGTATTCTCCCTCTGAATCCAGCTTGCTTATTGCATAAGTTTTCTATGGATTAAAACAAGCATCACGTCAATGGTACAATTGTTTCTCAAAGGTTGTTCTCCAATGTGGATTTGAGCAATCACCTAGAGATAATACCTTGTTTGCTAAGTACAATGGTGGTCCTTCTTTCATAGCTCTTCTCGTGTACGTTGATGATATCATGATTGCATCTAATAATGATGAGGAATTGCAAGCTCTCAAGACTGCTTCACATAAAGCTTTTCTGATTAAAGATATGGGAGCTCCCAAATTTTTTTGGGAATTGAGATTCTAGGAATGCTTCTGGTATCTCTTTATGTCAGAGGAAGTATGCCTTGGATATATTGGCTTCTACTGGATTATTGGCTAGCAAGCCTTGCTCAGTACCTATGGATCCTATTGTTCAACTTAGTAAAGATTCATGTACTCTTCTTGAGGATGCTACTCCATATCGTGAACTCATTGGCCGTCTTCTTTACTTGACTATCACCAGACCAGACATCACCTTTGTAGTTCACAATCTCAGCCAATTTATCTCTTGTCCTACTGATGTACATCATCAAGCAGCTCATCGTGTTTTGCGCTATCTAAACACTAACCCAGCTCAAGGTTTGTTTTATCCTGCAAACTCTGAGCTATGTCTTAATGCTTTCACTGATGCCAACGGGGTCACTTGTCCTGATTCTCGAAGATCAGTCACTAGTTTATGTATCTATTTGGGTCAGTCATTAATCAATTGGAAGTCAAAGAAGCAGCAGACGGTTAGTAGAAGTAGTACTGAAGCAGAATATAGAAGTATGGCCTTAGCTACTTGTGAACTCCTTTGGTTGACACAATTGCTTAAGGATCTCAAGGTTTCTATTTCAGGTCCTGCGAAGATGTTTTGTGACAATAAATCTGCTATGCACATTGCCTTTAATCCTGTTTTCATGAGCGTACAAAGCATATTGAGGTTTATTGTCACACAGTCCGAGATCAGCTTAAGAATGGTTTCATGAAGCTTTTTCATGTTTCTAGTTCTAACCAACATGTTGATATATTGACTAAAGCTTTACATCCTGGTCCGTTTTACAATCTCCTTCAACGAATGTCTATATCAAGTCTCCTTCATCCACAAACAGGTTCAGTTTTGGGTATAACAGATACATCATCTATCATGGAAGAACCAGTTTTGCTTTCAGAGACTTGAGGGGGGTGTATTAGATGTAAATACTAGTTTAGTTGGTTAAATTCACATTGGTTTGTTTCCTTTAGCTAAACCATATGTATATATATGTGATAATGTACCGTTTTAGTAATTAATGAGAAATAACAAGATATTCTTTAATAGATCTTAAATTCTTTAGGTCTGCAATTGAATTATTTTAGATACTATTAAATACCTATATCCATTACCACCCCCTTAGATCCAAAACAACACGACTTTTTATATTCAATAGGAAAAACGAAATTAACCTAGAAAAGGGAAAGGTTTTCTAATTCTTGTGTAGCACTAGTAGTCAAATATATTTCTAACTATATAAAAAAAACGAATCGTTAGATCACAAAATTTTAATGACATAAATGTTTCCAACCAATGCAAGAGAAAGTTTAATTGGGACAAATGACTCAACCAGTGCAAGAGAAAGTTTAATTGAATTAATAAACGTTACCGTTTCTTCTTGTTTCTTGATAATAAACGTACTTTAATATGGTTGACCAAAAAAAAAAAAAAAACAACGTACGTTAATTTTTTTTTTTGTCATATAAAGTTTAATATTAAAACAACGTACGTTAATATCTTTCAAACTTTTGAAAAAAAGTGATACAAGGAAAACGAAACAAATCACTACAAATTTTTTTTTTTTTATCAAACACCAATTTCAAAATCTTTATTACTATATACAAAAGAGAAAATTACTCAAATCCCATGGAACTATGGTTATATGACTAGAATACCATATATCTTTCAAAAATTACTCAAATCTTTTCACACCCCTAGTAAATTACGATAAACACCCTTGATTAGTTTTTTCTTAATTGATGACATGGCCGCTGATTTAGATAACTCAGCCGTGTCATTTAGATAACTCAGCCATACCCTAAAATCATTTATATAAGATTTAAGACTTACAAAATTATAATTAAGCTCAATAAAATGAATATAAATCAACTGAATGTGTATAGTTTCTTCAATTTATACAACTAAATGTGTATAAAATCAAAAATGTAATCTAACTTGATCTTGAGATATATGTTGTGTTACAAGTATTTCAAACTTTACCTTTGATTAGTTTTTTTAAAATTGAAATTATTAATGGCTGAGTTATGTGTTTGTTTGGCGACTGACTTACCGATATTCCATGTCATCAGTTCCGATTTTCCATGTCATCAGCTCTTATTTTCCATGTCATCTCATTTAGATAACTCAGCCGTGTCATTTAGATAACCCAGCCGTGTCATTTAGATAACTCATCCTAAAATCATTTATATAAGATTTAAGACTTACAAAATTATAATTAATATAAAATGAATATAAATCAACTGAATGTGTATAGTTTCTTCAATTTATACAATTTATACAACTGAATGTGTAAACTCAGAACGTTTAAGTGTTATAACTCAAAGGAAAAAAAGAAAAAAACCACAAACTTTCTCAACTGTCTTCTCCGTTTAAGATTCTTTCGAAATCAACATTGTTTCTTTCCTCGTGATCGTCTTCTCTCCGCAATCGAAATCGTCTTCCCTCGTGATCGTCTTCTCTCCGCAATCGAAATCGTCTTCCCTCGTACTCGTATTCGTCTTCTCTAATCGGTTGTAATCGTCTTCGAAAGGTAGGTTGTTGTGTTGTGTCTGAGTTAGGATTTTTTTGCGGCTAAGTTATCAATTATATTGTGGCTGAATTTGGGTTTTTTGCGGCTGAGTTAAAAATTATGTTGTGGCTGAGTTATAAATTGTGTCTGAGTTAGGGTTTTTTGCGGCTGAGTTATAAATTATGTTGTGGCTGAGTTATGGTTATATTGCGGCTGAGTTATATATTATGTTTTGGCTGAGTTAATATTGCGGCTGAGTTATTTAAGTCTTGTGTGATCAGATGGAACAACATCAAGCACATGATTACCCTAGAAGATCAAGATGCGCTGCCAATCTAGAAAATAGAGCGCTTAATCACTATTCTTATATGGGAGATTTCGGTTTTGTTAAAGATCAATTAGGACTTGAGGTGTGGGAAGAACTGAAGAAGTTTCCTGTTGGAATAATTGCTAAGCTATTTGAAGGAAAATGCGGGTGGTCTGCTAGGACTGTACACTATCTACTGTGTAGACAACTGTATGTAGAGAAGAAGGAGATTTGGTGTGTGGTTGGTGATCAACCTATCAGGTTTAGCTTACTCGAGTTTGGTGAGATCACTAGGTTAAACACAGATCCAGTGCCAACAGAAAGTATTGAACCTGACCAATACAGAGAGTTCTGGGAGGAGTTGAATGTGCCGCATGGGTTTGGACCCAAACCTGATGAACTGAGGGCAGGAGTAAGAGTCTGTCGGGCCTGGAGTTTTGAAAAGCGTAAATGGTTAGGGCTGTTAGTTCTTCAAGCCATGGGAATTTATGCTTTGCATCATAATTCTAGGACACTGTTTGAAACTGCAATAAGAGTATTCGATGATCAAGCCATGATGACTTATCCATGGGGTCGGGCTGCATTTGAAGCTCTTGTTGGTAGGATTAAGTCGTTGAATCCAGCAGGAAAGACATACTACATCAACGGCATGAGTTACGCTTTATTGGCTTGGTCATATGAATCTGTCAGTTGCTTTCCAGAGCATTTTGGCAAACTAGTCGGTGAGGAAGAAGAAGTTCCGCTTCTTCGATGGGATGCAACGCGGACACGTGCAAGTTTTGATAGTGTCCTGAAGAAGGAGATTAAAGACCATGGTCATGTAAGGTTTTAGGCTGAGTTATTCTTTATTTGATGGCTGCGTTATTATTTATTCTATGGCTGAGTTATTATTTATGTGATGGCTGAGTTATGGTAATTTGATGGTTGAGTTATGATTTGTTTGATAGTTGAGTTATGATTTGTTTGTTTGATGGATGAGTTATTCTTTTTACGGCTGAGTTATGATTATTCGATGGCTGAGTTATAAGTTACTGTTGTAGGTGCGTGTGAGGCATATGGTTTCAAAGGAGTTTGTAGAAGACATGTTTCCTCAGTGGCCGGGTCAAGACGATGACCGACAACTGAATAACCTGATAAGAGACCTACATTCTGGTAGGTATATAGATGGTAATTATTGGGATGTGCAGAGGAAGGAGGAGGAGAAGAAAAAACCCAAGTTAGCTATAGTTCCTTATGACTCTGAGGCTGAGCCACCCAAAAAGAAGCAGAAGAAAGATAAGAAACACGAGGGTGAACCTGCTGATATAGAGAAGAAGGAGGATGCAAAGGGAAAGGGTTTAAGCGAGGATGCGGCGACTCTGAATACCATAGTCGCTACGCTGGACAAAATTGCGAGTAAGTTTGAGCGCCATGACTCTATGTTTAAGAAGGCTGAGTCTATGTTTGAGAAGTGTGGGTCGAAGTTTGAGGCCATTGATTCCAACGTTGGAGAGTTAACCCAAAAATTTGTTGATATGGAGAAGAAAATTGGTGATTATGCCAAAGATGCAGTGGATGAGCGTCTAAAAGTTCTGGGTTTATCGGAAAGTGCCGAAAACTTTGTTTGTAGCCCAAAAACGCAAACATTACCACGGCATAAGTCAGTTAATAGTCCAACGGTTCTTAACTCGGAATCTAAGACCCCTGATAATGTTGTTGATGAGCCAGCTAAGGCCGAAAGTCGAACTCAGTAGCAGTATTTTCCAAAATTGAAGGCCAAAATTCCTAAGAGTACCCCTGATGAGCTTGGTAAGGCCGAAGAGAAAGCTGCGGGGTCGAAATTGAAGGCCAAAATTCCTAAGGGTAGTCCGGAGGCAAAAAAGAATTTGTTTGGTAGTGGTGTGCCAGATTTCGTTTCTATTTCTCCTACTAAGTCTCCTGCTAAGAAACCAGATGTACGACACGGCTCCAGGAGGCAAAAACCAAAAGAAAATGAGGCTGCTAAGGCTGATGATGCTGCTAAGAAGAAGGCTGATGATGCTGCTAAGGCTGATGATGCTGCTAAGAAGAAGGCTGATGATGCTGCTAAGAAGAAGGAAGCGGTTGCTGCTAAAAGGAAGGAGAACGCTGCTAAGAAGAAGGAAGCGGTTGCGTTAATGAAGAAGGAAGCGGCTGAGTTAAAGAACAAGGAAGAGAAGGCAGCGGCTGAGTTAAAGAATAAGCCGGCTGAGTTAAAGAAGGAGGTCCAAACAAAGGGTTTACGTGACGGTGTAATAAGAATACCTATTATTCCACCTACTCTTGGGAAGAAGAAGGGGAAGACTGGAGGTGAAACTGATCTTGAGGATGTGACCGAGGAAGCGATCGCAAAAGGAAATGAATTGTTACCGGAGTCTGATGAGGACGAAGATGAAAAGCTTAGGTTAGCGAAAATTAAGACTTATCAGGCGAGGGATGTTCAATTTGGTCCAACTGGGTTAGTAGCGAAGACAAGCCATCCTTTATCAGCAGTTTTTCCTTATCTTTTTGGAGACAAAGGGACGATGTGGATGAGGAAGGATGTTGAACCTTCATCAGCAATCTATGATCCTCTCTCACCTGTAGACCCGGATAAATTGGCTAAACTTATGCAACATCTAAGGCGATTCGAGTATGGACTTTTACACCATTTTATTTTATTTTATACAGCTATTAGCAATATTTGCCTAAACTGACTTGTGTTTGATTGTTAGGGACATTCCACTGACAGATGTTAGTAACGAGGAAGTTAATTTCTACAGAGTACTCATCAGTGAAAGAGCGCAGTGGCCGAAGCGTGATTATGGATGGTTGTTTGACACTGTAAGTATAAGTTACAGCTGAATTATGATTATTTATGGCTGAGTTATTAGTTAGTTAATGGTTGGGTTATGATTATTTGATGGCTGAGTTATGGTTGTTTGATGGCTGAGTTATGGTTGTTTGATGGCTGGGTTATGGTTGTTTGATGGCTGGGTTATGGTTGTTTGATGGCTGAGTTGTGTTTGTTTGATGGCTGAGTTATGGTTGTTTGATGGCTGAGTTACTTTTAATAATGGCTGATTTATGATAATGGCTGACTTAATATTCTGTGTGCAGCATATTGCTTTGTATATCGGAGTCCTCATCAAAAGGTCCATGCAAGATCCCAGCCCATTTTGTTCCAAGCGCATTGCCTTTGTGGACCAATGGTTCCTAGGATCATGGATTGGGGATTTCGCTCAGTTCAAGATGAAGCCAAAGATGTTCAAATTCAAAGACTCATGCTATGAGTCACTCACAAACGGTGCGATTCCCTCAGACCTTGAGACAAACAAAAAGTGGTTAGAAGATGTCGATCACTTGCACGGAGTTCTTCATACTGCAGGCGATCATTGGGTGGTGTTTCACGTGGATCTTCTGAAGAAGAAGATTGATCCCTATGATCCCATAATTGGACAGGTAACTCCTGAAAGTCAACAAAAAATGCTAGATGCATTTAGGCCGCTGATGGAAATAATCCCTGCAATGATCAATGATGTAATTCCTGGCAAAAAAACCGTTTGCAAAAAACAATTTGCGTTCAGATGGAAAAGCGGCAAAAACATTCCCCAAAACACCCAAGTTGGCGATTGTGGGGTGTATTCACTGAAGTTTGTCGAATATCTAGCGCTTGGTGTAACTTTTGATGGGATATGCGATGTAAATATTCAGGGTTTACTGGTGAAGATGGCAGCAGAAATCTTCGATGAAGATGGCTTTGATATGTATGCGCAGTTCAACTGTTTTTTTTTATTATTAGGATTTGAGTGTAAATGGTATGTTTTTAGTGTATAACTTATAGTTTTTATGATATATTACTCAACCATTGCGTTTAGATATGGTTGACTTATGCTAAATTTATGGCTGACTTATGGCTAAATTAATGATAACTTATGGCTGACTTATGCTAAATTTAATTCTCAGAAGAAGTAAATATGTAGATGCGCGGGAAAAATCACACTAAAAATCCACAACAGTGCCGTTGAACAGTAAATGGCCCGGATTAAATGTTGCAAGTTTCATTTGAGCCTATATATACTTGTTATATGGCTCATTTGTATGTATCCAATTATCAAATAAAAATCAGAAAAGTCTTTGTTCTTTGATATATCATGGTTTTTACTGGTTTTCAACCATGATATAAGTCCATATTTTAGAGTCTTTTGGTGTTTTCCAAGTGTTTTTTAGAATCTTTACAGGAACTGGACCGTCTGGAGCATAAAAGATGTTTACTGGAGATTTAGGAGCATTCGCGGAATGAAGTGGCGAAATGCAAATTCGGAGTCACTGTTTGGAAGCTGTGTCGAGCGACGTGACTATATGTGTCGCTTGACACGAAGACTTTTAAAGCCAAGATTTACGATTTGGAGAGTCGTGTCGATCGACACGATCTATGTGTGTCGATCGACACGAAGTTCGTCAAAGCCCAGATTTTCATCAGAAAAGTCCGTTCGAAGCCCGAAGCCTTCAGATGTTTACTTTTATGTTTTGGTCGGTTTTGTACTGTATAAATACGTGTTCCAAGTCATTGTTTAGGGGGATGCTTTATTTTTTTTTGAAATCTTAGAGTTAATCATTAATAAAATCATGTTTTCTTCTATGATTATGTCTGAGTAATTCCTTTGTTAGGTTTAGGGTTTTTGAAAGTGTTTGATGAGTTGTTGAATCTGATATGTTTATTAGGATAGTATCTTTAGAAGTTCTTCATCTTAACTTGTTCTTATTGCTGATTTTAGTCTCGCGAACTGAAATCTGATCTAGGGTTTATTAATAGAAACGATAGTTTGATTGATTCACCTGAACTAGTTTTTGATGAGCAAGATTCCTATCTGCAAAGACATTTGATTTAGGATCTTGTGAACAATTGTGCCTGAATTTATTGCTTGTTTAGATCAACCTGATTTCGCAACGACAGTTGGTTTTCTAGGATTTAGACATAGAAAACATTCGCAGCGACAGCTGGTTTGTTTTACTTTCGTGTGCATGTTCATGAACTGAGCTTTATATTCCTAATAACTGATTTGCTTGCAACTCTGATTCACTGGAGAATTCCCTGTGCCTAGCTATTTCTTTAATTGATTTCACAACCGTTTGTTTTGCTTGCTTTAATTTACTGCTTTCATCTTGATTCGCCTAGCTTAATCTGAATCTATTAATCTATTGTGTTTTTCTTGACACCCTGTGGATCGATAACCCTAAGTACTGCGATTGACCTCTTAATTTGAGAGAGTCTAGCTCTAGGGAAATTTGAGCTTATCATTCTTCCCCTTATGCGTTTAATCTAACACATATTTGGGTGATTTCTCTTGCAAGCAAATGATTGCCTAAATCATGGTGTTAAGTTCTCATACATGGTTGAATTTACACCGGAGAAGAAAATATGTTGGGACGGACGGCCGTAAAAATATCTTGAAGAGTTGAAGAAGAAAATAGATTGGGACGGACGGCCGACCAAGGACCAAACTTGAAGAATTGAAGAAGAAATTGGCTGGGTTATAATGTAATGGCTTATTTATATGCGTTGTAAGAAGGAAGAGATTGTAAATGTAATTGGTTGGGTTATAATGTAATGGCTGATTTATAATGATTAAGTAATTGTGTAATGGCCATAATATAAACATAAATCAGACATCACATAAATATAAGTCTGCCATAACATAAACATAAGACTAAGTTAGCCATCATATAAACAAAAATCAGCCGTGTCGTGACGTTTCGTCTTTCTATACCATAACTCAGCCGTGTTACAACGTTTCGTGTTTCTATACCATAACTCAGCCGTGTCAATTAAAGTCATGTAAGTTCACTGCTTTGGTAACCCCTGTTGAGGAACTTGTGAGACTAGTGCTAGTGAGAGGAAGGAATGGAGAGTTTGTATGTATTCGTCTGACTCGGGTGTATGGAGTCAAAAGAGGCTTTTCCCGTTGTTAGATTCCGAGATCATCTATCTTTGGCCCTGAATCCGCCGTATCGTAATACCATAACTCAACAATTTTTGTTTTTGGTATTAGGATTTGACTGTAAATAGTATGTTTGTTGTGTATAACTTATGGTTTTTATGATATATTACTCAGCCATTGCGTTTAGATAACTCAGCCATACCCTAAAATCGGAAATGTAATTTGAAGACTTATGGTATGTTTAGATAACTCAACCGTGTCATTTAGATAACTCAGTCATACCCTAAAATCTTTTATATAAGATTTAAGACTTACAAAATTATAATTAAGCTCATTTTATTATTAATAAAATGAATATAAATCAACTGAATGTGTATAGTTTCTTCAATTTATACAACTGAATGTGTATGAAATCGAAAATGTGATTTAACTTGATCTTGAGATATATGTTGTCTTACAAGAACTTCAAACATTACCTATAGATAATTAAGACCCAAAATCATATACAATAAACCATATACAATTTTTTCAATTGAATGTGTATAATTTGATTTAGTTGAGACTATAAATCATATACTTTTTAAATGTTATACATTAAACCCTAAACCATGATCCCTAAACCCTAAACCCTAAATCCATAACTCAGCCGTGAAGTTCCTACTCAGCCGTCAAGTGTAAAATTTTAAGTTGCGACGTTTCGTCTTCCAACGAAGTTGGTAGTAGTCGCGAGTTAACAAACAGTCATTTAGGAACGGGTGCCAAGAAACAGTTACAAAACCAATGAACTAAAGACAACACGCAAGGATTCAATGAACACTTCCCCAAAATTGGAACGGGTGCAACGAAACAGTTACAAAGCCAATGAACAGTCCTTTATATATATCCAAATCCTCTTAACTTCCACTACCATCATCCATATCCTCCAAACTTCCAAAAAAAATTTTCTTTCCTATCATATTTGCAGGAACCATGGTCTGGTTTTGGTTTGTTCTTGTACTGCCTATTCTACAAATAGTTCTGTTGAAGAGGAAAAATTCCGCCAAACCAACAGTGTATGTGCAGTTGTTGGGTCTTCTTCCATTTCCGACATCGACAATCTCCATCAAGTGTCAAAGGCTTTCAGAAATTGTTGCGACAAAAAATGGGTTGTAGAAAGAGTAACACTTCGTGACGTTCCATTCCTTCCATGGTTTCCTCACACTTTTGAAGCATTTTCCAAATTCTTCGATAGGTGCTTAAGGAATGGAAACCCTGAGGCTCTATACCGCCAAGGTGTCTACAACTATTTTGATATAGGCCAAAATGTGCTTTGTCTAGATGATGTAGAAGGAGATAAATGCAGGGCATGTTTAGCTAAAGCTGCAAAGAAAGGCAATAAAAAAGCTCGGTATGTCTATAGAATGGTTTGCATAGCAGATGGAGCAACGAAAGTGGAAGTTCTAAAAGTATTGTCTTCGTTATTAAAACCTATGATGTCAACGACAATGGAGGAGATGCCGAAACTTCAAAAAAAATGTTCGTGATGAGATTGAGTGGGGTGGCAATCGGAAGATGAGAGAGCTGAAAGAAAGTTACACTTATGGAGCTTGCAATTGCAATGGTGGGACGACGAATTTCTTGAGAAGCAATTGTGCTTGGAATGGTTATGGTATTAACGAAGACATAAGTACTTCTTCTGCTTCATTTTGTGAGATTTGTTTTTGGGATTATGAAATAGGTTTGTTTTTAGAAATTATATAAGGATAATGTGGATGTGATTTGTTTCTTCTTTTTATTATTTATTAATTTTTTTTGTTTAAACATAACTTAGCCGTCTTAACCATAACTCAGCCGTCTTAACCATAGCTCAGCCGTCTTAACCATAACTCGTCGAAATGTTTGATGAGTTAGGCCCTGATAATTTTCAGTATGGACAATGTAACTTTTCTTAATTAAATGTTTTGTTTTTTGTTTACAAGTTTAAAAATGTAAACCATAACTCAGCCGTCAAGTATAATAACTCAGCCGTGATTAACATAACTCAGCCGTCAAGTTTAATAACTCAGCTGTGATAACTTATAACTCAGCCGTGTCGCGATGTTTCATCTTTCTATACCATAACTCAGCTGTGTTGCGACGTTTCGTCTTTCTATACCATAACTCAGCCGTGTGACGACGTTTCGTCTTTCTATTTTGGGCGGGAAAAATCCTGCCAAAAATCCATAACTCAGCCATAATAATGAATCCACAACTTAGCCGTAATGTAAACAAAATCCATAACTCATCCATAATAATGGAGGCGACGCCAAGAGGAAGACTCCCAGAGGAGCTACTGACTATGATATTTACCGGTATACCTCTGAAAACCCTGGCCAGATTCAAATGCGTCTCCAAACCATGGAAAGCCCTAATCGAATCTCCCTACTTCTGCCGTCTCTTCGTCTCTCTCCACATGGACTTATCTACCTGGTCACTCATGGTCCCTAACGCACATGTCGAATTCGGTTTCCACTGTTGCGAGTTATGGAACATTTCCAACTCTCCAAGTTCTTATCTCACCCCAGATCCCACGAATCTCCCTACTTTCTATCGAGCTTCTTCTAATGGATTGGTTTTGGTCGAGATTGGTTGCGATTCTCTCAAATCCTTTGTTGGTAATCCGGGTTTACAAAACTGGGTCGAGATCCCTCACCCTCCTCAGCCATGTAATTTCACTGCTTTGGCAACCCCTGTTGAGGAAGACGGTCAAGCCTCAAGCTTTATGGTGGTTAGGACTTATGAGACTAGTGCTAGTGATAGCAAGGAGTGGAGAGTTTGTGTGTATTCGTCTGACTCGGGTGTATGGAGTCAAAAGTAGCTTTTCCCGTCGTTAGATTCTGAGATCATCCATCTTTGGCCATGAATCCGTTTGATTCTGAAAACATTGGTTTTGTGTTTGTTTAAATTAAACTTAACCGTAATATAAACAAAATCCATAACTCAGCCGTAATGTAAACAAAATCCATAACTCAGCCGTATCATAATACCATAACTCAACAATTTTTGTTTTTGGTTTAAACATAACTCAGCCGTGTCACGACGTTTCGTGTTTCTATTTTGGGCGGGAAAAATCCATAACTCAGCCGTGAAGTTCGTATAACTCAGCCGTCAAGTGTAAAATTTTAAGGTGCGACGTTTCGTCTTCCTATCTCTCTCTATTGCGACGTTTCGTCTTCCTATCTCTCTCTCTCTATATATATATATATATATATAGCCCTTCTTATCAAACCTAATCTCATCAAAACATACATCATGTCGATTGTCCCTGCATATACATCCAAGTTCGAGAGCATGGTAAATGCCATACACAACATGCAAGATCGGGATAACCTCCCTCTTCTAAACCTTGGTGCGGGTGTCTGGTGTGACAAAACCACTGTTACGTGGTTTAAGTTTTTACACGATCTCTCGTAGGCGATCCCGGATATTCTTCGAGAGGGATGGGTTCAGCCGTGGCCGACTTACCGATTCATTCCTGATGATGTTAAGGAACAGTGGTTTCTTAAACTATTTGTAAGCATAACCGATAATGTATTCTTATTAGATTTAACTTTTTGTTTCTTAAACACTAATATTTTTTGTTTCTTTTTATAGCGAAAATACAGATGGGATCCGAGGCATCATTTGATAGTTTGGACACGGTTTAATCTGCTGGCTAGAACGCTATTTCGCACTCAAATGCGCACGTTGAAGAGGATATGGTTTCATGGCGGCGAGAAGCCTGATTGGATGACTTATAGAGTTTGGCTTGCTCTCGTCGAAATGTTTGATGAGTTAGGCCCTGATAATTTTCTGTATGGACAATGTAACTTCTCTTAATTAAATGTTTTGTTTTTGTTTATATAAATGAATCAGCCGTTTACAACAATTTTTGTTTTTGTTTATAAGTTTTAAAATGTAAAACATAACTCAGCCGTCAAGTATAATAACTCAGCCGTGATAACTTATAACTCAGCCGTGAATAAAGATGATGATGATGACATTGAAGATGATGACACTGATGATGATGATGATACAGAGATTTAGGGTTATAATGTAATGGCTGATTTATATGCGTTCTAAGTAGGAATAGGTTATAAATGTAATTGCCTGGGTTATAATGTAATGGCTGATTTATAATGATTAAGTAATTCTGTAATGGCTGATTTATAATGGACTGGCTAAATTAAGTAATTCTGAAATGTTACAGCTGACTTACGAAATGTTACGGATGACTTATGCAATGTTACGGCTGACTTATGAAATGTTACGGCTGACTAATGCAATGTTACAGCTGACTTATGCAATGTTACGGCTGACTTACTTATGAAATGTTACGGCTGACTTATGAAATGTTACGGCTGACTTATGAAATGTTACTCAGCCGTATCGTAATACTACCATAACTCAGCCATAACATACAACAGTAAATGTTGAACAGTACATGTTGCAAGTGTCGTTGAATAGTACATGGCCCGGATTAAATGTTGTAAGTTTCATTTGAGCCTATATATACTTGTTATATGGCTCATTTGTATGTATCCAATTATCAAATAAAAATCAGAAAAGTCTTTGTTCTTCTTTTATATCAGAGCAATGCTCTTGGGTTTGTGATTTGGAGTATTCGGTTTTCAAAAAGTTTTTGAAATTTTTTATTTTAAACTTGTTAAGATTAAATCGTTATAAGTGTGGTTTCCATTCCCCTTATGCGCTTAATCTAACACATATTTGAATGATTTCTCTTGCAAGCGAATGATTGTCTCAATCATGGTGTTAACTCCCACAAGTTCTCATACATGGTTGAAGTTACACCGGAACTCATTGGGGAAGAAAATCTTTCACCATCCGTAGCCAAACTTGAAGAACTGGTGAAGAAATTGATTGGGTTATAATGTTATGGCGGATTTATATGCGTTCTAAGTAGGAATAGGTTATAAAATTACTCATTTACGGGGTTTGAGTTTGCAGGGAAAATCCTCTATAACACAGAACAACCATGGTACTTCCCGCCAGAGCTAGTCTCCCAGTTTCCAGCTCAGTCGCAGACAACATACCATTTGGGTGATTTCTCTTGCAAGCGAATGATTGCCTCAATCATAGTGGTAAGCCTCAATCACTTACCGCAATGATATCAGAATCATCAGACCAAGACTCAAGATCTTCTCAACCTTCACATTTACTAGTAAATCCTTTTCAGGGACAGTTGTGGATTCTTTTGGAGTAGCCAGAACTGGAGGATCCAAATCAGACGGATCATTTTACACATTCGCCACATGCTTTGTTTCCGAATCTTTAACAGAATAGGTTATAAATGTAATTGGATGAGTTATAATGTAATGGCTGATTTGTAATGATTAAGTAATTCTGTAATGGCTGATTTATAATGGACTGACTAAATTAAGTAATTTGTTGTATTACGGCTGACTTACGAAATGTTAAGGCTGAGTTATGCAATGTTACGATTCAGTTTCTTCAGAACCGTTAATCAAATTGGGCGTGAATATCGATGAAATGTAAACAATCGTAATTCAAATTGGGCATGAATCCATAACTAAGCCGTAATGTAAACAAAATCCATAACTCAGCCGTAATACAACAAAAAATTAATGCCATAACTCCGCCATAATACAAACTTTCTACATTGGACAAGTTCTTGCATTATGTCCAACCTGTTTACAAAGAGAACATGTGTGTTCTTTCCTAGGACGTTTCTTCTCAAGTGCAACTTCTAGATCATATTTCATCCTATCTTTCTTAGGTCGTCCTGGTGGTCTCCGAACAACCGGGGGAAAGCACGGTTGGTTAGCTACGTTATCTGGAACTTGGAGCGCTGAATCTTTCGGCATGATCGACTCAGCGTATGCGTTTACTAAATAATTCTTGTGATAGTAAGGACTGCACAGGGATATACGACATTTATCCTTGTACTCGGCAGCTGCGATTGCATACACACATGGTAATTTCTCCCTTTCGAAACGCCGGCATGTGCATGTTTTTTCGTCCAAATTCACAACATGCAAAGAATCCCCAGAAGATCTATATATAACTTCAGTGTGATAATCATCAATCCTTTGTGCCGTCATAAGTCTAGCGGCAGTAACATAACCCTATTATCAATACAGAATAAAAAATGTTATGGTTGACTTATGAAATGTTACGGCTGACTTATGCAATGTTACGGCTGACTTATGCAATGTTACGGCTGACTTAGGCAATGTTCCGGCTGACTTTTGAAATGTTACGGCTGACTTATGCAATGTTACGGCTGACTTACATATAGTTGTTTCTCGACACCACGCGAAAGCGTGGTTAGCTGCGATCTAGCATCCTCTCTCCGTTCAACAAACCAATTGGTCATCATAACCCGTATCGATTCTAATAGTCGAACAATGTTATGACTTCTAGCATTTGACAGTGCATGGTTCATTGATTCCGCTATGTTCGTAGTCATCAAGTTTAATAACTTAGCCGTGAATAACATAACTCAACCGTCAATTTTAATAACTCAGCCGTGATCACTTATAACTCAACCGTGTCGCGACATTTTATCTTTCTATACTAGAACTCAGCCGTCGTAACCATAACTCAGCCGTATCGTGATGTTTCGTCTTTCTATACCATAAACTCAGCTGTGTCACGACGTTTCGTGTCTCTATTTTGGGCGGGAAAACTCCCGCCAAAAATCCTGAATCTATGTATTTAATGCGCCGATTTGACAGTGACCTATACACTCGCCGAAGAGCCGCTACACCTAGCATAGGTGTGCAGTGACCTATACACTCTGCGAAGAGCCTCCCAACCTAGCGTAGGTGTGCAGTGACTTATACACTTGCCGAAGAGCCGCCCAAAATCCCCCCCAAATCCAAAACACAGCCGTATTAACCATAACGCAGCCGGCGTAAACATAACTCAGCCGTATCGTGATGTTTTGTCTTTCTATACCATAACTCAGCCGTGTCACAACGTTTTGTGTTTCTATTTTGCCCCGGATTAAATGTTTCATGTTTCATTTGAGCCTATACCCTATATAATTGTCATATGGCTCATTTGTATGTATCCAATTATCAAATAAAAATCAAAAATTCATGGTTTGGCTGATTTAAGAATATGTTACGGCTGACTTATGCAATGTTACGGGTGACTTATGCAATGTTACGATTCAGTTTCCATAACTCAGCCATAATGATGAATCCACAACTTAACCGTTAAGTAAACAAAATTCATAACTCAGCCATAATGTAATACCATTACTCAGCCATCACATACAACAGTAAATGTTGAACAGTATATGTTGCATGTCGACCGGATTAAATGTTGAAGGTTGACCGGATTAAATGTTGGAAGTTGACCGGCGAACAGTGCTGTTGAATAGTAAATGACCCGGATTTAATGTTGCAAGTTTCATTTGAGCCTATATATACTTGTTATATGACTCATTTGTATGTATCTAATTATCAAATAAAAATCAGAAAAGTCTTTGTTCTTCTTTTATATCAGAGCAATGCTCTTCGGTTTGTGATTTGGAGTATTCGGTTTTCAAAAAGTTTTTGAAAATTTTATTTTAAACTTGTTAAGATTAAATCGTTTTAAGTGTGGTTTCCATTCCCCTTGTGCGCTTAATCTAACACATATTTGGGTGATTTCTCTTGCAAGCGAATGTTGGGACGGCCGGCCCTGAACTGTGAAGGACAGTAGCACAGTTTAGTACAGCAAGAAGAGCAAGCTATATGTCCCTTGTCACACAGGATCCCGGATAACCCGGTCACCATCCCCGTAGCCAAACATGGTTGAAGTTACACCGGAAGAAGGATCTAGCTGCTGGGAGATTCAATATGATGATGAAAATGTAGAAAATTTTCAGAGTTCTTTTGGATGTATGATGGCTGATTTATGAATTTATGATGGCTGATTTATAATGCACTGGCTGATTTATGAATCAAAAATTCGTTGTTTGGTTGATTTAAGAATATATGGTGGCTGATTTATAAATGTATGATGGCTGATTTATATAGATAAGATAATACTAAAATGGCTGATTTATAATGCAATGTAATGTCTTACGAATTGTTACGCCTGACTTACGAAATGTTACGGCTGACTCATTCAATGCTACAGCTGACTTATGCAATGTTACGATTCAGTTTCTTTAGAACCGTAGTTAATCAAATTGGGCGTGAATATCGATGAAACAATAAATCGTAATTCAAATTGGGGCATGAATCCCATAACTCAGCCGTAATGTAAACAAAACCAATAACTCAGCCGTAATACAACAAACAATTAAACCCATAATGTTACGGCTGACTTATATAAACTTTCTACATTGGACAAGTTCTTGCATTATGTCCAACCTGTTTACAAAGAGAACATGTGTGTTCTTTCCTAGGACGTTTCTTCTCAAGTGCAACTTCTAGATCATATTTCATCCTATCTTTCTTAGGTCATCCTGGTGGTCTCCGAACAACCGGGGGAAAGCACGGTTGGTTAGCTACGTTATCTGGAACTTGGAGCGCTGAATCTTTCGGCATGATCGACTCAGCGTATGCGTTTACTAAATAATTCTTGTGATAGTAAGGACTGCACAGGGATATACGACATTTATCCTTGTACTCGGCAGCTGCGATTGCATACACACATGGTAATTTCTCCCTTTCGAAACGCCGGCATGTGCATGTTTTTTCGTCCAAATTCACAACATGCAAAGAATCCCCAGAAGATCCATATATAACTTCAGTGTGATAATCATCAATCCTTTGTGCCGTCATAAGTCTAGCGGCAGTAACACGACCCTATTATCAATACAGAATAAAAAAATGTTATGGTTGACTTATGAAATGTTACGGCTGACTTATGCAATGTTACGGCTGACTTATGCAATGTTACGGCTGACTTAGGCAATGTTCAGGCTGACTTACATGTAGTTGTTTCTCGACACACGCGAAAGCGTTGTTACCTGCTTTCTAGCATCCTCTCTCCGTTCAACAAACCAACTGGTCATCATAACCCGTATCGATTCTAATAGTCGAACAATGTTAAGACTTCTAGCATTTGACAGTGCATGGTTCATTGATTCCGCTATGTTCGTAGTCATCAAATTGTACCTTTCACCCGGGAAATGAACACGCATCCACAGTCGGACATCAGCTCTTTCGAGGTAGGCATGGAGTTCAGGATTAATCGCTTGAATCTCCTCGTATACCACAGTAAAATCAGCCATCCTACAACATATTACCGCTTTCTTCACCAGACGAAAGACCTCTTTTCCGTTGTACGCTCCCAATATGTTCTTATATAAATGATAAGTGCAAATTCCTCGAGAAGCCAACGGATACACATTCCTAATTGCTTTCCCTATCGAGTTATGCCTATCCGAGATTATTGCAAGACCCTCATCGTCAGGAATCGCAAGTTTTAGCTGAGTAAAAAACCAGTGCCACAAATCATCATTTTCAGTGTCAACCACACCGAAGGCAATTGGGAAAATCTGAAATTTACCGTCTTGGGCTAGTGCTGTGAGAAGCGTCCCTTTGTATTTACCCTTAAGAAATGTACCGTCGACAACGACAACTTTGCGCATGAAAGGAAACCCATTTACGCTCGCACCAAATGCAAGGAACACATACATGAATCTTCCAAACTCATCGATTTGAAGACGCATAATTGTACCCGGATTTGCCCTTCTTATCTTGTATAAGTAAGAAGGCAAGTCTTCAAACCCACTCTCAGGAGTTCCCATCTCGATTTCCCTTGCAAATCTTAGCGTTCTATGTGTCTTCCAATAATCCATCTGACCACATGGAAAATGATACAAATAAGTCAGCCGCATCGTAACAATAAGTCATCCGAAACATACGAGTAACTCAACCGTTAAGTTTAAATAACTCAGCCGTTAAGTTTATAATATAACTCAGCTGTTGAGATTAAATAACTCAGCCGTTAAGTTTATAATATAACTCAGCTGTAATATAACTATAAATCAGCCGCAACGTACTAATAATTACCTTTACACCAAATTGCTTCTAGATAGATATTCCGACACTCCTAGGTCGAACTGACGGACCAACGTTGCCGAGAAAGTCCTTGTACAACTCTCCTAAAATAGCCGCTGTTGCTTTTCGAGATTGACCAGAACGCTCAGTTACGGAACATGAATGATCTGAATCGTAAATACGAACATAAAATGTCGGGGGATCCCCTAGTGTAGTAGCACGACCTCTCCAGAGACATCCACCAACCCAATACTTAACAACGAGTGTATCCGAATCGGATACGTCTACATCAAAATCAAATCGATCCTTCACCGTAAGAAGTTTCAGTCGTTTCTCCAAATCGGCTTTACTCTTGTATCGTTGCCCTACCGAGAGGTTTAGGGAAGACATATCTAACCTTGGAACCTCCGGATTCCCTTTGGATCCGCTCGTCGACAAGTTATGCGGTCTCTTCTTAGGAGGTAGTGTCGGTGAATCTTCGTCTTCGTATAAACTGCAGTTATCATCTTGAGATGACTCACCATCCGAGTCGTCGAACATATCAAATCGGCTGTCAAATTCATCATCTTCGTCGTCTTATTCGCCTACTTCATTTTCTTCGACTACTTCATTTTCTTCGCCTACTTCATCTTCTTCGCCCACTTCATCTTCTTCTACTTCATCCTCCAAATTGAAAGCATCATAACTCCCACCGTAATCTTCGGATCTAGATTCAACTTCTGAGCTATAAGTGAATAAAATTTTATTATTCTCTCTCGCTCCGTCATTCCGACTAATTTCATTCTCCGTAATCTCCACACAAAGACGTAAGTGTTCGATTTTTCTGAAGCTTAAAAAAACTTGCAACTGTCGAGTATTGGAGAGGTAAACTGGTGGAGTATCGTGCGCCATTGTTTTCAAAGCTTTATTCGAGAACATGTAGCTCAGTTGAATCTGATGGCTCGACTCCTTTAATCCGTAATCATCGAGTACTATCTTTGCAAGTTTGTCTAGTGTTGTTTTCTCATCTATATGCACAACTCTACACCCTCTACCGTTGGCTTTGAATACGTATATGTGTTTCTTAACCCAGTTACCGGAAACAATAATTACTGGATCCATAAGATCTCTGATGAATGAAAATAATGAAAAACGTAGATGAAGAAGAATAAAAAGAAGGTCGTAGATGAAGAACCCTGATTTGTAAGAGCTGATGACATGGAAAATAAGAGCTAATGACATGGAAAATCGGAACTGATGACATGGAATATCGGTAAGTCAGCCGCCAAACAAACACATAACTCAGCCATTAATAAATCAGCCATCAAGTATAACGTAAGTCCGCCGCAACGTGAATAGTATTTCAGTAATTAATCTTTCGCTAATAAATCAGCCGTAATTAAGCTAGGAAATATTAAGTCAGCCGTATTGTCAAATAAATCAGCCGTCAAATGAATGTTATTCTAGTAATTAATCTTTCGATAATAAGTCAGCCGTAACTTATTGTTAACCCAGCCAATTACGGCTGATTTACGTAAGTCAGTCGTAACTGCCTCTCATAAGTCAGCCAACCTTACGAACATAACTCAGCCGTCTTTTATCTAAAACTCTGCCAATTTTCCACAAATCAGCCCGCCGTTGTATAATTCAGCCGTAACTTGTGTTCGTTAGTCAGCCGTTATCTCATAAGTCAGCCAGAATTCTGTAAATCAGCCGTAACTAACGGTTGATTTATGTTCGTAGTCAGCCGTTATCTCATAAGTCAGCCAGATTTCTGTAAATCAGCCGTAACTAACGGCTGATTTATGTTCGTAAGTCAGCCGTTTTCTCATAAGTCAGCCAGATTTCTGTAAATCAGCCGTAACTAACGGTTGATTTATGTTCGTAAGTCAGGCGATCTCTCATAAGTCAGCCGCGTTTTTTAATTCAGCCGCAACGTAACCATAATTCAGCCGCAACGTAACCATAACTCAGCCGTTTCTCTTTACGGCTGAGTTCATAATACACGTCAGCGGTTTTCTACGTGGTTGCTACGTGGCTATGGTATTTTTGTAATTACGTTTTTTGTCACAACGTAACAAAAGAACACGCTTGGTATTAAAAAAATGTTAGTAATAAAAAAAAAATTTATATGATTTTAGTCATATTACCTAATAACTCTGGGATTTAAGCAAACCACCATATACAAAACCACACGACTTCTTTACCACTGCAAGTTTTAATTATTATCGCGCGGCTCTATAAAAATTAATACATTCAGATCGACGTCAGCCACACTTTGCTTTCAATTCATTATTGATTTTTTTACTTATTTATACATATCAAAACTCAAAAGTCATTCTCAGTCACATCTCTTCGCTCATCCTTCTATGTAAGTCTTTTGGGTTTCCTCGTTTTCTTGTACAAATTTGCCTAACGTATCTTGTGATTTCGAATCGCTACTGATCTTCCTGGTTATTTATTTTTATGCCAGCGAGAAGTTGATTTCCTCGCCATTTTTTTAAGGTAATAATCTCTCTCATTCTACACCATTTTAACTGTGTTGTGTACTTTCTAGGGTTTTGATTCTATGGACTTTCCCTTGAAATGACTCAAACCTTTTGTTGTGAATTTCTAGGGTATTATTATATTTACTCTGAAATGGCTGAATTAGATTTCGTTAACTATTACTGTTCATGTCATTTATTCAACGATGTTGTAAAATCCGGTGATTTTTTGTCCTGAAGTTAACAATACAGAAGAGATGGCTGAAAATCTGGCGTATAAATTGGTTGAAGGAGTGAAAATGTTAAAGAGTTTAAGTCATGTTTTCAAACAGAGCTTTGAACAAAATCTGAATTTTAGAGTTATAGTGAAATAGCTATTACCCATAATCGAGTAATCAGAACTTTCAGTCACACTCTCTTTCGCTCTTCCTTCTCTGTAATTTTTTTTAGGGTTTCGTCTCGATTCTTCCTTCTTCGGTACAAATCTCCTTACAATTGCCATTTTTACTTTCTCAAGGTAATTTCTGTACAACGCGAATTGCATTTTGTACTTTCTAGGGTTTTTATTCTATGGATGTCTCAAAACCATTTGATGTGAAATGTGAATGTGTCTCTTCGTGTTCTTTAGTGAAACTCGACTAGAACAATTTTTGGGTAGCCTCAGATACTCTGTTTTGCTATGAAATGTTGGGAATTAGCTTTGATTGTCTATAATTGTTTGCATATGTAGAGCATGTTTATCTACCCTATTTGTCAACAATCCAGTGATTTTTTTTGGCTCAAGTTAGCAAAACAGAAAAGAAGGAGATGTTTCAAAATTTGGTGGATACGCTGAGTGAAGAAGCGAAAAGGTTAAATAAGATGCGTGAGATTTGTGAGGAGAATCTTTGTGAGTTAAAATAATTAGAGGTTGTGTTTTCAGCTGTCTGCATTAAAGAACGCAAAAGCAACGATGATTCAATCTCTTTTCTGCTTAAACTTTTGCTATTTCAATTTAAAGATACAATCACTGTAAAAACGTTTTAATTTTTTGTTTGAATAAAATTTAACATTCATTTCAAAAAAAAAAACTTTATATTTAGAAAACAAGATGTTTTTCCACTACAAGAAAACAGCGAGAAACTGACGGAAATATCCGTCGGAAATCTGTAGGAAATGGCATTTTCCGACAGATTTCCGACGGATATATCCGTCCGTTCTAGATTGTCGGAAATGATAATTCTGTCGGAAATCCGTCACAAATTCCGACAGATTTCCGACAGACGTATTTCCGACAGAGTTCCGACAGCTCGCCGGAATCCGGGGAGCTGTCGGAACCCTGTCGGAAATAAGTCTCCGGCAACCTGTCGGAACGCAGTCGGAAATACGTCTGTCGGAACAATATTCCGACAGATTTCCGACAGTTTCCGACAACATCTAAACCGACAACGTTCCGACTGAGTTCCGACAGGTGTATTTCCGACTGCGTTCCGACAGGTTTATTTCCGACTGAGTTCCGACAGTGTATTTCCGACAGATTTCCGACTGATTCGTAGAAATTAGTAAAAATAAAAATAAATTTAATTATTATTAATTTAATATAAATTTGTAATTTTAAATTTTAAATTATATAAATTGAAATAAAAATATTTAATTTAAAATAAAAAGTTAAATTGTATTACAAAACGATTGAAACAATTTAAATCTAAGCGGTGGGCGGTGGCGGCGGCGGCCGCGGAAGCAAACCCGAGGAAACTAACTGCGCCATCATCTGTTGCATCGCCTCCCGGTCCTTCTTCGCCTGTTCCCGGTCCGCCGCAGCTTCATCTTGTATCTTCAGGACCGTCGTCTTCAAACTTTCAATTTCGGCCTCCTTTTCCTTCATCTGGGCTCTCAGCTCGGATGACTCGCTGTTGTAACAAGAAGACCCCGATGATGCTGCATCGTCGGGAATACCATAAATCCGCCCTTTGCTCTGCGGAGCAACCTGGGGAAGAAATTTCAATTAATGAAAAAGACTTGATAAGTATTTTAAATTTTACATACCTTTAAGACGAATTGGTTGATGATCTCGTCCGGGGCTTCTGTGAGGGGAGGGGTTCCTTCCGTTTGTGGCTGAGACAGAATATAGTCTTCTTCCATTATTTGGACGGCATGCTGAATCTCCCGAGCTACCGGATCCTGGACGACACCATCCTTGTTGGTGTGTGCTGCTACCAGAAGTTCAACGTAGTTGGGGTCCCGACCCAACTCCTTAGCCTGCAGTTGTTAGATATTTATTTCATATAAATGTATAAAACTAAAAAAAAATTAATAAAAATCAAAGAATGGCATAAAAAACATACCATATCTCTAGCCTTTGTCTTCTTGCTGGTAGCTCCGAGGTTGTGGGTGGCTTTACCCTTGCCCTTGCGGTCGCTGTTCCGGTTGCTAGAGTGATATGAAGAAATCGCCTTGGTCTCCTGTAGTTGCCAATAGGCGATGAACCCGTTCCACAATTTCGGCTTCTCAACCATCTCCTTTGGCACCTCACCGTGTAGCCACTTATCCTTCCACTCGAACACCTTGTGCGAGTAGTGCCTTCCTGCGTATGAGTCGAAGTCCCTCCTGACCGTTGCGGTCAAGTGTGGGTCCCACTTAAATTCTTGCTGAAAAAAGAAAAATTAAATTAAAAAAATAATACTTTAAATGAAAGTAAAAATTGTGAAAACAGATGACTTACCGCAAATGTGCGAAACCACAATTCTTGATCCTCCGGTGGCATTTTGCCGTACGTTGGATACGGAAAGCGGAGCAAAGAACATTCCATCTTGTTGAGGGACTTCGAAATCCCGCTTCGAGAATCATCAAACCTAAGAAAAAAAAAATTAACAATATAATTACATTAGTGACAATTAAATTAAATTAGTAAAAAAAAGAAAAAATGTAACAAAACTTACCATGTGTCTCTACCGATCTGGTCTGGATGGAGCGTAGGTATCCGCCCTCGTCCAGGAAGACCCACGAAGTCCTCGACGCTAATCTGGGACGGTAGTGTGGCGGCTGGTGGTATCTCCGGCGTCTGTACAGGTGTAGACGACGGTGATGGTGCAGACGTCGTAGCCGCATCAGGTCTACTCTGACGACGACGACGCTCGCCGCTGGCCCCGCCGCCAGATGCTCGGAAACCACTATAATCCCTATATTTATATATAGATTTTAGGGATATAGATTTTAGGGATATAGATTTTAAATTTTAAAATTTTTAAAGTTTTAATTTTTTAATTTTTTTAAAAATGTAGATTTATGTGTTTTTTAAAAAAATTTTAATAAAGAATTGTAACCATTTTTAAATTATAGAATTTTGTAGATAAATCATATTATAAATTTTTATAAATCCTTTAAAATGCTATTTTTAAATTATAGAATTGTTATTTTTAAATTATAAAATTGCTATTTTTAAATTATAGAATTGCTATTTTTAAATTATATAATTGCTAATTTTAAATTATAGAATTGCTATTTTTAAATTATAGAATTGAGATTTTTAAATTCTTAAAAATCAAATTTTTTATAAATTTGATTAAATCAGTTTATAAAATTATATAAATTCTTTAAAATGCTAACAATTTTTTATAAATCCTTAAAATGCAAACTATTATTTATAAATCCTTAAAAATGTTAATCCTAATTCATAAATTTTTCAACATTACCAAATTTGTTTTTATAAATCCTTAAATTTTTTATAAATGCTAAGTGTTTATTATAAATCCTAAATTTTTCAACATTACCAAATTCACAAATCAATTCACAAAATCAATTCACAAACCAATTCACAAATCAATTCTCTAATCCTAATTCACAAATCAATTCACAAACCAAAAGGAATTAGGAATTAGAGGTTTTCTTACAAATGTGAAGGAATATCATCCATGACTGGAAGAGAAGAACGAACGCCGGAGAAGAACGAACGCCGGAGAAGAACGACCGGCGGTGAAGAATCGAGGAGAAGAACAAACGCCGGAAATCCGGTGGGAGAGAGAAGACCGAACGGCGATCCGGTGGGAGAAAGAACAAACGCCGGAGACCCGGAAACGTTGGGAGAGAGGATCGGCGGCGGAGGAAAAAGGCGGCGGCGGCGATTTTGGTGGTCTTCTCCGTCGATTTGTGTTCTGAAGAACGAAGGGGATCTGTTTTATTCCCAGAATTTCCGACAGCCTTAAAACTGTCGGAATTCTGTCGGAATCCAAATAATTTAAATGACCGCGTGTAATTGGACCGTCCCATTTCGCGGTATTTATTTTCATTTCGCGGGTAAAATTTGGTATTTCTGTCGGAAATTTGTCGGAAATTTCCGACAGAAATCCGACAGTTTTGTGGTTTTGAGCTTTTTAACGATCCGTTTTCGTAGGTACAAGGTCATAATATGATTGGATCCTGATTTGCAAGATAAAATACTTGGTAA
The DNA here is from genome assembly GCA_963576765.1 of Draba incana. Taxonomy (NCBI): domain Eukaryota; kingdom Viridiplantae; phylum Streptophyta; class Magnoliopsida; order Brassicales; family Brassicaceae; genus Draba; species Draba incana. The sequence continues at coordinate 748,129 of OY755209.1, read as the reverse complement.
TGGTCATTGTTACTTTCAAATTCTAAATAGTTAGTATCCTCGTGTATTTCCCGTAAACATCTATTGTTTAGTATATGTAACATCATGTTCTGTATAACATCGATTAATTGATTTTCTCTCTTATATTTTACTTTTGTTGTTAGAATTGTATGCCGGGAATGTGTCTTATTGAAATTTTAAAATTTGACCTTAAAACCCCAAATCAGTCGGAAATCAGTCGGAAATATATATATATTTCCGACTGATTTCCGACAAAAATAATAATTTTATGAAAAAAAAATTATTATTATTATGTCTGTCAGAAATCAGTCGGAAATATATATATATTTCCGACTGAATTCCGACAGAATAATAATTTTATGAAAAAAAAATTATTATTATTATGTCTGTCGGAAATCAGTCGGAAATATATATATATTTCCGACTGAATTCCGACAGATTTGGAGTTTTAAGCTTGTTAACGATCCGTTCTCGTTCATACCAATTGATAGCATGATAGGATCATGATTCCGAAGATAAAATACTTGATAATGATCATTGTTACTTTGAAATTCTAAACAGTTGGTTTTTTAGTATTTCCCGTAAACATCTATCGTTTTATATAAGTTACTATATGAAACGCTTTTGGTTGAAACATGACAAAATCGCAATTCATGTTCTGTATAACATCGACAAGGTTACTTACTCTTTTATCTTTTACTTTTGTTGTTAGAATTGTATGCCGAGAATGTGTCTTTTCGAAATTCTGAAATTTGACCTTAAAACCCTAAATCTGTCGGAAATCTTTTGGAAATATATATATTTCCTACAGATTTCCGACAGATTTGTGGAAACACGTGTCGTAATTTAAGGTTTGCCTGATATAAAGCATCTGTCGGAAATCTGTAGGAAATATATATATATTTCCTACAGATTTCCGACAGAAGCTGCAAAATATCAAAAAAAAACAGAAGAGACAGTGTCGATCGACAACCCCATACCGTCGATCGACATGGGTTTTGGCAAGATATACTCAAATGAAGTTTTGATCAGAAGACTATATGTATCCATTTCTGTCAGAAATCTGTAGGAAATATATATATATTTCCTACAGATTTCCGACAGAAAAACAGATTTTTTAAAAAACAAATTAGAAAACAATGCATATGAAACCTTTTTATAATACAAACATATAATGTAACTACTCTGAGTCCGATTATGATCCTTCCGAAGGAATTGTGTCTTCGTCTTCATCAAATTCTCCAACTTCTTCTTCTGATTCTGAGTGTACTATATTATCACCAAATTCTGTGAAATCAACAAAAAGGTCCACTGCGGAAGAAATTGGAACTGGATCCATCGGAGTAATACTAGTTGGTTGCATAGCATCGTGCTCAGCAACTCCATATAGTCGCCCTCTTGGATTAATTGGAGTCACTGTAATCCAAGGATCTCTTCGATGTGTTACCCTAGGGTAAGAAATATAGCATACCTGAAACAAACATATTTAGTTTAGGCAATTGCAAAATCATTATTTATCAATAACGCACGTATTATAAAATTTTAAAATCAAACCTGGTCTGCCTGTGATGCTAGGATGAATGGGTCATACTTTTGCAGTCTCTTAGAAGAATTTACTGAAGTGACGCCAAATTGGCTCACCTGAACACCTTGTAGATGATTTGGATCATACCACTCACAAAAGAAAACAATGCACCTCATGCCCAACAATCCTGGATAGCGTACTCGCAATATTTCTTTGAGAATCCCGTAGTAGACTACATCACCACATGTAGCTGAAATACCGTAATTTGCAGTTGCCCTCGACCTTTCTTCATGAATCCTAAATGCAAATCCCCTAGTGCAATATTTCCCGTATGAAGTTGCTTCGAAGCTTGGGCCAGAAACTATCTCTTGTAACCATGTTGGAAACCTTTCTCCATTCTTCATTCCTTCAGAAACCTGATATAATAATTTACACAAATTAAGTATTAATTAATGCACTAATTTTAAGATATATAAGCGTTTTTTAAAAACTTACGTAATATTGCAGCCAATTTGCAAACTCGGTGTCCTTAGTTTCTCCAAGTTCATCTTCTGTCATATTCGGATAATAGTGACGTATTGATGCAATGTAAATCCTGAAAGCAAACAACAATATATAACATATGAAACCTATATATTACTTAGGTATATAAAAAAAAGAAGTATTTAAATAAGTTCTGTTTTTACCTTTCGTACTCCGCCATCTCCTCACAATTCGTTAGCATATACATATGTAAGTGACTCCACTCATCTTGTGATAGGAAGCGTTTCTTCCTTCTCTCAGTCACTCGGCCAACTTGCGAAAACAACTGAGGGACCAGCGCGTGATACATGACTCTCTCACCTCTATCATCATGACGAGCAGGACGTCTACTCTTCGTACGAACTTCCCGTGGAAGGTAAGATTGCGCAAACTGTGATGCTTCTTCATTGATACTCTGTGCGACAATAGAACCTTCAACTCTCGCCAAATTTTTGACCTTCTTCTTTAGATGGAACATGTACCGCTCAAAAGGATACATCCAACGAAATTGAACGGGACCACCTAGTTCGGCTTCGCGGGGGAGGTGTAGGGGAAGATGTTCCATAACATCAAAAAAAGACGGCGGAAAGATCTTTTCAAGATTGCAAAGGATCACTGGTATATTGGCATCTAATTTGCGGATCCCCTCAACTGTAAGTGTCCTCATGCATAAATCCCTAAAGAAAGCACCAACAGCTGCAATAGCTTCGTGGACTGTTTGAGGAAGGAGATAGGTAAAAGCAAATGGAAGAAGCCTCTGCATCACTACATGACAATCATGACTCTTCATTCCCATAAACTTTAGGTTTTGCGAGTCTACGCAGTTACCCAGATTAGCTGCATATCCATCAGTGAATTTAACTTCGTCTTTAATCCACCGGAAAAACGCTCTGACCTTTTCTTTTTGCAATCGGTACGGAGGAAAAGGATATGTGCCATCGGGAAGACGTTCAAGATAATCACGGTTGCAAATCATTGAAACATCCATCCTAGACTTCACATTGTCTTTTGTCTTTCCCGGGACGTTTAACACCGTATTCATGATGTTGTCAAAGAAATTCTTTTCAACATGCATCACATCGAGGTTGTGCCTTAATAAATGATCCTTCCAATACAGCAAATCCCAAAATATACTCTTCTTGTGCCAGTTATGAGCTTCCCCTACACCACAAAGAGGTTCATGCCCATTACCCCCACAATCAGGAGTCCTATCAGCACCAAAATCTCTCAACTGCTCCAATATAGTACGACCGTCTATCTCATCAATTGGAGCATCAACCACTTGGTTATTTTTCTTAAATAATCTTTTAGACCGACGATAGGGGTGGCCGTCCGGTAGAAACCTTCTATGGCAATCAAACCAACATGGCTTTCTTCCATTCCTCAATTGGAAAGCGTCAGTGTCGTCATGGCAAAACGGGCACGATAATCTTCAATGAGTAGTCCATCCAGATAGCATACCGTATGCTGGGAAATCGCTAATAGTCCACATAAGGACCGCACGCATATGGAAATTCTCCCGCCGTGAAACATCAAACGCTTTGACACCGTGACTCCATAGCATTTGTAACTCATAAATCAATGGCTGGAGGAATACATCAAGTGATCTCTTCGGATGCTCAGGGCCGGGAATTAGAAGGGAGAGGAATAAAAACTCTCGACGCATGCACACACCAGGGGGCAAATTGTACGGTGTTAGGATTACGGGCCACAAAGAATATTGCCTTCCATGCTTCCCAAATGGGTTGAAACCATCCGTACTTAACCCGAGGTACACATTTCTTGGCTCGTATGCAAAATCCGGATTCAACATTTGAAAATGTTTCCACGCTTTTGCATCTGAAGGATGTGTAATCTCTCTATCTTGACGATGCTCTGCATGCCATCTCATTTCTTCTGCCGTTCGCACAGATTGATATAACCTCTTTAACCTTGCTGTCAATGGTAAGTACCACATACGTTTATATGGAATTGGAACTCTGCCACCAGTATCCTGATACCGTGGTTTACAACAAAATCTACATCTTCTCCGGTCTTCGTCTTCTCTCCAATATAGCATACAGTTGTCGATGCATACGTCTATCACCTGATACGGCATACCAAGACCAGCTACGAGTTTCTGTACCTCGTAGTATGATGCAGGTGCCTGATTATCTTCAGGCAAAATATCCCTCACAAAATCTGCTATCGCATCAACACACTCTTCCGCCAAATTGAAGTCCGTCTTAAGGGTCATCAGTCTACTAGCAGTTGATAAAGGTGAATGTCCGTCTCTACACCCATGATATAATGGCTGCTTCCCTGCGTCTAACATTTCCAAAAATCTTCTAGCTTCTTCATTTGGTTCTTCTACTCTATCCTCCCCTATTACGATCGATGGCAAATTCTCTCTAAACGCATCATGAACCATCTCAGCGGTACCTACACCAAAATCTACTTCCGTTCTATGTTCGCCTAAGCTATCCGTTCTATGTTCGCCTAAGCTATCTGCAACATATGGTGCACTGCTACTACTACCACCATCATAATTAGTTTCTCCATGATAAAACCAAATTTTGTATCCCGGCATAAAACCATCCCTATACAAGTGATGCCAAACTTGTTCTACCTTAAAATTACGCGAATTGCAACAATTTAAACATGGACATTTTATTACCTTTCGATTCCCGACAACCTCCATGAACTCGCATATACCTCGTGCATAACTTTGATTTAATGCTTTCGACTCCGGATCATACATCTCTTCATCCATCCACGATCTATAATATCTAGAAGATGACATCTCACTCTCTTAACGATTTTTTCTAACAAATGTTTGATTTGAAGTTGTTGTTGTTGTGAGTGAATGAAGATGTGTGGAATCATATATATAAAAACGCTGACCGTAGGAAATCTGTCGGAAAGACAACGGATATAATAACGGCTATAATAACAGCTATTTTTCCGACAGATTTCCGACAAACCGCCGGCATCTCCTCCGGCGTCGACGTCGGCTAGTTACACCGTCCGACATTCCGAGCGATTTCCGACGGTTTTATTGTCTGTCGGAAATAATTCCGACAGATTTCCGACAGAAGTGAAAAATTTTAGTTCCGTTGGTAAGCAGTCGGGAATCTGTCGGAAATGCTGTCGGATTTGCGGCTGTTTTCTTGTAGTGTTCTAAGAAAATGTTGAGACTCTTCATAACCAAGGAAAATCTTTGTAGTGGTCCCGAAAATGAATTCAGTTCAGTTTCTCTTCAAGGTATAGAAGTAACTTTAACCGGTGTATTGGGTTCATACAATATTTGAATTAATAGGCCTTAAATAGGTCTAATAGAAACGTTACAGTTTCTTCTTGTTTCGGTCTTCTAGGGGAATTAATTGGAAAACGAAACAAATCATTACAACATCGGAAGTCTAAAACAATACGACTTCTCACAACAAGCTTTATTTATGATTGAAGTCTTTCATTTCTGTACATGCAGAGGTTCATTTTAAAAAAACTTGGTGTGTAAATCTTGGAAATCGTATCAATTTTTTTGCTATTTAACGAAACAGAAGGCCAAAGGGTGAAGAAAGATAAAATAAACAGAACTAATGAACGAAGAGTTTGAGAGACGAATGAAAGGAATCATGGAAGTAGCAGAGAAGGAGAATTTGTGGGTTTTCTTTTGCAATGTAAAACTGTTTTCGTTGATCTTCTGTAGGGGTTGAGAGATTTCTCGTGTGGTGAATCATTCAAGATTGGAATAAAGAGGATTGGAGAAGTTCATGTGAAGCCGTTCATGAAGCATGCGAGCAGAGATTCACTGGTGAAGAAGCTATGGTGCAACATGCAATGCTTTGCTCGAAATGACAACAAAACATCAATAATCCAATATGGCAACCATTCAAACGCGTAGGGACTGGAAACAAAATGAAGGTTTTGTAACAAAACTTTTGTTATGTCTCTTGTTTCATCGATATTCGATCGTACGTTCTCTATGTGTAAGTCATTCTTTTGGTGATTGTTGGTTATTGTGTAGGAAGTGGTGGACGAGGAAGACAAGAGGCTTAGGAAACTAAAAGAGGGGGAAAAAAAAGTGTTAATCCGTTTTAGACATCCGTCAATGAATTAAGAGCATTTTCAACCCTATACCAAATCTCATTTAAATATAAAATATTTTTTAATTCAACACCAAATTTTACATCAAAATAGTGTTGCACTTTTTTTTACACTAAATTTGGTGTAAAACTATTTTGGAGTTAAACTTTTTTATTTATAAATTAATCCTTCAAATTATAAATAATTTCAAATTTAATAAAATTATTTATCAATAATAATAATTAAACTCAAATCTAATATGTTTACCTTGATTAAACCAAAACAACACAACTTCTTTACCACTGCAAATTTAAATTATTATCGTGCGGCTCTATAAAATTAGTACATGCAGACATCTACCATTTGCTTTGAATTCCTTTATTTAGTCGAATGAAATTGCTATGAATTCATTATTGTTTTTTGAGATTATTACATTCTTTACCATTTATCCGAAACTGGTAAACTCAAAAATACCATAAATAAAAATTTCTTTCAAATACCTACCACATTTTATCTTTTTATTACTATTTCTTTCCTACTTTAAAAGATTTTTCTACCCTTCATTTATCTTCACTCTTTTTTTCTCTTCACTCTTTCTCCACCTCTCATTTTTTTAACTTCTTTACAGATATCAAAACTCTAAAGTTATTCTCAGTCACATCTCTCTCGCTCTTCCTTCTATGTAAGTCTTTTGGGTTTCCTCGTTTTCCTGTACAAATTTTCCTAACGATCTTCTGATGATATCGAATCTCTACTGATCTTCCTAGTTTTTTTTATGCCAGCGAGAAGTTGATTTCATCACCATTTTTTATTTCTTAAGGTAATCTCTCTCATTCTACACCATGCAAACTGTGTTGTGTACTTAATTTCTAGGGTTTTGATTCTATGGCCTTGAAATAACTCAAACCTTTTGTTGTGAATATGTCTCTTCGTATTATTTACTGAAACCCGAATAGGTAGCCTCTGACTCTTTGTTCCTTTGCTCTGAAATGGCTGAATTAGATTTCGTTAACTATTACTGTTCATATTATTTATTCAACGATAAATTAGGTGAAGGATGATGGAGGAGAATCTTTGTGAGTTAGAAGAATTAAAGGAAATAAATTCAGCCCTCTGCATAAAAGTAACTCAAAGCAATCATGAGATATATGAAGCACGCAAGGTATTGGTTAAGGTGTGTGTGTTTATATATCTATTTTACAGGTTCTTATGATTTTGAACATATATATTTCTGTTTTTCTTTGTTATTAGTTTCTGAAGGAGTTTGAAGATTTGTCAAGTGGTCAATCTTGTAAGATCGGTATTAAGAGAATGGGAGACCTTGATGTAAAGCCGTTCGCAAAAGTATGCAAGGAGAGATTTATTGGTGCAGAAGTTGAGATGAAGCATGCAGTGGTTTGCGGGGAATGGCACGAAAATCTCAAGGATGCATCGTGGCACCCATTCAAAATAGTGGGCACGGGAGACAATTTGAAGGTTTGGTTATAAAATCTTGTCCTTTGTCTTGTGTTAATAGTCTTCATTATAATTAGGATTTGTTTCTTTGTTGTTTGAGGTGTAGGAAGTGGTGGATGAAGAAGATGAGAAGCTTAAGAATCTGAGAGAAGAGTGGGGAGAAGAAGTGTTGAATGCGGTTAAGACAGCACTCGAGGAGCTTAACGAGGTTAATCCAAGCGGTCGGTACATAGTTCCCGTAGCATGGAATTATGAAGAAGGGAGGCAAGCAACACTCAGCGAAGGGATTGCTTACATGGCTAACCAGATCAGTTTGCGCTACTAGAATCTAGTTAAACTATCTATCAACTTCTTTTGTTTCTCGTTTTTTTGTGTGTGTCAGGCCTTGTTTGAATCTTAAACCATATATGGTGGTTCTGTTGTGATATTTCCTTTTATATTTTGGTATTACTATGCTGAGATAGAAGAAGCAAACAAAGAATTGATCAAGAAGCAATCATGTTCTTGATTGTTGATGATATATGTTTTGCGGTTTTCTTCAATATGAATCCCCATATATGGTTTAAGATTTGCCGGGTACGTGGTTAAACTTGCAAGATTGGAATAGAAATGATGGGAGAACTTGATGGAATCCCCTTCATGAATGCATGCAAGAAAGGATTTACTAGTGTTAAGCTTTGGTACAACATGCGATGCTTTGTTTGGTCGTTTAATCGCCGATACAAAATCGGAGCACGGAAGCTTCGATTTAATTTCTAGTCTCATTCATTGTGATTTTATCTTTACGTTTGAGTAATTTACTTCTAATCGTTTTTCAGTTCTTATCGTTATTCAGGTTGTTGTTTGATAAACTTAATGTTAGTTTACAAACAAAGATGTTTTTAAGAATAAAACAGACACTTTAAAAACAAAAGCGCCAACCAAATATTTGCAGTGATCGCGTCGAAATGGAAACTAGTTTCTTCAAGGTGAGCGTCTCAAAACTAGTGGAATTAGGTTTAATTTATCGGTTTCTGTGATATCTGGAACTAGACTGGATCTTGAATTCTTTAGGTCTGCAATTGGATTCTTTTAGATACTATTAAATTCCTATATCCAATACCACCCCCTTAGAGCATGTACATTGGAGACAATGTGGGTGTGTCTCATAATATAAAATTATTAAAATTTGAGTAAAAGGAAGAAAGAGAGTGTTTTTTGTTGAAATAGTGTATTGTATTGAAATATAAAATTAATAAAAGTTGAGTAAAGAGAGGAGATAGTGGGTTTAGTTGGAGAGATTGTGTCTTGGGGAAGACATAAGAGAGAGATAATTGAGGTGTGTTTAAATATAAAATTAATAAAAGTTGAGTAAAATGATGAAAGAGAAAGTATAAAGTTGAGTAAAAAAATGAAAAAAAAGGTATAAAGTTGAGTAAAAAGAAGAGAGAATGTGTTTTTAATATTTTTATATTGTGAGACATTGGTAAAATGTCTCCAATGGTGATGGTCTTATATCCAAAAAAACACAACTTTTTGTTGTTGAAGCAAAAAAGAAATCATCTTAACAAATTTCTATATTCAGTAGAAAAAAGAAAAGCTTTTCTAATTCTTTTGTGGTACTAGTAATCAACTATATTTTTAACTATATAAAAAAAAAATCGAATCGTTAGATAACCAAATTTTAATGACATAAATGTTTCCAAGCAATGCAAGAAAGTTAAATTGGAACAATGCAAAATAATCGACTCGTTAGATAACAAAATATATTCATGATTTTTTTGTCCAATCGAAACCATAATGGCTCACAAATTTTTTTGACACGACTATTATAGTAATATATCACGCTTGCTTGAATTGTATGGTTCCAATCGCAATACTGGGACGATTTTCAAATTCATGATGAGTTATAGATAACACTCTCATTTTTTGGTTAATAATAACTTTTCTTTTGTTTTGTCCAATTTCAGAAATAATCTCTGTTTTTTCTTCCTAAGTTTTAGTATGACACAATACTCGTTTTCAAATGATTTGGACCCGCCACATTATGGTTCCATGCATCACAAAAGTATAGAGTACACTATACATAATTCAAAGTATGGTTTAAACAAAATAAACTCTGTATAAAGATATTGTTTGTGCACCAACATTGATAATGAATTATCTAAAGATTAGTTAAAGATAATGAACTCTAATTTGTTACACGAGGTTGATTATCTAAAGATTAGTTAAAGATACGTGTGGACAAACATTATAAAGAGAGGTAAAAATCAATAAGTGAGCACATGGATAATGAATTACATATATATATATATATATATATATATATCTGTGTGTGTGTCAATATGTGTGCATCAGTGCATGGTGGTGTTTAGATTGTTGGGAGTGGAGGAACAAATCAGGACCGTTCAAAAGATGGTGAAGCGACTATTTGTTCTAAAGCTCAAGGTCACATCGCAATGTCTTATCACAAATAATAATTGTGCGACCGTATTTTCTAAGTTTTCAGAGATACACTCAAATCCGGTTAAGTACATTTATTAGCATAATCCTTGTTAATATTCCTCATTATAACTTCAACAATAGCATATGTTTTATGTGTATTGTTAATTAAATTAGTGAATATAACCAAAGACTAGTTTTCTTTTTCTCTCATTGGAAAAGATTTATATTGTTAAACATCGAAAGATACAAAGTAGATACAATGCTGGATAAGCTACAAATAGAGTCGACGAGTTTACGGGAAGCCAAAGCTCTAAAGTTTAAGGGGGAACCAAATTCTACGTTTTAGAGATATCTAGAAAACCAAATTACCGCTAAACACAAGAGTATGAAAGAAATACTCATAATCAACGGAGAGCGCGTATAAAGCAACATACGCGAAATGAACACATGAGTGCGGGTTTTTAAAAAAAAAAAATTGAAAAAGGAATGATATGATTTTGAAGGGGATGTATGAAAGAGTAAATGAGAGGAGTCTAAATAGCTAGGAAATGTTGTAGGGTCGAGAAAAAATTGTCAAAAGTCCAGTCCATATAATTTTGTCCCTCACTCATCGTGGCTACCATGAATTGGTCAACTTTATTCCCTTTTTTACTTAAATTATTTTCATTAATTTATCATTTCTACGGACAAAATAGCTGGCTCACTTCACCAGTTCACTGTGCTTCGTTGAGTCTTATTTTGTCTTCTTTTCATTTTTTTTGTTTCTCCAAATTTTTCATGTTTTTGGGCGTTAAGTATAGCCGATCTAATGTTTTATATATTCTTCACACCAATTGGCATAATGTTTTAAACCAGTAATGGAATATATAATTGGTGACATAATGTGATTTTACTTTTAAAGGGAATGGACGAAAATTAAATGGTTATCTTAGTCCTATGAAGTATAAATTCTCCTGATATAATAGACCTCGCTCTATTTGTATATATCATATATGTACATCTTTCTTTTTAAATCAAATCGAGACCACTCATTTGCTAAGTCCATAAAGCTAAAGCAAATGGTATGTATTAAGAAACTTGAACCTTGAATTTAAATTAATGATATACTTCATACGTTCGTTGGAGAGGATAAAACGAGTGATTAGTATCATTACTTACATTCTAAAGAAGAATTACTTTCGTTATAATATTCCTTAATGTTTGTTTATTTGGTTAAACTACTTCTGATTTCTTTTGCATGTATTAGTCTATTAGAATGAATTAATCTAAAAGTATTACACACTAAAACAAAAAAGAGACTCGTCGACAGTGACAAAGAAAGGTCAAGAACCATCGCTTTTATCATCATTCTCTTTGTTAACAACTCACAACCACACACACAAACCCAAGTATTCCATTTTCATGGAGAAAGAACAAATTAAGTAAGTAATGCATGTTCAGAGAGATAAAGACATCCACAATAATTCCTTCATTCTAAAAAGCTTCTTTTAGTAGACTATACATGTATCATGTAAGTAGAAATAAAATAACATGATTTTCACGACCCATCCTCATAAAGATAGCAACATTGAACATTTCATGTTGTACATAGTGAGTGAGTCTTTCTTAGAATGCATGCATTAAAACAAAGGATTACCAAACCCACTCACTCAAACCAAATAATCAATCTTTTTGGGGTCCTTTACTCATAAGTCAACTCTCATTTCTTCCCCTATAAATACCCTATACACATTCCCATTTCAATAACACAACAATCACAAAACATTTTATTAAAAAAATATATACAATCACAAAACACATATCATAAAACCAAGATCTCATCTCTATCCCCTTATGGATCATGAGGAAATTCCGTCAATGCCCTCAACGCCGGCGACAACACCGGGGACTCCAGGAGCACCACTCTTTGGAGGATTCGAAGGGAGGAGGAATGGGCAAAATGGTAATAAATACACACCAAAGTCACTTCTCAAAAGCTGCAAATGTTTTAGTGTTGACAATGAATGGGCTCTTGAAGATGGTAGACTCCCTCCTGTCTCTTGCTCTCTTCCTTCTCTCCCTCCTCCTAACGTTTCCCTCTACCGCAAGGTACATTCGTTGAAATTACTCTTTTACCCCTCAATGTTTCATTTCAATAAACATTATTAACCAATAAATGTTTGTGTGTATGTGTGTGTGTGTGAAGTTGGGAGCAGAGTTTGTGGGGACATTGATACTGATATTCGCCGGAACAGCTACGGCGATAGTGAATCAGAAGACTGATGGATCCGTCACGCTTATTGGCTGCGCCGCTTCGGCTGGTTTAGCGGTTATGATTGTTATTTTATCGACTGGTCACATCTCCGGTGCACATCTCAATCCGGCTATTACTATCGCTTTTGCTGCTCTTAAACACTTCCCTTGGAAACACGTTAGTACTTTAATTTCATTTTTCAAAATACATACATAAATTCATTTTTGGATATGTTACTGATGAGACCCACATCAATTTATAGACATGCACATGCACCTCCAATTAAATTTTAATACAATATAACCAAAATTATGGTTGGCTACATGTAGACGTTTTAAGTGGCAAGAAAAAAAAAAAAAAGTGATTTCTAATGGAAATTGTTGATGTTATATTTTTGTTAGTGTCTTCATATTTCATTGTTTGTAAAAATTATTTTAGGTCCCGGTGTATATCGGAGCTCAAGTGATTGCGTCGTTGTGCGCGGCGTTTGCATTAAAAGCAGTGTTTGAACCGACGATGAGCGGCGGCGTGACGGTTCCCACAGTGACTCTGACCCAAGCTTTCGCCTTGGAGTTCATTATTAGCTTCAACCTTATGTTCGTTGTCACTGCCGTAGCCACTGACACTAGAGCTGTAAATTTTTTACAAAACAACAACATTTTCTTGAAGAATCTTGAAAATCTTGTTTGTGTCTGAAAAAATTAATTATAAAATTATAGGTTGGAGAGTTGGCGGGAATTGCGGTTGGAGCAACGGTCATGCTTAACATACTCATAGCTGGGTAATAATCATCATCACTGGATAGATCTAAATTTACCGAAATCGCGATAATTTCGTTTTTTATTGAAATCATGATTGTTGTTTTATGTAAAACAGACCGGCGACTTCGGCTTCGATGAATCCTGTAAGAACATTAGGTCCAGCCATAGCAGCAAACAATTACAGAGCTATTTGGATTTACCTTACTGCTCCGATTCTTGGAGCGTTAATCGGAGCAGGAACATACACGATCGTGAAGCTACCCGAGGAAGACGAAGCACCTAGAGAGAAGAGAAGTTTCCGAAGATAAAAAAGACTTGACTATGTTACTCTGTTTGCATCACCTTATGTGTGTAATATAAATCTCTTAAGCCAGTGATGGTTTTATAAACCTTTTTATCAAAATTGCAATAGTGTTTTAAGTTGTTTGGTTTTTAGCCTCGTACAGATTAAGGAAAACATAACATAAGCAGCTTTGATTTGCTGAGTCTAGTTCAATTTGACGATGAGATCGTTGATCTTATCTTCACGGTTTCCAGTATCTCCTCCTTCACTGAAAACCTGTTTCTTTCCGTGCAAAACACCGGCTTCGGGCCTGTTGAGTTTCAATGGTCCCAAGAATCTCATAACTTCTCTGAAATGATCACCAACTCTTACTATTTCATTCACAAGGTCTTCTATACCAAAGATGTTGTGTTCTCCTAGAGCCTACAGTAACACAAGTGTTGGAATGATTAAGAACACGACGGTCATTATCCGGAATAATCTCTCTAATACTTGAAGAATTGGAAATGTTACCTGTTCGATTATGTTGTTGTCGGTAAGAGGAACAGGATTCCCTTCTATGATTGTGTATCCCTTTTTGTATATGAGGTCCTTCACGCTCTTAATACTCGGGTAACTTCAAGCAAGAAATTAAAAACATTGGTCAGCTCATAAGAGAATCAAGCAATGAAAGAGGATTTGTTCACATAAAACAAGGAAGAATTAGAAGAGGGTTCTATTCCGGTACCCGTAAGTGACGTAAGGCTGCACTTTCAGAAGCTTATCGAACAAACCATCAGTTGCTTTAGCAAATACACCAGTAAAATGGCTCCTTAGTCGTAAACTGTTAAGAACCTTCTTGGTTTTTGGGCACATATCATTCTTGCTGGTTCACCGAAAAGAGAAGAAATGAGAAAACTTGGCAGAGCCAAAGATCAAATTCAAACGGAGAAAATAAAAACCATCGGAGAATATCAATTACCCTTGTATACGTATGATGAAAACAAGGTTTGATTTTACTGGTGGAGGCAAAGACTTTGGCCTCTTAACCCTCTGCTTCATCCGAATAAGATCTACTTCCTAAGAAGTAACAAAGAAGAAAGATGGACTATTAGCAAAAACAAAAGCACAACCTTATAAACTAGAAAGAAATCTCAAAGGAGTAGCACATGTAAATCAGTTACAGTCTAAGAGACGCTGACAAAAAATCTAATTCAAAAAACTTCAACACCACATAAAGCAATGACAAGCCATAGATATGCAGATATTAGTCAAATGCAGAAACTTAAAACTTCAAAGTGTATAACTTCTAATTTAGTTCAAAGACTAGATTCAGCCAAACATGTATCAATTCATGGACTACAAAAACAAGTCTAGAAGCAAAATCAGAAACTGAGCTCAAAAACAATGAACAGTGACTAAAAAGTGTAAGCAAAGATCTAACAGAGCCTAATAAGTACCTTAGCCCTGAACTCAAGGACGAAATCTTCAGGTCGTTTGATATCAGAAACTTTCTTCTTCTTCTTACTGAAATTTCCCAACTCAAGTTGCTTCTTCCTGATAAAAGCAAGCTCATCTCTCTTCTTCCTCTTCTTCAATATCACCTCAGGTATGTAATCCAAAACCTTAGCAGCTTCTCCTTCAACCATTCTCTCAACACTCTCTTCCTACCAAAAACAAAACACATCTCTCAGATTCTTATACACAAAAAAACAAACTTTAGTGAAACCAAAGCCTTAATATCTTCAAATTTCACAACTTTAGCGAAACCCATGAATCAAAAATGAAGATTAATACCGATTTCTCATCGATTCCTAGAAACAAACAGAAAGGAACACGAAGAACAAGAGCAATAAGGAGAGATGGACAACGAACTTACCGGAGGCGAGGAAGCAATTAAACCATTAGCTCCTTCTTCAGCCATTAGAGAAGCAGATAAAATTACCGGAGACGACGACTGACGAAATCGGAAGTTCTACGGCGGCAAAATCGTAGTTCGCTGCAATGGAAGAGAATCAGAAACTAGGGTTTATCAAGTTAAAGTCTCTTTTTGTCTATTTACAACTTTGCCATCAGACCTAATTACGGTCCAGGCCAGATCACTATATGGGCTTATGGGCCTAATTGAGTTTAGCCCATTCTCTATGACATTAGAGCATGTTGAGGGATGGGCTTTGTTAGTGTGGTTAAAAACGCAACTCTAATAAGATTGATACTTGTATATGTTTTGTTGCACTAGAATCATGTGAATGTAAGCCACAAGGCATAAGTGATCTTAGGTTTATCAAATATAACCAAATCATTTCTACCAAAATCTGATTTTTTTCCATATAAAACCATATCATTTGGAAAAAGATGTTCTCGATAGCTTGAATACAAATCATTCCAAATGCTAAGTTGAATACATCCTCTTAAACTCTTAATTTTTTTTAGAAATCCAAGTATTTGTTTTCTTGAGCCATTGTTTTGTTTTGTATACTCTATTCAAAATAATGTCACCCATCAATGATATTCAACCACAGACAAATATTTGTAGACGGCAAAGCTCTTTATGAGTGATCAAATCAATTAGAGGGTCATTTTTATTACTAATTAATGTAGCTTTATATGAACTTAGGATGTATTATTATTCATGGACATTTTCTTTTTATATTTTGCTTTCTTTTTTTTGTTATTAAAGAATGAGAAGGTGGTCCATATATTTTTGGTTTGGAGGTTGAACCGACAAGGTAATCTAGGAGGAGATATATTGTCGAAATTGATTAGATAAAGCAAAACAAATACAAAAATGCATCACCTCATAAGTCACTACGATGAAAGCAAAAAATGTACTTTTTAAATTAAAGGTGTATGAGTTAATTTCCCAGCAGATGCTTTTGATTTAAAAGAAATCAATTTTGGTGAATCATGATAAGATCACATTTGGATGTATTGAAAATTGAAGCGGTACGACTATTTCGTATAATTTGATTGATTGTATCCGTGGATATAAAAAATTCAAATGCATTTGATTTATTAAGTGAGGTTCTACTATACGTTTTTAAATAAAAATGATCATGGCATGCATGTCTGAAGACAAAATTTTAATTAGTTCATAACCACTCATATATAAAATATAATACATATAAACCACAAATACAACTTTCTTTGTTGGATAACCCACAAGTAGACTTGAAAAACAAAAAGAACTGGTTAAACAGTTTAGTTGACTTATACCAATGGTGCATGGTTTTGTAAGCTAACCAATATTAATATAAAATAACCATAAACAATGATTAATGATATCTTTTACGTGAGATGGATGTATGGTTTTCAGTTTTGGACATTCAACCGAAAACGAAAAAATGGATTAAAATTTAGAAATGAAAGTGATTGTCGGGGAGATTTGATTGGCTTAATAATTCTTGTCCAAATTGCTAACTTACCTAACACTTAAACAAATAAAGACAGCATCTTATTTAGGGTTTTGAATCAAACATCTCACCTAAACCCTAACAAATGAACATACGGTTGCATATACTTATAATTCTACAAAAAAACATTGATAATGAAAAGGGACAAACTCATTTGATTAAGATAGAGCTACTTATTGCATTCATTACATTTCCAATATAGTATAACATGAAATCATGAACACTCATTATATATGCTCCCAAATAAAACAATAATTCATCTAATTATAACATTTAACATTTTTCCCTTTTTAAAGTGACCACTACTATACAATTACATGTGTGAGCTCTGTAGCTATAGGTCAGATTGCACACATCAAAAGTGTCCTTTTTTTCTTTAAACATCATTCAGTTTTCTTGAAAAAAGGTCACATGTCCGTCCAGTTCCATAAATAGAACTCACACTCCACTTCCCACGACCACATCACTTCACATCTATATATCCAATTTCTACTTTCCTTCTCTTTAGATAAATATTCTCTCTAGGCTATAGACAACACAAAAAATATTACATGGATTCATCCACCAAAATAGATCATCAAGAAATGTTAAAATTAATCAAGAAACGAAGTCATCAAGATCTTGAGTTAGGTTTGACTCTTTTGCCACGTGGCACGGCCTCATCGGAGCTAAATCTCATCGATTCTTTCAAGAAAAGCTCCTCATCGAGTTCTAATCATCAAGAGCATTTGGAAGATCCAAGAGTGTTCTCATGCAATTATTGTCAAAGAAAGTTTTATAGCTCACAAGCTTTAGGCGGCCATCAAAACGCTCACAAACGCGAACGCACTTTAGCCAAACGCGGACACTACTACAAGATGAGTCTCTCTTCCCCTTCTCATTCATCAGCGTTTGCGTTTGGACGCGGTTCAATCAGTAGATTCGCAAGCATGGCCTCGTTACCGTTACATGGCTCGGGGAGTTATAGGTCAACGTTAGGGATTCAAGCTCATTCAACGATTCATAAACCCTTTTTAGGACAAACAAAGAGTTTAAGTCATGTTTTCAAACAGAGCATTGACCAAAAACCGATAATCGGAAAGATGTTGCCGGAGAAATTTCATCTTGAAGTTACCGGTGGTAACAATATTAACATTATTGCTTCTTCTAAGTTGGAAAAGTTTGGATATTTCAAGAGCAAGCAAGAAGATCATAATCAGTTTAAGAAGATTGACTTGACTCTTAAGCTATGATGATCTCTCAACTGTCATCTTCTTTGTTAGTCTTTTTCTTATAACTTTTTTGTTTGTTTACAAACCTTTGATTCTTATCTTTGTTTGATATAGCGATTGACTGCAAGATGTACTGTTAGAGTTTCATTAATTAAGTTGTACTCTCTTTTTCTAAATATATGTTGGTGTATTCAATATTTGAGGTCTATTTTAAGTCTATGTAGTACAATACTCAAAACTATTAAATTATTGGATTATATATGGAGAAAATGATAGCTATTCCAAATATTTTTGGACCGGTGTAATTATTATAATCACAAAATATGTGCATCACATGTATAACATATGTTGATATATTAAAATTCAAGTGAAATTGACTCTACATAACAAAAAACAATTATCAGAAAAATGATGGCATTACAAATTATTGTGGACTATTAAAGTTCAAGTGAAATTGACTCTACATAACAAAAAAAAAATTATCAGAAAAATAATGGCATTACAAATTATTGTGGACTATAGTAACTAAAAGAAACAAAATATGTCCTACGTTATACGCATTATTGCCCACTAGTTTGTCACCGATTCAATATGAAAATATTTCTTTCTGTATAATTCATGTATATAGTTTCTTTTAACAAAAAATAATCTATAGTCGTTGAATAACAAAGACAAAAATACATTTGTAGTGTGTATTGTGTAGCGGAGGATTTTAATAGCAAATGACAAAAATAAATTTCTTAAAGAAAGATAAACAAATAGAGTGGATACAATGTAATTATCGAAGAGAGGTCCTACGTGTAGTTAAAAGAAACAGACATTAATCTACAAGTGAAGAGTCCATCGTCAGAGGTTGTTTGCTTTTAATTTTATAGCCATGCGACTATCAAAGTTGAATTTAGATGGTCCTTAATTTAATCTTGTCACATCGCTTTTATTATTTCACCATTACACAAAATAAAATTTACCATTACCATATTGAATCGATTAGCATGGAGAAAATAATATTGCATATACGTAACTCTTACAATAATTACATTTGTTACTTTCACATTTCACTATTTCAAGTTTTTGTAATGATGTGGCCATGTGAGTGAGAAGGATGTATTAGTGAAAATTAATTATTATATTGGATTTAGTGAATTATAAGCCAAAGATTCTGTGAATTTTGCTTTCCGTGGGTCCGTATCAAGTTGATGTTTACATCAAAGTTATAATTAATCCTATAATGCTAATCATTGCAATAAACAATCCATATTTTCCACAAATCAAGATGTTAACGATGCGGAAATCATGTAGTTATGCACCATAATTACCTCACTAATCCCCCACATTATCCTAATATGTCACATCGATTAAGATTTTTATCAAGATAGCAAAATCATATTTCATAGTGGAAAAAGATCCAAAAAATCCTGTAGATAATGACGTTTTCATTTTAGCTACTAAATTGCCCCTTTTTACATATGATTACTAAATTGGTCAATATCTTTCACCAAACGTTTATTCACTACGCATAGAGAAAATAAAAAACAGAAAAAAGAAATATATCCAAACTAAAAAAGAAAGTTACACGGATATAGCTGGCTTGTCCCTTTAACTTTTGGTGTTTCACAGTAACTCAACACTAGTGAATTAAAAAACTATAAAGTTAAAAAAGTTAGTAAGCACTACACAAATTATGGAGTTGCTCCTATGTTACGGAACACTAGAATTGATTTGAAAGTTACCAATTAGATAGCAAGTTCCTAAGGTGGAAACAAAATTACCCAAGAAGTCATCATTTTACTAAACTTCACTTTCTAAATCACTTTCATTCTCCATTTCTGGTTATAAAAACAGACCAAACAAGAAACACCACAAAAAAATGTGAACATGTGTAACTGAAATAATGTGAATATGAGTAGTGTTTACACAATCTTCAAGCTAAGAATCCAGTCTACAAAAATTCTACAACTGAATTTATTTAAGCAAATGTAAATAAGAGAGAGTCATACTCACATACAGACTGCAATTCAGGAATCCAATTGTGGAAAGCCAAAAGATTCTTATTTGCAGGCCGATCACCGATGTCTATTTTTGCTCGACATAAGATTTAACGCTCTCCATCCATCGAACGTACTCGCCTTTACCTTTGTTCTTCATATACTTGTGTAAGAAAACAGCAAAGCCGTCGCTTATACCTCTTTCCTCTAAAAATTGATAAAGAGCGTCTTGAAGGTTATCATCCAATTCCCTGTAATTACCAAAACCAGAGACAAACACAATAACTTAACCTTTCATAGTAAACCCTCTATCTCAAATTCAATGTTCAAGAAAAGAATCAAGTCACCGTACTCGAATTCTGGTCCATCATAGGAAGACGGTAGATTCTTGTTGCTTTTACGAATGCAGAGTTTCGATATCTCTATGGTATCCGGCCAAGCAGAACACATGATCTCTAATTTTTCACCAGAACCATCCTTAGAGATGTTGACAACAAAAGTGATGTGAAGAATGTATTCAGGTTCCGTCTTGGTAGATTTCGACGTAGGAACTGATTTATCGAACATGGTTGCTTCGATTTTGATGTCTTCTTTCTCCCCAAATTTCCTTCTTAAGCTAATCCATTGCTCTCCAGGGCGTTCATCGATAGCAAATGGACCGAAACTGCTAGGAGGCTACGAATTCGTATAACCAAAGTGCTCGAAATTAGCCAAATATAAGAACTTTATGCATCTTTTCAAATCCCAAAACGAGAGAGATCACTTCAGAGAATGTAAACATTTCTTCATTATTCATCCAAAAGATTTACAAATTGTATCAGTCTATGTTCTGCAGATCAACATTTGTAAGATTCCTATGCCAAAAGATCAAATCTTCTACTAGGCTATTCCCAAAATCAGATTCCAACAAGGCTTAAAGTTTCTAACTTTTTACCAAATGATCAAAAAGTTTACAAATTGTAACAACCTAAGTTTCACAGATTAACATTTCTATAATTCCCATACCAAAACATCAAATCTTCTATTAGACTATTCCAAAAATCAGATTCCAACAAGTACTAAAGTTTCTAGCTTTTTATCAAAAAAATCGTATACCTGAAATGGAGGCGAGTGATCAAGTTCATACTCAATCTCATTACGGATTAGTCTCAAAATGTTTCCTTGAAAAGCAGATTTCTGCATTTCCGATACGTAACTCCCCGAGCTTAAACATCTACGGCTAATCAAAAAATCACGATTTTGATTTATGGGTAAACCAATTTTAGGATTCCGATTCACAATCGAAGGAGCAGAACATGAAAACACAGATCTTCTCAGACATCTCACTAATCTAGCCATTCACAGGGATGATGAACAAAAATGACAAAAAGATTTGGGTTTTTCCTCTAGGGTTTAACCATATTAAAATCAAGGTGGCCCTTTTGTATAAATTTATAAAACTTCAAGACCTTTTTTGTAATTAACCCAAACTTAGAGGAACAAAATGGAAATAATGTTTTTTTTTTGGCGGTAAATAAGATTCTCCCGCCCATCTCTAACCAATTAGGTTTCCTCTGTTTCAGTTTTTTTTTCTTTTTCTCATTGACGCTTCAATGGCGACGGATTACGAGCGCAAGAGATTAGAGAACATAAAACGAAACAATGATTTATTGGCATCTCTCAATGTTCATGCAACAGCTTCTCTTCTCTCCTCTGCAACAAAACGATCTCGAGACGACGAATCATCAAAACCATCGAAAACGAAGAAGTTTACAAAGAAGAAGAAACCAGAAGAGCCCCTTGTAATTCGTCAGTCACTACGTACAAGAGGCAAAAATCCAGATTCTAAAGGCTTACCTGATGGGTTTTCAGACAAACGTAAAGTTGTTTCTTTTCGTAGGAACGAATCTGTTCGTGTGTTGGGTCCTTTGTCTTTTGGTGAGGTTTATGAAGGAGAAGGTTGTTCTTATTCGGATTTGGTTGATTCTATAGAAAAAACTGGGAATGTTGTTGAGATTGGTGATGATGTTGTTAATGAAAGGATTGATTTTGAAGGTGGGTTTGATAAAGTACCTTTGAGGTTAGAAGAGGAGAATGTTGGTCGTGTTGTCCCTGAGAGGATTTTGGTTGTAAAGTTTTTACCTTTAGAGAGTTTAAGAATGGTTATTGCAGGAGATAAAAGTGGGAATGTTGGGTTTTGGAATTTGGATTGTGATGATAATGATGAAAATGATGGGATTTATCTGTTTCGTCCTCACATTGCTCCTGTTTCATCTCTTGTCTTTCAACAAAACTCTTTCTCAAAGGTAAAGATTTTTGAATTAAAAGGAATGATCTTTGATCTTGAAACTTTGTTATAGTTATTGATTGGTGTGTGTGTGTTTTGTGGCAGGTGATTAGTAGTAGCTATGATGGTCTAATTAGGATGATGGATGTTGAAAAGATGGTTTTTGATCTTGTTTATTCGGGAGATGAGGACGAGGCGATATTTTCGCTTTCGCAGAGACCGAATGATGAGCAAAGTTTATATTTTGGCGAAGGAAACGGAATGTTTAAAGTATGGGATATTCGAGCAGGGAAGTCGTCTTTCGAATGGGATTTACATGAAAAAAGGATAAACACTATAGACTTTAACCCGCAAAATCCGCATGTTATGGCGACAAGTTCGACTGATGGAACTGCTTGCCTTTGGGATTTGAGAAGCATGGGAGCGAAAAAACCGAAAACTTTGAAGATTGTTAATCATGCTAAGGCTGTTCATTCTGCTTATTTTTCACCTTCTGGCCTTATGTTTGCAACTACAAGGTATATATGAAATGTGATTCTTATATTTCTACTTGTTATGTTCAGTCTTTGGTGTTTGTTAAACTCTTGTGTTGTTTTTCCTTGTAGTCCTGACAACTATATCGGTATACATAGCGGCGCCAATGTTGAAGATACTAACATGATATATCATATTAATAGCACCAACAGGTGGATCTCTAGTTTCAGGTATGCTCCAACATACTTAGCTCTCAGTTGCAATACACTTTTGTAAGGAGTTATTGTTATTAGTCGATAAGCGATACAGTTAGTGTAATGCTGATTTCGGTTTTTGTTTGCAGGGGAGTATGGGGATGGGATGATTCATACATTTTTGTTGGAAATCTGGCGAAAAGAATTGATGTGATCGCTCCGAAACTAAGGCGAACAGTGATGGAACTCCATGACCCTTTGATGAAAGCTATTCCATGTAGGATCCATTGTCATCCTCTTAATGTTGGGATGCTTGGAGGAGCTACAGCTGGAGGACAAGTCTATGTTTGGACACCAAAGTAGCATACTTTACCATGAAGTGTTGTGTTGTTTTGTTTTGTCTCACAGAAATGTAGGAAGATCCTTGTGATCTGTTTGGTTGTTACTAAAGCTGTGACAACAAATGAAAGCAAAATGAAAGAATTTCATCAACTATTCCATGAGTTCCAACAGAAATAACTTAGAGAAGACAACAGAAGTTTTCTTTCTAATCATCTCAATGAGGTCCTAGGGAATCTACATTTGCTCAATTCTCGTCTGGTTTCTGTACATTACTCTTCTGATCTGTTCTCGGTTTCGATTCTTCTTTTGAGGGGAGTTTAGTAGATTGATGATCTTCTTGAGTTTTGGTTTGAGCATTCCCTGAAGGTTTCTTTGTTACCAAAACAATCTCTTTTATCGTCTCTTCGATTTTTCCAAGTCTCTCTTTCATCGCCATTAGCTCTTCTTGAGACTTGGTTGCTGCTTCTTCTTCTAACGCCTTTCGCTCAGCTTCTTCTTTCTCTTTCTTCTCTTCTTCTTCCCGTTTCTTCTTTCCAAGTTCCTGAGTATAAATCCAATATCATGAGTCAAATTCTCAGAAGATGACCATGAAAGACAAACATTAAGATATGACTCAAATCTCTTCGTAATCTCATATCAGTTTGATAACGAACAAGAACAACGATAACTTACTGCGTCCATGATCCTCATTTTACGCCGAGCATACTGAGCAACCAGATACACAGCTGTTACAAGATAAGCAATCAGCCATTTGAAACAAATAACATTATGATCGTTGACGGAAACATTGAGCAGAACACACTTAAAGAGAGACATTTGAAGGGAATGAACTGCAATTACCTACAGATGGCAAGCAGACGATAATGAATTGCACCACATGCCAATCCAACCTAAGACAAACCAAAACCCATATGAGGACATACTTCAATATAAACCAGCACAAGAACTAAACTTAATTGAGAGAGAGAGAGAGAGTTTCAGTATTCCACACTTCTAACTTCTGAGGTTATGTGACATTACTAAGCCTAGGTGTTACCTCAAAGTCTCCTTTACTTGGGATCTTAATGGACTTTTTTTTCAACGTCAAGAGATCTCAAGCTATCTAGTAAATGGAAAGGTAGAGTCTTTCCATATTTTAGGGCTTAATGAAGCATGAATCAAACCTAAATCTTCCAAAATACCAATCAAGCCTTATACAAAGCAAACCCATAATGAGAACATACTTCAATACAAACCAGCACAAGAACTCAATTTACTTGAGAGAGATAGTTTCAGAAAACCAACTGAAAAACGAATTGAGAGAGATGCTTTCAGCCTAGAGAAGCTAACATTCCAGAGTTCTAAGTTCCATATGTATTGCCTAGGTTTTACCTCAAAATCTCCTTCACTTGGGATTAAAATGGACCTTTTTCAACACCAAGAGATCTCAAAATCGAGACTTTTTCATGATTTAGGGTTTACTGAAGCAAGAATCAAACCCAGAATCAACACAAATTCGAGAATTCAAAAACCCTTAAACCCCAGAATCTCAATTCCAGAAAAATTACCCAAATTTGTTCTTCTTCGGTGGTTCAGTGAACAAGATCTTCGCAGCGGTAACGAAATCGAGCTTATCGAGTTTCTTATACGTCTCATCGTAGCGAGAAACACTAGATTCAGCCTCGTTGTTGTATTGAACAACGCTAGATTCCGTCTTCTCGAGTTTGCTCCCACCATTCTCTCTTCCTTTGGTGCAGAGACGTCGGATCCTGTAATGCTTCAACCGGGTCGAGAATCCGACCCACGAGTCTCTGCCGCGAAGCATCCTGATTTCTCTCCTGCGACGGCTACACTACGACGACTCGCGCATTTTCCACAGAAATGAGCTTTCAAAACGCAGCGTTTAAAGCTATTTGGATTTCCGGGTTAACCGGATCGTACCGGGTCTCAGGTTATGGTTTGATCACACCCACTGGTTTGACTTTCTAAGGCATGTTAGTGTTAATAAACAAACTTAGCAAGTAATTACACACTTTAATCAAAGAGGTTATGGACAACACTTTTGTCACTAGAAATTCCAACGATGATTGCTACTGCTTCTGGCGACTGTTTTCACTGGTTAGGACGACACTTTTCCTTTCACCACCGTAACATTTATCTTCGTCGACCTTCTAATTTCTTGTCGCTCAAAGAAAAACAATGAACCGCTCTTTCCTTGTATCTTATTTTTTCTTGAATTAAGCTTGACACACATTACTTTCTACCAGGAAGATAATCTATGGCAAATAAATGAAAGAGAACTCCGCAAATTTAGTATTCAATAAAAAGCTTACGCAGTTATTAAACGCCAACATCAACTACCAACAAGCCCAAATCAAAGAAAAGAGTTTTACAACAATAGGAATCGAGAGTCAATTCAAAAACAGGTAAAATAAAAGCATATATATATATATATATATATATATATATATATTCATCCTCACATGATGTTCTGCCAGATTAAGCTTGGTTCGAAAAACCTGCAACATAAGAAAAACAAACCTACAACATGTTAAGAAAAACGTCCAATTAAGATATCTATCAACGCATAGGTGTATATATAGAGGATGAAAAAACATTACATCTCTTTCATTTCCTTCTCAGCGTTGCCTAGTTGGGAATAAACCGTTGCCTAGTTGCTTCGTCCTCCCATTCAATTCTTGGCATCATTTCCTTCTCAGCGCTTATGACAAGATTATGTCCCTTGGCACTCTCAGAATTGACAGGAAGTTTTGTCAAACGTGGACAGCTTCTTAATTTGATCTCCCTCAACTCAGGTAAGGGCAACGGATCCCAGTATATGCTCCTCAGTTTATCCAAACCTTCTAAAGCGAGGAACTCTAGTCTTTTAAAAGGAACAACAATAATCGGAGGAGCTTTCTCTTTGCTTATAATTTCTTCTATGTCTCTAGACCGTACTACTCGTAGCGTAGTAAGCACGGGAGCAAATAACAGCCATGTCAATTCTCTTAAGCCATTACAACCATCTAACCTCACTTCATTGAGGTTTCTGAAGAATGCATCGCCTAAAGTCGCACTCACAGCGATCATCGCCTCACCTCCTCTGGCATTATGGTCATTCGCCATTTCCGGTATATAAGAGTCTTGTACATCAAGACAGCAAAGGCTACTAGAGAGTGATGTGATAGATACAGACGACAATAGAGCACAATACTGAAGGTAGAAACCTTGAGTACACCTCGCCAGCTTGGGACTGCTTAGAAATTGTTCCACAACATCCTCATCTTGCAGAGTGATGGTTAAGATCTCTAAATGCTCCAGTAGTTGCAACTCCTCCACAAGGCTGCTATTTGCACGGAAACCAGAATCACACAATCTCAATTCTTGGATGTTCACTAGATCTGAGATTCTTGTGATATCTTTGAGCATATGTGTATGCTCCAAATTCAAGTAAGTCAGTTTTTCTAACTCTGACAAGCCAAGCGGGAGTCGTTTGAGCCCAGTAGACGATAAGTTGAGATACCGCAACGAGGCTAGCTCCGAAATTGCATTTGGCAATATGTTGAGAAGCTCGTTTGACGACAGATCTAAAACCAGTAGGACTGGCAGACAAGAAAAAAATTCAGGTGAGATAGTCTGCAACTTGGTGTCTCGGAGAAGGAGTGTTTTGAGTTTGGGACAGTCAAAAATGCCAGATAGTGTCTTGATGTCATCACCTACGAGTGACACCCTACCCACATCTCTCCAGTTCTTGATATCTGGCAATCTACCTACTTGAGTAAAACTTTCAACAATGAGGTTTTCTTCGTCTTCCTCAGGATGAGAGGCTATATGCAAAGCCAACTTCCGAATGAGTTTATGCAATACTACCTTATCTCTGGATTCACCAGCCTCATTCAGGAGACTCTTAGCAACCAGAATTCTGATGATATCAAAACCCCGACGCTTTCCATCTATGATTCCTTCACCTATCCAAAGCTCGACCAATTCTTCCTTTCTGATTTCTGTATCTTCAGGAAACAGAGCACAAAATAGGAAGCACAACTTGACTTGTTTGCCCTCTAAAGCATCATAGCTAAGCCTTAACACACGATCAAGGTTTTGAGCGGGATTCAATCGATCAAGGGCATGATGCCATCCCTGTACCGATGTTTGGGACACCATGATCCCACCAACAACTTTTAGTGCTAATGGGTTGCCACCACATTTATCAACAATTATTCTTGCAATTCTATGGATCTCTGGATCACTTTGCAAGGTGGTTTCCCCAACATTTTTGCGAAACAATTCCCATGCGTCATCTTCTTCCAAAGGACCGACTTCAATGGAGGCATCAGCTTCCATAACCTCACATACGCTCCTTGACCGACTGGTGATTACTATTTTGCATCCATTTTCCATGGTTGGTAACGGGATTCCGATTTCCATTAAATCCAATCTTTCCCAGAGATCATCCAACACCAGCAAAAATCTCTTTCCTCGAAGGCTACTGTATATGCTTTTTGCCTTTTCGGACGACGATTTCCGGCCCCATTCATCGTTGTAGAGGAATAGAAGCCTGCCAATATCGTATTGAATTCTATGAACATGTACCCTATTAGAGACGACGATCCAGAGCACAGTATCGAAAGGAGACACCGCTCGTACAGAGATTTCATTGTAGAGTCGGTAAATGAGCGTAGTCTTACCGCTTCCCCCCATTCCATATATACCTAACACCCCAACTTCATCTTCCATGAGCGAACGATGTGTCCTTTCAAACGTGTTATCTAGACCTACCAAGACGGGTGCCACTACCTGAGTAGACATAACTCTCCCTGACACCACATCGAACAGTCCTTTTTCAATATGTTCTTCAACATAGATCAACAGCCTGTAGACTTTTTTACCATACTCATAGCTCGATTTGAAACTCTTGGAGCAAAATCCATTGAAACACAACCTGTTTCTTTCAACTTCCGCACCATACAAGACTTCATAGGCTTCTTGTGTCAACCTTTCAACCCATGTAATCCACACTTGGGCTTCAGCTAGTCGTCCGTAACCTCTACTTTCTTCTCTCCCAATCCTTCTGAGTATGTCATCTCGCATTGACTCCAACTGGTTAACCTCGTCCTCCAGAGAGCGTAGATTTTTCTCGAGGTCTAAAATGTAATGTTTATATACATTACAGTCCACCTGAGAGACCTGAATCTGACAGGAAATACAACATCCCATAGAGACACGAGGATGCTGATCAAGTACACGAAGAAAAGAGCAGCTAAAGTTTTCTTTTCTTGTTTAAAATTGGACGATCAAGAGCAACTGAGCCAAGAACAGATATGAGCACAAGTATTGGACGCAATTAGCAAAGATTTGCAAAATGATTTTTTGATACGAAGCACTCAGGATGGCTAAAATGTTTCCACAGCAGAAAAAGGGTTAGGCTCGTACGTTATTGGTTGGTTCTTGAAAATATTTAGCAAAGACCATCAGAAAAAAAGAAAGAGAAGAAGCACTAGGGTCGACGTGATTGGTTGGTTCTTCGCCACAGAGATCGGAGGAGATTAGCAATGCATAAAGAAGCACAAAGAAAAATAAACAAATAGAAATATGAAAGCACAAAGAAGTATAAGAAATGAAGCAAGAGGCCCAAGGTGATTGGTTAGTTCTTCGTCACTAGGGTCGGATGAATTTTTTATGTTTTGGTTGACTAGATCGGATGACATTAGCACTGCTAAACTACTAAGGAATCAGAAAGAATTATTAAAAGAAGAACTAAGAAAGCACAAAGAAATATAAGAAAAGAAACAAGAGCCGAACATGATTGGTTGGTTCTTCGTCACGGACATTGGATGCAATTTTGTATGTTTTGGTTGACTCGATCAGATGTGATTAGCACTACTAAGCTACTACGTAGAGACAAAGAATGATTAAAAGAAGAAATAAGAAAACACAAAGAAATATAAGAAAAGTAGCATTGGTCGAACGTGATTGGGTGTTTCTTGGCCAGTAGGATGGATTAGAGTAGCAATCACCCAAGAACAACAAGATGTAAAAATGTTCTCAACTGATGCAGAATCTTCTACTCATCTTTAAATCATTTCATTGACTGGAGAATTGTCAAAACTTTTGTTTTGCCTTGCAATACTATGGGAGGGTGTATCGGTATTCCCGTGCAAGGAGCAATGTCTTGTGATAATTCGTTGACATTTATCGCAAGTTGTCTATGCGGTGACAAAAACTTCGTTCTCAACCTCCAAAATCATGTCAAGACTCTTAGATCAGATCTCGAAGAAGTCAAGGCCCGTCGTGAAGATTTGTTACGCAGGGTTAAAGTGGAGGAGATCAAAGGCCTGAAACGGCGTGCTGAAGTCCGACTATGGCTTTCAAATGTCCGAAAGATTGTCCTCCAAGTTGAAGACAAGCTTAAAGACGCAGAGGCTGAAATCCAGAAGCTGTGCATTTGTGGATACTGTTCCATGAACTATTGTTCGAGCTATAGTTATAGTGTTGACGTTTGGTCCATGTCGGTGGATGTTCAAAAATTATACTCTAGATGGAACGATTTCAAAGTAGTGGCTGAAAGCTATGTCATAACGAAAGTGGAGGGGATAGCTATCGACCCGGCAATTTCCCAGAGGACAATGGTGGAGAGCACGTGGGACATTCTCATGGAAGACGGAGTAGGTTTCCTTGGACTATTTGGGATACCAGGAGTTGGAAAGACCACTCTCCTTTCTCAGATCAACAACGAGTTCCTTAATAGAGAGAATGATTTTTATGTGGTGATTAGGGTAGTGGTGCCTAAGGACCAAAAGATCCCGAGGATTCAAGAAGAGATCGGAAGACGTTTGGAAATCTATGATGAGGAGGAATGGATACAAAAGTCAGAAAACGACAAGGCATTTGATATCAACAGGGCCTTAAGGGACAAGAGATACGCGTTGCTATTGGATGACATGTTGGTTAAAGTGGACATAAGAAAGATAGGAGTTCCAGCCCCAGATGCGAAAAACAGAAGCAAAATAGCATTCACCACTCGACGTAGAGAAGTTTGCTTACACATGGCGGTTGATGATCAAAAGGAGGTTACACGTTTGGATGATGAAGCTGCATGGGATTTGTTTCTAGATAAAGTGGGAGAAGATATAGTAAGAGGGAACCCAGACATTTCTGCATTTGCAAGAATAATCTGTGAAAAATGCTGTGGCTTGCCAGTTGTAATAAATGCCGTTGGCCAAACCATGGCACTCAAGAACACAGTAGAGGAATGGCAAGATGCTACTAACTCCTTGACTGCAATCATCACAAAGTTATCAAGTGAAGAGAGTTCATCTCTTGCTGAGTTCTCTAGTGAGGAAGATATAATCCGGGCCATTTTGAAGTTTAGCTACACCAACTTAGCGGATCATAAGGTCAGGCGTTGTTTCCGATACTACGCTTTATTTCCAGAAAATTATGAGATGAGGAAGGAGGACATAATAGAGTATTGGGAATGTGAACGGTTCATAGCCCGTGACCAGGGTCGTCTTGTTTACGATAAACTTGTTGGGGCTTGTTTATTGATGGAGAATGAAGGAAAAGTGAAGATGCACGATATGATTCGTCAAACGGCCCTGTTAGATGCTACTGACATTGAAGAGCCAGAAGGAAGTGTTATGGTAAACACCGATACAACACTGGCTCAAATTCCTGATGATTTGAATTGGAATGTTTTGAAAAGGGTTTCATTCATAAAAAATCAAATCAAGGAGGTATCTAGCAGTCCTTCCTGCCCCAATCTTACAACGTTTCTCCTCCGCAATCAAAGTCTGGAGAATATTTCTGCGGATTTCTTTCTCCAAATGCCGTCTCTACTGGTTTTGGATCTATCTATTAACGAAAGACTTACTCATCTTCCAGCCAACATTTCAAAACTGTGCTCCTTGCAGTATCTTAATTTATCAGGTACTAATATAGAGCTACTACCGGTTGGTCTGAAAGAGCTGAAACTACTGATATATCTGAATTTGGAGCATACTCGTATGCTTCGGAATCTCGTTGGCATATCGGCTTTACTGAAGTTAAGAGTGTTGAGACTACTGGGTTCAAGATTTTGTTCAACCCTCAATTTCATAGAAGAGTTAAAATGCTTGAAGGAGATAAGTGTGCTGACTATCTCTTTAAGCGACGTGGCTGTTCTGAAAAGCGTTTGTGGTTTTAAGGTTTTGGCTAGTCATACTCAAGGTTTGTATATCAAAGACTTAGCAACAGAGGCAGATGTCATATCTATCGCGGAAACCTCAACTAGTCTTCAATACCTCGAAATATTAGACTCTGATATTAAGGAGATAAAGATCAACAAGACCAATATTCCGGAGAGTCCAGCTAGTGCACTCTTCGAGAAGCTATCCGAAGTGAGGTTATGTGATTGTAGTGGTCTAAAGCATTTGACCTGGCTCTTATTTGCTCCAAATCTGGTTAGTCTACATGTCGAACGGGCGAAAGATATTGAAGAAATATTGAGCAACGCGAAAGGTAAAGATGTGATGATAGCGCAACCGGATCTTATTCCATTTAATAAGCTAAAATCGCTTGTCTTTAAAGACTTGCAAGGACTGACAAGTATTTACTGGAGTCCTTTGCCATTCAAGTGTTTGAGGAAGATCTTCGTACAACTATGTCCAAAGCTGAAAAGCCTTCCGATTAACTCTGAGAGCGGAAAGGAGAGTAAACTTGTGATAGATGCAGAGATTGACTGGTTAGAAGATCTTAATTGGGAGGATGTGAAGACAAGGGAACGCTTCTGCTAAATGTTATCAATAGTCATCATGGTTGGTGTTTTCTTTCCTCACAATTTCATTTCTGTCTTCGTTTGCAATTTGGTTTTCACTCATTTCTCTCATTTTCTTGTCTTATACTGTAGTTGTTTCATGATCGGTCTGATAATCTGATTCTTTAAAAGTAAAGATCAATTATGTGCATCATTTAAACGTGACCATGTTTGTTCTTTGGATGTTGTCTTATCTTAGAGTACACGAAACAAAAATGCCTAGGTTTGTTTAGAAATTCAGTAATCTGCAGACTTGGTTCAGCCTAAAGAAGCTAACTTTCCGCACTTCTAAATTCTAAGGTTATGAGACATTACTATTCCCTAGGTTTTACCTCAAAATCTAGTTTACTTAGAAGTTCGAATATAAATGGATTTTTTTCAGAATCAAGAGATCTAAAGTTATCTAGTAAGTGGAAAGACTCAATCTTGAGTCTTTCCATGATTTATGGTTCACTGAAGCATGAATCAAACCTAAATATTCCAAAAACTCAGACTTTGGTCAAGAAATCGAAAACCCAGAATCTCAAATGCAGAAACTTACCCAAATTTATTCTTCTTCGGTGGTTCAGTGAACAAGATCTTCGCAGCGGCATCGTAGCGAGAAACACTAGATTCAGCCTCGTTGTTGTATTGAACAACACTAGATTCCGTCTTCTCGAGTTTTTTCCCACCATTCTCTCCTCCTTTGGTGCAGAGACGTCGGATCCTGAAATGCTTCAACCGGATCGAGAATCCGACCCACGAGCCTCTGCCGCGAAGCATCCTGATTTCTCTCCGGCGACGGCTACACTACGACGACTCGCGCATTTTCCACAGAAATGAGATTTCAAAACGCAGCGTTTAAGCTATTTGGATTTCCGGGTTAACCGGATCGCACCGGGTCTCAGGTTATGGTTTGATCACACCCACTGTGGGCTGCTGACTTGTAATCAAAATCAAGGCTTGTTAATAAACTTAGCACACTTTAATCAAGGGGTTAATTTGCTCACTGCTAAAAAAAAAAAAATAATTGAAAAACTAACCAAAATTAAAATATATGGCTTAGTTATATCCACAAAATGTAGGGTATTTGGTTAGGTTGTTAATTATAGTTTTTTTTCAATGTTATTCAACCCAATTTCCCTTAATCAAATTGATATAGTTTTTTTTTTGGTAAAAAAATTGGTATAGTTTTTCAACAAATATTTAGATTCCTTTATTTTCAATGGTCTCTTTCACTTTGTCTTTTTCCAGCTCTGGAGACTAAATTTGTTAGCTAAGATGTGGACTTTTTTTCCAAATTTAATAACTGTTTTAATTATTATATTATGGCAGGGAAACATTTTTATTTTGAATTTAAACAAGGCTAATTAGTGGTAGGCCTCTAATATTTCTTTTTTCAATATACCAATTTGATTAACCGCATTGAACCGGATCTCAGGTTATGGTTTGATCACACCCACTGGTTTGACTTTGTGGCCACTTAGCAACTAATTACACACTATAATCAAATTGGTGTAGTTTTTTTTTGGTAAAATAATTTTGGTGTAGTTTTTCAACAAATATATAGATTCCTCTTAATTTTCAATTTCTATGGTCTCTTTCACTTTGTATTTTTCTCAGCTCTGGAGACTCTATTCCCTCTGCAATATATTTTAAAATTTTGGCAAGTTTACATTTTCTAAAAACATATTTGTTTCATAAATAATAGAAAGAAAAAAAAAACACTATATAGTCTCGTGAGGGAATAGGGTTTTGTTGCATTGGCAATATGGGTTCGTTAAGGATTGATCATGGTTGTCAGAGAATATGTGATTTGCCTGACGATTTGCTATTGCGGATCTTGCACCTCGTCCCGGCAAAACATGCAGCAAAAACTGCGATATTATCTAAACGATGGCGTTACGTCTAGAAGATGTTTCCTAGACTCACCTTCAAAGACGACCATGTTGGATAAGCTCCAAGATTATTCTAGAAGAAGAGATCCTTAAAGGAATTAGGAATCTCAATAGAAAAAATGAAATTGTCTATTTCCAATAGGTTTAGGAAAAGGAAGTTCTAAACTATATATATATGTAAGATCATCAAGTTGTGTATGTATATAAGAATAAGAACTAAAGGAAGAAGTTCTTAATAAGAAAGAACAATAGAGTTTGTGTTTAGGTTTTGAGAAGAAAGATTTTCCTAAGCATTAATAAAGAGAAGGATTTCTTTATCAAACAAGTTTGTTCTTGCTCACTTTATTTGGTATCAGAGTTGTAGGTTACCAGATTATCAGAGAGGTGTTTAGATTATCAGAAAAGTGTTTTGATTATCAGGATTGATTGATCATCACGAGTCCAAGCTACGGGTGATACTAAACCGGCGGCGAAGGCAAGAGATTCGGTCCCCTCATCAGTACAATGTCCGATGCTCAGCTCAACCAATTACACTGTTTGGTCAATGAGGATGAAAGTTCTACTTCGTGTTCACAAGGTATGGGAGGCGATTGAACCTGGATCGAAAGAAGACGATAAGAACGACCTTGCAACAATTCTTTTGTTCCAGTCTGTCCCGGAGCAGCTTATATTGCAAGTTGGTGATCAAGGCTCACCTAAGGAGATATGGGAAGCCATAAAATCAAGACATCTTGGGACAGAGCGAGTAAAGGAAGCGCGGCTACAAACCCTAATGTCTGATTTTGAACGGTTAAGGATGAAAGAAACGGACACCATCGATTCTTTCGCCGGGAAGATATTGGAGCTAGCTTCTAAGTCTGCATCTTTGGGTCAAAGCCTAGAAGAACCGAAGTTGGTAAAGAAGTTTTTAAACAGTCTACCACGAGCTAAGTATATTCAAATCATCACATCTCTCGAACAAGTGCTTGATTTGAATAGAACCGGATTTGAGGATATTGTTGGGAGGCTCAAAGCCTATGAGGAACGTATACAAGAGGAGGATACACACGAAGCTTAAGGAAATCTTATGTTCTCAAACGCAGAAGGAAGCAATCAAAGGAGGTTTGATAACTCAAAAGGTTTTGGAAGAGGCAGAGGACGTGGTCGTGGTTTCAGAGGAAGAGGACGAGGCAGATTCAACTCGCAAAGCAGAGAAAGGAAGGATAGATCTCAGCTTTTGTGCTTTCGTTGTGAGAAACCTGGACACTTTGCCTCCTCTTGCCCCATAAAGGTTCCAAAGGATCAGGAACTCAACAAAACCGAAACAGAAGAGGCTGATATTGCATTATATATGCATGAAGTTGTGTGTCTAAACGAAGAGAATGTAATCCCCAAGAAGTATGAGACAACCACAAAGGAGGATGGAGTCTGTTACTTGGATAACGGAGCGAGCAATCATATGACAGGAGAAAGGTCATATTTTTCTAAGCTAAATGAGAGAATCAAAGGAACGGTTCGATTTGGGGATGGATCTTGCATTAGCATCGGAGGAAAGGGTTCAATTCTCTTTGAAGGAAAGACTGGTGAACAAAGAGTTGTAACAGATATCTACTTCATTCCTGAGTTAAAGAGTAACATTCTTAGCCTTGGACAAGCGACGGAGCATGGCTGCGATGTGAGAATGAAGTCAGACTATCTCACACTACGAGACCCTCTCGGACGTCTCCTAGCTAAGGTAACACGATCACCAAACCGTCTTTATAAAATCAACCTCAAGATAGGGAAACCAGCTTGTTTACTCTCAAAGATTGATGAAGAGACGTGGAAGTGGCATGCAAGGCTTGGTCATGTGAGTTTTGGAACCATAAAATCGATGGAGACACACGAGATGGTTCATGGTCTGTCCAAAATCAGTGGGGAAAAGCAGGTTTGCGAGTCATACTTGGTTAGTCGTGATGTGTTTTTCAACAAGAAGAGAATTTGGAATTGGAAGGGAGCAGAAGAAGATGGCCGAGAACCAGGGATGTTTCAGATGACATGGGGAAGTATAATTGATGATGGAGCTAGACCGGTCACGATCGAAACTCAAATGGAAGAGTACGATGGAGCTGGAGCAGGACCGGTCACGATCGAACCAGGACCGAGCGGTCCTCCCTCAAGACAGGTCGATCCTCACAGAGCAAAGGCTCTGGCTTCTGGATCTTCTGGATCGACCGAACCGACCTCAAGACAGGTCGATCCTCACAGAGCAAAAGCTCTGGCTTCTGGATCTTCTGGATCGACCAAACCGACCTCAAGACCGGTCGATCCTCACGCCCGTGCAAACAGAGCAGAGGCTCTGGTATTGGGACCGATCGGTCCATCTCCCAGACCGGTCGATCCCTATGCTGAAACAGAGACACAAGACAATCTTCAAGAAGGACCTCAAAGATCGAATCGACAAACATCACGACCAAAACACCTGGATGATTTCGTACTTCTAGCTAACGTAGAATGTGAGTTGCTTCTCCTATCTCTCAACGATGAACCGGCTAATTTCCAAGAAGCTAAGGACATGCTAGTATGGACAATTGCATGTTCAGAGGAGATAGACTCAATCAACAAGAACGGGACTTGGCGTTTGGTAGACAAACCGGCTGAAGTTAAAGTTATTGGTCTCAAATGGGTCTTTAAGATTAAAAGGAATGCAAGTGGAACTATAAACAAGCATAAAGCTAGACTTGTTGCAAAAGGATACGTGCAACAAGCAGGGATTGATTTCGAGGAAGTTTTTGCTCCAGTTGCGAGAATTGAGACCATTAGGCTTTTGATTGGTTTGGCTGCCTCACATGGATGGGAAATCCACCATCTAGACGTCAAAACCGCCTTCGTACATGGAGAATTGAATGAAGAGGTATATGTGTCTCAACCCGAGGGATTTGAAAAGAAGGGAGAAGAGCACAAGGTTTTCAAACTCTCTAAGGCTTTATACGGTTTGAGACAAGCTCCTAGAGCTTGGAACACAAAGCTCGATCAGATTTTAAAAGGTTTAAGGTTCAAGAAGTGTTCAAAGGAGAGTTCTGTTTACCGAAAGGAAGAAAAAGGTCAGCTTCTTGTTGTTGCAATTTACGTAGATGATTTGTTTGTAACGGGAAACTCAATTCAAGTCATCAAGGACTTCAAAACGGATATGTCAACAAACTTTGAGATGTCTGATCTTGGTAAGCTCACGTATTATCTTGGGATTGAGGTAAAACAGAGTAAGGAAGGAGTTGAGATAAAGCAGGAAGCTTATGCACGCCGGATTCTAAAGGAAGCATAGATGGATACATGTAATCCGACATGTACACCAATGGAGTTTGGCTTGAAGATGTCTAAAGCTGAACACGAATATGAGATAGATGCGACGTTGTATAGAAGGAGGATTGGGTGCTTGAGATACCTCTTGCATACGAGACCAGATTTGGCTTTTCCGGTTGGAATCTTGAGTAGATACATGCAGTCTCCGCGAGAATCACATGGAAACGTGTTGAAACAGGTTCTAAGATACCTTCAAGGAACATTGAGCTACGGTTTGACATTCAAGCATGGAATATCAAAGAAGCTCATTGGTTACAGTGACAGCAGTCACAATGTGGATGAAGATGATAGAAGAAGCACCACTAGTCATGTTTTCTACTATGGAGAAACACCAATAACATGGTGCTCGCAGAAGCAAGAAACGGTAGCTCTTTCTTCTTGTGAGGCTGAGTTCATGGCTGCAACGGAAGCGGCAAAGCAAGCGATTTGGTTACAAGACTTGTTAAGTGAGATCACGGGAAAGAATGGTGAAAGGATAGTCATTCGAATCGACAACAAGTCAGCCATTGATTTGACGAGGAATCCGGTGTTTCATCGACGCAGCAAACACATTCATAAAAGGTATCATTTTATTCGTGAATGTGTTGAAGGAGAGCAAATTGAAGTCGAGCATGTACCAGGAGAGGAGCAGTGTGCAGATATCTTGACAAAGGCCCTAGCAAGAATCAAGTTTCAGAAGATGAGAGATCTAATCGGAGTTCAAGATCTTAAGAAGAAATGCTTGAAGCTTAAGGGGGTGAATGTTAGATAAGCTCCAAGATTATTCTAGAAGAAGAGATCCTTAAAGGAATTAGGAATCTCAATAGAAAAAAGGAAATTGTCTATTTCCAATAGGTTTAAGAAAAAAAAGTTCTAAACTATATATATATATGTAAGATCATCAAGTTGTGTATGTATATAAGAATAAGAACTAAAGGAAGAAGTTCTTAATAAGGAAGAACAATAGAGTTTGTGTTTAGGTTTTGAGAAGGAAGATTTTCCTAAGCATTAATAAAGAGAAGGATTTCTTTATCAAACAAGTTTATTCTTGCTCACTTTAGACCAAGGCAGCGAGAGCTTTGCGTTGTTTATTGACAAATTTTTGCAACTCCACAAAGCACCAAAACTACTAAGCCTGGTTGTCGAACTCGGTCCACAAAATCGTCATGTTGACGTAGATGTCAGAAAGTGGGTTGAGAAGGCAGTTAACCACGGTGTGAGAAACTTAGATTTCAAGCTCCTTGGGACAACACAACCCACAAGCTTCCATAAGAGTCTTTACACATGCGACACGCTCGTTTATTTAACTCTATCCGACAACATTCTCGTCGATGTTTCTTTCCCGGCTAGCTTACCATCTCTCTTATATCTCGAACTTTTCAACGTCGTCTACAAAGACGAAGACTCTCTTGCTAGGATTTTATCAAGTTCCCCTATTCTCGAGGAACTGGTGGTTGAACGACATGGTGCTCAGAACGGCAACGTGATGAACTTTACCGTGAAAGTGCCTTCACTGAAAAAATTAAGTTACAGGACTTATAGGCGCGAGGAAGAGGAAGAGGAAGAGGAAGAGGAAGAGGAATATCACATTGGGTCGTTGGTGATAGATTCCCCTGCAATAACCGACTTAAGTATATTTGATGGATGGGGAGGCAATTGTAGTTTGGTAGAGAATATGCCTGGCTTTGATAAGGTATACATCGGCAAAGTTCCTAACCCTAATGAAAAGTTTGTTAGATGTCTTTCTTCTGCTAGACGTATGGACTTTTCTTTATCCGGACCAATGGTAACGTTACATATCCGATCTCCAATTGGTCGATAACCTAACAGTTACATATATCCTTTGTTCCTTGTCCCTTTGCTTGGCCAATTAATTTTTTTATGTTTTTTTTTGTTTTTATTGCAAGGTTGCGTGTTGCAACGCTGTTAAGTTCTCCCGGCTCGTAGATTTATCCTTTGTTACAGAATATCAAGTACATTGGTTGGAATCACTCTTTTTTTTTCTTCAAAACTCTCCTACACTGAAAACTCTTACGATCTATTCCTGGTAAGTGCCCTCATCCCTTAAAATATGCACATCTAGTCTTTTGATGAATAACCTAAATTAAATGTAATGGTATCAGGAGGATTTCCTATCTTCCTGGATCTGGACCCAACCGAGTACGATTCCCGGATGCTTATCGTCTCATCTAGAGATTGTTAGGTGGAAAGACTACAGAGGAATAACAGGTGAGAACCAACTAATTGCATACATTCTCGCTAACTCAAAATGTTTAAAGACAGTGGAGATCTCCGTCAAAGCAACCCGCAATATTGAAAAGTGCCAAAAGGAGTTAGAATCTATGCCTAGGATTTCATTATCATCTTGGCTTCTATTCTCTACCCCTGAAGAAGCCGATTGTTGGATGTTTTAGTTGTGGGCTACTTCATGCTTGATTTCGGTTTAGATTATTGGGTGAAAAATCTAGAGACATTTCTATTTTCTAGATTACATTTGGAATTATCATTATTAAGTATTTAAGTTATTTCAACAGAGTTTTAATTTTTTTCCAAATGGAAGACTCTCTAGTGCTCAATGAGTCAATGGTGTTTCCCTTTGTTCATCACTGTGTGTGTGTCTGTGCCTTGATGGGAACTTAATTACACCAATAATAATGTTACAATGAGCGTTTAAATTAGTTGGGTTTTCGGGTTAACAGGATCGAATCGGGTCTCGGGTTATGGTTTGATCACCCACTGATCTGGCTTGTAATTAAATCAAGGCTAATTGGAAACAGAACTATGAGGACTAATTTGGGCTATCGAAGCGGCTTCGGATCTCAATGTACGACATGTTATCTTTGAATCTCATTTCACCCAAGCTCGAGATGTTCTGATTAACCCATCCATGGTTTCAAGGTATCGCCATTTAACGTCTCGCATTCTTCATAAGTTGTAATGTTTTGATATATAGAGCCTCTCTTATTCTCCATTACGATGCAACCAAGTAGCTCATTCCATAGCACGTAGTGTGTGATAAGGTCCCAATCAAAGCAATGAAACTAGAATAAGAAATTAAAAACTCAAGAACACAAGATTTTCTTTTGGTTAGTTATAACTACCTCTTTTTTGGTTTTTCATTGATTAAATAGAAAACAAGTACAAGAAGCAAATAACAATCGGAATCACCACGATTCCTAAACAAAGGGAAATGGGAAAGTGGAATAACTGGTTCCTCTAAACAAGGAAGTACAGCATCCATTATTTGCATAAAACATGATAAATAAAAATAAAATAAAGACTAAGTCTTAACTTAAGTCCATAAACCTTTGATTGTGTTTTCCCTCTCACGTAAACATTCTCTTCTTGTCCAGCTCATCATCCTTGTCAGCACTGTCAACACCAATAGTCTCATCAGTGTGGTCACTGATGATCGTAGACAGTCCTATATTGCTCAAGAAGGTCCCCATTGGCTTGATCATATGATTAGGGCGGAATCCAGCACGGTCTAACCGGTAACATTCACGAATAAGCCTGTCCTCATCCAGTGCGCAATCTCCTAAGGTGCCTCTGGTTCGAGAGTGATGAGTTGAATGTCTGGTGGCATTAGATTCTCTTTATTGGTCTTGCACCTTTTTCCTTTTTTTTTGGTTTCAAGCTTTGTTACATCTTTCCAGAACATTTTTGATTACTACTAGCGTTAAAAAAAAAATAAAAAAACCAAGGCTTGTTAATAAACTTAGCACACTTCAATCAAATCGGTATAGTTTTTCAACAAATAATTAGATTCCTTTATTTTCAATGGTCTCTTTCACTTTGTCTTTTTCCAACTCTGGAGACTAAATTTGTTAGCTAAGATGTGGACCTTTTTTGCCAAATTTAATAATTGTTTTAGTTATTATATTATGGTAGGGAAACATTTTTATTTTGAATTTAAACAAGGCTAATTAGTGGTAGGCCTCTAATATTTCTTTTTTTCAGTATAGAAAGTTGAACTTTTCATACAACATATAAGTCTTTGTAGTCTTTATACACTATATTATATAGTTTTAAAAAACAAAATATAGTCAATTGATTGTGTAAATATTATATGCCAAATTATTAAGTAAACTACTTTTGTGGACATTACATTGAATAAACACACATATACACATGATTAATATCATTTTTTCTCCAAAATTTTATTTTCCGTAAGCCAAAAATTGTTTCTTGTGTACTATTCCACTTTCCACCATAATTAGTCGCACTACCCACGCATTAATCTAAATGTATAACATTTTAAGTGAATTAAAAAGTTAAAGGCTGGTCTCGAGACAAAAAGTTGAGCCAATAATAGGGAATATTAAGCTTTATATTGGACCCCATAATCAAAACTCAAAATCAATTATTAAAGCAGAATACCGCCAATATTTATTTAAGTCTCTAACCATTTATAAACCATTGAATTATTGTAAGTGAGATTATGCCTATATCTACCTATAAATTTCAACATACAAATTTTATTTATTTATGGAAGTTGTATATGATTTAAGTATTGTTTTTTCAAGATTCAAAACTAATTCCTAATCAAGAAAAAATAATTCGACATCGGAAATATCAAAAGACAAGTCGTTGGCATTTTGTGTAATTTATGTTAAATCAAAAAGGGTAAATATTGTCATCAACTCAAAAGACAGTTTATATAGAAACGACTCATCTTCTAATCGGAAGAAACTTCCCTCCGGCCAAATTTTCTCCCGCCGGCGATACTCTCTCTCTCTCTCTCTCTTACTCTTCTATCTCCGGCGGTTGAGAGAAATGGTGCAGTTATTACAAAAGTAAAAATCTTTACTTTTGTAAGCATTGAAGAAGAAGAAGAATTTGAGAGGAAGTGAAAATGCTTTGCCGGAAAAACTCAAGCTTTGTGGATAGAGGAAATGTTCCGGTTTATCTCAATGTTTACGATCTAACTCCCATTAATGGTTATGCTTATTGGCTTGGTCTTGGTGTTTACCATTCTGGTGTTGAAGGTTAGTCTTTTGAGAGATTCTTCAAGTTTCCAAGATTTTCTTGAAATTTTTTGTTACTTTTCTTGGGGAAGTTCAGTTTTTCAGATCTAAATAGTGATTTCAATTGTTAGATCGGAATTTCTTGGGATTTGAATTTGATTAATCGTTTTGAATCTTGAAATTATCTTGTTTTGTTGTT
Source organism: Draba incana (assembly GCA_963576765.1). Lineage (NCBI taxonomy): Eukaryota > Viridiplantae > Streptophyta > Magnoliopsida > Brassicales > Brassicaceae > Draba > Draba incana. Next base: position 705,884 of record OY755209.1, on the reverse strand, counting down.
GTATGTAGTTCATGGTATAGAGTATGCATTTGGAGCTCATGAATATCCAAGCACTGGGATATTTGAAGGAGAACCGAAGCAATGCGAAGGATTTACGTTTAGGAAATCGATTTTGGTCGGTAAAACGGATCTTGGACCTTTGGAAGTAAGAGCTACAATGGAGCAGCTTGCTGAGAATTACAAAGGAAGTTCTTATAATCTAATCACCAAGAATTGTAACCATTTCTGCGACGAAACTTGTATCAAGTTAACCGGGAATCCTATTCCTAGTTGGGTTAATCGCCTTGCAAGAATCGGTAAACTCTCTGGTAACTTCCCTGAAATCTTTAACATGTTTGCAAGTTAGTATAGTGAGGCTAGTAATACTCAATGACTTTTAAAAGTCTAATCTTTTTTTGGTTACATGTAGAATAATGTGATGGTTAAGGTCATGCTTCTAGACTAAAATGTACTTAGTTTGGCTTAAAGTTTTCCATCTGTATGCATGAGTAAACCGAGTTTAGCTTCGAGGTTTATCGATAGAACGGCTTTGAGAGTAAAATGTGAACTAAGTTTAGCTTGTAAAGGTTCAATCTTTATGCTAGAGTGTCAAGTTCAGCTTATGGGTTTATCGAAATGTACATTTTCGGATCGATACGAATAGCTTTGAGATTAGACCATGACTTGGGGTTTGGCTTAAAGTTTCCATCTTTAAGCATTTTTGAACATTTTGGTAAAAACTCTGTTTCTATGCTTTGGAGTTGAATTGTTGTGTGTGTTTATTGTAGGGTTTATGTGCAATTGTGTGCTTCCTGCGACGATAAACGCGACAAAGTTAGGTAACAACAGAATCAATCAAGACAAATCATGTGAAGCTGAAACCGAAAAGAAGAAACTGACGAGTGTATCGAATAGAGAACGGTCTACGATTACTTCTTCTTCATCTCCTTCATCTTCTTCTTCATCTCCTTCAGTTCAAGTTCGTGGTCGAAGCAGGAAAAGGCGTCCTCGTTCTATGCAACCTGCATCGCCATTGATTCTTGGATCTTCCTCTGTTTGATTATAATCAAAATCTTGCTTTCTTGTCAAAAATGATCCATTTTTGTTTGATCTCTCAGTCTCAACTGGAGAGACCAAACTCTGTTGTTCCTTTTATTGTGATTCTGCTTTGTAATCTTGTTAATATTCAAACTCTTTTTTCTTTTATGTAATCTTATTTACATTTTGGTTTCAATGATTTTTACATAGTTATGTATCAAATCCAGTCTAATTAAAAAGAAAAAGCAGAGGAATCTATGGACTTTGCCTTTTATGAAACTAAAGGAGAATATATTCCTGCAAACTTTTTAGATTTGTTATCTCACTTTCGGCAGTATCTATTCAAGAATTTTAAATATCATTTCATAAACAAAAATTTTATGATTACAAGCAGAAGCCTGACAATAATTCAATTACAACACCAAATATAGTAGAACTCATATATATGTATATCTATCACAAGCATTATCTCTGTTCATTACAGGTAACAATATTTCATATTTGAAGTAGTTTGATTATAATTGTGAAGAAATATGGAACCTTTCAGGCTTGTTTTTCGCGCATCCACTCGAAAAAATTGTCGAGAATCAATGGCCACGCTAGTTCTGGATTGTAGTTGGTCATGTCCGGGAAACTTATCTGTAATGTAAAAACCAATTTAGACGCAAAGAACGGTTTCGTTAAAGATGGCCAACGATGAACTAACGAAATATGGAAGAGTACCTCGTTGCAGAACCGATAAAATCCCATCCATTGGTCCATGTTAATGACTTTGTAATCATTTTGTATCTGTGTCCCACATATAAATTCATAATGGAATGATAGGGACCATAATATAAAAGATTTAAGAAGCCGATCCAAACCTTTAGATAGTCGATAAAGTAGTCAACTTGGGCACGGAATGTTGATCCTAAGACGATATCTAAGAGTTGACAAATCGTCTCAATGTCGATACTCTTTTGTTTTTCCTCTGGATAGATAGATAATAATTTACTCAGACAAAGCACACGAAAGCGAAAAACACGGTTCATGATGCATTATTAGACTACCTGTCAAACAATACCGGAAGGCGTACACATAGAAATCCACAAAATTCGATGGCCTTCTCACCTCTTTCTCGAGCTCTATAAGAGCTTTCTTCAATTTATTAATCGTATCAGCTCTTAACGCCTTGAGTGCTCTTCTCCATTCATCCTATACGCGTAAAGCGAAATTCAGACTCAGAATCTCTTTCTACTGATCGAATCATGGAACGAGAACAATTATATTACCAGTGTGAAGTAGCCTTGTTTTTCAGCCTTCATTTTCCTGTCAAGGAACGAATTACAAAGGTTTTAAGGATATGCAATAATAGCGCGCGGTTAAAATACGTTTTAGAGTGGATTTGTTACCAAGCTAGCATCAAGATCCTGATATCGGTATGAGAAACTTCCAAATTAGAGCAAAGCTCCTCAATTCCTCCAGGACTGTTCATCAATTTCTTCACAAATGAGCACAAGTCACAAAGAAGAAGAAGATGGTAAAGCAACGGATACTTACTCGATTGTATTGGAAGATTTATTGGCATAGTGATTAAACAAGTGATCTATTCGATCCATTTCTTTAGTCGAACCTTTACTCGAAGCTGTACCAACACACGGAAAAATTGTTCGTTACTTATATTACAGAGGAATCAGTACTAACATGAAGTCGATTCAAATTTGAACTAATAAAAGCTAATTTCGAAATTTTGAGGATATGATTATGTAAACACAATAAGGCAAGTTCTTCTGTTATACCTGAGCGAAAGAGATCCGTGGCTAATGAATTTGGTTGACTTGGTTTCTTGGATGCACAAGAACGAAGTCAGTGTGGTACACTACTTGAGAAATCAATTTTCCAGGACCACGATATTGAAATATTCAACAAAGAATTAATTTAATAATTAATCTGAGGAAAAGGTAATTATTACTCTTTTTTATTTTCCTATGTTTTCTTTCAATTTGTACTATACTATAGATGTGTATTTAATTACATACACCATTTTTTTATTTACTAATTCTTACACTTTTCAGAAAAAAAATTCCAATTTTTAGTATGTTGTTCTAATTGCATTATCTGATTTTAAACACTCAGGAAGACATATATAATAATAATATATTCAAAACAATTAACTTACTACAGAAATTGAGTTTTTTTTTTTCCAGCTTTTTCAAAAATATTTATAGATTTGGGAATTGGCAAAAACATCAAGACCGAACCAATCGTTCACGTTTTCTAAGAAACAGACCAAGAAGACAAAGCAAACCGGACTCTGTTTCACTGACCGGTACAATAATCTGTTTTGACACTACTAAGCTGAGGTTTGGGCTGTCTCTGAGAGATATAGAGAGAAGAGAGTCACAGCATCTTGCAGATGTGTTGATCTGACATCTTCTGGTAAAGGTGCATTCAAAGCTGTCTCAAAACACTTTAGCTGAGACTCTCTATTAGGATCGGCCTCACTCAAATCCGACACAAGCAAATCGCAGATTTCCTCTGCCATCTTCGAATATACGACTCTGCGGTAAACAAAGAGCTTGTGAGTTTAAGTGTTATATACTAGAAGATGTAACCAATTGCTATATCTATAAGGTTTTTGTGATGAACATAGAATGTGTGACCCGTATCTGTCCACACGGCAAACTTGGGCTGTGTAGTCATCAGAAGCCAATTGCCTTTAGTTTAGGAGCAATCTCTATGGATGCCTCCAAATTTAGAAGGATCCATCCAAAATTTCTCCATTTTGTATCATTTTCTAGGTTATGGTAAATATGCAAGCGTTCGTAGGATACGAACGGTTTAAATCATATTCAAACAAGTCCGTGCAAGTATGAGACATAAGAAGTACTCACCTAGCTTCAACTGGTAATCTGTCACCCCAAACAGCCAATGATTCGCTTAATCGACCAACAAAACTTCTGCACGACTCGTTTCTGCTCTCAAGGGAATCCTGTGGAAGCAACCCATCGAGAAAAATATCATTATGACCATGATCATAGGGAGTTTTGTTGAGTATCAGTATAAGAAATTATTATATTGTGCAGTTAATTTGGTCAACAGCATCTTAATTCAAGTTGGGTTCTAGAGTAGTTAAATCTCAAACTACGTACACGTACCAGTTCTACCATCGTATCAGTCTCTTCTTCCAGCGAACTCTTTAGTAAGTAGAATGATACGTAAATCCCAGCACCCAAGTCCCAGTTTTCAATTTCAGACTTGCGATCATCCATTGAAGTAGCAATTCTCCATATTTCTGAATCGTTATCTGCATTTACAAAGATGAAACAGATCACTCGAAATAGATACTTCCTACTCTATGCTAGAATCATGTTCCAGATGAGTGAATGGGTCTGCAAATAATGTAATGAAGGGACTTACCTGACAAAAACAATGAATGAGCAACTGATGTCATAAAAATGGAATGAGCTCTTTGCCAGTTTGCACATTCGATAAAGTGGTCAAGAGCCTTTACGAAATCTCCATTGTAATTGTAATAAACTGCCTGGAACACAGGGAAACAAATCAGCAATCAGCATATTACTATAACCGCGAATACCTTTAGAATAGAAGAGTTTTTCTGTCGTGTCCTTACCAGAGCTTCGTGCATCCATTCAGAAGGGATACCCAAATCCTTAATAAAATGCCGCTGTGATTCCGTAGAACTCCAAGTTTCACAGAATTGGAACAGGATTTCCCGAATGACCATGACATGTAGATATGGATGATCTTCGCGGTAAGGTATGTGAAGAACAACATAGATAGCCCAATGACAAAGCCCCTGAGAGAGAAGCTGTGCTACAAATCCCATATCGAGAGCGTGAAGGTCATCTGAACTGAAAGCTCCTACTGCTTCTAGGATTCCTCGGTGGTGCCAGATCATATGATAGTCAAGTGGATCATTGGTTGAAGAGAAGGCACTGAACATAGTCTTCAGAAAACCAACTTCTTCCTCTTCTCTGCTGTGCAGAAGCATAAGATAATACAAGAAGTCAGAATGCTTGTTGTTGCTTACAAAGCCATCTGGAGGTCCTTCGTCAATATATATTGGTACAGGCCAAGGAGCTTTTTCCTGCTCTAGTAGGAGCTGATAACTTCTGAAGATGACAGGTAATGAACTGTCGGGAGCCAGATGATGCCACATTAACAACCCTAGGAATCTCTTCCAGTCAATTGTAAAATCTTGTAACGCATCATGGATATTACCAGCAAGCAATTCGTAAAGCTTAATTCTGTCTTTCTCAATGTAATTAAAATCCAGCCCATTCCTTCTCCAAAGATGAAGCTGCTGCGTGATATAATCACGATTTACAGTTGATCCACCAGCCTGGCTCAACAAACAAGCAAGTCTAACATCTCCCTTAGATATGGCAAGTTCCACAGCTGATTCAAGCTCTCGTCCAGTTAGAAGAAAGAACAAGTGTGCAAGATAGCCAGAACCATCTAGATCACTCACATCTTCTTGTACACGGTGACTGACACTTTCTTGGAGCCAACGGCTGAATTCTGCTCTCCGGATAAGTGGAAGAGCTTCCGTATCAACGTCTGCAGAATCTTCTTTCACATCCTCCATCATGTCTTCCTCATTATCAGAACCCACATAATTTAAACGTTCAGTACCCTGTCTCTCTGAAAAGAGAACCTTGATGAGTTCCCACACCATGACTTGGTGCATCAAAAGCTCCTTGGCAGATCTGGACAACCCAGCAACCTCTAGCTGTTTCTCGATTATATCGATATAACTTCGACAGATATCTGGAAGAAACACACGACCAGTGACAACTCTCTGAAGTTTAAGACTGAAAGAGCCAAACCGAATTTCTTCTTCTTCGTGATACAGTTTCTTGTGGAGGCTTAAGGGAGCCTCAAATGCAGAGTGGATAAGTTCTTTTTGAACTGTTTCCTTTTTATCCCAAACCACTTTGTCAATTGCTATCTTTTCTACATTGATCACAGAAGACAATATCCTCTGTGAACTAAAACTGCCTATAGGCCTACCCGTGTGAAGAAGGACGCCATTTGGTCCCCAACCAGCTCGGAACGACCTTCCCATGAATAATGCTGCATCAACAATATTGCGGGAATAGTTATCAGTTAATGGCGTTGCATGGCTGATGTCCAGCTCAAAACCTCCCATTTTCGACTTTCTCACTGCCAGATTCTTACTTTGTTGGACCATCAGGATACTGCTCGGGGAGCTTTTATCATTACCAGGGTTATACTCCAGCAAAGCGAGTGGAGTTTTCCGCACAGTTGGTGGAGTATCTTGATGAATATTTCTTTGAGATACTTTCTGTGAAGGTCTTACATTTCGTTTAGTCAAGGATGTCATATGTTTGGAAGTTTGCTCTCTAAAACCTCCACTTTCGTCTAGATCTTCATTAGGAAACATCAGCATTCTCATTTCCCTCATCTTTCCGGGATCAAGTCCTAGATGGGCTGGAAGAGAGTGAGAAAGCTCAGGCTCATAAGTTTCCATTTGATGTTCTCTATCAGTATCAGCTTCCATGTCACCATTCAGTACAACACGATCCTCCAAACCTGGGGAATCGTCCATAGCAATATCTTCTGCCTCATCATCACTTAACCCAAATCTGCTGAAATGAGGAACCAAAAACTTCCATAAACCATTATCAGGATCAAATGAGATGAAAGTTGCCCCTTGTCTTTCCGCACTCTGTTTTAACTTAGAAGCAATCTGGTCAACTCGTTCTTTCCCCCAAGTTACGTTTGGTATGTTTACGGACAGAGTCACCTCAGCAGCCTTGTTAAGCCCCTCACCAACAACTGGCTTGGAGCTCTCATCATCATAAACAATAACTTCATGCCTTTGAAACTTAACTATCTGATCAAGGTCTAATCTTCTAACATCTGTATTTCCAAGAAACTTGATATAACCATAACCAATCCTTCCGCTCGTGAAATCAGGAACACGGCTGCAATAACCAGGGTCTTCAATTTCTCGCTTAACCAGCTCGTTCATACACGGCTTCAAGAAGTAATCTGATGAATTCAACATAGGCAATGAATCTCTAATATCATTGTAATGTTCACATAAAATAGAATCTCCGTCAAAAGAGATCCTTCGTTTCTTCCGCGAGTCCAAATTTCCAACCATCCTTGAAATCTCTGCAAACAAAGAAGCTTCAAAAATGAATACACAAGAACTTCATTCTACTATTATCATCACTATTACTTCCCTACCATTACTAACACAAGCTCAGCTAAAAAACCAGTCCAATCCGAGAAGATTTCACAAGACCTTTACCTGGAATCGGTGAAATAGCAAGAGACGTCATGATTAACGAAACAGAAACAACACCGAGAATCTAGGGTTTCGTAGATTATAATCTCTGGCACTAACGCGAGCTTTCCGATTCACTGTAACGAATCCATCACCGAGACGACGCTTACGAACGGCGGCGAAAATAATCAGTGAGAAGAAATTCAAAAACCGTCGGATTTTCTCCAAAATCTCTTCGTCTTCACACTGAAGTGGTCGGAGTTTAGCCGCCGCAAGGGGAAAAGGAGGGAAAGCTCTCAAAATGTGTGAGATCTACCAGCTCGGGTTAGGATCCGTTTAATAACCCGACCCGAAAAAGTTCGATAAATATTTCTAATTGGGCCAACATCAGGCCCAATAAGCAGGCCTATATTTTGTTCCGCGTCCGATAAACGCTTCCGCCGGGGACGTCAATCTGACGCAGTGACCTTTATAAAATCTTTCTCGCTGTCTCTTCTCCGACTTTAACTCCCTCTTTCTCTACTCGCCGGAAAAAGTGTCTCCGACGAATCTTCCTCTCTAGGTTTGTTCTCTCTTCTGTTCTGATTCAATTCAATTTCTCATCTGGTTAAGCTCGTAGAGGAGTATCGCTTTATGTGATTTGATTTTTTTATTTTTTTCCGCAGTTAATCGGACCTCGGCTTCGTGATAATGGCTACTTTTGGTGCGGCGGCTAATTCGAACGCGAACCCTAACAAATCCTACGAGGTATTTCTTCAATCTTTCTTTGGGGTTTCCATGGCGGTTTGAGTATTTTTGTGCAATTTGATTCCCGAGATTTTTGTGGTTAGGGTTTGGGTGTAATCCATGAGACCACTTGTAATCTATTCGCGTTTCTGATTTTGAGATGTTCGCTTCAGATTCTTAGGGACCGTCGATTGAATCTTGATTGAATCTTTGCAGTTAGTTTGCGCTAGGGTTTTACGGGAGGGATTTTCTGATTTTAGCTGTTTAGTGCATTCTTGTTGTGAGATTCTTCTAAGAACTGATATTGGAAGCTAAATTGAACTCTAACCTTGGCTTATTGTTGATAAGATCTCTTGTTTTTGTAGCTCTTATGATTTACTAATGTGTTTAGTTTCTTACTACTAGTTGTGGGTGCAATCTATCTATCTTTAGGTTTAATTCTCACAGAGGTTTCCATTGTCCTGCAGGTTACTCCATCACCGGGAGATTCTATTTCGAGCTTGAGCTTTAGTCCAAGAGCTGATATTCTTGTGGCTACTTCATGGGACAATCAGGTTTCCTATTAATTCTTTGGCTTCTTTGTTTCTTCTTGGCTTAAATTCTAACTTGTCCTGATATAGTGGAGTTGTACCTCAACCGGTTTTTATCGTTTAGAACGCTTGTCTTAGCTCGGTCTCTCTGTTCGTTTGCAAATTCAATCTCTGTAATATGGATGTGTTTATTATATAATAATATATGAGTTTGTTTCTGCTATTACAGGTGAGGTGTTGGGAAATAAGCCGTAGTGGTACCTCTCTAGCCAGTGCTCCAAAGGCATCAATATCGCATGATCAGCCGGTAATATGTTATTGCATTCTATATTTTTCTCTTGCTTTTTTTTTTTTTGCTTAGAATCTGATGCCTAAATATTTTCCTTACTTTTGATGAAGGTCTTATGTTCGGCTTGGAAAGATGATGGAAGCGCAGTCTTTACCGCAGGATGCGATAAGCAAGCAAAAATGTGGCCCTTGTTATCAGGTGGTCAACCTTCAACTGTTGCTATGCACGATGGTCCTATTAAAGATATGGCCTGGATCCCAGGAATGAACCTCCTCGTAACCGGAAGCTGGGATAAAACGTTGAGGTAAGAATACTTGTTTCTCATCTTCTATGATGAAATCAAGCATGATATAATGTTGACTGATAGATTAATATAATGCCTAAGTTCTACTTAATGATATATACTGGTTTTTTGTTTTAGATATTGGGACACGAGACAGCCAACTCCTGTTCATACCCAACAGCTTCCAGATAAATGCTATTCATTGTCTGTGAAACATCCTCTAATGGTTGTCGCAACTGCAGATAGAAATCTGTTAATCTTCAACTTGCAAAATCCTCAGGTAAGATTTTGTCCTTGTTTTTCCATATTATAACTTGTGCTTGAGAGCTCTAATTGCTAAGAATGCTTAGAGCATTGCAACAGTTTCTCTTGTATTTAAAACTTACTTGTTTAATTATCTTATTGATTTGGTAAACTGTAGACTGTGTTCAAGACAATCCAATCTCCACTGAAGTACCAGACAAGATGTGTTACTGCGTTCCCTGATCAGCAAGGATTTTTGGTATGTCTTCTCATATCTTTTCTGTTGCGTATTTGTTAATTCAGTATTGCAGGAATTTAGCTTGCTCGTTGGTGCTTAACACTTAGGTTAAATATTGCAATGTTTATTCTTTGCAATTTCAAGAGGTTCTCTATAGGCTATTCTAGTGATGAATAAAGTATTAAGATCTATCTTGATCACAAATAAGTTTCGATATGAAAGATAACCAGATCGAATTCTCTTTATAGGTTGGCTCAATTGAGGGGCGGGTTGGTGTCCATCATCTAGATGATTCTCAACAGAGCAAAAACTTCACATTCAAATGCCACAGGGATGGAAATGAGATATACTCTGTCAACGCTCTGAATTTCCACCCGGTAAGCTCTATGGTTCTGTAGTTATGCTTCACACCATGAAACTAGTATATTGTACTATGGTTGGTCGGGAATCTGATTGTTTGATTCGCGTATTTGAAGGTACATGGCACTTTTGCGACTGCTGGATCCGATGGTGCTTTCAACTTCTGGGACAAGGATAGCAAACAAAGACTCAAGGTACTTCTTCATGTTGCATCTTTGCGTTTCATCGAATTATTATTAGTTTTGTAGGATATCTAACAGTGTTTTATATCATTGTCCACGAATCTCAGGCCATGTCAAGGTGCAATCAGCCAATTCCTTGCAGTTCATTCAATCACGATGGCTCGATCTATGCATATGCGGTATGATTGTTTATCTTTTTTGGTTTTCACTTTATTTTCATATATGCAGCACAACACACTATAGAAGCACTGATGTTATACTCTCTAAACATGTGTAGTCCTGCTATGACTGGAGCAAAGGTGCTGAAAATCACAACCCAGCGACTGCGAAGAGCAGCATTTTCTTGCATCTGCCACAGGTTTGTGCCCGTCCGTTACTCATAATGATAATAATATAACCAAACATTAGTCTGTATATAACCGATGTCATTGTTTTTGATGAATTGCAGGAGAACGAGGTCAAGGCCAAGCCAAGAGTTGGAGCAACCGGCAGAAAATGAGATTTGCTAGTCTGATTGGTCTCTCTTCCCTAGTGATTTCTTAGCTTTCTTTTGGACGTTGTTTTGTCAGGCATTTTGAATATATAGTTAACTTGGTCTGTCTCAAATCTTTGCTAGACTGATTTTCTCTTACCCTAAAGTAAATCCTTCCTCTGTCTCAAATGTTTCTTCATTGCCTCAATTGGAAATCATTTTGTTGTCTCTTTGTTTTCTTTAGAGTTTGCACACATTCAAAACTTTCCTACAAAACCTAATACATTCCTTTCTTCTATTATCAATACCGAGTTTAAATTGTAATTATTCGAAAGACAATACACATTTTGCAAAGAAAATACAAAACATTTACATAAGTGAAACTAGCTTTCATCTTAAAATAGATAAGAGTATTAAGTACCTAAATGGTAAAAGAATAATTTTTTTATCTCTTTGTTCACTATTGTCCTAAATATGGTTATAGTTAGTTAGTAAGTAAACAAAGAAGAGAGATAACAAATACAAATGGCAGTTGATTAGTGGAAGCAGGAGATGAAATCGGTTATTAGCGCAAGACCTGGACTTTCCTCAAAGCAAAAACTCCCGCTCCTTCACTCATGCCCACTCTCTACACACCTATATAACCATTACTACATCATAATTTTCCTTCATGTTTTATATAAATAATAATTTCAATTTTTTTTTTTCTGTTTCTTGTTTTTCTCCCTTTTGTTTCTTTCTGTTTCAATAACACAACAGAAAAAAAGAAAAACATTGTGAGAAAATTTCAGTTTGAAAACACAAAAAACTGCAGAGAGAAACTTCGAAAAAAAGAAAACAATTTGTCAAAAGAAAGAAGGTATAAAAACAAAGTTAAATCAACATAAAAAAAAAACCCTGTTTTTGGAAAAAAAAAAATGGCAGGGAAAGATTCTAGCTGGGATGATATCAAGAACGAAGGTGTCGATCTCGTAAGTATATATATATACATTCTCTGTTCTTGATGGTGCTTACGATTTCGGTTCTAGTCTTTTACTTTGAGATGCTAATTATCCGGGTTTGATTTGGTTTAAACAGGAGAAAATACCGATCGAGGAAGTGCTTACGCAGCTGAGATGTACAAGAGAAGGACTAACGAGCGAAGAAGGCCATACTCGGCTCGAAATATTCGGTCCTAACAAGCTCGAAGAGAAAAAGGCAAAGACATCAGTTCAATTTTTTTTGTTTCTTCAGTCACAAGGAAACTCATATACTAACCTAATTTCAATTACATTTACACAGGAAAGCAAGGTTTTGAAGTTCTTAGGGTTTATGTGGAATCCTCTCTCATGGGTCATGGAGTTAGCTGCTATAATGGCTATTGCCTTGGCCAATGGAGGAGTAAATAATAATCACCTTTCACTAACTTCATTTTTTCTTTTGCTTCTTTGTACAAACCCTAAAATAACTTGTAAAACAATTTACAGGGAAGGCCACCGGATTGGCAAGATTTCGTGGGTATTACGGTTCTTCTAATCATTAACTCTACCATAAGTTTCATCGAAGAAAACAACGCCGGTAATGCAGCAGCCGCTTTAATGGCCGGTCTAGCTCCCAAAACCAAGCTTCTGAGAGATGGGAAGTGGAGTGAGCAAGAGGCAGCTATATTGGTTCCTGGAGATATTATCAGCATCAAATTAGGTGACATTATTCCGGCCGATGGTCGTCTCTTAGACGGTGATCCTCTAAAAGTTGATCAATCTGCTCTTACTGGTGAATCTTTACCGGTAACCAAGAATCCAGGACAAGAAGTTTATTCGGGTTCTACTTGCAAACAAGGAGAGATAGAAGCTGTTGTTATCGCTACGGGTGTTCACACTTTCTTTGGCAAAGCAGCTCATCTTGTAGACAGTACAAACCAAGAAGGACATTTCCAAAAAGTGTTAACCGCGATTGGAAACTTTTGCATTTGCTCAATCGGTATAGGTATGATCATTGAGATTATTGTCATGTATCCGATTCAACGCCGTGCGTATAGAGATGGAATCGATAATCTTCTAGTACTTCTCATTGGAGGAATCCCTATTGCAATGCCTACTGTTTTATCTGTCACAATGGCTATTGGATCTCACCGTCTTTCGCAACAAGGCGCTATTACAAAACGAATGACCGCGATTGAAGAAATGGCGGGAATGGATGTTTTGTGTAGTGACAAGACTGGGACACTTACATTAAACAAACTTACTGTTGATAAAAGCATGGTTGAGGTTTTTGTTAAAGATTTGGACAAGGATCAGTTGCTTGTGAATGCAGCAAGAGCATCTAGGGTTGAGAATCAAGATGCTATTGATGCTTGTATTGTAGGAATGCTTGGTGATCCTAAAGAAGCAAGAGAAGGCATAACTGAAATCCATTTCTTTCCTTTTAACCCTGTCGATAAGCGTACTGCTATTACTTACATTGATTCTAATGGAAACTGGCACCGTGTCAGTAAAGGCGCTCCCGAGCAAGTAAATTCTTCATTTCCTTCGTCTCTCTAAAGAGAATTTTACGTTCTTTCTCACTTATTGCTCTTTGTAATATGTAGATCATCGAGCTTTGTAACCTTCGAGAAGATGCAAAGAAGAGAGCTCATGATATTATTGACAAGTTTGCGGACCGAGGTCTCCGTTCTCTTGCTGTTGGTAGACAGGTAAACGAAAATCTCTAAAAATTAATAACGTTGGGAACATGATATTTTAATAATTTAGCAAAATAGAAATTCATGGTGAAATTAAGGGGACCGAAAACTCAATTCGGGACAGGAAAATTCTATTAATTTATCGAGTATTAATTTATAGCCAATCCCGAAACTTTTGGAGACTATATATGTATCTTTCTCTTAAAAATGCTCTGTTTCCTCTGTTTTCGATATTTTAGACCGTCATCGCGAAAGACAAGAACAGTCCCGGAGAGCCATGGCAGTTTCTTGGTTTATTACCTCTCTTTGATCCACCAAGACATGACAGTGCAGAGACAATCAGACGTGCTCTTGACCTTGGTGTCAATGTCAAGATGATCACTGGTGATCAACTCGCTATTGGTAAAGAAACCGGTCGTAGACTCGGTATGGGAACAAACATGTATCCTTCTTCTGCTTTACTTGGACAAGACAAAGATGAATCTTTAGCTAGTCTTCCTGTTGATGAACTCATTGAAATGGCTGATGGATTCGCCGGTGTATTCCCCGGTAAAAAAATTTAAATCTAATGTAACATTTTCACTTAATGGATTTTTATGTATTCACTCATGATTTTTTTTTTTTATTAGAGCACAAGTATGAGATTGTCAAGAGACTTCAAGAAATGAAGCATATTTGTGGTATGACCGGTGATGGTGTAAACGATGCACCGGCTTTAAAGAGAGCTGATATTGGAATAGCGGTTGCTGATGCGACCGATGCAGCGAGAAGTGCTTCGGACATTGTACTAACCGAGCCAGGGCTTAGTGTTATAGTTAGCGCTGTCTTAACGAGTAGAGCTATCTTCCAAAGAATGAAAAACTACACCATCTATGCAGTTTCCATTACAATCCGTGTAGTTATGGGATTTATGCTTCTTGCACTTATATGGAAGTTCGACTTTTCACCGTTCATGGTTTTGGTTATCGCGATCTTGAACGATGGTACGATTATGACGATATCTAAGGATAGAGTAAAGCCTTCTCCACTTCCTGATTCTTGGAAACTCAAAGAGATTTTTGCCACTGGTGTTGTTCTTGGTACTTACTTAGCAGTCATGACTGTAGTCTTCTTTTGGGCTGCTGAGAGCACCGACTTCTTCTCGGTAAGAAAACTATAAGGGCCGGCTTTGAGCCCAAGCAAATCATGCATGGGCTTGCGGTCTTTCAAAAGCCAGGACCCGTTTTGTTTACAAAACGGTCTATTATTTTATTTTAATTTTTTTAGCTTGCGGCCTTCTAAAACTCAGGACAATGATTGATCATTAGTTTTGTTCATGGTGCAGGCAAAGTTTGGGGTGAGGCCCATTAGTGGCAATCCTCACGAACTTACCGCGGCTATTTACCTCCAAGTTAGTATCATTAGCCAAGCGCTTATCTTTGTCACAAGGTCACGTAGCTGGTCATACGTCGAACGTCCTGGTTTATGGTTGGTCGCTGCCTTTTTCGTAGCTCAGTTGGTAAGAGTTGAAACTTTTCATTCTTGTAAACTAATGCTGAAGAAGACTCTCAATGTACTAACACTCTTGTTTCTTGAACATAAAGATTGCTAGTCTCATTGCTGTATACGCAAATTGGGATTTTGCAAGAATTCGAGGTATTGGTTGGGGATGGGCAGGAGTTATCTGGCTCTACAGTATAGTTACTTACATCCCATTGGATATTCTCAAGTTCATCATCAGATATTCACTAAGTGGTAGAGCTTGGGATAATGTCATTGAGAACAAGGTTCGTATTTTTTTCTGGGCCTAGGCCCGTACATCCCCTCAGGTCCTTTGTTGGAGTATTGTTTCTAACTTTGTTACTTTTTGTTTAGACCGCGTTCACGTCGAAGAAAGACTATGGAAAAGGAGAAAGAGAAGCACAATGGGCACAAGCACAACGGACACTTCACGGATTACAACCTCCTCAAACCTCGGAAATGTTCAACGACAAAAGCACATACCGAGAACTTTCAGAGATAGCAGATCAAGCGAAAAGACGAGCTGAAGTTGCGAGGTAACGCTTTAAGTAACTTGATTCAGTCCATTACATTTATGTTCATTAGAATATGGACTACTTACACAACATTTTTTTTTTGTAATTTTCAGGTTAAGAGAATGTCATACTTTGAAAGGTCATGTGGAATCAGTAGTGAAGCAGAAAGGACTTGACATTGAAGCTATTCAACAACATTACACCCTGTGATTTCAGAAACAAGTGTTTCTCAGTTTAGTTTTAGAATCAAACACTACAAGAGTATTGGAGTATAATAAACCAACTTCATTATTAGAAAAATACTGCAAAAAAAAAAGAAAGAGAAAAAAATGCTTCTTTTATTTAGCAGTGGCTCTATGACTATGGCTGCTTTATTTGTTTTGAGATATTCTTGTTTTTGCATTTTTACAAAAGTAATAAGATTTTACAGTTACTTAGAAATTCTTGTTCTAATATCTAAGTTTCTTTTTGTTCTTTGCTTGAGAAAGAGAAAATGCATCGAAATCGAATATAAGAACACTTAAAAATCTTCATAGCAAATGAGAACAAATACTAATCAATCTTCTTAATATTTATATTTATATTATAAGATAATACTGATTTATATACAGTAAGTATTACTTTCAAATAGCAAATGAAAATCTTTTTGTTCTTTATAAGAACACTAAACAGCTTATAGACCTATAAATGAATCATCATCATAGAGTAAATTAGTATTATCTTTTGAGGTCCTTCATTAGAACAATCTAAAAAACTCTACTAAAAACTCTCATGTTACTTCATCTGACTACTAAATGATGATTTACGGATTCGGCTTTGTTTGGTTTCGCTTTACGTGCTCAAGATACCAGAGCGCTCCTTCCGCTGCATGCTCAGCCGCAGCTTTCTTCTTGCATTTGGGATCCCCAAAACACTCCAAAACATTTGTCCCTGAAGAATCTCTCATCTCAACCACAACTTTGTATGTAAATCTAAACCAAAAAACAAAAAAAACCAAAAGGTTGTGATTCGAAGTAGAAGCAAGTGCAGGTTAAGTTATGTTTAATCACTTACAATCTCATATGGCAAGGTCCATCCACTTTGCAACATTCGTAAACCGGACTCTTCCATCGCTTGGATGTACATATCTCGTTTAACACCGATTTCGCTGACCCTTTCTTAGATTCATCTGGACCACGACCACACGGTAACACAAATGGAACAAATTTTCACAGTATTATTATGAACTCCCAAAATTTACCAAACTAAAAACCTAAATTCAATCTGTTGGGATATCAATCCAAGTCCCGCATATGAAGATTAGACAAGATTGGTCTAATATATAAGTAAAGTCCAACAAAAATTTTATAAGGAGTCCTTGGTTCAATCTCTCTTATGTTTCCTTTTAGGCAATGGATCATACTACTTCACAAAAAAATTCTCTAACTTCTAATGTGGGACACATTTTACTATTTCATTAAGAAGATCACAATGAATTAAACCTAAAATGTTGTGAGATTCTAAGTTAAAACCGAACCTTTAGATTTTGATTTTGATTTGGCAAATTCTTTTGGTTTAAGAGCAGGTTGTTTCTCTTGTGTGACATTTACGCTTCTTGTACTATTAGGATCGATCTGAATGTTAGAGAATGAAGATTTGACATTGTCTTCTTCAACCTCATTCACCATTTTCTCTTGCTTCATCATCATTGTTCTTGGTTTCTAACAAAATGGACAAACAATTGAAAAAAAAAATCAAAGATTTATGACCGATTCAAATTTTAGAGGGCAAGAACAAAAAAAAATGGAAATTTGGAGTAATTGAATCAAAATTATTACCAGAGATGAATTTCTGGGGATAGAAGAAGGATCGAGAGGAGGAATATCTTTGAGGCTGATGATAGATCTTGATGGGTTTTTCCTTATCGTCTTCGTTTTATGATCATCCATTTCTCATAGTATTTCACAATTCTTCGAAAAACGAGAAATTTCATGAAATTTCGTGCAGAATTTTCGAGAGTTTAAAAGGATTCGATATTGATAGATTACCGACAATAAAACAGATAAGGTTTTTTAATTAATACATTACTCATTTTTATTCTAAAGTTTTGTCCTTTTTGTGGTCCAAAAGTCAAATAGTTTGGTTTTTTTTTTTAATTAAACTTACCAAAACCTTACTTGTTTAGGTTACTATTTAGCCTAATCCATTTATGGAAACTTCTGTATTCAGATTTTCTCATTGCAATGATCATTCAAACACATAGAAATGTGGAATTCGAATACACATTGATATGAAAATGATACTAGAAAAAAAAGGAAATTCCTTTTTTCGATTACAAAATTCGCAAAAAAAAAAATCCTTACAATCAGATAATTTTTTTTAATACATTACTAATTTTCATTTTTAAGTTTTGTCTTTTTATTAATGTTTCTACACCTACAGGTATAGAGTTTAAGTCCTGGGGAATGCAAATTAATGGAGGCAATATTTACAAGAAATTTTCAGCGTGGAGCAAAGAAAACCGTTCGGAATAGTCCCGCATGTTTAGGCTAAATTGTCCGTTGTATAATCGTCTGTGTAATAGTTTTCATAATTTGTAGTAATTCATAAATCTAAATGATTAAAAAAAAAAGTTTTGTCCTTTTTGTGGTTCAAAAGTCAAAAAGTTTGGTTTTTTTTTTTTTAATTAACTTACCAAAACCTTACTTGTTTAGGTTACTATTTAGCCTAATCCATTTATGGAAACTTCTGTATTCAGATTTTCTCATTGCAATGATCATTCAAACACATAGAAATGTTGAATTCGAATACACATTGATATGAAAATGATACTAGAAAAAAAAGGAAATTTTTTTTTTCGTTTACAAAATTCGCAATGAACCGCCGAGATCTACTGGTAAAAGAGGAATGAGTGAATGCAAGACATCGGTTATAAGCGGTCTGTAACTTGGCTCAGGCTGGACACACAAGACCGCAACCGCAGCTACCTGTTCGGATCCAGTCGAGAATGTAAAAAAAATATGTTAAAGACCTATTTCGGTAATGGGTAAGATTTTGATGAAGCTGACCTGATAGAGATGCTTTAAGTCCATTGTTCCTTTGATTGCAGGATCCAAAATGTTAGGAAGATTAGCTCTGTCACTAAGCTTAGGTACAGCCTAATCAAGAAAAATATTACAAAGTTAGTATAAAGTATAAAGCAGAGGATTCTTACTTAAAGAACCGATTTTTTCGAGATTTTGTATGTACCCAAGTGACGATGGATTCTGGTTCGGATGATGGTTTCTCGACTGATATTTTCCCGAGTAGAAGCTCGAGAAGAATCACCCCGAAAGAGTAAACATCATTCTTGTCTGTAACTTTCCCTGAAAGATGAAACGAAGATCGAAACTTGTTAAAACTTTTCGCTGCTACAATGTGAGACTAATCACACACTATAGAACGCTTATTTACCATCAAGAAGATACTCGGAATCTCTGTTTCCAGGAAGCTTCAGATTTTTGTTTTGAGAGATCAACACCGTAGCAAACCCGAAATCTGATATCTGAATATGGCAACAAATCCTTACTACTCATATGTCTATAAGAAGAATTTTTTACAATACACCAATCTTTTTTCTCTTTTTACCTTTGCGTTGAAATCGGAGTCTAGAAGGATGTTAGATGATTTCAAATCTCTGTGAACTACCGGTGGATGACAATGCTCGTGAAGATACTCTAATCCTCTTCATTAAAGAAACAACTTTGTAAACATACAAACGTTATTGAGGATTGCATGAAAGTTTTTATCGAAGAATGGATTTTTACCGTGCTATATCAACCGCGATTTTCATCCTAAGCTGCCAAGTTAAACCTGAACCATGACTAGGCCCTTAACATATCCAAAAATCAAAATCAGATTTCAAAAGATTAAACAAAAGGTGCGTAAACTCGGATCATCGCCCTTACCGTGCAACTGACTCTCCAAAGATCCGTTCTGCATCATTTCGTACACAATACATCGCGTTTGACGATATACGCAAAACCCCAAAAGAGAAATTATGTTCTGATGCTTGATCTTACCCAACCAATCAACCTCATTCTGCATTAAAAAAAAAAAACAAGATACCGAGTTACGGTTTATCGAACAAAATGACTCAATGCTACTAAATCTTACGAATCAAACCGAACAAACCTCGAATTGTTTTTCAATGTCTGTCTCTCCACCATTATCAAGTTTCTTCACAGTCACAAATGACTTCTCATCGATACAAGCTCTATAAAGACATCCACGACCACCTCGGCTCAACACATTACTATCGCTAAACTTGTTCGTTCCAGATTCGAGCAATTGGTATTCATACACAGGGATAGTAGTACTTCCTTTCCTCACAGAATCAATCTTATGTACACTAGGCTTAGTTGTTACACTCTTCACAGAATCTTCACATAACCAAAAGTACCAAAAATAAGCCTTAACTATCAACAAAAAACCCCAAAAATTACAATTGTAATGACATAAGAGATGAAATCGAATACCGGATTTTCGCTTGATACCGGTGAAGCTGTTCTTGAGATTTCTGTACCTCCATAACAAGAGATAGAGAAGGAAAATGACTGTGAAACAGAGGAGTGTTGATGAGACTATAAGAGCAATTAGAATCTTCTTGTTTAAGTCCTCACGTAGCACCACTTTCACAATGGGAGGTCCTGAGAAAACGAAATATTATCAAAAAAGTGAACTTTTTTCCAATCAATGTCGGATAAAATCCACCATTATCAGAAAGTTTTCATTTTTCTTCCGAAAACAGTATCAATTCAACTCCTTTAGTCATCTTTCAACAAACCCATTTCGGAAAATTCCATGAACTAGTAAGACCCAATCACTTAAATCCAATTTGATACACCATTATCATAAAGTTTTCATTTTTATTGCGGAAAGAGTGTCAATTCAAGCGAAATTCGATTCCTTTAGTCATTCTCTAACAAACCCATGAACTAGTAAGACCCAATCACTCAAATTAGTCTCCATTTCTAGGGCTACAGTGAGAAACTTTAATCTATTTACCTGGAGATTGAGCTCTCATTAGTGGAGAAGCTTGAGAAATTGGGATTGCGTGGGAAGTATTTGCTTCTGATTTAATCACAGAAGCAACTGAGAATAAGGAGAAAGAAAGAACCCAAATGGGTAGAAGTAGAAACAGCAAACGACGAAGGAGACAACACATTTTTTTGGTTTTTGTTTTGTCTGGTTTTCACAAAACATGCAGAGAAAAGACAAAAAAGAAGATAAAACTATGAAAGCTTCTTCTCCTTCTTGGTCTTGGTGTATCTTGGGTTAAAAATGGAGTTGGGAAATGTTGAGATTCGTTTTATCTTTTTTTTGTCTGGAGATTGAGACAAGAGACACTGTTGGGTTTGGGAAACAAAAGAGAAGGACAAAGGTTTTTGGGTGTTTGGTCTTCATGTGGCAGTTATGAAAAGGTGGAACCTTTAGGAGAGAGAGACTTAGACGTGGGCTGATAAGACGTGGAAATGTGGATTAAGCAGCTCGAATTTTCATTAAGAATCTTTTTTTATTTTGATTTAAGTATAGATTAATTACAATATTTAACATCCCAATGCAAAGATGATACTATTATAATGTTTAAACAAAAAAATTGTTCCTTTTGAAAGTCGTATCAGGTAAAACATTTTATACGTAAAGCTAAAAGATTAATATTTTTATGATGACTGAAAGTGTCGGTTCTTTATGATATTTTTTATAGAGTTGGTATACTTAAGTTTTGAGTTTAATTTTCAAAATTTATGAAACTATTAAAGTTTGTGAGTTTTTATTTATGAGAAGTCTGTTTCGTGATTTTGCTACGGATTGATTATTTATTTTGTGGGCTCGAAAATATTAATTATATACACGACAGGGTTGTTAGGTAGTTAAGGTTGTGGTTAGTGGTTGTTAACAGGAGATTAATCTATGATGAAGGGCATATAATGACGACTAATAAATATTAGTATTTTACATGATTAACAGAATTGTTGCAAAAATATGTTTTTTTTTTCAAATCAGGTTGATGTTATATTTATTAGGGCATGTACATCGGTAACCCTGCGGGGTCTTAAGGCCATATAAAATTATTAAAACACACACACTTTCTTTCTTTTATTCAACTTTATACTTTCTCTTTCATCTTTTTACTCAACTTTTATTAATTTTATATTTAAACACTCTCTATTCCTTTTAAAAATACTCTCCAAAAGATCTCAATTAACACACTCTCTCTTCCTTTTAAACACTCTCTACTCTCTTTACTCAAATTTTTATTAATTTTATATTTCAATATTCAAAAACACTCTTTTTTCCTTTTACAACTATTTTAATAATTTTATATTATAAAAACACCCATATTAGCCTTTTGGGGTTACCCATGTTCGTAGTACTATGGTAGATAATGTGTGTGATATGCAGAAAAACAACAATGGATTATGTAACTTATCTCTATGGTTTTGTTTGCATCGATGCACATTAATCAAATGATTCTTTTTTTTTTTTTTTAATCCAAATGATTCTATTGGGGTCAGTGACGGAAATTCAATTCATGCGGATTTAGTGAACACAAAAGGACAAGTCGTAGTTGAAGAGTGACATATTGATTATTCCATAATAATAATATTTTTTTTCTAATAAATTTGAGAGAAAGAAAGGTCCAAAAAAGTTTGAGCAATATTCATGTGAACTCTCTATGTCTGTCTTCTTCAACTTTAATTACCGACATAAGTGGTCACTGACTCACACAGCTGTATAGTTGACACCAACAAAAAACAAAAAACACAATTCAAACAAAAAAGAGACTAATTGGGCCTTACAATTATAACAGGCCCATACAAAAGAATAACGAGTCTTTCATATTAGTGGGCCATAAGCGGCCCAATTTTAAACGAATAAGCACAAGTTTATCATATAGCAACAATCTTAAACCCTAAATAATAAATCGAGCAACGAAGAACTCTGGAGAGAATCCATGGAGTTACCTGCAGAAATCTGGGAATTGATCTGCTGTAAGCTCATCGATGAAGATGATGATCGAGTCCTTGAACCTCTTTCACTCGTATCGACCTCTTTGCTCGACGTTACCAATCGTCTTCGAACCACATTCGTCATCACCGATCGGACTGTTCCTTATCTCCATCGTCATCTTCTTCGGTTCCGGAATCTGAAGCGAATCAGGTTTTTCGAGTTCAATGAGGATTTCGATCCGATTCTATTGCAGCTAACGCTTTCAGGTTTGCGTTTGGAATCAATCGATGTCTCGGGAATGTCGTATTTTCCAGATTTTAAGAAGTTAGGGATTGATATGCTGAGTAGTGTGAAGGAATTGAACTGTTATAAATTATGGCGATTGAGAGATAGCGATCTCGTTTCGATCGGAGTGTGTTTCCCGTTTCTTCAGAAGCTTGACATTAGTTGCCCTGATGGTTTGCCGAGTCGCGTCTCTGATTCTGGAATTATCAGTCTTTCTTCAAATCTCAAGGGACTGTTGAAGATTAACATTTCTGGTAATTATTATATCACAGATAAGTCTTTGGTTTCACTATCGCAGAATTGTCTACTCTTGAGAGAAATCAACTTCCATGACTGTGATTTAATCTCATCGTATGGCATCGAATTCGTTCTGCGGAATTCTCAGAACCTGGAGTCTCTTGCGATCAAGACAAAGGGATGGGAACCGAGCCAATCCTTTTCCGACAATGCTTTCTTACACGCTCGGCGTTTGTCTAAGCTTGATATTTCGGAATCGACTGTATCCGATGAGTTGCTCCGTTTGATTGCTGATGCCAAGTTACCTCTAAAAAAGCTCGTTCTTTGCAATTGCCTTGGTTTCACTTTTGACGGGATCTTATATTTGATGAATAAGTACCAAATACTGTTGCACTTGAATCTTGAAGGATCAAGTTTCCTCTCTGATGAGATGGTAATGGAATTGGGTAAGTTTCTCCGGTGCTTAACTTTTGTGAACCTCAGTTTCTGTTCCAAGTTAACTGGTCTAGCATTCTTCAGCATCATTGAAAAATGTGTTTCCCTCAAGTGCATCAGAATGATAGGGACAAATTTTGGAGGGGAAGAATATTCCAAGGAACTAGATATCAAGTCAGAGATCAAGTCTGTTTACATATCTATAAACCCCAATTTGCGCGATGAGTGCATCAAGAAACTATCCCGTCATTGCCCTTTTGTAGAAACTCTCGAAGTGGCTCAATGTCCTTTGATCACTAGCGATGGGATTCTTGAAGTTTTGAGGAATTGTGGAGAGATAAGATCCATGAATATAGGCTTATGCACTGGCATAAAGAGTCTTCGTGCTGTAGACTTTGAGCTCCCAAAGTTGGAGTCTTTGCGAGTATGTGTAACTGTGATCGATGACGAAGCTCTAGATGTGATCAGCAGAAGATGTCAAGGGTTATTGTATCTCGATTTGGAAGGATGCTCAAACGTGAGATCAAGTGGGGTGAGGAAAGTTGTGAAGAGCTGTAGACGTTTAAGAGAGATAAGCCTTAAGTACTGTAAAGTCGATGCTGAAATTCTCAGATGGATGGTTTGTGCAAATCCATCTATTAAGAGAATCGTACTGGCATGTGATTTTCCTCTAAAAAGGAAACTCAAGAACTTCTTGCTGCTACATGGATGTGTAACATGCCAGGATCCTTCTGACTCTTGGTGGCATCATGGACTAGACTGATTCATTTGATGAGGTAAGGAACTCTGATTGATTTGAGATTCAGGTTCAGTTTTTTCACTTTTTTAAAGATTGTTCAGCTTTATGCCATTAATTTATCAATTTGTTCACTCTTATTCAGGGGCGGATCTATATAAGTCAAGGTGAGATCTATATAAGGCAAGGTGGGGGCAAGTGCATCCAGTAATTTTTTTTTCCGTTTAGTATAATTTCTTTAAGCATTAAACTAGTGCCCCCACTTGAAAATATATATAGTTGTGCCCCCATTTCTTTTTAGAACCATAATCTTAGTATTATAGACATAATTAGCTTATCTAAATAAATGCTTAGATCATTTTATTAGGATACTTTTCCATTTAAACGGTTGTTTTGTTTTGTATTCAAATATTATTAAATCATGTGTATACCATAATACAATCCTAATACAATTGATAAAAATAATATGTAATATTCTTACAAAATGTTATATATATATTTTTTTAAAAATTCATTCTATTTTGGTATATAATATCATTTTAATATAAAATTGTGCACCCAGTGGAAAAAAATCCTAATCCGCCCCTGCTATAAACTGTAAATGTTCGCTTATCATGTTTTGAGATAGATTACATTGTCTAAAATTAATTTCATAACCAACTCCTTCCTTAAAATTTAAAATTATGGATAAAGATAGACTTGAATTGGGCCTTAAAAGAATAACAGGCCCATTTATTTACGAATAAGCCGAAGTTTATCACTAACAAGCAAAGAAGCTTTAGCAACGAAGAAGTTCATTTTCAGCTTATCTTGAGAATCCATGGAGTTACCTGAAGAAATCTGGGAATTGATCTGCAAATTCATCGATGAAGATGATTATCGATTCCTTGAACCTCTTTCACTCGTATCGAACTCTTTGCTTTGGATCACAAATCGTGTACGATCAACCTTCGTCATCACCGATCGCACTGTTCCATATCTTCATCGGTATCTTCTTCGGTTCCGGAAGCTGACGCGAATCAGGTTTTTCGAGTTCGATGAGGATTTCGATCCGATTCTACTGCAGCTTTCGCTTTCTGGTTTGGATTTGGAATCGATCGATGTTTCGGGAATGTCGTGTTTTCCAGATTTTGAGAAATTAGGGAAGCAAATGTTGAGTAGTGTGAAGGAATTGAACTGTTCTAGGATTTTGAATTTGAGTGATAGTGATCTTGTTTCGATCGGAGTCGTTTTGTATTTCCCGTTTCTCCAGAAGCTTGATATAAGCTATTGTCCAAGTCTCGTTTCTGATTCTGGAATTATCAGTCTTTCTTCAAATCTCAAGGGGCTGTTGAAGATTAACGTTTCTGGTAATTATCTCATCACAGATAGATCTTTGGTTTCTCTATCAATGAATTGTCTACGCTTGAGAGAAATAATATTCCGTGAATGTAATTTCATTTCACCGGATTGCGTCGAATTCGTTCTGCAGAATTCTAAGAACATTGAGTCTCTTGTGACTGATAGAATCGGATGGGAACCGAGCCAATCCTTCTCCAACAATGCTTTCTTACACGCTCGGTGTTTATATGAGCTTGATCTCTCGGAGTCGTATTTGTCCGATGAGTTGCTCCGTGTGATTGCTGATGCCAAGTTTCCTATCAAGAAGCTCGTTCTTTCCAATTGCCATGGTTTCACTTTTGACGGGATCTTGTATTTGCTGAGTAAGTACCAAACACTGTTGCACTTGAATCTTGAAGGATCTAGTTTCCTCTATGATGAGATGGTAATGGAATTGGGTAAGTTTCTTCGGTGCTTAACTTTTCTGAACCTCAGCTACTGTTCCGACCTAACTGGTCTAGCGTTCTTCAGCATGATTGAAAAATGTGTTTCCCTCAAGTGCATCAAAATGCTAGGGACGGATTTCGGAGTGGAAGAATATTCCAAGGAACTGGATATCAAGTCAGGGATCAGGTCTGTGTACATATCTCGAAACGAGAATTTGCGCGATGAGTGCCTCGAGAAGCTATCACGCCATTGCCCTTTTTTAGAGACTCTTAAAGTGGCTCGGTGTCCTGGCATCACGAGCGATGGGGTTCTTAAAGTTTTGAGGAATTGTGGGGAGATGAGATCTTTGGATATAAGCAGATGCACTACAATAGGGGCGAGTCTTTGTACAATAGACTTTGAGCTCCCAAAGTTAAACAAATTGCGAGCATGTGGAACATGGATCGATGACAAAGCCCTAGATATGATCAGCAAAAGTTGTCAAGGGTTGTTGCATCTTGATCTGGCACGATGCGTGAATGTGAGAGCTAGTGGGGTGAAGAAAGTTGTGCAGAATTGCAAACGTTTAAGAGAGATAGGCCTTTACCGATGTGAAGTTGATGTTGGAATCCTCACTTGGATGGTTTGTGCAAATCCATCTCTTAGGCGAATCATACCTCCACGAGGTGGTTCTCTAACTGAAAAACTCGGTAACTTTGTACTACGTCATGGATGTGTAATCTGCCATACTTTTTCTGACTCTTGACTAGACTGCTTCATTTGAGGTAAGGAACTCAGGATTGGTTTGTGCTCATATTTTTACCTTTTCAATGTTTAAGATTGTCCATGCTTGTTATGACTTGTTAAAAAGTCATAACAAGTTCAGAACAGAGTAAAAATGAAAAGTGAAACACACATGAAAAGCAACGAACATTATTGTAAGAGTCTAAATCCATCGATTATTCTCATTCGGCTTTTTTGGTCTTATACCGCAGGTACTTAATCCTATCCTCGGGATCAGAGAATGATAAGAAAGCTTGACGGTTAGCTTCATCAGCCATAAGATGATCCATTGAAGCTCGGTATAAAGGCGTCCACTTCTTTACTCTAGGCAAATCATTTAAGACATCCATTGCATGAGTCACACTGCATATATAGTCTGGTTGATTCATCTTGAGTTCCTGTCGCGAAGAGCTTAAACTCGCAGCAGTTACTTTTTTCCTTCGCGTTCCGCTTAAACTCGCAGCTCTGCTTCGTGTTTCTTTCATCGGCTTCTCCTCTATTACTTGCTTCTTTGGTCTTCCAACTCTCCTTCGTTTTTCTTCCTTTGCTGTTTTAACAACTCTGCTTTGTGTTTCTTCCTATAATATAATGCGATAAGTCTCAGGCTAGCAGCTAAAAGGCTTCAAGAATTGATAAAAATAAGGAAAAAAACTTACAGCTTGTCGACGAGTAAAGAACCGGTCAAAAACATCGCCTGAATCTCTTGTCAAATTCTTCCGATGGGAAAACGGTGATTGAGATGGTACGTTTGATGAGGAGGTTGAGAAGATACGGAACAACAGAGATGTGTTCAAGTGGAACCTATGTTTGTGTCTGAGGAAATGAAAAGCCATGAGTGACTCAAGATGAAGTCATCTTGTGTATTAAATAAACTCCTCAAGTGGCGTTTCAATTGCTTTAACCCGGTTATATGTGAACCGGATTGAATATATAGTTCACTCTTTTCAAAAACCAATTACTGCCTTGAGAAATCTGTATCCTAATTTGGTAAAAGCCATTTATTATCGATTCATCGTTAAAAGTGAACTGTAAAAGTTTATAACCAACTTCCTCCTTCAAAACTATGGATAAGAGATTCATATTATCTCTTTTGCCAAAATGAAAAGAACAACAAGAGATTGTATTGAGATCACAATTCATTATCTAAAACTTATAATCTGGATTATCACGAAGACCTAGTTTCGACAGCGAGATGCAGTATGAATCCCAGTCCGTTCGTCGCATATACTTCAACAGTTTCTTCCGTCTCTGCACCATTGCTAAGAGTCCCTTTCGCGAATGCTTGTCCTAGATTACGTTACAAAATGCGTGATTATTAGATTACCGGCGCTAGTAGCTTTAAGGAAAAAGAAGGATTCAAAGTTTACCTTTTTATGTAGAACAGAGGATAGATGCTTGATCTTAGTAGTCAATTGCGCAACTACAACGAAAAACCATAGAGATCACTAAATAATAATCTAACAAAAGGCAACGATCTCTAGTTAACCGATTAAATCAGACTCGTATAATGTAAAAATTGTCGTTTTACCTTGAACACGTGCAGAACCACAATCGGATTCCGACATCTTGAACTCTTCCCTGACCTTTGCAAGCTCGATTTTCATCTTCTCCGCAGAAGACATATTATCCGGATGGAAATACTGCATTCGATTTCAACACATACGTAAACACAAGACAATGCCACAGATTCCTAAATGGTTAAACAAGCTCAAGGACTCAAGAACTAAGACTTACAGTTTCAACTAGCTCTTCTTTCGGAGGCTCGAGCAAATACTGCGGAGTCTCACTAAAAACACTCAAAAGATCCAATTTTTGAACTGCAAGCAAATCAAAAAACCAAATAACTCAGCAATAAACCTCAAGCACCAATCGTAAAAACCAATACTTTTCGAGATTTTAACCACATACAAGCACTTGCTTTCTTAGCTTGCTCTTTGTTATGAGCTTCTGCAATACCAGACCTTAATCCAACGAAATGAGCTCCTTTTCTTGTTCTTTGAATTTCTTCTTCTTCCACTTCCCTTAGCTTCACAAGCCTCTGATTCAACTCTTTCAACGAAAACCAACCTTCTTCTTTCATTCCTTCTGGTCTAAACAATCTCAGTTTCTCTCCTAACTCTTTAGTATCATAAAACTTCAAAAACTCTGATTTCATCTCCTCTGATTCATCTTCTTTCCTTTTACCTTCTTCTAATTCTTTCCCAAACACAGAAATCGGCAATTCTTGACGAAAATTCTCAATTGGTTTCTTCGAAATGCTTTGAAAAGTAGCTAAATTGGACCATTTGCTCTCAATGTTGTTGTTACCTTGAGGTCTCATTTGCCTTAAGTTCTCCTTTATGTTTTCGAATCTCGAACCTAAACCGTCTCCGGATTTCGATAACACGTTTTGCTTGTACAGATCCTGCAAATCCCTCGCCGGAGTAGCTTCTGATCTCCGTTTGAACGTCGTGAGATTCCTCCGGAGATCCTGAAACTCGCCGCCGATTTGATTACCTGATGGATTCTGAGCATTTGAATCGAATCTGGAGAATTGGGTTTGGGGTTTTTGTTTTAGACTGCTTTTGACGGTACTGAAATACGAAGACATTTTCGAATCCGACGGCGATGAGGAAGAAGACGACGGCGATGAGGAAGAGGACGACGGTGATTGAGAAGCTTGTTCGATAGATTCGTTTTCATTTTGAGGAGGAGAAGAAGAAGAGGAGAAGAGATGAATCAGAGATGGATTTGAATGTAGTCTTTGTTTGGGTCTGGCGAGATGAAGCGCCATGGAAGGTGATCTCGGCGGCTCTCGTGGAAGCTTTTTAGGGTTTTAGTGAAGTGGAGGAGACGAAGAACGTGAAGATGATGGTTTCAGTCCGGTTAACTGTAAACCGAAATTATATTTACGCGGATTTTGAAAACCCCGGTTAGAGTTTTCGGTTTAATTTGCTTTCGGTAAAAGTAGGACATCATCATTATTACTGACTTCCGAAAACTAAACTCCTACGTTAGTTAGGTCACAGTCACAAAGGTTTGATTCATTAGGTTTCTTTAAGACACTTTTGATTTTTTTAAGTATATTAATTTTTTTTTTTTTTTAGCTGATGCTTCAAATATGGAATTATGGATTAAATTTTTTTTTTTTTTTCGTTTCTGTGGATAGGAGAAAAGAAAACAAAATAGGATGTGGATTTGCACGAGCACATTAATGTCAGGACGCGTGTTATTTACACTTTGGTGTTAAGTACAAACAACACATTGCAACTGACTCGTGTCTAAAACTCATTCAAAATCCTGTTTTTTTTTTCGTTTGCCATCCGAAATATTCAAAATCCTGTTTTGTATGGTCATTTCTTTTTTTTCAACTTAATACTACTACTATACAGCCTGTTTTTGATAGAAAAATACTATATACAACCTTCCAAGAATAAAAAGGTTTCAACCTTGTTGTATAATTATATGTTCAATTTGGTTTGTTTGATTTTTATGGTATAATGATTTTATAAAAGAATGAAGGGAAAATTGGCCCAATAGCACCCAAAAAAATTATAACTTAAAATCTAGCCATTTTCCCTAATTTCAATGGATTAGATTAAACCACATAAGCTTATTTTGGTTAGATTATTAATTATTATTATTTTGTAGGTTATTGTTGCAAATCACCCAAGAATGAATTCATTTACATTTTCGTTTTTTTTTTTGTCAAAACATTTTCGTTATTTCTTTTGGAGACGATTTATAGTAGTTCTTTATTAGTCTAGCATATAGATTACGACAGTCATATAGTACATACTTCAAGACCATAACTAAGGAATTGACGTGACCATGAAACTGAATACAAGGGCAGAATTAGTAAATCCAAAAAGGATAGTTTCTTCTTGCAATTCCAAAAAGGATAAATAAATATGCAGTCTATAGACTTATAACACAGCCAGGTAACACACATGTACCGTATTTTGTATAATTATTCTAACGTAGTTTAATTTTTCTACCATGCCATTTTTTTTGTTAAAACTCACGTAGTCACGTTCCCATATCATTCAAAGTCACGTAATTCTCCAAAACTTTTTTTTGAAAAACTTGATTGTCTAAATTTAAATGTGCAAGAACTTTCATAAGTCGATTCGCGCGTGTAAACTGTAAACCTTACTTCTACTACTATTCCAACATGCGATTAAAGATATAAAAACGTTGCCACAAATGCTCTATGCCACGTATGCAACTTAAGAGGGTCCCACACTTATCAAGAAAAAGAAAAATAAAAATTAGTTCCAATCTAACTGTGCAAAAAAAAACTCAATATATATAGACAAATCCAACCATTAAATTTTGCCACAGAGATATCTTCCTCTCTACTTTTTCGCCACCATCTCTCTCTCTCTCTCTTAAACATTCAGATTCCAACTATGTCCGACCAAAACTGGATTCACAGGGCCATGTCAGACGACTCCTTGGTCGCCGACGCACTTCTCCTTCTCCGCCACGCCGATCCACCACCACTACCACCTAACAAGAGCGACTTGTCTCCTCTTAAGCTAAAATGGAGCGTTCGTCAACGGAGATCGAAGAAAGGTGACCAGACTCGAGCCAGCCCCACCACGCCACTTTCTTGGAGCGGTGCCACATCACTCAGCGGCGGAGCTACCACCGTGGAAGGACTCGAGGAGTCTAGCGCCGCCGGAAAAACCTCTGAAGGCTTTAGATCTAAGGTTTGTCCGATCATTTCTTGGTTTTTTTTTCCGATTTGAAAACTCCGATGGTCGTAGGTTTATGTTATTGCTTAGTGTTTGGTTTGATCTACTTCCGATTATGCCCTTGGTCTTTATCCACAAGACGAAACTGGCTCTAGTTGTTCGCTTGTGGGTATTTTCGTCATTTTAGGATCTTACGATCGTTCTTATTCCTTGGCTGATCACGTAGTTACACCGACTTTTCGCTGACCGAAATACCCTCCACCTTGGTTGGACTCGTATAAGAGAGATTTTGAATGTGTTTTTAAACTTTCTTTTTTAAGAAACTAAAAATCTATCTTTCTCGATATGTTTTTTATTTGTCTTCTTGGAAACACTTCTCGATTTTGAGTTTAAAAACAGATAAATTCGGTCATCTCTTTGCTTTTTTGGCTCTTTTGCAAACAAAGTGTCACGTTTCCCACTTTTGTGCATCTCTTTCTCTGCTTTTAAAAGACTTAAAAGCCCTTACATCAAGGAGAGGTGTTTTTAGTCAAATCATCGTTGAGGTCTTCAATGCTAACAAGAAAAAGAAAACAAAACTTCAACATTCATTAACTAATAGCATCGTAATGACGAAAATACCCTTTGTCATCGGTTGAGCTTCTTTCGTTGATAAAGGGTATTTTAGTTATTATTGGTGGCGTTACTTATAAATTTTGGGGTTTGGGAGATTGTTTTCGTGGAATTTAATTTTTGTATGTGTGGATTAGGTGCGTGTGTGGTAGGGTTTAGTGGGGGAAGGCAGTTATCAAATGTGGCGCAGTGTATAGTAAGCAATTATGGACTTAGTGCCACTGGTCAAAGTTAGTTGTTGCTTGCTCGCTTACTCGCCTTTCTGTCATTCGTCCGTCAGCTTGTATTTGGTGACAGTCTGTTACGTTAGCCTGCTTTTTTTTAAAAAAAATTTACTGAAGATTGTTTTCAGATTTTTAAGTTGACTTTGATCGGTGGTATAATTTGTTTTTCCTCTTTTAAAACAAAAAAATAAAAGTAGAGAGTAGTCAAATAAAAAAGAACGAATTTTCGGGTTTAATAATAAAAAATAAAAAAAACTGGGACAAGTGGTGTTGTGGAGAATGGAGAGACTACGTGACACTAGTTTGTGTTTAGACGAGGAAAAAGCATGACGTGTGAATGTGACGGCCAAACACAAGTCACGCTCCACCCACGTGATTCTAATTTTCTTCTTCTAAATATCGAGCTAAGTGGTTGACCAAGAAGATTCTTCTGAATTTACATACACGGTTTGAGAATAATTTTCTTAAAATTTCCATGAATTGTTGTTATTTTGTTAATGCTAACGAAGTGCTTCTTTTATTTTTTCTACCTTATCGTGTCTCTAAAGTCTCTCTCTAAATGGTAGGTGTGTTGGTGTTTAAAAAAAAAAAAGAAACGATATAGAAAACAAAACTGAATTGTTTTTATGATATTAGTTTGGTGTAATTATTGGTTATTGAGCTGGCTTTATCTGTTGGTGTGTTATGTCTTAAGCCATAATCTAAATATTGTATTTTGGTGTCTCAGATTTCTCAAACGAGTGCAACAACAACAACTCTTTTCAAGAGATCAAGAAAGAAAAAGGTAAAAAACAAAAGGAAGACTTGCTTCTTTACTTGTTGAGACAACATATAGTCTAAGTCCTGCCTAGGATTCTTTTTCTTTCTACATTTAGAAGGATATGAACATTTTTGGCTGATCCAAATCTTTTTTTTATAGTTTCTTATTTTTCTCTAATCAAATCAAATGTGTGGTTATGGACAGACTTTGGTGGAGCTTAAAGAGGATGAGATCATTCTCTTGAAGGAAAGAAAAAGCCTGAAAAATGTATTAATCTCCTTTGGCCTTTTTTTTTCTCTAATCATCAACTCCATGTGCTAATCTTAGATTTTGTTATTCTTATTCCTGAATCAGGAATTGGCAAGTATGCGCGATTTGATCGAGCAACAAAGAGCAAGAAACAATGCTCTAAAGAAAATGAAGGTGAGTCCATCAATTTCTCTAGACATTCCACTCATACAACATTATTAACATACTAACTCAAGGTATATCTTATTTGTATGTGTTCAGGCTGAATCACAATCTGCCTTATCCTGCAAACTTGCTTTCGAACAAGGTTCCTCCTTCTTGCTTCCTGATCTAAACATGCCGCTAGATACCGACCCGAGCCCCGAAGTTCTCTGCTGAAACAACTAGCCACGCGCATACTCATTCTTTTGTTTTTCCTATCACAACACCAAACACCTCCTTCCACAAACATGTTATTATTAACTGTAACTATATGAGTATGAAGAAGATAGATTAATCCTATATATCCTCACCAATCCGGTCATTTCCCGTGGCCGCGGAAGAAGACTTGCCTCGAGGTGAGGCGATTCGAGTTTATGGTTTTAAGTGTTTTCTAACACATCTTCTTCTTTTAGCTGGTAGTATGATTTTTGCTCCTAAGTGATTCTTATCTTTCTCCCATTTTCAGAGGATGAGATGTAATTATCTACATAGTAGATATTAGATACACACTTTTTTTTCTTTTTTTCAATATCTTTGTTTAAAATGTATTGCAAGATTACATTTATCTTTTTATCAATGTAACACGTTCTAAAACTTTTAAAATACTCTGTTTTTTAATTAATGGACTAGTATTTCATATGATGTCTCTGCTCTAATACTAACTAGCTAATGTAAGTTTACAGTAATTAATCAAAATCATGAGTCCTAAATTGTAATTACGAAAAAAACCAAATAAAGCTAAAAACCCTAAATTAAAAAGCTTGAGCTTCACAGTTCACAAGCACACGAAAATGGCGTCTCTTGGCAAAATCACAATCCCTCGCGTGCCGTCGTCGGAGTTGGGTCTTCTTCGCCGTCGATTTGATCGACCGATCCAAACCCGGATCCGATTCAATAGCCGGATCGCGGGCGTATTGACTAACAACGCGAGCTCAGAAGCTCACGTTTCGGTGAAACCGAGTTTGAGCCAGAGAGTGATTGAAGAAGAAGCGAAAGTACTAGTGGGTACTTACGCTCGAGCTCCAGTTGTGATCTCGAGTGGTAAAGGTTGTAAATTGTTTGACCCAGAAGGTAAAGAGTATTTGGATTGTGCATCTGGAATCGCTGTGAATGCTCTTGGTCATGGAGATCCTGATTGGCTTCAAGCTGTTACTGAACAAGCTAGTGTTCTTGCTCATACCAGTAATGTCTATTACACCATTCCTCAGGTAATGATTATGATAATTTGAAGAAATTGATGTTTTTGTGTATTGCAATTTGATGGGTTTTGTCATTTCTGTGTAAAGCTCGAAGCTTTTGATGATTTTCTTTGAGATAGATCTTGTTCTGAGGATGGTTAGATCTTACATAGGAGAAGTATCTATTATCAATGTGAAATCTGTGTGTATACTTTTATGTTCGTATATACAATTTGTTAAAATCTGATTAAATGTTTTTTTTTTAACTTGTCGTGTAGATCGAACTAGCAAAACGCCTTGTGGCGAGTTCTTTCGCGGACCGTGTATTCTTTTGTAACTCTGGAACTGAAGCTAATGAAGCAGCCATCAAGTTTTCAAGAAAGTTTCAGAGATTTACCAACCCTGAAGACAAAGATGTCGCGACAGGCTTCATCGCTTTTACGAATAGTTTTCATGGAAGAACCTTAGGAGCTCTTGCCTTGACTAGTAAAGAACAGTATAGAACTCCTTTCGAACCCGTTATGCCAGGTGTAACATTTGTGGAATACGGTAACAGTCAAGCAGCTGCAGATCTTATCCGCTCGGGTAAAATAGCTGCCGTGTTTGTTGAACCTATTCAAGGAGAAGGCGGGATTTACTCCGCTACTAAAGAGTTTCTCCAGTCTCTTCGTTCTGCTTGTGATGCTGCTGGATCGCTCCTCGTCTTCGACGAGGTAAATAGTACAGTCTCTTGATTTAGTCTCTCTCAATTTATTTTATTTGCGAGTTCTTTTGATCTCTCTGCTTCTCCAGGTTCAATGTGGTTTGGGTCGAACTGGTAACTTGTGGGCTTATGAAGCATTCGGTGTAACTCCTGACATAATGACGGTAGCAAAGCCTTTAGCGGGTGGTTTACCGATCGGAGCAGTGCTCGTGACTGAGAAAGTTGCAGGGACAATAAACTACGGAGATCACGGAAGCACATTTGCAGGAAACCCACTTGTCTGCAATGCAGCGATTGCGGTTCTTGATAAAGTATCGAAACCGTCTTTCTTGTCTAGTGTCTCAAGCAAAGGTCAATACTTTAGAGATAGTCTGGTGAAGAGATTAGGAGGAAACTCGCACGTGAAGGAAGTGAGAGGAGAAGGGCTTATCATCGGAGTGGAGCTCGATATTCCGGCAAATTCATTTGTCGATGCTTGCCGTGATTCAGGTCTACTGATTTTGACGGCGGGTAAAGGGAATGTGGTCAGGATTGTTCCGCCGTTGATCATATCGGAGGAAGAAATCGAACGTGCGGTTGAGATTATGTCCCAAAATTTGATAGTGCTATAGATTGAAGCTTGAGGTTCGATGTTATGTGTTTTTATCTTTAAATCTAATGTTTCTTAATTAGCGAAAGTTTATCAGTTGTGTCACTCACAGTTCGTAAAAGTAATATGGAACTTGACTAAGTATCCCAATTGTAAGGTACGATTATATTTCATCTTAAAATCTTAAAAGTGGACAAAAAACGATCAAAAAGGTATTTATGTACTTTTGCATGTTTTTAGATCATATGTCATCTTTTTCGTAAATTATTTCAATAAACAATTTTGTGAATTATGACAATTAGAATATTCTACTTCAACACTAATTTATAAGAGAAATAGGTATTTCCAGTAATTGCTAACTAGTTGAATTTGAATTTTATTAAATATATGGAGGTATGTAGGGGAAATATGATCAATGTACATAAGAAAAGTTTCACATCATGGTCTTCGATTTTTCGGCCAAAAATACCATTGAGATAATACATATGTCTCAAGATACGTTGGAACACTGTTATTGTTTAACATAAACAAAAAACCAAGGACAATAGAAATGACAATAAACAGTACCCATCCTTTTTACCAAAAAAATAAATAAACAGTACCCATCCAAATAAGCAACCAAAATCAAACAAAAGAGAAGAAGAGAAAAATGCGAAAGTCAGTTTGTTAAAATGTAGTTTTGTACTCACTGTTTTTGATTATATCAACGACTTCCTTAGTTTTCTTTTGGTTGCTTGATTTGCACCACACTTGGTACATAAGGGTACTTAGACCGATTCTTGGAAACCCCTATCTATATTTTCATAAACGTTTTCATAAGTGCAAATCGCTCTTTGGATATCACGCGCAAGTTTATTATATATTTTCTAGTCGATAAAAGTTGAAATTTATGATGAAGATCTTGATGATGAAGCATCTAAAGTAAAAACCTTTGGTATAATTACGAAGTAGAGGAAATGTAGTTTGCTAATAAAATTTCAAACTGTACACAATTCGCTCCCATCATCGAAAATAAAATTTGACATTCACATCTACAGTTTCTAAACTATACCCGATCTACAATATTTTAACTATGGTCTCGAGATAAACATAGCAAAAACGTGATTATTAGAGTTAAACTTTTGTTGATAAATAAATGTATGAATTGATCGAACACTAATATTGTTTACCATAAACAAAAGATCCAAAGACAACATTAATGAAAATAAATCATTGAAAAACAAAACATGGAAGACATAATAACTACATGAGTAGCTAAGCGTTGGCGTGGGTGGGCAGGTTTTCCGAGATCCCCAACTCTAACAGATCCAGAGTATCCAATCATGGTAACTGTTTCGCGACCAGATCCGCGGTGCAAAGAGTGTTCATTTTTTTTGTTATTATTCTAAATATCTGTAAATTTTGTAAAAAAAAAAAAAAACTCAAAAATTTGAAAAAATTCAGAAGTACTGAGTTTACAATCTCCTCCTTCAATTGGGAATCAAAAAAGAAAGAACCGAAGAGATTATAATCTTTCTCTTCCCCTAAGACTAAAAACACTGTGAATCAAAGGTCTTGCCTACTATTTCTTCCCTTCAGACTCTTCATGTAAGGAGGGTCAACTTGTGATTTCAGAATCCTAAAACAAACAAAAATTGAAACAATATAATAAGATGATATTTACAATGATTGTGAGAACGATAAGAGAATAAAGAAGAAAATAAAAAGCTAATCCAGTAATTGGGATGCAGTTCAAGTAATTATAAGCTAAACAAAACGTCCATACCTTCTATGTTATCTACATTCTCATCGTCAGAGGCTTATGCCCAACTCTGCGTTGATGTCTCTGTTAGACATCTCTTGAGCTATTGAGCAGTTTCCGAAATCTCTGTTCTGGTTGTTCTCGCAGACCCTTAAAAAGAATAATGTCTTAGATATAGAGAAAAAGAGGGAAAAAACTCCATGGTGATCATAACACCCAATCTCAACTGAAAGAATTTGCAAATACGTTAAGCAGGTTATATAGGTAACCTATTAAGCACAACAGAAACTGGATTAACTATCCTATGCAAGCAGCTGATAACAACATCCACTCAACATGTTACAAAAGCAATAATAATCTACAAAATGACACAATGAAAAAATCAGCCAAAACCATGTAGCAAACAAGAGATCAACATACCATCTAGTGGCCTCTGTGATGGTTTCAGCAACCGAAGGAGCTACTCGTCGCCATCTGTGGCAATCATCGCATTGAATCCAAGCAGTCTGTGCCTTATCCGTTTGTGTATCAAAAACCGTGGAAGCCTCAAAAAGAAATTATCAAGCAGGGTATAAACAATAATTCGAACCTGTTTCTTCTTCTTCCTCTAGGGCTTCTTGAGCTACTTCGTGATCAACACTCTCTGTGAGAGTAATGTCAGTGTCAAAGCCTAATAAAAAGCTAATCCCGTAATAGGGATGCAATTCAAGTAACACATACCTTCTGCGTTATCATCATCCCCGTCATCATCATCGGGATCATCCTCGTCTCCATTCTCATCGTCATCATCATCTGGATCATCCTCGTCATCATCATCGGGATCATCCTCGTCATCATCTTCTTCATTGAGCGGGAATATGCCAGCAGGATCTTGTGAGAACCGATAATGGACAATCGCAGGATCTTGTGGTAAAGGTTGTAAATTGTTTGACCCAGAAGGTAAAGAGTATTTGGATTGTGCATCTGGAATCGCTGTGAATGCTCTTGGTCATGGAGATCCTGATTGGCTTCAAGCTGTTACTGAACAAGCTAGTGTTCTTGCTCATACCAGCAATGTCTATTACACCATTCCCCAGGTAATGATTATGATAATTTGAAGAAATTGATGTTTTTGTGTATTGCTATTTGATGGGTTTTGTCATTTCTGTGTAAAGCTCGAAGCTTTTGGTGATTTTCTTTGAGATAGATCTTGTTCTGAGGATGGTTAGATCTTACATAGGAGAAGTATCTATTATCAATGTGAAATCTGTGTGTATACCTTAATGTTCGTATATACAATTGTTAAAATCTGATCATATGTTTTTTTTAACTTGTTGTGTAGATCGAACTAGCGAAACGCCTTGTGGCGAGTTCTTTCGCAGACCGTGTATTCTTTTGTAACTCTGGAACTGAAGCTAATGAAGCAGCAATCAAGTTTTCAAGAAAGTTTCAGAGATTTACCAACCCTGAAGACAAAGATGTCGCGACAGGCTTCATCGCCTTTACGAATAGTTTTCATGGAAGAACCTTAGGAGCTCTTGCCTTGACTAGTAAAGAACAGTATAGAACTCCTTTCGAACCCGTTATGCCAGGTGTAACATTCGTGGAATACGGTGACAGTCAAGCAGCCGCAGATCTTATCAGCTCGGGTAAAATAGCTGCTGTGTTTGTGGAACCTATTCAAGGAGAAGGCGGGATTTACTCCGCTACTAAAGAGTTTCTCCAGTCTCTTCGTTCTGCTTGTGATGCTGCTGGATCGCTCCTCGTCTTCGACGAGGTACATAGTACAATCTCTTGATTCATTCTTTCTCAAGTTGTTTCATTTGCGAGCTACGGTTTCTCATTTCTTATTCTATTCCAGGTTCAATGTGGTTTGGGTCGAACTGGTAACTTGTGGGCATATGAAGCATTCGGTGTAACTCCTGACATAATGACGGTAGCGAAGCCTTTAGCCGGTGGTTTACCAATCGGAGCAGTGCTCGTGACTGAGAAAGTTGCAGGGACAATAAACTACGGAGATCACGGAAGCACATTTGCAGGCAACCCACTTGTGTGCAATGCAGCGATTGCGGTTCTTGATAAAGTATCGAAACCGTCTTTCTTGTCTAGTGTCTCAAGCAAAGGTCAATACTTTAGAGATAGTCTGGTGAAGAGATTAGGAGGAAACTCGCACGTGAAGGAAGTGAGAGGAGAAGGGCTTATCATCGGAGTGGAGCTCGATATTCCGGCAAATTCATTTGTCGATGCTTGCCGTGATTCAGGTCTACTGATTTTGACGGGGGGTAAAGGGAATGTGGTCAGGATTGTTCCGCCGTTGATCATATCGGAGGAAGAAATCGAACGTGCGGTTGAGATTATGTCCCAAAATTTGAATGTTCTTGATTGATGCCTACGGCGATATGTTTATTGGCTACAATGTATGTGTATTTTATAATCTGACGTTTCTGGATTAGCTCAAGTCTATCTCAAAATGTGAAAATTTGTGATGGTTTAATACATGTTAACATCTAGTATTTGAAAGTTTAAATAAAATTAATTGTTACATATATCGAGCTTGGAGCGTATGAATTTGTATGAGCAGCGTGATCAATGTACATACAAAAATAATCACGTCATGGTCTTCGATTTTTCGGCGGAGGAGCCAAAATTAAGATAATACCTATGTTTCTAGATACAGAGCAAAAACGTGATTATCAAAGTTAAATTATTGGTTGATGAATAAAGGTCTGAACTGATCAGACACTGTTATTGTTTAACATAAACAAAACATAAAGGACAATAGAAATGACAATAAACAGTACCCGCCCAAATAAGCATCCAAAATCAAATAAAAGAGAAAGAAGAGCAAAATATGGAAGTCAGTTTGTTAAAGTGTAGTTTTTACTCAATGATTTTTATAATATGGCTCATTTCTTCTTTTTCTTTTGGTTGCTTGATTTGCACCACATTTGGAACATAAGGGCGTTTAGACCGACATAAGAGCGTTTAGACCGACTCTTGGAAACCCCTATCTATATTTCCATAAACGCTTTCATAGGTGCAAACTGCTCTCTCAATATCATGTTCATTATATGTTTTCCAGCCGGCAGAAGTTAAATTGATGATGAAGATCCTCATGATGAAACCTCTGATAGTGATTATCACAAAGTAGGGGGAATAGAGTTTGCTAATAAAAGTCAACATTCACATCTATAATTTTTAATGTGGCCTATAATCTTCAAGAAGATGATAATTTTTGTCACACAACACTAATTACCCTAATCACTTTATATCTTAATGCAAACGGAGCTTTCTTCTTGAGTTACTTTGTGATCACCACTCTTTGTGAGAGTAACGTCATCATCAGAGGCTAATCAAAAGCTAATCAAGTAATTATGAGCTATTCAAGTAGGCATAAGCTAAACAAAAGGGCCATACCAGTAGATCACGGAGGCACATTTGTAGGCAATCCACTAGTGTGCAATGCATCGATTGCGGTTCTCGATAAAGTATCGAAACCGTTTTTCTTGTCCAATGTCTCATGCAAAGGTCAATACTTTAGAATTGAAATTGATGATGAAGATCTTGATCTTGATTATCACGAAGTAGAGGAAATGTCGTTTGCTAATATATAAGATTTCAAACTGTACACAATTCGCTCCCATCTTCGAAAATAAAAATCGACATTCACATTTACAATTTCTAAACTATGCCCTACAACTACAATTTCAACTATGGTCTCCAGATAAACGTAGCAAAAGCGTGATTTTTAGAGTTAAACTTTTTGTTGATAAATAAAGGTATGAATTGCTCGAACGCTAATATTGTTTACCATAAACAAAAAGATCCAAGGACAACATAAATGAAAATAAAAAGTACACACCCAATAAGCATTAAAAATCATTGAAGAGCAAAACATTGAAGACATAATAACTACACGAGTGGCTAAGCGTTGGTGTGGGTGGACAAGTTTTCCAAGATCCACAACTCTAATAGATCCAGAGTATCCAATCATGGTAACTTTGTCGCGACCAGGCCCGCGGTGCAAGGAGTGCTTATACACCAAGCACCACAATTTTGGTTCACATTTTTTTTTTTTTTTTGCAAAAAAATTAGAATTTATTAAAATAGTCCTAAATATCTGTAAATTTTGTTAAAAAAAAAACTCCAAAATTTGAAAATATAACATATACCTAATAAGAGTTTTTTTCGCACAGATTCATAAAACTAATGGGCCGGACCTAGTCGCAACCCAACGTTCTACCGAAAAGCATGTCGACTTTTTTCACCTTTTGGTATTTGCTTTCTAGCTTCATTCAAAATCACTAGACTAGATCTTGCATACACGCATTTGATTGGGTATATGCTTTCCTATGATTTATCCATATATGTATAGAGAACTTTCGTCTTATATATCTAATGTGGAATATGTGCTAGCTATTAGACTTAGCCAAATTATTAAACTTTACAAGTTTTCATTTTCATCAATTTTGGACTAACATTTCTTATTCAAATCAACTTCGATTTCGACAAATGAAAATATTAAGTTATAGTGTTTACAACGATATCGTGCCTAAAATCCAATCATC
Organism: Draba incana; assembly: GCA_963576765.1. Classification (NCBI taxonomy): domain Eukaryota; kingdom Viridiplantae; phylum Streptophyta; class Magnoliopsida; order Brassicales; family Brassicaceae; genus Draba; species Draba incana. The sequence continues at coordinate 663,931 of OY755209.1, read as the reverse complement.
CGGATTGACGTCTCCACCGAAAAACTCAATGGAAAATAGACATAAACCATTTTATGAAAAGCGAATTCCAACAAAAGAATGGTATTTGCTAAAATTCTCAGTATGCCGTATCAGTTTGTTTGTTTCTAATTTGCCAGCTTTTGGGTGTGAAAAAGGTTCAAATTTCCATGATCTCACCCATTTCTCTCATTTTTTACCATTCCTCACCTCTTTTATAGCTTATTAAAACCAAAGTAACATTTCTCATATGATTGATATATTGCCGATTAAGATAACAAAATATTAATCATTGACCCGAAACGAAAGTGCAACCAATTAACCTCTTAAACATTGTTTTAAACTCTTATCTTGATAATCTCAATAGTCAATACATATGCTACAAAACAAGTTATGTTTCACACCACCTCTTCATTATCACATTAGGAGACATAATTTACAAGCTCTTACGTTTTATGGTCATCTTGCATTTAGATTCGATATTCTAGCCCTAAGTGATAATAACTTCCAAACAAAAGGAAAAGAATCACATTTGATACACAATTACCAGGGAGTAAGATTACAAAAGCAGGACTAGTTGTTCATTTAAATATTTTTGCCATGTGTTGTATACTTGTATGCAAGCGAAAACATAATCTAAGTGCGAATTCACACTTTATATTGATGTTATAGTATTATATAGTATAGATGATTCATTGAAATTTGTTTGTAAAATTTATTGGGTTGGTCAGTGTTAATGCTTCTAAACTTTAAAGATGCCACAACGTAAATTTTTCTCTGTCCAAACAATAATATTTTTGAATAGTGGTATCATAAAAATAGTACTTTTAAAATTCTTCCTCATAATAAAATATAAATCGTATCTTATTATATAAAAGAGAAGCCGGTCGATGAGAGCACGACATGTATGCATAATTGTAATTCATGAGATTATGACATTTGTTTACAATTGATCGGATGATGAAATGTGTTAAAAGCTTAATATTAATTTTTAAAAAATCAAATTAAAAATGGAAAATTTCTAATAGTTCAAAATAACATTAAAAAAAGAAAATGTCTAATAGTTCACAACTAATAGAAAAAAAGAAAAATTTCTAATGGTTCAAACTAATTAGAAAAAAAGAAAAAATATAGCGGTCCCAACGAATTATAAAAAATTCAAATAGAAAATAAAGAGAATATAAACCGAAACAAAATAGAGAGAATATAAACTTTAAGTAAGACAAGTAAAAAAATAAATGATGACATAAAAGAGATCATATAAATAAATGATGACATAAAAGAGACCATATCTTCGTCATTGAGAGGGAGTAGGCCAGCGGGATCTTGGAAGAGCAGTAGTGAACAATGGCGGGATAGTCGAAGAGAGGTCTTCTTCGATGAACCCTCTTGAGGAAAAAGATGTCGGGTTCGATGGTGCTTTGGTCCCTCGTCGTATTCAAAACGACGGGACCCCCATGCTGCACAAAATAACAAATTTGCAAATGAAATAACATAATAAGAATATAAAATTAAAATTGAATAGATAAAAATATAAGATTAAAAATGAAAAATCTATTTACTAGAATTCTTGATGTGCAAAAGCCTCTCCTTGGTAAAGGCGGAGGAGGTATCGGATCCCAAATGTTGTGATCGACAAACCGCAACGAGTTCACATAGAACAACCCTGGTGTTAAGGGATTAGGTGGTTGTTCTATAATTGGTATCTCAGCTCGCCGCAAGAAGATGGCGAGAATTTCATTTGCGGTAAGAAATCTGAAGGCAGACAAATTAAAATTAGGCACCAAAGCTTCGTGATGGAAATCTTGCGTAGATTTCCATCAAAACTTCTTGTTTTGCTTGAATATTTCCATCAAAGACTTCTTCTTCTGCTTGTTCTTCTTCCTCGTCTTCTTCTTCGTTTTCCTCTTCCTCGTCTTTGTTTTCATTTTCCTCGTCGTGTTCCTCTTTGTTTTCCTCTTCTTGCTCTTCGGTTTCAATATCTTCCAACATGTACTGTACACAGTGCCGGTCTAATCATTTTTGATGCTTTATGCATATATGTAAAAAAATGTCATTTTCGTACGTTTTCCAATATCATAAAAATAGTAATCTAAATAAAAAAAAACACATAAAAACTCCATTAAACCGTTTATAATTCTAAATAGTTAGTAAGAGATAAAAAAAAATATATATATAATTTATGATCCTTTTTCCGGTTTTAGAGATTCAAAGATCCTAAATTTAATATATTTAATTCTAAAAAGTTTCTAGACACTTATGACAGTGTTTCCATTATATATGTCCTTATAGCCTTGATGAAAATCAATCCCACGAAAAAGGAAAAAAACAAATTAAATAATCTCTATGTATGAATTGAAAGTTTATAGGGGTCGGTTATTCCATGCTTTTTGATGATTACAAACAGTTTTAGGTTTGAAGATGAATTTCATCAGGCTACGTTCAACATGGTCGAGAATAATCCTATCTGGTTTTGTTTTTTTTTGTTATTTTGTTCCTTTTTTTCCAGCTAAACCCTTATGTGTGTGATAAACTATAACAAAATGCTTATCGACTTGGTTTGCGTTTTTGAATCTTTACTTTTAAAAACATAAGCTCGAAGTCTACCAGTTAATGTCTCTCACAATTTGCAAATAGAACTATATTTACCAAACTGTAAAGTGTCGGTACTATATTTACCGGATCGTAAAAACGGTTGGATTTTATCTATTTTCTGTTTTTTTGGTTTGACCATGAATTGATGAATCTGTTCTATGTATCAATTATTAAAAAGTTGTATATGTCAATTTTAAATGATTTAATGTTATCTTTTGGCAATTTCGTTACTCTTCTGAGAAATAAAAAGGTAACTAATTAGTGCTAATGCATTTGTTTGTCCACTAACTCAAAAGGAGGAGAAAAATTTCTTGTTCAAACACACATCATATGACATGTAAAAACCATGAGATAATGATGTCATATCTTGCGTCAAAGCAAAGAACCACACGCCACGTGTCTAATCATTTTAGCCTATCATAACCCGTCGTCACACTTTATAAACACACCGTCCGAAATAATCAAACTAACGAAATTTCCACATAGGTATCTTTTGTCTTATAAAGATAGGTTAACGATTATTTTATTAAACCAACTTACGATCTTAATACGTTTGATCTCTAAGAGTAAAAAATAGTCATTCTAAAAAGGCTTTTCGAGAACTATACTCACTCGAAAAAATTAGTCGGAATTTGGTCCGAGATACTTTTGTTAGGAAAAAAAAGAAGAAATTGAAGATGGTTTGGATTTTTCATATATTAGTGTTTAAACAATTTTTCATTTTGACATGGTATATTCTAACAATACAATCCAATTATCTCATTTCTCAAACACAAGACAAAAGTAACTAATATAAAATGTATTTGACATCGCTGCAGTTGTTTGTAGACTAACGAGTAACGAAATTAAATTAAAGTAATTTTCACAATATTTAAACCTGTAAAATGACGTCAGGGTGCATCCTCATCACTCCCATGTGAAAAGCCATTAACCAATTACACGTTGCCACATTATAATTTCCAACTTCAGACAAGTCAAGGCGCCGTGTAGGCCCCAATATCTTTGTCCCGACTTGATGGATTTTATGATTTAATCTCCTAAAGAAGATAAGCATTATTCTTTAATACTATCAGTCTAGTATTATATTACAGCTCTCTAATACTATCAGTCTAATAATATATTACCCCTTTTCAGTCTCTCTAAGAAATTCAGCCACCCAAAACTTATTGAATAATCCATGTGTATGAATTGAAAGTTGATTAAAGTCCGTTATTCCATGGCAATATCAATGGATGCACATTCCTAACACGTCCTTTGACGACAAAAGAAAACCATTTTTAAAAAAGACTTTTTCCTCTATTTATACACCAAAAATTTGTAAACAGGGTAGCGAAACTAAGTTCAAACAAACCATAGAGAGAGAGATAGAGTATCACAAAAGTCGAACACAAAAGAGAACATTCTTAGAACCGAAGAAATGGTATCTAATATTGATCAAAAGGCGGTGGCTGCGCTCCTCCGCGGCCAAGGATGCGCTAACCACCTCAAAACGATGATCGCAAAAGGCTCTTTTCCATCGGAATCTCTAATTGACACCATTCTCGATTCTTTCTCAGTTGCTCTATCTCTTATGACTTCATATGTTCCTTCACCACCAACTCAACATGAATCTTCTTCTTCTTCTTCTAAAGATCGATCACTAAAATTAAAGAAGTACAAAAAAAAAAAAAAATCAAATACTTTATGTTTTTACAAATTGTGTTCGACCTAACAGTCATTTAAACACAATTTCGCAGAAAAATATGCGGAAGAGAAGGTTTGAAGGAACACATAGAAGATTCCTTATCTCCGCTAATCAACGACGGATTCTCATGGAGGAAATATGGTCAGAAAAAGATTAAAACCTCTCCTTACCTAAGGTAAACAAACAAGTGAAAAAAAAAACAGAGGAAATACTCTGTTTTTGTTACATGAAAGACACAAAACGGAGTAAACTTGTTTTTTTTATTTGTTTGTTTGTTTAAAAATTGCGACTTTGCAGAAGCTACTATCGGTGTGCTTATGCGAAAGAAAAAAACTGTATTGCTACAAAGCAAGTGCAGCAGATTCAAGACAATCCTTCGGTGCATCGAACAACTTATGTCGGAAAACACGTCTGTAAAGAAGCTAACTCTTATTCTCACCAACTTAACGACGATGTTACAAATGGTTCCAAGATGATTCGGTTCGATAAAGTCGAACAAGCCTTGTCTGAATCGGTTATGCCTCAACTTGTATCAATTGAACACCAAAAGACAATCGAAGACAAAGGCATAGACCAAATCATGAATCAAGAATGTGATAATAATAAGTTGGTGATTTATGACCAGTTCTGGATGACATATCCGTTTTCTCCGGACAATTGTATGTTCTTGGACGATATTTCGGTTTTAGATTACATTCCCTCTTAGGTTTGAATCAAGAATTTCCTCATGTTTCTTGTGTTCACATGGTGGAGATATTTTTTCTTCTTGACCAGTTTTTGTTTTAAGCTAGTTTTGGGTTTGTAATATATCTTTGTTTAGTTTCTATTTTGTTGATTTAGATTCTTAATTTGTCACACCGTTTTCGCTTCAGATTTACATCATTTGTGTAATTAATTCGAATGACAAGTTTTCTAAAAAAAAATCTGTTATGTTGATTTTACGTTCTAATAATATATGCGGATTGCGTTGCGAAAAGAGCAACGACATGAAATTTTATTTTTTCCATGTAAGCAACTAGGTTTTGGATTTACTTTTCCATGAGATGAGTTTATTCACGCCAATCGTTTAATAAAATGGAGTTTTGATAGTAAAAATAAAATGGTTGGTTTAGTATTTTACCACATAAAACGAGTCATCCAACTTTTATTTAACTCAACTATTTTCTTCAAGATCTATATTTGTAGCGGAAATCCTAAAAAGTTTTGTCTTTCTAACCAAAGATCACACCTAGAAACAGATAGATTTCATTTGTAACGAAAATGGAAAGTTCTCCAATATTCCGGTATGTGCTTCTAGCCTTCTAATGCTTTTTAAGGTCAAATAAAATATAGAGAAACTTTACCGTAAAAATATTTTTGATAAGGAAAGATAATGATAAAGACTTGTCGGCTTGTTGGATGATTTTTTGTTAACGAGTGATGAAGACTCGGATTTAAACAGTACTAGATTTGTCAAATATTATGGAGTGACCTTTCGAAGGTCGAATCTAAATCGCAATAAGACCTGTTCAACAATACGAAATAGACATTTGAATAAAATATTTGCATCCTATGCCCATTTTTTCAAATTTCGACAGCTTAGGAAAAGCAAATAAGTTTATTTGATGGTGGACCCATCACCTAACCCATGCAAGTAGAAAAAAACAAATCATTATCAGCTTCTTAGAGCATGATTAACAATAGTATGTTTAAAAATCTCTTATCAATTTTTTTATTAATATATTTTACATCAGAAAAGAGAAGGAGAGAAGGGAGGGAGAAGAGAAAAACGAAAAAGTTTTTTTCACCCAATTATGAGATGTCAATCATGCCATGTTGCAAAGAGACGGTTCCTTCCGTATCTCGATCAAGAGACGTATGTTATCACTTTTGACCATTTTTTATTTATTTATTAATTTTAATGTCCAAAACCCCACTAAAAACCCATCAACATACCCCGTTAATCATGGTCTTATCTCGCAATCCTTGTAGCATAAGTACCAAATTTGTCTTTAATAAAGATTATAGTACTATTGTTTTAGTGCTATTAAAGAATATAAAAGATGCGCGAAAATGTAATGCGTAACTCTTTTTAAAAAGATGGATATGTAACTTATATACAAATCCATTCGATATATAGAAAATAGAATGGTACGCAAAAAAATTATATGTTATATAAGACATTCATATAAGTAAATCCTTTTTATTATTTGATCATTAGATATTCACATAGAAAAACAATCAAACACCAATGTTTTCCATTGCCATGAAAGTGTCTATATCTTATTTTAGTGGTTCTGCCTTTACAAAGCCTTAACTATTGTCCTTAAAATGAAATAATGTACATTTCTAACAGTTGAGCTAGTCTAATTTAGATTTAGAGCGAAACTAGAATATAAATTAGAAGTGTTGTTCCAAGATTATTCGGTTCGATAAACTAGACCAAGCCATGTATGAATCGGTTATGCCTCAACTTATATCAATTGAACACCAAGAAACCATCGAAGAACAAGGCATAGACCAAATCATGAACCAAGAATGTCATAATAATAAGTTGGTGGTTGATGTTGACTAATTCTGGACGACATATCCGTTTTCTCCTGAAAATTGTATGTTCTTGGACGATATTTCGATTTTTGATTACATTCCTTCTCAGGTTTGAATCAAAGACTTCTTCGAGTTTCTTGTGTTCACGTGGTGGAGATATGTTTTTGTCTTCTTTACCTGTTTTTGTTTCTAAGCTAGTTTTGGGTTTGTAATATATCTTTGTGTAATTTATATTTTGTGATTTAGATTCTTAAATTTGTCACGCCGTTCGCTTCAGATTTACTTCATTTGTGTAAGTTTATCGAATTAAAGAAACAAATTATGTTTCAGTTGATTATCCAAAGAGGATTGGCCAGCTCTCTCGTGAGAGTTAGATGAGTCCAAAGTCTATCAAGGACAAGATTTCTAATTTTTCTATTACGTTGATTCCACTTTCTAAAATGGTTGTACGGATTGCCTCGCGGAAGAAGCAAGAACACGAGAGTTTTCTTTTTTTCCATGTAAACAACTTGGTTATGGATTGACTCCCTCATGAGTTATGTTTATTCAGGCCAATGGTTTTTTTAATACTGGAGTTTTATATGTTTTGCGAACAGCAAAGCCAAAAGGCCAAAATCATCATACTAAAATATCAAAGACAAAAGAAAAGCATCCAACCCTAAAAAAAGGGTAAAAGTCTAAAAGATGTTGTAGTGACCCCTCTCGCGAAATCCGATCGGCGAGCCTAGCCAGACCTCCTAACTCCTAACTCCTAAGGCTAAGTAGAATTGAAACATACCAACCCTTAATACACTAAGGCCAACTGTTTTTAATAAATAGAATTTTGGCTATATAAAAAAACGGTGGGTTTAGGTATGGTAACACATAAAACGAATCACCTCACTTTATTTTGCTCGAGTGTTTTCTTGAAGATCAAATTTGTAGTGGAAACCTAAGCAGTATAAATTCCTAACCAGGATCACACCTCGGTATAGATACATTTCATTTGTAACGGAAATGGAAAGTTCTCCAATATTCCGGTATGTGCTTGTAATGCTTCTTAACGTCAAATAAAATATAGAGAAACTTTATTATATAAAAGTATTTTTGAAAAGGGAAAGATTATGATAAAGACTTGTTGGCTTGTTGGATTTTTGACAAATGAGTGATGAAGACTCAGATATGGACATGTTGTGCATATGTACTAGATTTGTTAAATATTATGGAGTGATCTTTCGAAGGTCGAATCTAGATCGCCATAAGCCTAGTCGACTATGTGATATAGACAGTTGAATAAAATATTTGAATCCTATGCACATTTTGTCAAGTTTTGACAGCTTAGGAAAAGCAAATAAGTTTATTTGATGGTAGACCCACACCAAAAACCAGATATGTTTATTTGATGGTGGACCCATCACCTAACCCATGTAAACAGAAAAAAAAAACCATTCTTAACTTTCTTATCGCCAACCAAATTAGAACAATGCGGACTCCAATTTATATATATATAACTAAAAATTTCTTTATTGTTTTTATTTTTTCAAATCAAGTCCTATTCGATTGCTCCACTCGATCTTAAAATATTTCATTCACTGGATTTTTTTTTAAATAGAAATAGAGTATAACATCATTTCGATGATCAAGTGAAAATGAAAAATTGAATTAATAGAAAAATAATTTTTTTTCCAAATCTTAAGACGAAAATATTTGAATGTGTGGTTGATGCTTGAGGAAGAGAGACACTAAGTTGGATTATAAGAAATAGCCTCACATAATTTGTATGTATTCTTATCTTAAGTCAGCAAAGTAAAATGAGCGCCGAAAATGCTCTGACAATTCATAAGTAAATAAGAAGAATTGGCGGAAAACGTAAGTGTAATCGGCATGCTTAAAGTGTAGCATCTTTGTAGCAACATGAGTCATGTGTTAATGGTCATGTGCAGTTTTAGTTGATCGAATCACTGGATTCGTTTATCGATAAAACGGCATGAAATAAACATTTAAACGTCCGAGCAATTTCCACAATACATTGATTTCCATTTTTATGTTTAAAAAATACTATCCTAAATTAATAAGTCAGGTGGTGTGCTTCACTCCGTCACGTCTATTTACGATCCACACGTGAGCCAATTATCAAGGCTGCATAGTGACGCACACAAATTTCACGGTTTTATACGAATTTAGGGCTTGAAGAATATTTCGTCTTTCGTTGGCACACCAAAAATTAAAATATTAAAAATTTGACGTCTTTTAAAATAAAAACAAAACGGTTGATCGTGTTCGAACCAGAAAAACAATAATAATTATAGGAAAACATTGAAATTTCTTATAGAACATTGGATTACGAGGAAGGTGACGTAAATTCATTACATGTATAGTAATAGTACTTACACTATACGTACGTAGTACCCATGAAATGTTATTTTGTAGAACGTACCCATTAAAAAAATAAAAGGTAAAAATCCATTTTACGGTGAGACGTATTGGAGTTTAGTTTTGCACGCTCCTAAACTGAAGATTTTATTAGTTTAGTTTGTGTGTGTTTTTGATCCAGTACCGTTTTTAAAAATAAAACCTTTAGCCAAAAAAAACGTGCACTTTCTCAAAGCTTAATTTATATTCTTTGTTTTTTTGGCTAAACAAGCTTAATTTATATTCTTCTTGAATGTGTCAAACCCTTCAATCTTTCATTTTGTTTCTAGGGAAATAAAGACGCCTTGTAAGAAAAGTTTCCCTCATATTTTATAGAAATAAAAGATTAATGTCGAATTTGTCGATGTCTAAATTGTGGAGGTTGAGCTAGCCAAGCTGACTTAAGACTAGTGTCTTTTTCTTTTCTTGTGCACAAAACAGTATTGTCTTTCTTCCTCTTTTAATTAATTTTATTTTCTGTCAAACTTTATCTTTAATTACTTCTTTATTAGCATCAAACCAGACAAAGTTTACGAAAAAAATAATGGAAGAAGTAGAAAGTATTCTTCTTTTCCCACTTTTTAATTCCAAGTTTACAAAGGGAAGAATCGTCTATAACATTGCCAAAAATACCATTTTTGTCAAAACCGAAAACCTTATCTTCTTTCTTATTAGATCCTTCATAGTCACATTGCCTAAAATCTCGTTTTGTGCAAATAACCTACTGGTATATATTGACTAAGTTATATTTGTATTGTATTAATGTTATCTAAAGTTTCACACACAAAACATATGGGTGCATCAGCAAGAATGAGAATTCTAAGTGAATCTCTTTATCAGTTCATTTGTGGATTAGAGGAAATCTCTTTATTTAACAAATATAAAGTCAGACAAAATCTTACAAAAGACTGGCCGACGAACTTTAATAAGAAAATTGTTACACGTACGTCATTGTCTTCCTAAGGGATTAATAGTTTAAGCCGAATAATTAAGCAATGACCCGACCTGCCACATTTATTCAAAAATCTCCCTTTTTTACCACCTTAACTAATTATAAAACGAATCCTGAGAACCTTCAAGGTCATTCACAACAACACAACTATAGAAACAATAACACTCTTCTTGCTCTTTTAATTATTGACTTATCCACAAATCTAAACAAAATGTTTCCCGGAGTTAATCAAGCGGTCGAGGCGCTTCTTCGTGGCCAAGAAAGCGCTAATCGCTTGAAGACGGTGCTCGAACACCCGAGGACCAGCTCAGTTCCAACCGAGCCTCTTTTCGAAACCGTTCTTGATTCTTTCTCTATTGCACTCTCTCTTTTCACAAATTTCACTTCTTCTTCTTCTTCTTCTAATTCTCACTCACGACATGAGTCTTCTCAAACCACGGCAATTCCTCTCTTGGCTCGAAAATCGCCTAAGCAGTAAGACTCGAAAAAGATATCAAAAACTCGCAATGATTAACGAATGTTTGATTAATCGTTTCGAATATTCGATGTTGCAGAAAGAGGTGTGTGGAAGACGGTTTAGAGCATTTCAGCGATGATTCACCCACTCCGATCCAAAACGATGGCTTTTCATGGAGGAAGTACGGACAAAAGAAAATAAAAAATTCTACACACCTAAGGTTAGGAAGAAGAAAATAAACTGAGTAAATACTCTGTTTTATAGCATACACTTAACAAAAAAGAGTTTGTCAACTGAAAATTCGATCTTTCGCAGGAGTTACTATCGTTGCGCCTATTTGAAAGACATAAATTGTAATGCTACAAAGCAAGTGCAGCAGATTCAAGAAAATCCTTCGGTGCATAGAACAACTTATTTCGGCAAACATACATGTGAAGAAGTTAGGGCCTTTTCGCAGCCTAATGACGATGTTACAAACGGTTCCAATATGATAAGGTTTGATAACATCCACCAAGCCATGCCCGAATCATCAGTTATGCCTCAACTCATACCAGTTGATCACCACGCAATTGTCATTGACTACATAGACCAATTTTTGAATCAAGAATGTGTCATGCCTCAACTTGTATCATTTGAACACCAAGAAACAATCGAAGACCAAGGCATAGACCAAATCATGAATCAAGAATGTGATAATAATAATAAGTTGGTGATTGATGATGACCAGTTCTGGACGACATATCCGTTTTCTCCTGACAATTGTATGTTCTTTGACGATATTTCGGTTTTTGATTACATCCCTTCTACTTCTCGGGTTTGAATCAAGAACTACCTCAAGTATCTAGTGTTCACATTGTGAAGACTATATTAAGACTATATTTCTCCTTCCCTTTTTCTAACCTAGTATCGTTATTTGCTATATCTTTGTTTTGTTTATATTTGTGTCATTTATTAGATTCATAGTTCGTCACAATGATGTATTTTGTGTAAGTTTTATACAAATATTTATAACAAATAATGTTTATAATCTAATTTTGTTTTACTCTAGTACTTTCTTTAACAGATTTTCCATTAAAATAACATAATTAATGGTGCAAATGGTTGCATACTTAGAAGAATAAAAATTGGTGGAACTAATTATTCCTCTAGATGGTTAATATTTGAGTGTAATAGAAATTAGTGGAACTAAACATTTTTCTAATTTTCACAATTTGAGTTGAAAAAATGTAAAACAAGAATTCAACTTATTCCACCAAAAAGTGATTGAAAAACGAATAAATTTGGTGGAAAACATTTCTCTTTAAAATAGGAGAGTAACGAGTGCAAGAAAATTTTGTTTTTAACTTTCTTATTCTATTCATCATTTTTTCTATCCACATTGTAAACCATTTCAATCCTAAATAAAAAATTTGCAAGAGAATAACTGAGCGTAACACGATTTTCTATGTTTTCAATGTACTTGTTGTAAGCAAGAACCGGATAAGAGTAAGACTAATTGGAAAATTTGAACTGAAATTTGACTCAATGAATATGCTTTTACTTTGGGACATTTAAATTTTCCCATACTACCATACATTATATTTGGGATTTAAAAAGTTTTAAAAGCCTAATGGGACATTCTTATGAAAATAAATCATAGTGAGATGTTTTGCCACTAAATATGGCCTAATTTAGCAATTTTCAGTTTACTTTTCATATCCAAACCCAAAAAAAAAAAAAAAAAAAAAATCCAAAATCACATCTGAATACAATTAAGGTCAAAATGAACTTCTTGGAATTTTGACAACGAGTGAAGAGTCAAAATGCAGACTCCCAAATCACATTTGCCATGACTAATTAACGACTGACCTTTTCGGAGGCAAATCTTAAAGGCAATAATATGAACGTTTGAATAAATTATTGAATTCTAAACAATTTTGTCAACATTTGACAGCTTAGGAAAAGCGGAATAGTTTATTGATGGTGGATCCATTACCTCATCGAATCCCAGTAGATAACAAAAAACATATCATTACAAAGCTTTCTTTTACAAAACCTAATTGAAATGTACATCTCACATATATTAAGCATCCTCATGTCGTAACACATACATACATGATACATGATGCTCATATATTGAGTTCATTGTTTCAGTCAATTTCTAACTTTATATATGTTTCCACATGGATATTCAATTGCATCATAACATTATATATTGATTATTATGGTCATAACATTGTAACACAAAATCATTACATTCTTTATCATCCGATTGAATTATGGTCTATAATCCTCCGTATATTAAAGAAGAAGCATTTTAAAATCATTTTGATGCAGTGAAATGCCGAGTTTTATGTGATATGAGAATCTGAGAGGATATTGGTGTTAATGCAATGGTTGTATTCAGATACTATTTTTTTGGAGTTTGAGTAAAAAAATACCTGGAATCGAACCAAACTGAATAAGAACCGATTTTTTTGGTAATTAATTTAAAATTAGAACCTATCCGAAACCGACCAGTAACGATGGATCCTAAACTCCTCTACCCAAAATACCTCAAATCCAGTAGATACTATTTGAATCCGAACCGAAAATCCGAATTCCTATGCCTACTATTTATCATCCGGTTAGATTATGGTCCTTAATTCACCATAGACCATACACTAAAATCTCTATAAATTAATATTGTTGGAACCGTAAAATTTTATTAATTTAGCAAAATATTAATTTACTGAGTGAGTAACTGAATTAAACCTTAATTTGGGACCGAAAAATACTATTAATTTATTGAGGTTATACTGTATTTAAAAGAGAGAAAAGGGCTAATTGTGTAAATTTGTAAACGATAAGACCCTAATTCTAGCCGGTTCGTTTGTTTTGTCGACTTGAATCCCAAAAGAACTCAAAACCTAAATCGCCCAAATCACATCAACATCGTCAAACGTAAGCTCTCACTCGTAATCCCGATTCATCACCATTTCACAGTTTTTGTTTCCAACGATTCATCACCATTTCACAGTTTTTGTTTTCATATATGTAGATGGCGAGCAATGTACACAATTGGCTTCTCAATGTACTTCCAGAAGAATCATCCTTGGAGCTCTGAGTTTCCGGTTTTACCGTATTGGATTTTGATACCGTCAAACGTGACTTTGGTCGAGACGTTGAGCAGCGGTTACTGTTTTACAAGGAGAGCCCTCGACACAACTTTCACTAGTTGTATGGATTGTTTTCAGTATCAAGTCTACGAGTTTCTTCTTTGAGAGTCAAATTGTCAGAGAAAATCTGTTGAGCGGAGATATGCGAGTTCATGATTGGTTTGGTCCACTTGGGCCGGTCAAAGACCAAGGAGAACACGTCCTCTGTGCGTTTTATACGATTGCGGATCTTACAAGTGCGCACCTCATGATCTTGGGAGAAACGGTAGTGAACAATGGCCGGATAGTCGAAGAAAGGTCTTCTTCATGAACCTTTTTATGGAAAAAAATGTCGGGTTCAATGGGTGGATCTGATCTCTAGCAGAATAGTGATCAGAACTTGCACGGGTTTATATAAACTGGACTTTCGGCCCATTGAGGTCTCATATCGTTGGAGCTAAGTCCAATTCTAGAATAGCGACCTCATCTTGACACGTGGCTACATGGAGTGCGTCAATTCTAAAGGGAGTTATTTTATCCCTTAGCATGTACATTGTAGACCTTTTGGGGTCTAATGTGGTGTTTTTATAATATAAAATTATTAAAATGGTTGTAAAAAGAAGAAAGAGAGTGTTTTTGTGGGGTATATTGAAATATAAAATTAATAAAATTTGAGTAAAGAGAGTTGAAAGTGTCTAAAAGGAAGAAAAAGTGTCTAAAATTAGATATTTTTGAGAGTGTTTTTAAAAGGAAGAGAGAGTGTTTAAATATAAAATTAATAAAAGTTGAATAAAAGGATGAAAGAGAAGGTATAAAGTTGAGTAAAAGGAAGAGAGAGTGTGTGTTTTAATAATTTTATATGGCCTTAAGACACGATAGTATCTACAATGTACATGCTCTAACACCCATATTAAAAAAAATTCTCCATCCGTCACTGTGTATATCCTTTAAATAAAATACTACACATGCAAGTTTAGATTAAAATGAGTTGCACTAAAACATGGTTTTTTAGTATTTTTTCTTATAATGGAAGAAACTATAATATTTTAGTAGTTTCGTGATATCAAATTGTATCAAAATTTAGATTTTTTTTTTTTTGGGGTGAATGGGTGAGGGATGGCCCTCATATTATTAGAAAAACAAATAACCTCTCACATATTTAGTAGATGGTATGGCACCGCTCTAAAAGTCCAGGAAAGTTTCGTGATACCAAAATGACATCTCACATATTTTAAGCACCCTCATGTCGGTGTAACACATACATACATGATACATGATGCTCATATGTTGAGTTCCATGATTCACTCAATTTCTAACTTTATATGTTTCCACATGGAAATTGACACATAAAAAGCATGTTACATGTTGAACAAAAAAAGAAAGAAAGCATGTTACATAAATACGTCCAAAACAGACATGTCTTTCATTGTAACATGCAAACCACCCCCCCCCCCCCCCTTCTCAAGCTGCTTACTCGGTTTCGTATTTATTAACTTCATTTTATAACTGGGCAGGAAATATCATATAAAGAAAAATAAAATTGAGAAGCTTAAAAAGAGAAATTAAGTGAACTATAAATAACTATCCTTTTTCACCCAGATATCATGGAGAGGATTTTCCCCTAACCCAAAAGAAATGAAGATCTTACCATAATATTCAATGGATCACACACTG
Source organism: Draba incana (assembly GCA_963576765.1). Lineage (NCBI taxonomy): Eukaryota > Viridiplantae > Streptophyta > Magnoliopsida > Brassicales > Brassicaceae > Draba > Draba incana. The sequence continues at coordinate 648,539 of OY755209.1, read as the reverse complement.
ACACACACATTAGACACACGTATATTATCTGTGTGTTACTGTATAATACTAGAGAAGTTCCCTATTATAGTCATTACTCAGCTTTTGTTGCTTTTAGTTTCAGCTAAAGCTAAATAACCATTTCCCGAATTCTTCCCCGGAAACAAGATATAAAAAGTTTCAAAAAAAAAAAAAAAAAAACAAGATCTAAATTTCACTATTCAACAAAAAGTTACTGATCCCATGATTTATGCACTCAGCTTCTATATATCCTGTGTTAATAACTACCTCTATATGACCCAACAATTCCTATTTTATATAGACACTGCCACTCTAGCTAGTCAGTTTCATTTAATTATACACCAATGTATAGTCATATTTCAAAAATAAAAACAAACGGTTAATTTGTAAAGACAACTTCTGTATATGTTACTATTTATAACCACGACCAAAAAACAAAAGTACTTAAATTCATACACATAAAATTATCCAACAAACAATAATAACACAACCGAACTACTTGATTACGAATAAGTGACGAACACTCCTTTCTAAAACAATTCTAACCCCAAGTTTTAATCAAGCCCTAAACCCATTTTTTCAAGATTATTAAAAGTAGTACTAGTAGTAATCACACTTCCATTATTACTAGAACAACAAGTTAAGCTTTTATTATCACTAAACAACTGTGCAACTGATGTGACTTTCACACACTTATTCACATTCACTCTTTTCTTCTTCTTCTTGCTCATCCATTTCTCCTCCGTCGTAGACGACTGAGCCTCACCCATCTCCTCCTCGGGAAAAACCGTAGGAACATTGAAATTAGTCTTGGCTTTTGACCCTCTAAGCCTCATCGCCGCCGCGTCATAAGCACGTGCCGCTTCTTCCGCCGTGTCAAACGTTCCTAACCAATGTCTACACCGACCAATCCTGTCTCTTATCTCCGCCGACCATCTCCCCCACGGTCGTTTTCTCACTCCTCTGAATCCTCCGTTCTTTTGTGGTTTCTTACGAAACCGCTTCACGCCGTTTTCGGTCTCCGTAGACGCCGGAAAGTGATCGGAGACGTTGTTGTTGTTGTTGTTGTCACCGAAGAGAACGTTTTGGCCTACCACGGCGGCGATAGAGTCATCCATGACCCGAGGAGGATTTGCGGGTCCGGGTTTAGGGTTTTGGGAGAAAAGAGAAGAGATATCGAACGTAGTGGAATCCGTTTCACTAGAAAACGGAGTTTCGGGTTCGAAGAGAGGCATGCAGAGTAACGGCGTTAGTTGGGATAATCCACAGGTTTCGAAGTTTTGATTTGTTTCAAGGAAGGAGTTTAACGGAACGGAATATTGGAGACGGTGAACATTAACGGTGTTTTCCATTTCCGTAAGCATGAGTGAGAGAGAGAGATAAAAATAAATTATGAAGATGTGTTTGTGTTTGGAACCTACATATAGGGAAAAAAGGTTGATTATTGAATTCCTTCGAAATGATTTGATATTTTTTTAAAATGATTTTTTATTTATTTACTAATTAATCGTCTTGTAGCCAAAGATGATGATAAAAGTATTTTGGTTTGTGAGATAGTTAAAAGATACTGCTGTCAAAATCGATGAGACGGTAAAATCTTCACATTTATGTGCCTGTCATTCATAGTAGGAAGATGAAAATTGTACCTTTTGTTTTGTTTTAGTAGAGGAAGACAAAATTGTAATTGAAGGTTTAACCTTTTCTTTTTAAACAACCATCAATATTTTATACAAAAGTAGTGACATGCATTTCAATTTAATCAAAGAATTTCAATTTCAAGGTAAATAAGGCAATAAGTCACCATATCTTCAAAACTAGTACACGATAAGGCAATAAGTCACCATATCTTCAAAACTAGTACACGATAAGGCAATTAGAGCATGTATATTGGAGATAATGTGGGTGTGTCTCATAATATAAAATTATTAAAATTTGAGTAAAAGGAAGAAAGAGAGTGTTTTTTGTTGAAATAGTGTGGTGTATTGAAATATAAAATTAATAAAAATTGAGTAAAGAGAGGAGATAGTGGGTTTAGTTGGAGAGATTGTGTCTTGGAAAAGACATAAAAGAGAGATAATTGGGTGTGTTTAAATATAAAATTAATAAAAGTTGAGTAAAATGATGAAAGAGAAGATATAAAGTTGAGTAAAAAAATGAAAAAAAGGTATAAAGTTGAGTAAAAAGAAGAGAGAATGTGTTTTTAATATTTTTATATTATGAGACATTGGTAAAATATATAGTGATGACCTTATAGCGTGTCTCATTATTCATAATCGGCTCTTTGTATCGCAATTCCCAAAATGTTATCAATAGACCTAAAATATTTAAATCATAATGATTTATATAGTTGAACAAAATTTCAGCGTGACGTATTTAACAATTTGCATCAAACTGTCAAAGACTATCTATTTGACTCGGTAGAAATGACATTGGATTACGTAAGGTGCGTAATCACTTAATGGACTCATGTCAATGGACATGATTGTTTGAATAAGTATACATTCTGAATTTATTAAACTTTTTTCTTGAAAATTAACAAAAAATATCATATAGAGAAGCTAACCAATTCTGAAAAAAACTCAAAGATATTTTATTTGGTATAATAAAAAAAATAACTGAAGAGAAACAAATAATGTGATTTTAGTATACAATCATAAGCTTAACCAATGTTCTTTGAAAAGAAAATTTAACTTATAAATATTTAGAAACGAGTAACTTTGGGAAGAAGTAAACAGTTCGTGAAAAGTTATTACCGACACAATATCTTTAAAACGTCAGATGAAGTCAGACCAATTGAACAGAGGATCTATATAACTGATCAAACTAGTACTTGCGTAATGACATGGCAAAAATAAAGCTCAATTAAAAAAAAGAAAATCTTTAGAATGACTTGATTATTAGCTCACGGAATAGATAGATAGATAGATAATTTTCATACCTTTATCAAAACTTTTAATTATAAAGCTAGTCATTACAATAACGAGAAACGATAAATTTAATTACACCTTTTTTTTTATAGAAAAGGTTTAAATTTAATTACACCTTCATGACATCATATGATACTTGATTAACACGAATCAAATATTTCACAATATTAGGCATGCTCCGAATGGTGGACAATACCAAACCCTATATTTTATATCCGTGTTATCTAACAAAAATCTATACTTATTCATGAGTATATCCGTGTTATCTAACCCTATATATATGTATTTTAGTTACTATTTGTCTTGCACCGCATTGTTACCATTTGGAGTGAAGCTCATAATGCCGTCTCAATACATCCATGACAAGTCTTGCTTGAAAGATACATAAGTTGCAGCACCATGAACACCTCTTTTAGAAACTTGAGGACAATCTTCAACTACAAGCAAGTCAAGCTTGTGTGATCCAACAAGTGGTCTAAATCCATCATCAGTGACTCCTAAACACTTTGATAGTTTCAACACATTAAGAAAAGGAAACTGACTCACTAGAATCAACCCCTCATCACTCCCTTATTGGCATTGTACAAGCTCCAAGCTCTCTACCTTCTGAGCTGAACACAGAGCCTCCATGCCAATGTTATGGAAAGAACAAACACAGTCTAAAGAAAGCTCCTGAATCGGACATTTCTGAACCAATGTGATAATCCCTTGGACAGTGAAAGAGAATAAAGAAGGGAATTCACCGTCCTAGTACGAGGCTTTCGTCGGTTCATCTTAAGGCAATGTTGTTCAAGAGAGGCAGAGTGAAATCAGACGGTACACGAAGCGAGATGGTTCGTAGATGTTTAGCGTTTTGAACCAAAGCTATAATATCCGAGTCGCTGACACCTATACAAATGTCTAAATGAAGCTTCTCTAGGTTCTTGCAATTACTCAACACACAAACAAGACCTCTACTTTGAGCTATAATGCAATTACTAAGTTCTATCAAATTATCACTTTGAACCAAATGTTTCTCCCACCGTTCTACCGCTAATCGATCGTAAAGCTTCATGTGCCTATAATTAGCGTATACTTCAAACCGAAAAACTAGAAGTTTCCTCCAACTATTTCCTAGCTTGATTAAATCAAATTCCCCGATCGCTCTACAATTCTCGATACATAGTTCTTCTAGAATCTCAAGCTTACCGAAATACTCCAACCATTCGACACTCGCTACGTTTAAGAATCGAATCAAATGAAACCTCATGAGTTTCTTGCATCCTACCGCGATTGACAATACGCCACAACCGGTGATCCGAGGAGCGAAGTTTAACTTCAACGAAGAAAGATCAGTACACGACAACAAATGACGAATTCCGACATCGGTAATGAAAGTGCAGTAGCTAAGAGTGAGATCAGCTGGGGAATTATTTACATGAAGTTTATTATGTACTAATTTAATTTTACATTATTTGAAGAATATACATTTATTATGGGTAAGAATATAGTAATTCGGTGTTTTTTGTTGTTAAGAATATGAATTGAATTACACTAATATATTTTATGATCCGTGTGAGATGAGATAGAACATAAAAATGTGTATAAAAATTGATATCTATTGATTTAAGATGCATATTTTATTGTATAGCGATATATTTTAGTAATTCAACGGGTTATAAATATTTATCTGAATAATGTTTAATATGATTAACCGCGTATCACGTGGATGCTAACCTAGTATATTTTAAGAGCATGTTTATAGGGAGTAATTTAGAGGTAATATAGATGGGTTTGTAATGTTAAACCCATTAAAATAAAGAAAAGTGGGCCTAATGACATATTTACGGTTCTAAAGATAAGATTTATATTTGCCCTAAATATAGCACACGTGGATCGTTGTGATTGGTCGAGTGTGGAGTTTTGATGGTTTGGTCGGTGGAGGAAGACGACGGTTATTGTTGGTCGGTGGAGAAAGGTCTTTGACGACGGCGGAATTGATACGGAGGAGGGGGTGAGAGGAATATCGGCGACAGAGAAGTGAGTGTCGGTGACGGTGAGGGAATGTGGAGTTGAAGGAAGAAGAAGAAACAGAGTCCATGCTCTGTTTGTTTTGCTGCTTTTCTTGGTTTTACGTTACTTTGGGTATTTTTTTTTTTGAAAAAAAAAAATGAAGGACAATCAACATTTGTGTTGACATATAAGAATTTCAACTCGGAGAAGGAAACATAAGCTCACATGTGGATTACACGTTTTCTACATCTATGTCTACTGCTAATATGCTAGGCGTTCGAACTCGACTTTGTGACAAGCAAATGCAATAATAATTGAAAGCAGATTTGGTTGATCATATATGGTTAATCAAGATTACAACGGAGTGTTCCTTTTCGTTTATGATTTTGAATTCAATGTTTTAAATGTTTTTGTTTCATGTATGTTTGGAATTTTAAATTTTATTGAATCTACTATGTAATTAATTTGGATCTGATAAACTTTACTTTAAAAAAACACAATTTCATAATTTTTTATTATTATTAAAATCCCTCGATATTTACTACCTATAATCACAAATAAAAAACAACAAATTTAATTAGGGTAGATATGTTAATCCCAAACATTTAATAATATAAATTTTTTACCTTAACCCATCATCATCTTATCTATGTATAATCATGCTCTAAGAGCATTCTTATTGCAGTGTTTTAGATGTCTTAATATGATGTCTAATGAATATAAATTATTAAAATGATTGTAAAAGGAAGAAAGAGAGTGTTTTTGTGGAGTATATTAAAATATAGTATTAATAAAATTTGAGTAAAGAGAGTAGAGAGTGTTTAAAAGGAAGAAAGAGTGTTTAAAATTAGATTTTTTGGAGAGTGTTTTAAAAAAGAAGAGAGAGTGTTTAAATATAAAATTAATAAAAATTGAGTAAAAGGATGAAAGAGAAGGTATAAAGTTGAGTAAAAAGAAGAGAGAGTGTGTTTTAATAATTTTATATGGTCTTTAGGATGGCTTAAGGGCACAAAATCCTTAAAAAAATCGACAAGTTTAGGAGAAGGAGAAAAGAAGCATCCTGCGGCCGAGATATCGAACAAGAACCGGAGAATATGGCGACGTTTTCGTATGAAGATAACGCGGACTTTTACCGTCTGAAGCGTGAGTACTGTCGTCAAGTGAAAGAATCTGACGTATGTAAATTCTTCCATCTACTTAAATTATTTGTTTAGAGTTTGATCGATGATTTTGGATAGATTTGGTGGAGGTTATGTAGAATTGAATCTGATCCTTAATTATTTGTTCGATCGATGATTGTGGATAGATTTGGTGTAGAATGAAATTATTTATTTGTTCACGTCCTTAATTATTTGATCGTTTCGTTTGTCTTACTTAGGGTTTCGACCTCGAAGGTGTCATAGCACCACAAGGTGTCACTGGATTGATATCTTACGACTGTGATGGTAACTACTGGTATCCGGACCGTGCAACGGTGAAACGATATGCTATGGTGGGTCTTCATCGCTACAATATGTTGAAGGTAAAAAAATTAGTCTTACCTCTTGACAAACGTTCTATCTCTCTTGACAAACATCCCTTGTTTCTTTCTTTTTAAAGGGGACAAACTTCGAGCTCTGTGCCCTAATAAAATTTAACAGGACGATGAATATTACCAACTCTTACTTTATAACTTTGGCTGCACGCGATAGAGATTCAACTCAAAAAACCTTTCAGGTTCAAGTTGATGGAAAACGTTATGGTCTTTTGGATGTGGTTTGTTCTATTGCTAGAGTTAAAGGTAACTTGTAAGAGTGGCTGATTTTCTTTTTCTATATACAGCTTTAAGTATAAATCTCTGATTAAGTAATGTTTCCATAGGCGAGACCAACAATGTGCCCTTCACACATCTGGATTGCGGTGCGATGCGTGGTGAATTGCCTGATTGGCCCTCAGATTTCACTGATAGAGACAGATTTTACGTGGTAATTAAGAAACATGAGTTTTGTTTTTGACCTTTTTTATATATTGCTTTGTTTATCATGCAATGCAGGTGGAGGGATCAGAGTTGCTAGACGCTGACTGGATTCGTCTGTATGTGGAGCTTGCAGTTCATACATACGATAGGTTGATTCCAGATGTAAGTCTTTCTTTTTTTCTTTTCCCCCTTCTTTATCATTGAGAGTTTCCTGAGGGATTATAATTAACATGTGGTTTTGGTTTCAAACCTCTTGTTGTTGTTGCAGGAGGATCTCTCCAAGTTGAAGATTGTGAACGTGGCCATAGAAGATACTGACGCCAAAACCAAAATCGTCTACACCACTTTTAAGGGATTGGCCATTGGTGGTACCGATGAGCATGCTGAACGCAAAGCTATCATCAAAAGAGTCTTGAGTGAGAAAGGATTCTTGTTTCTACTGGGCCACGTGTGCAAGCGAGAAGAAGATTCGGCTCTTATCATCGATGTGAGTGAATACTGTAAGCAAGTGAGAGAAAGTGTACCCGCCGGGACGTACCCATATCATGTGAGAAAAAAAGATGAAGCTGTGACTCCTCCTATGACTTGGGAAGAATGTAAAGAATACGTTGAAAGCTTACACGCCGGTGAAGAAGATGATCCGACTCGTCCTCTGAGTTGGGAAGAACACTGTAAGCAACGTGGGGTGAAGCCATATCCTTGGGATTCGAACACTCCTCCCAGTTGGGAAGCTATGGGTTGGACCCATATGGGTAAGAGAAAGCTTTCAGACGCCGAGCTGGACCCAAATCCTTAAGAAACATGCTCAAAGCTTAAGCGCCCTTTAGGCGACTGTCTATGTCGATCAGGTTAACTTGTACTAATAATAAACTATTAATGTTTAGTGTGTTTGGATTTGCTTTTTAAAAATGCGGTGTGTGTTTTTGCCATTTGATTACAATAGCGTTTTGTGGAATAAAGACTCCGAAAGTGTTTGCTTCAATCTTTACATAAGCGCATTGATGTATTGGTGCTTATCTTTCTGTTTCACTGGTTTATATTGTTTACTTACATGGTAAACTTGGAACTCGTTTTCTCAAGAAACTTAGTTTGGTTTAAAAGAGTTTCTAATTCATTAAGATGTTAAGGCATCTTATATAAACAATGGTTTAACCTAAGTACAAGAATGTAAATTACCAACTAAACCATATTTATCCTCTAATTACATCTCGGTCCATATCTCTTTCTCAAATGAATAACTTTGGGAAGAAGTAAACAGTTGGTAAAAAGTTATTACCGACACAATATCTTTAAATCGTCAGATGAAGTCTCACCAATTGAACAGAGGATCTATATAACCGATCAAACTAGTACTTGCGTAATGACATGGCAATAAAATCACCCAAAACAAAATCTCAAATTTTTTATAAAAAAAATCTTTAGAATGACTTGTTATTCATGGATTAGATAGATACATATCAATCAAATTTTCACACCTCTATCAAAACTATTAATTATGTAGCTAGTTATTACATTAAGCAGAAATGATAAAATTTAATTACACCTACATGACATCATCTGATACTTAATTAACACAAGACACAAGTCACCTCCACGAGTTAATGTTGATCTCGGCTGCGAAGTCAGGATAAGTACGATGCGGGACAAATAGTAAAAAATATACATATATATATATATATATATATATATATATATAGATACACATATATAAATATATATTTTTGTTACGGTTGAGTGCAGGACGAGCCTAATACATCCACGACAAGTCTTGCCTATAAGAAACAGAAGTTGCAGCACCATGAACACCTCTTTTAGAAACTTGAGGACAATTTCCAACTACAAGCAAGTCAAGCTTGTGCGATCCAACAAGTGGTCTAAATCCATCATCAGTGACTCCTAAACACTTTGATAGTTTCATCACATTAAGAAAAGGAAACTGACTCACTAGAATCAACCCCTCATCACTCCCTTCTTGGCATTGTACTAGCTCCAAGCTCTCTACCTTCTGAGCTGAACACAGAGCCTCCATGCCAATGTCGTGGAAAGAACAAACACGGTCTAAAGACAGCTCCCGAATCGGACATTTCTGAACCAATGTGATAATCCCTTGGACAGTGAAAGAGAATAAAGAAGGGAATTCACCGTCCGAGTACGAGATCTTGAAAGATTCAAGTTTCAAGCAATGTTGAGATATTGCGATGAGGCTTTCGTCGGTTCATCTTAAGGCAATGCTGTTCAAAAGAGGCAGAGTGAAATCAGACGGTACACGAAGCGAGATGGTTCGTAGATGTTTAGCGTTTTGAACCAAAGCTATAATATCCGAGTCGCTGACACCGATACACATGTCTAAATGAAGCTTCTCTAGGTTCTTGCAATTACTCAACACACAAACAAGACCTCTACTTTGAGCTATAATGCAATTACTAAGTTCTATCAAATTATCACAAGGAACCAAATGTTTCTCCCACCGTTCTACCCCTAAGCGATCGTAAAGCTTCATGTGCCTATAATTAGCGTATACTTCAAACCGAAAAACTAGAAGTTTCCTCCAACTATTTCCTAACTTGATTAAATCAAATTTCCTAGCTAGAAAACCTCCATGAACTAACCACAATTTTGAATTTCCTACATGAAGTTTTAGAAGTCGGTCAATTCCCATAAACCGATATTAAACCGTAAACAAATTGATTAGACCGTAAACAGATTGATTATTTTGTTAGCTAATGCTCCGATTTTAAATGTTTTGCTCTGGTTTCGAATTGATAAAAATAAAAAAGAGATTTTTTGGTTCCATATTCTGTAAATAAATAATTTTATCGCGTAGTCCAAAATTTAAAGTTTAGAGGAAATTACGGTTGCAATTCAATAAAGTTTAGTACGAAATAACAATACCCAAAGTAGTGACACGTAAAGAAACATTTATCGCGTCTAAAACGCTTATGATTTTGAGATGCAAATCGAGATAATAACACTATGTTTCACTAAATTGTTTTAGAATATAAATATATATATATATATATATATATATATATATATATATAAAATTCGTGATTATGGAACCAAAAAATCTCTTTTTATTTTTATCAATTCGAAACCAGAGCAAAAAATTTAAAACCGGAGCAGTAGCTAACGGAATAATCAATCCGTTGACAATCTAATCAATTTGTTTACGGTTTAATATCGGGTTTCTGGGAATTGACCGACTTCTAAAACTTTATATAGGAAATTGAAAATTTTGGTTAGTTTATGGGGGTTTTAGCCGAGCTTAATACTTCATGTAGGAAATTGCACAAAATATTTAGTTCATGGGGGTTTTCGCCGATTTTAGTTAGTTCATGGGGGTTTTCGCCGACCGTAATACTTCATGTAGGAAATTGCAGGGGATATATAGTTCATGGGGGAATAGGCTGAAATCCCGTAGATGTTAACACTCAGTTTGATATATCAGAATTCAAATTCGGAGGAAAAAACATAAGTTCACATGTGGATTACACGTTTTGTACATCTATGCCTACAAATAATGCTAATATGCTGGGCGTTCGAACTCGACTTTGTGATAAGCAAATGCATCAATGATTGAAAGCAGATTTGGTTGATCATATATGGCAAAAATTTAGACATGATCAAGATTACAACTGAGCGTTCCTTTCCGTTTATGATTTCAAATTCAATGTTTTAAATGTTTTTGTTTCATGTATGTTTGGAATTTTAAATTTTATTGAATCTACTATAGTACTATGTAATCAATTTGGAGAAAACTTTACTTTAAAAAAACACAATTTCATCATTTTTTTTAATTAAAACCCCTTCTATATTTACTACCTATAATCACAAATAAAAACAACAAATTTAATTAGGGTAAATATGTTAATCCCAATACATTTAATAATATAAATTTTTACCTTAACCATCTTACCTATGTATAATCATGCTCTAAGGGCACAAAATCCTTTAAAAAATCGACAAGTTTAAGAGAAGGAGAAAAGAAGCATCCTGCGGCCGAGATATCGAACAACAACCGGAGAAAATGTCGACGTTTGGGAATGAAGAATCCGATGTATGTAAATTCTTTCATCTACTTAAATTATTATTTGTGTAGCTAGAGTTTGATCGATGATTTTGGATAGATTTGGTGGAGAATTGAATCTGATGAATGAAATTATTATTATTATTATTATTTTTTATGAAATCATTTTCTTCATGTCCTTAAGAATGAAATTATTTATTTGTTCATGTCGATCGATGATTGTGGATAGATTTGGTGTAGAATGAAATTATTTATTTGTTCATGTCCTTATATTTGATCGTTTTGTTTGTCTGAATTAGGGTTTCGACCTCATAGCACCACAAGGTGTCTCTGGATTGATATCTTACGACTGTGATGGTAACTATTGGTATCCTGACCGTGCCTCAGTCAAACGATATGCTATGTTGGGTCTTCATCGCTACAATATGTTGAAGGTAAAAATTAGTCTTATCCAGTCTTGACAAACATTCTATCTCTCTTGATTCAATTTCTTTCTTTTAACAGGGGACAAACTTCGAGCTCTGTGCCCCAATCAAATTTAACAGGACGATGAATATTACCAACTCTTACTTTATAACTTTGGCTGCACGCGATACATATTCAACTCAAAAAACCTTTCAGGTTCAAGTTGATGAAAAACGTTATGGCCTTTTGGATGTGGTTTGTTCTATTGCTAGAGTTAAAGGTAACTTTTGAAATTGTTCATTTTCCTTTTTCTGTATACAGCTGTCACTACAAGAAAACACTGCCAATTCCGACGGAAAATTCGAACCGTCGGAATTCCGTCGGCAATTTCCGACGGAATCCCGACGGAATGCTGACAAATCAAGTTTCGTCGGAATTCCGTCGGCAATTTCCGACGGAATTCCGACGAAGTGTAGATGTCGGTATATTCCGACGGAATTCCGACGGAATTCCGATGTCGGCAAAGTTTGAATGGTTCATATATCTTCTGCGGTGGCCGATGTGATTGATGGGGTGTTATGTCGGAAGGTTTGACGGATTTCCGACGGATTTCCAGTTCTATATAAGTTTCCACATTTCTTCTGACGTTTATTATAACAACATCTGAAAAAAAAAAACAAAAGAAATGAGTTCTTCATATTTTCGGTCATGGATGGACGCGCCAATGAGGGAGGAGGGGTCGAACTTATTAACGACTGAATACGCTCAAGGTATTTGCGAGTTCATGCATTTACCTAGAAATCAAGAGGCGGCCAACAAAGGTCAGGATATCAAATGTCCTTGTTCTAATTGCGGTAATAGAATTAGTGGTTCGGTTAGTAAAGTTTGGAATCACTTATATATATATGGATTTAGGCCGGGATATAAGGTTTGGTTTTTACATGGAGAAACCAATTATGAATATGGTAGTAGTAGTAGTAATGCACCTTATTTTCCGACGGTTTGCGTAGGAGAACGTACACCGGAAGTAGATGTTGGGGTAAGTACGGTTGCGATGGTTAATGATGCGTTTAGAGAGAATTTGCAGTCGGGTGGGTATCATGAGGGTGATAGGGTTAAGGTACATACACCATTCGTTTATAAATATTTGAGGGATTGGTACATAAATTTTTTTGTTTTGAAACAGATAATCGGTGCCAATTCCATGATTGCAGAATACCACCCAACGGAAGTATGCACCATCGAGGAGGAAGATGAAGGAAATACTGGGTACGCATATGAAACAGTTCCAGAATCAGATGAAGAATAAATAATTTATGTTGCTTTTGTGTTAAATAATTTCCTACTATCTATTCTACGCGTGTAACCGGATAATGTTGTTATTTATGTGTAATATGTTACTATTTTGGTATTGAAATTCTGTATTTTTTTATAATGTAGTTGCTAAGTTATATCCAATGGTTACTTTTATTTTTTCGGTTCAGTTCTCGTTGGTTCCAGTTCGGTTCAGATAGGAAATTTAGTAACAAAAAACCCTAATTTTCTTCGATCAGTTTCTCTAATTGATTAACAAAATTAAAGACTAAACCAAAGGAATTGAGCCATACGAACATCTATGTAAATGAAACCCTAAATCACTATAAAGCAATTGGAAAATTAATTTGAAAAAAAAAAAAAATTCCGTCGGAATTCCGTCTTTATTTCCGACGGGATTCCGACGGATGTTAAAATTTTATTTATAATTTTTATTCGAAAAATATTTTTAAAAGTATTTCCGTCGGAATTCCGTCTTTATTGCCGACGGGATTCCGACGGCTATTAAAATTTTATTTAAACTTTTAATTCGGAAAATATTTTTTAAAAATCCCTTCGGAATTCCGTCGGAAATAAAGACGGAATTCCGACGGATTATAAATTTTTTTTTAAATTTAATTTCGAAAAATATTTTAAGAAATTAAATTTAAATGGAGTAAATTATCAAGAACTAAAAACAGAACAAGCCGAAGATTCGAAATCCATATGTACAACCACGACGTCGGCAAAGCCGAACGCCGGGTTAATCACCGGAGTATAGATCGAGCTTACTCTAGAAGGTTTGAGTCTTAGAGAGAAGAAGAGAAAGAAAAAGATGTGTTTGTATAAATAGTTGTCTTTTTTAAGAAAAAGATGTGTTTGAGTTTTCTTCTTTAATTCAGCATTGTCAATTGTTTTTCTTTTGTCAACGCGTGTCAATTTGTTCAATGTATAAATTTTATATGATTTAATATATTAAAGTCAATGTATATGTAAGAGACTGAGTTGGCAATATGCCCTTCAAGGAATCAAGAGAATTGTTCACATCTGCTCCCTATCTCTTAGGAGTGATTACCATTTTTTAAATACATAAAGAAACTGTCAAATCAAAGCACTAAACTAAATTATAAATGTGCATAGATCTAAAACATTATGTGTTCTGAAACGGAAATGGAGTAGGATAAAGTATTTGGGTATAACACCTAGATACCAGAAATTAGTAAGGAGATCAGTGTTCGGCTACTAGATATCGAGTTTCAGCAATGAAAAACATAATTTATGAACAATTGCAAAAATATCATTTTTGAATTATATTTTACAAATATGCTATATTTAAATTACTTTTTTATCAATATTTAAAGAAATAAAATTTAAATCCGTCGGAATTCCGTCTTTATTTCCGACGGAATTCCGACGGAAACCCTAATTCCCCTTGCCGCCTTTGACCTTTGGTTTCACCGCCAAAGCGGCAATTCCGTCGGAAATTCCGTCGGAAATATTAAAGACCGTCGGAATTCCGTCGGAATGCCGTCGTCTACCGTTATAAATCCACAGACTTCGTCTTCTCCGATTCCATTCGCACAAAACTGTAAAAAAATTTTTTTTCCTCCGCCGACTACGCCGTCGTCACACCGTCGTCACACCGCCCCAAATCTTTCACCAAATCATAATCAATGTACGTTTTATATAATTGTATAGAGTTTTTGTGGATTTTTTGTTGAATTTCGAGTTTGTATATGGTTTTAGTGAAATTGGATAGAGTTTTTGTGATTTTGTGGTTGAATTTGGAGATTGGATAGAGTTTGTGTGATATTGTGATAGAATTTGGAGATTGGAAAGAGTTTTTGTGAAATTGTATAGAGATTTTTGAGAAATTTGGAGATTGTATGAGAATTTTTGTGAATTTGGAATTAAAAGTTTGTATATAATTTTTGTAAAATTGTATAGAGTTTGTATATAATTTTCAAATGTTTTAATGATTTTTATGATTTTTTTTAAAAAATATGTTTATGAATAATATGTAAAATACTATGAAGAAAATACTAATTATTAACAACCTAAACCTTAAAATTTTAAAAACTAATTAAAAAAACTAAAATTTAAAACTTGAAATCCAACAAAATTTAAAATTTATTAAATCCTTAAAATTTAAAATTTTTTATTTCCATTATTAAAAATTGTCCACATTAGAAATGTTTTTTTGATTTTGAGTGATTTTTAAAAAATTTATTATTTGAATAATATGTCTCAATTTTCAATTTATAAATATCATATATACAATATTTTAAGAATATCATTTACAATCCTTTAAATTTTAAAATTAAATAACATTAATAAAACATTTTAAATCTTAAAATTTTAAAAACTAATTAAAAAAACTAAAATTTAAAACTTGAAATCCAACAAAATTTAAAATTTATTAAATCCTTAAAATTTAAAATTTTTTAATTCCATTATTAAAAATTGTCCACATTAGAAATGTTTTTTTGATTTTGAGTGATTTTTAAAAAATTTAGTATTTGAATAATATGTCTCAATTTTCAATTTATAAATATCATATATACAATATTTTAAGAATATCATTTACAATCCTTTAAATTTTAAAATTAAATAACATTAAGAAAACATTTTAACTCTTTACATTTTTAAAACTAATTAAAAATTTTAAAAAATTTATTTGTAAATTTTTAAAAATTTTAACCTTTAAATCCTTAAAATCCATTAACTTTTATTTGAAAATTTACAATTTTCATAAATTTCTAATTGGAATTCGTAGGGACTATGGGCAGCATCATCGCTCTAGGACTAGGACTCCCAGTACGGGAGGTGCGAGTGCGAGTCACACTCAGGTTCCCGACAGTAATGTCGCGGTAGAGACGCCACGCATGTCTCAGCCCATGGGTACATCCAGCTCAGCTCCCACGGTCATGAGCATCGAGGAGTTTCTGTCGCAGCCCGGACGTGATAGGTTGCCTCGTCTAGATCCAGACGTTCCACCTAAAACGACATGGTATGTATTTTTTTAAATATCTAATGGTTTTAATTAATTTATGTTAATATTTAACTAAATATTAAAATAGGTTTCAATACTCGGGGAACGGGATTACGAGTTCTATCAATGCAATGATGAATTGCTTGGTAACTAAACCGTATCCCTCATACAGTGATATGCCAGTCGAGGACCGAGACACATGGTTCCGGCAATTTGCGGTATGAGTTTTTTTTAATCTTTTTAAAATATATTTCTTATATGACTCATTTTAATTTCTAATGCGTGAATGTTGTTTTTTTTTGCAGCAAGAGTTTACGTGGGACCCGGTCATCACGTCGATGGTCCGTAAGCAGTTCGATGCAAAGGCTTCGAGGAAGTACTCGTTGAAGATGAACGAGTGGAAGGAGAAGTGGTACAAGAAGAGGGAGGTGCCTAAAGTTTTGCAACCGAAAGAAACCTTATGGGCTGGACTTTTTGAACATTGGGAACGCGAGGAAACTCGGGCGTCCTCGATGCAACACTCATCTAACCGCAATAGCGACAGGAAGGGGAAGGGAAAGGCGACCCACAACCTCGGAGCAACGAGCAAGGCGTCAGTTGCGGATAAAATGGTAAGTTCGATGCTTTTTTAAATATTTCATACTTTTTATAATTCGCTAATGAAATTTTATATGTTAACAGTTTCAGGAAACCGGTGTGCTTCCATCAAATCTAGATTTGATCAAAGTAACGCACACCAACAAGAAGACCGGTGAAATTCAAGATCCGGTTGCTCGAGAAATCGTGGAAACCGTGGAGAGGCGGCAGGAGGAGTACCTCCAATCGCAACCGATCGAGGAAGGAACTCCGGCGGCCACCAAAGTTCCAGTGGAGAAGGTCAACGAGTTCACGTACGAGGTTAGTAACCGTGTTGTTTTTAATCTAATTTCAAAATAATTTTTACTAGAACTAACTTATACGCTTTCATTATTTTTTTCCCGTAGGCGACTCCGAAGACAAGAGGCCGTGTATACGGTCTCCCTGAAGAAAGTTCGTCGTCCGTCTCCTCGGTTCGACATGTCGGTGCTAGCCGATTGTTGGCGGAAAACCGAGACTTGACCGAGCGCCTTAGGGCAATGGAGCAAGCGAGAGAGGCAAATAGGGCGGAGGCGGAGCGAGCGAGAGAGCAAGATAAGGCGGAGGCGGATCAACGATTTAACGCGCTGGAACAGAAGATGAACGAGTTCTTCCGTAACCATAGGCCCGAGTAGATTTGTTTTATATTTACGTTTAAATACTTTTAAATGTAAAACTTTTAAAATACTTTTAAAACAATTTAATATATTGTTTTCTTAATTTTAAATTTAATTTTAATAATTTAATTTCTTTTTATTTATTCAATTTATTTAAATAATTTCCATTTTTTAAAAAAAAACACGCATGCTGTCGGAATTCCGTCGGAGATCTAATTTCCGACGGAATTCCGACGGAGGTCTAATTTCCGACGTAATTCCGACGGTTTGTTTTTCCGACGGTATTCCGACGGAGGTCTAATTGCCGACGGAATTCCGACGGAGGTCTAATTTCGGACGGAATTCCGACGGAGGTCTAATTTCCGACGGAATTCCGATTAAATGTCGACAGAATACGGCAATCCGTTTTCCGTCTGAGAACCGTCGGAAACCACCGACGATTTTCCGACGGTTTAAACTTTCCGACGAGATAGAAACGACGGACTGTTACCGTCGGAAATCCGTCGGAATTACCCTTGTTCCGACGGATTTCCGACGGTTTTGCCGTCGGAATAGGCAGTGTTTTCTTGTAGTGTGTAAGTATAAATCTGATTAAGTAATGTTTCCATAGGCGAGACCAACAATGTGCCCTTGACACTCCTGGATTCCGTTGCGATGCGTGGTGAATTGCCTGATTGGCCCTCAGATTTCACTGGTAGAGACAGATTTTACGTGGTAATTAAGAATGCTTCCTATTGTTTTGTTTTAGTTTTAATGACGATCATCCTTTTAATTATATATTGCTTTCTTTATCAGGTGGAGGGATCATATTCTGATTGGATTCGTTTGTATGTGGAGCTTGCATCTGGATAGGTTGATTCCAGATGTAAGTCTTTCTTTTTCTTTTCTTTTCATGAGTATTTAGGGATGAACATGTGGTTTTGGTTTCAAACCTCTTGTTGTTGTTGTTGTTGCAGGAGGATCTCTCCAAGTTGAAGATTGTGAATGTGGCCATAGAACATACTGACGCTGAAACCAAAATCGTCTACATAGCTTTTAAGGGATTGGCCATTGGTGGTACTGATGAGCATGCTGAACGCAAAGCTATCATCAAAAGAAACTTGAGTGAGAATGGATTCTTGTTTCTACAGGGCCACGTGTGCAAGCGAGAAGAAGATTCGGCTCTTATCATCGATTGGGAAGATTACTGTAAGAAACAGGTTGAACGCTTAGACGCCGGGTTGGACCAAGAAGAAGGAGAAGAAGATTTGACTTCTCCTATGACTTGGGAAGAATGTAAACAATACGTTGAAAGGTTACACGCCGGCCAAGAAGATGATCCGAGTCGTCCTCTGAGTTGGGAAGAACATTGTAAGCAACATGGGGTGAACCCATATCCTTGGGATTCGACCACTCCTCCCAGTTGGGAAGCTATGGGTTGGACCCATATGGGTAAGAGAAAGCTCTCAGACACCGAGCTGGACCCAAATCCTTAAGAAACATGCGCAAAACCTTAAGAGCATGTACATTGAAGGATTTTTGGGTTCTTTAATGAAGTTTCTAAACATTATTAAAATATTAAAGATTGGATCTCAAGATCCAAAACATGGTACATGCTCTAAGGGCATCCGCATTGGTGACACAATTGTGTCTAATGTGGTGTTCTTATAATATAAAATTATTAAAATGGTTGTAAAAAGAAGAAAAAAAGTGTTTTTGTGGGGTATATTGAAATATAAAATTAATAAAATTTGAGTAAAGAGAGTAGATAGTGAGTGTGTTTAGGAAAAGGAAGAGAGAGAATGTCTAAAATTGGATATTTTTTAGAGTGTTTTTAAAAGAAAGAGAGAGTGTAAATATAAAATTAATAAAAATTGAGTAAAAAGATGAAAGAGAAGGTATAAAGTTAAGTAAAAAGAAAAGAGAGTATGTGTTTTAATAATTTTATATGGCCTTAAGACACGATGATGTCACCAATGCGGATGCCCTAAGCGCCTTTTAGGCAACTATCTATGTCCATCAGATTAGCTTGTAATAATAATAAACTATTAATGTTTAGTGTGTATTTTTGCTATTTGATTACAATAGCGTTTTGTGGAATAAAGACTCCGAAAGTGTTTGCTTCAATCTTTACATAAGCGCATTGATGTATTGGTGCTTATCTTTCTGTTTCACTGGTTTATATTGTTTACTTACTTAGTAAACTTGGAACTCAGCTCTGAGAATGGTTTTTGTCAATGGTTTAAAAGATTTTTTTTTTTTTTGGTAAATTGGTTTAAAAGAGTTTCTTATTCATTAAGTTGTCAAGGCATCACCTTATATAAACAATCGGTTTAACCTAAGAGCATCCTCATTACAGATCCTCTGGGGTCTAAAATTAATAAAAAAATATTAAAACACACATTCTCTCTTCCTTTTACTCAACTTTATATCTTCTATTTTATCATTTTACTCAACTTTTATTAATTTTATATTTAAACACTCTCTTTTACTTTTAAACACACTCTCCAAAAGATCCAATATTAGATCCCTCTCTCCCTTTTACTCAACTTTTATTAATTTTATATTTAAACACATTCTTTTTCTTCTTTTTACTCAAATTTTATATTTCAATATACCCCACAAAAACACTCTCTTTCTTCCTTTTACTCAAATTTTAATAATTTTATAAACACTTTAGACCCTATTGGATCTCAAATAATGATGCTCTAAGTACAAAAATGTAAATTACCAACTGAACAATATTTATCCTCTAATTACTTCTCGGACCATATCTCTGTCTCAAATGAGTAACTTTGGGAAGAAGTAAACAGTTGGTGAAAAGTTATTTACCGACACAATATCTTTAAATCGTCAGCTGAAGTCAGACATATTGAACGGAACATCTATATAACTGATCAAACTAGTATATGCGTAATAACATGGCAATAAAATTACCCAAAACAAAATCTCAATTTTTTATTAAAAAAATCTTTAGAATGACTTGATTATTAGCTCATGGATTAGATAGATAGATAGATATGAATCAAATTTTCACACCTTTATCAAAACTTTTAATTATGTAGCTAGTCATTACATTAAGCAGAAATGATAAAATTTAATTACACCTTTTTTTTTTTTTTTTCAACAAACTCCATATATTAGATCACATTTGATCAGTAGAAACATCCCGAAATCGGGTACTTTCTACTGATTCGTCGAGATCTACATGAGAAAATATAAGGTTACGTGCTCGCGCCGCTTTTGCAAGGGCATCCGCACGGTCATTACAAGAACGAGAAATAAGGGCTAGCTGAAAGGAAATAAAGTGATTTTTAAGTTCTACGAAGTGATCTAACTCAGACTGGAAAGCTGGCCAATCTATCGGATCGTCGGTCATCTTCAAAAGATTTGAGCAATCTGTCTCGAAACGGGCTCTAAGAACACGTTTCTGAACCAGACATTCCATTGCCCAGAGGAGTCCCTCGAACTCTGTATGTAAGGCTGAAAGGCTCCATCGGCATCCCTGATTGCCGGTGTGTGTTTGGCCTAAAGGGTCGGTGAGGCACCATCCGAGGCCGCTAGTGGACCCTAGGTCTGTCCAAGATGCGTCCACTTGGCAGATCGGAATACTTGGGTGCTCAGATCGGAAGTTATCTCCAATCTCGGTAGAAAATTCTTCCTCCCCGTCTTCTTCGTCTCTAACCAAATTCGCATTTCGCCAACTTTCTTCCTCTAGCTGGGCTACTTGGAGCGTGGTCGCGGCTGATACATTTTTCCCATTGAAAAGTTTGTCGTTTCTAGCCTTCCAAATGAACCAAATGATCCACGGGAAAGTATCTCTTTGTGGTTTGGGGAGACCCCTTTCTTTTGCCCTCCAAAATAGGAAATCCATATTTTGGTATAGGGATGTACACGGGAAATAACCCGGAAGGGACAGAAAGTCCGATAAGGCCCACACCTGCAAAGCCGGAGGGCACTCAAAAATCATATGGTTGATTGTTTCTTCTGGTGCACCACATCTGGGACAGCTCTTGTCGTTTCCCAGGTATCGGTAGGTCAGCCGTTGACAAATGGCTATACACCCTGTTAGGGCTTGCCACATAAAGTGTCGAAGTTTCCCAGGAGTTTTAATTTTCCACACTTGACTAAGCAAACCCCTAATGCTCGGCTCAGATATCTGTTGGGGTTGTATACTTCTTTGGTTTGTGTTGTGTAGTAACTCGTATCCTGATTTAACCGTGTACAATCCGGATTTTGTATAACTCCACGCAAAACCGTCTAGATTGAAAGTTCTACTAGGTTTCAACCCTAGAATTAGGGCGACATCCTCGGGATGGAATAATTCCCGGATTCTTGTGTAATTCCATTCTGGTAAGTTGTGTAGCATGAGTTCTTTAACCAGGAGATGGGGATCTCGTCGGATATGGCTATCAAGGCATCTCGGTAAACGAGCTGGTATGTCTGGAATCCAAGGTTCACTCCAAATCTTGGTATTACACCCAGAGCGTATAGTCTTCTGAAGGCCAAGTCTAAGTAGAGGTTTGGCCGCCATGATGCTAGTCCAACCATACGAGGGGGATCTGGCCTCACGATCTATCATCGGGGATGATTGGTGGTAGTATCTTCCACGTAAAACTCTAGCAAGGAGAGATGTTGGAGAGTGGATCAACCTCCACAATTGTTTTGCAAGGAGTGCTAGGTTGAACTCGTGGAGATCTCTGAATCCTAGACCGCCTGCATCCCGAGGAGTACAAATCTTATCCCAGGCTATCCAATGTAGTCCTCTACTATTTTGGCGGGAACTCCACCAAAAGTTGGATATAGCGCTCCTGAGTTTATCTGTGGTACCCGCGGGAGTAGAAAACACGACATAACATATGTCGGAAGGGCTTGTGCCACTGATTTAACTAGAACCTCTTTCCCCCCTTTGGAAAGAAATTTTGCCGACCAAGTGTTAATACGGTTGTTTAGGCGATCTTGAACATAGGCGAAAACTTTTTTCTTAGAGCCACAAATTTGTTCTGGTAGCCCTAAGTACATGCCCATACCTTCTTCGCTTATTATTCCAATGGCTCTCTTGATCTCCCTTTTGATCTGATGATCAACTCGATTCCCAAAAAATAGCGAGGATTTGTTGGGATTTAATTGTTGGCCAGAAGCATCGCCATAGGTTTTGACAATTTTTAAGATCTCTGCACATTGCAGGACGTCTGCTTTACAAAAAAAGACTATCGTCAGCAAAGAGGAGGTGAGACACTCTCGGGCTAGCTTGAGCAATTCGTAGTCCTGTAATACGACATTCTTCCTCTGCTCCTTTGAGCAGGGAGATGAGAGCTTTCGTGCAGAGTATGAATAGAAAGGGAGATAGGGGATCTCCTTGTCTAATTCCCCGAGACGGTTTAATTCTTCCTTTTGGCACTCCATTTATCAAAACCTGATACGATACTGATGATATGCAGAACATAAGCCATTTGACCCATTTTTCTGAAAAATCCCAGTTTTAGCATAACGGCTTCTAGGAAGCTCCATTCTACCCGGTCGTATGCTTTACTCATGTCAATCTTCATAGCCATAAAGGTTTCTCTCCAGCTCTTGTTGGTCCTTAGAGCATGAAAGTTCTCTTGAGCGAGTAAAATATTATCCGTTATTAGACGTCTAGCCATAAAGCCCGATTGTGTCTCCGAAATTAGGTTCGGGAGGGTCTTCTTTAATCGGTTACATAGAATTTTTGATATGATCTTGTAGCTGACATTGCACAAGCTGATTGGTCTGAATTCTGTCATTGCCCGCGGTCTGTATATTTTTGGAATAAGACAGATGTTTGTTTGATTCAGTCTTGGATCAAAGGATCCAGTGTTGAAGAAGTCTTTCACAAGTTTTATTATGTCTTGGCCCACCACATTCCAGAATCTCTGATAAAATCGGCTTGTCATACCGTCGGGTCCTGGGGTCTTATCTGGATTTATGTTGAATAAAGCTTCTTTTATTTCGGCTTCTGTCGGGTTAATCGTGAGTCGATCATTTTCAGTCTCTGAAACCTTCTCGGCAACATACCGGAGTGAGTCTTCCAAATTTTGAGGCTTTGAAGTGGTGAACAATGTCTCGAAATAATTGGTTGCAACTTTTGTGACGCCTTTTTCATTTTCCACCAAATGACCGTGCTTGTCCTTTAAACAGATTATGCGGTTTCGAGCTCTCCCTTGTTTAGTTGTAGCATGGAAAAACCTTGTATTTCTGTCCCCGTGGCAGTGCCAAGTGACTCTACTCTTTGAGTGCCAATATATTTCTTCTTCTCGGAAGGCGTGGAGGAGTTTTCTTCGGATTTCTTTCACTTCCTCTAGGGTGGAGTCGTCATTGTCGTTAGCTCGGTCTAATTGATCTTTAAGTTCCTCAATTAGTTTGGTTGAGTTAGTGACCATCGATTTCTTCCATCTCGATATATGTGACCGGCATGAGGATAATCTCTGGTGGAAATCCCTACGTAAGATTCTACTTGAGATGCCCCATCCTGTAGTCACAGTTTCTTTAAAACCGGGTTTCCCGATCCATCTTTTATCGAAACAGAAGTTTTTTCGCTTGTGTTGAATTGTGGATCGAACTCTTGCTACCACTGGTCTATGGTCGGAACCCCAGAGTTTTTGATACTCCACCATGGTGTGGGAAAAGAGAGTGTGCCATTCTTCATTACCTATGGCTCAGTCAAGACGACATTTTACTTTCGTTCGTATATTACCAATTTTACGTCGTCCCACCCACGAGAGTGGGTTCCCTGTATGTGGGAAATCAACCATTCCAAAATTATCTAACATAGATCGGAACGGTATAAATGAGGACTCCGGTCGACTTCGTCCGCCTCGTTTTTCATGATTTCCGGTGATCTCATTGAAATCGCCTATCATGAGCCAAGCATTTTGCCGAATTATACCTATTCTCGTGAGACGTTCCCACACACGTTCTCGGTATTCAACTACCGGATCACCGTACACAAAGGTCATAAAAATTTTATGTCCTTCAAAAGTAGATTCCACATCTATCATTCGGTTATTCGAATATAGAATAATTACCGAAGGATCATTCATATAGAAGAGGGCAATGCCACCGCTTTTGCCATGCGGCTCAACGGTAAAGACTTGATCATAACCAAATTCGACTTGCAAATCTTGCAGAAAAAGCCTATTGTTTTTTGTTTCTGATAAAAACAAAAAACTAGGTAGAAAGCAACGGTGGAGTTTTTTAAGATGATCTTTCGTCAAATCGGCTCCCGCGCCTTGACAATTCCACGCGAGAACGTTCATCGAATAGTTTTTTTTTTTTTTTTTCGAAACTCTTAAAGTAGACTTCTCCTTGATCGGGAATTTTTTATTATCACAAATCAGTTATTGTCGTTACACCGGATGTAATCACTTTAGTACAAACAAACATAGCATTAAGCTAGAATAGGTTTTTCTATCTGCGATTTGTTGAGAATCTTGAGGAAAACCCAGATACGACCGGGTTCGGATAAAAACCAGCACCGGAAAAAGATAGTGGGGAGATAGCAGCAACAAAATTTTGGCCCAAACCTTGACCGCCAATCGAACCCCAGGGGATCTGGTGTACCTCGAACAGGGTATCTTGGTTGACCGTGTGTTTCGTCAGTTGAAGAGAAAGACGCTTCCACTCAGCATTATGCCGGAGAAAAATTAAAAGCTTCACGCCGGTGAACAAAACAAAAAGCGTTGGTTTGGATTTGTGTTAAAGAAATTACATAGCACAAGGCTAGATTGACCGTAGAAAATAACTCAACCACTCCACCAAGTGTCAGATCTTCTGGGATTTGAGCTTTGATCTTCAACCCGGAGATTCAGTTCTTCTGATGGTTTTAAGTGACGAGTCTTTGAGAGATTCGTATAAACTTCTTTTTTACGAATACACCCATGGGGAAGATATGAGGACTTGGGTACGAATAGAGTGATATTCGTCTTTCTCTTGGTGGAGTTTAGGGAAAGCTAGTTGGACAGAGCCGCTCCATGGAACAGCATAAGGCCGAAGCAGAACTGTGAGTTTCGTCCGGAGATCCACGAACGAGGGTTTACACGGCGTGAGAATGCTTCCTCGGATTGTTAATGGCACAGATCTAAGACGAAGGTAGCGGACGGGAAGCTTTAAATTTGTCGTCGCCATCGATTCCGGCACGGGGGGAGGAGACACAGCTCCGGCATGATGAGACGCTGTCGAACAACCACATAGTTAAAAACTTAGCATGAAGCTAGAGGTGAGTAACCAACAATTTTTCCAATGCCGAGGGTTCGTAGGTCTCTTTACCTCTAAGACAATAAGATCAAACTTATTGGAAAGGTGAGACTCAAGATTGGGGAGGCACACAAGGGAATTTGTCTTGATCTCGGTGCATCCTATCTAAACTCGGAGTTGAGAAGCGGTTGTTCTCGACTCACGAGTCACGGCGTGATGCCGGATTGAAAGAAGATGACCGGCGTTTTCGTTATAGCTTGGAGATGGGGCAAGGGGAACTGTAAGACTCTGGCAACGGGCTTTTAGATTATCACCGGAAAAAGAGAGATTAGAAAAAAGGTGAAGAGGCTATGGCAATTCAGATCTGAACCGAAAGTTTAAAATCAGAGGATAAATTTTTGCCGGCGAAGAAGCTTTGAAGGGCTGGTTCAAAAACAAGAGAAGGAGCAATGAAAACTCATCGGAAGTTGAATAAGTTTGATCAGAAAACATGGAAGCGATCGGTGGAGCGTGGGTGAGATTTGAATTCTCGGGCAGTGTGCCAGAGAGAGATTTCTTTTGTTATTATGTTGTCCTATAATATAATATTTGTTATAAATCATAGTGGATTGTCATAACTAGTTCTGGTCCGTTTACGGCCCATTAACACTTAGTCTTTAGGCCGGTTTAATGAATCCTAGTTGAATTAAGATTTTCCTTTTATGTACTTTCCTTTTCCCATTAGGAAAAGGAATTTTACTTTTCTCTCTTGTAATAATCCTATATAAAGGATCTTATGATTAATGAATAAACACAATCTTCCCCATTCGTTCTCTTGATTCACAACACGTTATCAGCACGAGTTGCTCCCTAAACCCTAAAAACACAAAAAACGCGATTACTGTTCATCGTTACTATTCATCGTACTGTTCATCGCGTACTGTTCATCGCGCACTATTCATCGCGCACTGTTCATCGACGATTACTGTTCATCGACGATTACTGTTCATCCGGCGTTACTGTTCAAATCATAGTTCATACAGCCTTTAAGGTTACGGCGAACTAGAAGAAAGTTCATACAGCCTATCAACGGTTACGGCGAACTAGAAGACTCACGGAGGTTAAGGTAAACAATAAGAAACCCTAATCTAAAGAACCTAGATTCATGATAATCTTAGAAACCCTAATCTAAATCATGCTTGTTATTGTTATTGCTTGCTTGATTGTGTTTATTGATTCATGATTCGTAATCACTTGAAACCCTAACTTGAAACCCTAACCTAATTCAATTAAAATCCAAACCGATTGCATGATCTGTACCCGTGTCGATCGACACTAGTTTTATGTCGATCGACACGTAAACTTCTGCCTGAATTTGTTGTTTGAATTAAACTGTGTCGATCGACACAAATCACCCGTCGATCGACAGTAAACACTCTGTCCAAATTTGGTTGCATATTTATTTGAACTCGTTTGTTTGTTTGCTTGTTTGGATTGATTCGTTGATTGATAAACATGAAACTGAAACTGATTGCATCATATAGACATAACATGCTTGATTAAAATCCGGTCATATCATCATACGGTTTAGAATTTGAATACTAGGCTTGCATCATGAGCATATAAAAACATTATGTTAGGTTGTTAAACATAAAAATCTGGTTTCATAAGCATCATGCATCCGTACCCGTTTATATAAGCACCCATGACCTATTTTGCATCATATGCATAAACTTTAAAATCTTATAGTTCTTAGAGAATAGGATGAATGTTTTCAGATGTCGAAAATCAACAATTTGGATTATGCTGCCCTCAATCTCTCTGGAGACAATTACTTACAGTGGGCGTTGGATACTAAGATAAATCTAAAGTCTAAAGGACTTGGCGAATGTATCATTGAGGATAATAATGAGAATGAAAGGAATCGATACAGAACGATATCGATCATTCGTCATCATCTTGTTGAGGGTCTCAAGGATCAATACCTAACCATTGAGAACCCTTTGGACCTTTGGAAAGAATTAAAGATAAGATATGACCACCATAGAACGGTGTTGTTACCAAAGGCCAATTATGATTGGAGGAATCTCAGGTTCCAGGACTTCAAGTCCGTGGAAGAATATAACTCGGCTATGTTCAGAATAGTTTCTCAATTGAGACTATGTGGTGAGAAGGTAACTGAGAAAGACATGTTGGAAAAGACCTTCTCCACCTTTCACACTAATAACGTGTTGCTTCAACAGCAATACCGTGAAAGAGGTTTTGAGACATACTCAAAGCTTATAGCATGTCTATTACTAGCCGAGGAGAATAATACACTGCTAATGAGAAACAGTGAGATGAGACCTCCTGGATCAGCCCCACTTCCTGAAGCGAATGTGGCCACAGATGAAAAGAAAGAAATTAACCACGTCCAAAGTGATTATAGACATCGTGGTCGTGGACGTGGGGGTAGATGGCAAGGACGTGGCCGTGGCCATTTTAATCCATACGGCCGAGGTCAGGGCCGAGGCCACGGATTCCATAACGATCATTCTAACCGCGGGCGAGGACGAGGACGCGGATACCGAACTGACTATGATCGTAATAACCGTGGTATTACTTCTCAACCACGAGAATCAAACCCAAAATCAGTTTGCCATCGATGTGGAATGAGTAATCATTGGGCTAAGACATGTAGGACTCCCAAGCATCTGGTTGAACTCTATCAAGAGAGCCTTAAAGGGAAGAATCCAGAAACTCATATGATCCAGCATGATAATGAAGGAGATTTCGATCATGAGCAAGATGACTTGATGAATTTTGAAACCTCAGATATACTTAAGTGATTGATTTTGATTTTCTGTTTTGGTGTTTTGTGTTTTGCTTGTTTTACGTTTTACACTTTATACTTTGGTTTTGTGTTATTGCTTTCTATTAAACTTTATGGAATGAAAGAGTGTTATTTAAAAGTATCTATTGTTATCTCTTTTGAAGTATGAACGATATAGATGTGTTCATTGTGGATAGTGGATCAAGCCACTCGATATTAAGAGATAAGAGATACTTCATTGATCTTACACTTAAAAAGGCAAATGTAACCACAATTGCGGGTATAGCAAATTTAATTGAAGGCCACGGTCAAGCCCATATTTTATTACCTAAGGGCACGCATCTAGAAATTTCTAATGCGTTATATTCACCTAGTTCAAAGAGAAGTCTATTGAGCTTTAAAGACATTCGAATGAATGGTCTTCATGTTGAAACTAAGGACGAGAATAACAAAGAATTCCTTCAAATCTTTGAAACCGTCCATGGCTATAAGAAAGTCCTAGAGACTATACCTGCCATTTCTGTGGGCCTTTATTGTGCTAAGATCGGAATGATAGAAGCAAATGCTATGGTAAACAAAGAGTTTACTGAGAATTTCACTTTTTGGCATAACCGGCTTGGCCATCCCGGTGCTAACATGATGCGAAAGATATTAGCAAGTACTAATGGGCACACCTTGAAAGAAAGGAGAGTTATCCCAAAGAATCTCACGTGTGAAGCATGTTCACTAGGGAAACTCATTACTAGGCCATCACCAATCAAAGTAACTAAGGAAACGATAAATTTTCTGGAAAGAATTCAAGGAGACATATTCGGACCAATACACCCACCTTGTGGGACGTTTAGATATTTTATGGTCCTTATTGATGCATCCACGAGATGGTCACATGTCTGCCTATTATCAACTAGAAATGTGGCATTTGCAAGATTGCTTGCCCAGCTCATACGTTTAAGAGCACACTTTCCAGATTTTCCTTTAAAGACTATACGTCTTGACAATGCTGGTGAATTTACGTCCCAAGCGTTTAACGATTATTGTATGTCCATGGGGGTAAGTGTTGAATATTCTGTGGCACATGTACATACACAAAACGGTTTGGCTGAATCGTTTATTAAACGCATACAGTTGATTGCTAGACCGTTGCTAATGAGATCAAAATTCCCGGTCTCAGCTTGGGGACATGCAGTTTTACATGCAGCAGAGCTAATTCGTATCAGGCCATCTAGTGAACATAAATATTCCCCATCACAGTTAATAACGGGTCAAGAGCCAGACATATCCCATCTTAAAACATTCGGATGTTCCGTTTATGTGCCTATTGCACCACCACAGAGAACAAAGATGGGACCTCAAAGGAGGATGGGGATATATGTTGGATATGATTCTCCTACTATCATTAAGTACCTTGAGCCAACCACGGGTGATTTGTTTAAGGCCAGGTACGCAGATTGTCATTTTGACGAATCTGTCTATCCAACATTAGGAGGAGATAACAGACTGGTAAAGGAAATTATATGGAATCAAACGTCCTTAAAATGGCAAGATCCTCGGACTCAAGAATGTGAATTAGAAGTCCAAAAGATTATACATTTACAAAAGCTAGCTAATCAATTGCCAGATTCCTTTGCTGACCCGAAAAGAGTAACTAAGTCTTACATACCAGCTGTTAATGCACCGATTAGAATTGATGTTCAAGAGGGACACAATCAAGTTGCTACAGAATCTAAACCACACTCAAAACGTGGCCGGCCAATAGGTTCCAAAGATAAGAATCCTCGGAAAAGAAAGAAAGGTGCTGAAATCGTGGTTGAGGAATCTGATGGAACCCCAGACATAACTGAACCGATAGTTCCAAGCAATGAGACTCGGGACGCCGAGTTTCATGGTTCTGACGTTCCTGAAAATAATGAGATCTCAATGAATTATGTTATGTCTGGAATACAATGGAATAGAAAGTGTGTGGAAATCGATGATATATTTGCTTTTAAGGTAGCACTTGAACTTATGGAGGATCTAGAACCCACGTCGATATATGAGTGCACTCAGAGTGAAAATTGGACTAAATGGAAAGAAGCTATAAACGTGGAGTTGAATTCTTTAAGGAAAAGGGATGTCTTTGGTCCAATAATTCGGACACCCTATGAGATTAAACCAGTTGGACATAAATGGGTCTTTGTGAGGAAAAGAAATGAACATGGTGAAATCGTGAGATATAAAGCACGGCTTGTTGCACAAGGATTCTCACAGAGACCAGGAATAGATTATGAGGAGACATACTCCCCTGTGGTGGATGCTACAACTTTTAGATTTTTGATAAGTCTGGCTATAAGAGAAAAGTTGGATATGCGGTTAATGGACGTTGTAACTGCATACTTATATGGTCCACTGGATAATGAGATTTATATGAGATTACCAGAGGGTATTGAGCTCAAAGATAAGAAAGGTTCTCGAGAACAACACTGCATAAGGCTGAACAAATCCCTTTATGGACTGAAGCAAAGTGGGCGTATGTGGTACAATAGATTGAGTGAGTACTTAGTCAAAGAAGGCTATAAGAATGATCCCATCAGTCCATGTATTTTTATAAAAAAGTTTGCAAACAAAGGGTTTGTTATCATAGCAGTTTACGTGGATGATTTGAACATCCTTGGAACCCCTGGTGAAATCGTCCAAACAGTTGAATGCCTCAAGAAAGAATTTGAGATGAAAGACCTAGGCAAAACTAAGTTCTGTTTGGGATTGCAACTTGAGTACATAAATGATGGAATCCTTGTGCATCAAATGGCATATACTGAAAAGGTACTCAAGCGTTTTAATATGGATCAATGTCACCCATTGTCCAGCCCAATGGTGGTGAGATCTCTTGATCTAGAAAAGGATCCGTTTGGTCCTAAGAGAGACTCTGAAGAAGTCCTTGGTCCCGAAGTGCCATATCTCAGTGCCATAGGAGCTTTAATGTATCTGGCAAGCCACACTAGGCCAGATATATGTTTTGCCGTGAATTTATTATCAAGATTTAGCTCATGTCCGACCCAAAGGCACTGGGACGGGATAAAACATATTCTTCGTTACCTACAAGGAACGAAAGACTTGGGTCTATTTTATACTAACTAATCTAAGGACGGTTTAGTTGGTTTTGCTGATGCAGGTTATCTTTCAGATCCTCATAATGCACGGTCCCAGACAGGTTATGTGTTTACTCATGGAGGAACTGCAATATCTTGGCGGTCAATGAAGCAGGCCATTGCAGCTACATCTTCTAATCATTCAGAGATATTGGCAATTCATGAGGCTAGTCGTGAGTGTGTTTGGTTAAGGCTGATGACCCAGCACATAAGAGTGGATTGTGGAATGGCCGAAGGTAAGCAGGAATCGACGGTCTTGTTCGAGGACAATGCAGCGTGTATAGCTCAACTTAAGGATGGATACATCAAAGGTGATAGGACGAAGCACATTCTGCCAAAATTCTTCTTCACATCCGATCTACAGAAAGATGGAGAAATTCAAGTGCAGCAAGTACGATCAAGTGAGAATTCAGCAGACCTATTCACCAAGTCACTTCCAACCTCAACGTTCAAGAAACTTACTTATCAGATTGGAATGCGTCGTTTGAAAGACTTGCAGTTAGGTTCAGAACAGGGGGAGTAATACGTGTTGTACTCTTTTTCCTTCACCACGGTTTTGTCCCAAAATGGGTTTTACTTGGTAAGGTTTTAATGAGGCAACATCCAAAGCGTATTACAAGCCCATTAGAGTTATGACATCCAAGGGGGAGTGTTATAAATCATAGTGGATTGTCATAACTAGTTCTGGTCCGTTTACGGCCCATTAACACTTAGTCTTTAGGCCGGTTTAATGAATCCTAGTTGAATTAGGATTTTCCTTTTATGTACTTTCCTTTTCCCATTAGGAAAAGGAATTTTCCTTTTCTCTCTTGTAATAATCCTATATAAAGGATCTTATGATTAATGAATAAACACAATCTTCCCCATTCGTTCTCTTGATTCACAACAATATTTGCTTTTATTTTTCTTTTGTCAGATTATTCTTTACTTTCTCTTTCTTTCTGAATCAAAATATTTTTCTTCAATATTTGTATATTTTAATTTAATTACACCTACATGACATCATCTGATACTTAATTACCACAAGACACAAGTCACCTCCACGAGTTAATGTTGTTCTTGGCTGCGAAGTCCGGATAAATACGGGACAAATAGTAAAAAAAAAAATATATATATATATAGATACACATATATAAATATAGATTTTTGTTACGGTTGAGTGCAGGACGGGTCCGTGCGGAACATTGCCATTCAGAGTCTAATACATCCACGACAAGTCTTGCCTATAAGAAACCGAAGTCGCAGCACCATGAACACCTCTTTTAGAAACTTGAGGACAATCTTCAACCACAAGCAAGTCAAGCTTGTGTGATCCAACAAGTGGTCTAAATCCATCATCAGTGACTCCTAAACACTTCGATAGTTTCAACACACGGAGACAAAGAAACTGGCTCACTAAAATCAAACACGGTCTTGGCATTGTACAAGCTCCAAGCGCTCTAGCTTCTGAGCTGAACACAAAGCCTCCATGCCAATGTCGTCGAAAGAACAAACACGGTCTAAACAAAGCTCCCGAATCGGACATTTCTGAACCAATGTGACTATCCCTTGAACGGTAAAAGAAAACAGAGAAGGAAATTCACCGTCCGAGTACGAAATCTTGAAAGATTCGAGTTTCGAGCAATGTTGAGATATCGCACCGAGGCTTTCATCGGTTAATCTTAAGGTAATGTTGTTTAAAAGAGGCAGAGTGAAATCTGATGGGACACGAAGCGAGATGGTTCGTAGATGTTTAGCGTTTTGGACCAATGCTACAATGTCCGAGTCGCTAACACCGATACACATGTCTAAATGAAGCTTCTCTAGGTTCTTGCAATTACTCAACACACAAGAGAGACCACTACTTTGAGCTATAATGCAATTTCCAAGACTAAGTTCTATCAAATTGTCACAAGGAACCAATTGATTTTGCCATCGTTCAACCGCTAATCGATCGTAAAGCTTCATGTACCTGTAATTAGTGTCTACTTCAAACCGAAAAATACGAAGCTTCCTCCAACTATTTCCTAGTTTGATTAAATCAAATTCCCCGATCGCTCTACAATTCTCGATACAGAGTTCTTCTAGAATCTCAAGCTTACCGAAATACTCCAACCATTCGACACTCGCTACGTTTAAACATCGAATTAAAGGAAACCTCTTGAGTTTCTTGCATCCTACCGCGATCGACAAAATGCCAAAACCGGTGATTCGAGGAGCAAAGTTTAACTTCAACGAAGAAAGATCAATACACGACGACAAATGATGAATACCGACATCGGTGATGAACGTGCAGTAGCTAAGAGTGAGATCGGTTAGGGAACGGCAATTAGTAGAGAGGATAAGAAGACCTAGATCTGTGGGGGTCGAAACATACACAACTAAATTTGTAAGAGTTCGTGAGGGGAATTTAGAGATTTCTATGTTAACTAGGGATCACAAGGGATTGAGAAAAAGTTGTTGTTATTGCTGTCAAAGAGTTGAGTACAAAGCTTGTGTATGTGAAAAATGATTCGGATCCCCTTTAGGGTTTTTACAATGACATATATATAGTTTCCTAAGCTGACTAAATCTCCTAAGTCTTCACTGAATTGCTTGAGTCGGTTGTGCTATGTGGGCCTCGTGTCTGGACTGGGTTCTCCTTACGTTATTGGGCTTAAGACGCGACTGGAGAGGATGTGATCGACCTTTGGGCGAGGCCATAGTCGCGCAGGCTCGGCGAGCTTGCGGTCGGTGGTGGACGAGCGCGTGGTCGCAGTCTCACGCGGGGACCGAGCCTGCGCTCGCAGCCAGGACCTGACCACGTTGTCGCGGGATGGAGTGGAGCAAGCCCGTGGTCGGCCTCCCCTCGACGAAGCCACGGTCGGCCCTGTGCTGTCGAACACGCCTCCATTTGCTAAGTCTCGAACGACCCTTCACCTTGTCCAGACAGCTTCCACGATTACTAGACTTGCTTCGCGTGAAGACCCAGGAGTTGTCTCGCTGTATTTGTTATGAATTTAGAAAGCCATTTCTTTAGTTATTTTGGCTTTGGATGTTTAACGTTGAGTGGGTGGGAACCGACCCCAACAGTTAGCCCCCCAGCTCGGTAGTGTTAGAGCTAATGATGCCGAGTTAAAAGATGTGTTGAATATCAGCGTTAACGTTCAAAGTCAAGGCGTTTGTCTATTCTACAGTAGTAGAGAGTGACTTTTTCGCAAGAGGTTTTAAGACTCTGTAAATGTTATGAAGATTTTAAGACTTCGTGCTTCCTTTGTAAAAGCTGCTGCTTTTCTGCAGAAAAATTTTTAGACTCCGCGTTGCGATTACTAATGTTAATGACGTTTCCGGGTTATAGCAAGGTGATTTCCGGAGGAAAAAGTGTTGCGTTGTGTTTTTTTGAACGGAGGCGGGACCCGTGTGGTGAGAGAAAAAGAGAGCGACTTTGCTCGTGGGATGAAGCGTTGCTCCCTTATTGCCTTCTCAAGCTATCTGTTTTAAGTTCCAAGAACTTTTGTTTGAGAAGCCAACTCTTTGGATCTAGTTTTTAGGAAGAACAATCCTTGTACCTCTTGATTCCCACGAGTTTTGGTTAGGGACTTTAGGCTTAGTTCCTAGGAGACATAACCACTGATTTTATTTGTTGACTTGTTGTAGGTGAACTTATTGTTATGGAGAAACAAGAGCTTGGTTCAGTTAACCGCGGTGAACCGGCGGCACCATTATGTCAAGCTGATGATTCCGTCGCGTCGTTGTGTCGGACCGATTCCGTGGCCGGACATGTGAGTGGGAAGGATCCCGCGCTTGTGTCATCTCACCAACCCGGCCGCGTGGTCGCAACATTGCATCGAACCGAGCCCGCGCTTGCACCATCGCACCAAACCGGGCCAGCGGTTGCATTGCCGAACCAATCCAACCGTGTGGTCGCATCGCAGAACCAGTTCAAACCCTTGGTCCCATCACCGAACCAATCCGAGCCCGTGGTCGCACTTTCGACCGATCGCGTGGTTGCCTCGTTAGGCGGAATTGATCCCGCGGTCACTCCGTCGAGCCAAACCGGGGATAAGGTTATGACGCCATCCTTGGCATCCCACGAGAGTGTCGGCACCGGAGTTCGTCTCCGTAGTAAGATCACTGTTCCGTGGCATTGTCTCGATGAGTTCGATGAGGGTAATGACAGAGTTTTCGGTGACTTAGTGAATATTAAGGAGGAGAGAAGGGCTTAGTGGTGATGTCGACTCTATGGCCCGTGATAGGAGATTTGGACTTTCCTTCCCCTTTAATGATGAAGACCCAGGGCTCTTAGTTGGCGCTGGGCTCTGCTGAGATTGAGGCGAGCCTATAGTGCATTGAATGTTTCCACGAGACTGAGGGCCCGACTCTAGGTGCCACAGAGAAGCTTTTGGTTGATAGGAAGATCCCGATCTTTGACGCTCGTGACATGTTTGATGACCTTGTTTCTTGCGTGAGGCAAGCCTTAGAGATTGCAGAGGATGCTGATGTTGTTGATGAGTGATCATTTCTCTTTGCTTATGACTTAGTTTATTTGTAGTTTTTTTGTTTCTGAAAACTCATGTTGGACTTGATGATTTTCGGTTGTAGCGTTGGATGATTTGTATCAATGCTATTATTTTGGATTCTTGCATTGTGGTGACTCTATAGCTTTTGTATCGTATGATGAACCTTGCTGGTTTTTGGAGTTATGTACTCGCTTTAGATGTTGTTGATGTTGTTCCTATACTTAGGAATTCTTTGAGCTGTTTATGCGTTTCTGTCATGTGTTTGCCAACACTGACGTTGGGCCTCCCGAATGGGGCTTTGTCTGCTCATGCATGAAGCTTTGTTAAGTAGAGAGAATGCGAATGCGTTTACGCTCTCTATCTGCCAACGTTGTTGTTGGACTTTGTGGAATGGTACCGTTCTCGAGACACGTCTGTCCGAGAACAAGTTCACCTTAGATTTGACCAGAGTGCATCCTGGGTTTATGAATGACACGTTCAGGGTATAATTCGAACGAAGGTCATTAGCAGCTGCATTTTACCAACGACGTTTGTTGGGTTTCTGAGTGATCAGTTGGCATGACCCAATACTGAACACTGGTACTTATATAGCGCGCTGTATCCGTTGTGGATGTCATTGTGTTCGTATCTCTACACTATTGTTGTGGCCAGCAGCAATAAATGCAGAACGACTCTACTCGATTAAAGCTTTGATTAGTCCATAAAAGACAAGCTGTTCTCATGATGAGTGTTGTGGCAAGTGTTTGTTGTTTTTTTTTTTTAGAAGTGATGGTGTCAAGGAGTGGCGAATGGGTACCCCACTCCCCAACCCTTTTAGACGAAAGAGGGTACCGAAGTCGACTAGAGACTGGTGAAAACAATCACCCCCCCCCCCCCCCCCCCCGGAGGCGGAGGAGATCGTGTGAGCTTGTTCGGAATGAGACTGTTATGAAATGTAATCCCCCCCGTTTTGACGGAGGGGGGGGGGGGGGCTACTAAACCCATCCAAAGATAGGCTGCCTACGTACCCTTTGCAGGGATCAAGTCGCCTCGTAGTTCATTTGGTGGAGAATACTAGCGGTAGTACTTCTTCAAGTGCTTGGCATTCCAGGAGTGGAGGATTGGAGTGTCGGACATGGTGGCGAGCTCATAAACTCCGGGACGAATGACTGTTGTGATCTTGTATGGGCCTTCCCAGTTAGCTCCGAGCTTACCAGCGTTTGGTTCTGCTGTTTTCTGAAATACCTCACGGAGGACCAAGTCGCCTATGTTAAAACGCCTTTCCCTGACTCAGGAGTTGTAATATCTAGATGCTGCGCTCTGATAATTTGTAATCAAGACGAGTGCTTGGTCGCGGCGCTCATCGACGAAGTCCAATGCATCCAGCAGCATTGATCGGTTAACTGGTTTATTGTTGGGTAAGAGCTGGCGTCGGACCCCAGGCGAGCAGACTTCCGAAGGGATGACACACTCAGTTCTGTAGACAAGGGCGAAAGGAGTATGGCCTGTTGCTCGACGGGGAGTGGTACGGTGTGACCACAAAACCCCTTCCAGCTCGTCGGCCCAGCGGCCCTTCTTCGCCTCTAAACGCTTTTTAAGGCCATCAAGGATTGTCTTATTGATAGCTTCTGCTTGACCATTGCCCTGAGGGTAGCGTGGCGTGGACTTGCTAAGTCTGATATTCCACTTTGCACAGAATGCCTTGAACCGGTTGGATATAAACTGCGACCCGTTGTCCGTAACGATCTCATGCGGAACTCCGTGATGACATATGATGTTTCTCCAGACAAAGCTTTCCACCTGGACATCCTTGATTGTAGCATATGCTTCAGCTTCTACCCACTTGGAAAAGTAGTCTGTCAAGACGAGTAAGAACCATTTCTGCTTTGACGGGTGTAATGGTCCAACAATGTCCATTGCCCATCTCATGAATGGGTAAGGTGAAGCGATAGATGAGAGCTTCTCAGTAGGTTGATGAATTTTTGGAGCGTGTCGCTGGCACTTCTCACACTTGGTTGAAAACTTCACGCAATCACCAACTACGGTAGGCCAGAAATGACCATGTCTCTTGATTTTGACCGCAAGTGCTTTGCCTCCAGAATGATTGCCGCATGATCCACTATGGACTTATTCCATTATTCGCCTTGCTTCCTTTCCTTCTACACAGGTGAGCATAGGACCGGAGAATCCCCACCTGAAGAGGTTACCGTCTAGTAGAACATAGCGAGCTGCTTGCTTCTGTAACTTGCGGGCTGCCCACTTGCTACTGGGCAGCGTGCCATCGGCAATATACTCTCGTATCTCGCTCATCCATAACTTGTCACAGCCGTATTCTAGCTCTTTGGTACCCGTATCCATCAGGATTGCTTCGGGATGATGAGAACTGCGGATAGGAGAAATATCACTGACGGGGACGCCGTCAACGGGTTCGTCTGCGTCGTGCATGTCAGCGTCCGAGATTTCGGGAGCTTCCGCCATTTCTATATCTTCGTTGGCGTTTTCAGCAAAGGCGTCCACTTGTTTTGCTGCTTGAGAACTTGTTAAGATGGCGAGCGCCAGATTCTCCTGAATGCTGGGGAATTCAATAAACTCAACTGGAATGACCCGCTTCAAAGCCGGATCCTCTGGCATGGCAGTGGCGGAAGCGAGGTTGGCCAATGCATCGGCACTCGTGTTCTCACCCCTGGGAATTCTTGTGAGGGTGAACTCCTGAAATGTAGAGGCAAGATTCTTTATCATCTCTAGATAGGCCTCCATGCGATCATCCTTTGCAATGTACTCGCCGCTGAACTGACTGGTCACCAGCTGTGAATCAGAGAATGCGTGAACGTGCTCGATCTTTAGTCCTTGGGCAAGCCTTATGCCAGCGACGAGGGCCTCGTACTCTGCCTCATTGTTGGAAGCTTTGAACCCAAGTCGAAATAATTGCTCAAGGACTTCTCCGGTTGGCGATACTATCCGTATCCCAACTCCATAACCACTCTTCGAGGATGAGCCATCCACATATAGCTGCCAGATTCCGGGCTGCGCCTCCTCTGAGTCCTTGTCCTCTGGAAGTTCTATGAGGAAATCCGCCAGCACTTACGACTTGTTGCATGTGCGCCCCCTATACTCGATGTCATACTCGCTGAGTTCTACAGCCCACTTGGCTAACCTGCCAGATTGACTTGGGCTATGTAAAACTGAATGTAGTGGGAAGGTACTAAGGACAATAATAGAATGAGATTGAAAGTAAGGCCTTAGCTTTCTAGATGCCATGAGGACGGACAATGAAAGCTTCTCCAATTGAGGGTATCTTGTCTCAGCGTCTGTGAGTGTTTTGCTCACGTAAAAGATAGGTCTCTGCTCGCCTCTTTCCTCCCGCACAAGGACAGCGCTGACAGCTGTTTCTGAGACAGCAATGTAGAGGAAAAGAGGTTCTCCAGTTACTGGCTTAGCAAGAATGGGTGGCGTTGCCAGATATTGCTTAAGTTGCTTGAGGGCATCTTCACACTTTTCCGACCACTCAAATTGCTTGTTTCCTCGCAGGGTATTGTAGAAGGGTAGGCACCTGTCAGTGGAGCGTGAAATAAACCGATTAAGTGCTGCCACTCTCCCAGTTAATCTCTGCACTTCACGCTTATTCCTTGGTGAAGCCATCCGGATCAATGCATCGATCTGTTTTGGGTTAGCCTCGATGCCCCGGCGAGTGACCAGGTACCCAAGGAATTCGCCAGAAGTCACGGCAAATCTGCACTTTGCTGGGTTTAGCTTCATGTTGTGAAGGTTCAGTTGGTTGAAGCATTCCTCCAGGTGGGCGATGTGGTCTTCTTCCTCAAGTGACTTGACGAGCATATCGTCAATGTAGACCTCCATAGTCTTTCCCAACTGGTCCTGGAACATCTTGTTCACCAGCCTTTGATATGTTGCTCCGGCATTTTTCAGGTCAAAGGGCATCACCTTGTAGCAGTAGATGCCTCGGTCTGTGATGAAAGCTGTCTTCTCACGATCTTCAGGATGCATCAGAATCTGGTTGAAGCCCGAGAAAGCATCCATGAAGCTAAGGAGTTTGTTGCCTGCCGTAGCTTCCACCAGGCGATCAATGTGAGGTAAGGGGAAGCTATCTTTCGGACAGGCTTTGTTAAGGTCAGTGAAGTCAACGCAGACGCGCCACTTCCCATTCTTCTTCTTGACCACGACTGGGTTGGCGAGCCAGTCAGGATACTTAACTTCGGTTATCGACCCAACTCGTAGCAGCCTCTCGACTTCGTCATTCACAGCTTTTGCACGTTCAGAACCAAATTTCCTTCTTTTTTGCTTTACTGGTTTGAACGTAGGATCAACATTGAGCTCGTGGCTGGCGACATCGATGTTTATCCCAGGCATATCTTCGGCGGCCCAGGCAAAGGTGTTGATGTTCTTTTGGAGAAAAGCCACTAGCTTTATTTTGAGAGCCTCGTCAAGAGCTGCTCCAATCTCTACACATCTCTCTGGGTGTTGCTCGTCGATGCACACAGAGATCACGGGCTCGCAGGTAGGCCGCTCCTCTTCTGCGCGACCGTCAGTAATATGTAGTTGTTGTAGGAGGTTAGCCAGGTCTCTTTCCCGACTAGAATTGGTTTTTGCCTTCTTATGCTGCTCCCGCGAGGTCGGGTTGTTCTTCTTCTTATGATTGCGCAGCTTGTGCTCTGCCAAGAAGCACATGCGCGAATCCTTATGGTTGCCAAAGATTGTCTCCACGCCGCTGCTGGTTGGAAACTTCAGGCACATGTGGTACGTTGATGGTATAGCTCGCATCTGATTGAGCCATGGTGTTCCTATGATTAGGTTGTAGATGGCGGGATGATCAGACACGGTGAAGTTCACCATCTGCTTGACGCCTCCAGCCTCCGCTGGAAGACGAATCACTCCCATCGTCATGGTTGTCTCGCCAGAGAAGCCTGTTATAGGCTTCGGCTGCCCTGTGACGAGTGACAGGTCGATCCTCATCTTCTCGAGTGTATCTCTGAAGATAACATCCTCCGAGCTTCCGGTGTCGATGAGGACTCGAGCAACGTTGAAATTGAAGACTGTGAGATTGATCACCAAGGGGTCGCTATGCGGATGGTCAATACCTTCAGCATCTTCTTCGTCGAAAGCGATAGGATTATCGGCACGCTTCGTCTTCGGGGATGTGACGATGCTAGCGCAGACTTCGGCGCGCCTCTGGTAAGCCTCGATTGCAGTTACGTTGTCATCACAATACTGCGATCCTCCCATGATCATATTCATGGTGCCTTCATCGTTCCAGTTCCTATGAAACGAAGATCCTTCGCTGCTTCTGCTGTTGCTTCCTGACATGGTGATGGTGTTGTGAAACCCTAGCTTTTGTGTGTTAGAAACT
The DNA here is from genome assembly GCA_963576765.1 of Draba incana. Taxonomy (NCBI): domain Eukaryota; kingdom Viridiplantae; phylum Streptophyta; class Magnoliopsida; order Brassicales; family Brassicaceae; genus Draba; species Draba incana. The sequence continues at coordinate 607,786 of OY755209.1, read as the reverse complement.
CTCTATTCCCCTTAGTCGGCGCCAAATTGTGGGGGTCGAAACTAACACAACTAAATTTGTAAGAGTTCATGAGGGGAATTTAAAGATTTCTTTGTTAACTAGGGATCACAAGGGATTGAGAAAAAGCTGTTGTTATTGCTGTCAAAGAGTTGAGTACAAAGCTTGTGTATGTGAAAAAAGATTCGGATCCCCTTTAGGGTTTTTACAATGACATATATATAGTTTCCTAAGCTGACTAAATCTCCTAAGTCTTCACGGAATTGCTTGAGTCGGTTGTGCTATGTGGGCCTCGTGTCTGGACTGGGTTCTCCTTACGTTATTGGGCTTAAGACGCGACTGGAGAGGATGTGATCGACCTTTGGGCGAGGCCATGGTCGCGCAAGCTCGGCGAGCTTGCGGTCGGTGGTGGACGAGCGCGTGGTCGCAGTCTCACGCGGGGACCGAGCCTGCGCTCGCAGCCAGGACCCGACCACGTGGTCACGGGATGGAGTGGAGCGAGCCCGTGGTCGGCCTCCCCTCGACGAAGCCACGGTCGGCCCTGTGCAGTCGAACACGCCTCCATTTGCTAAGTCTCGAACGACCCTTCACCTTGTCCAGACAGCTTCCACGATTACTAGACTTGCTTCGCGTGAAGACCCAGGAGTTGTCTCGCTGTATTTGTTATGAATTTGGAAAGCCATTTCTTTAGTTATTTTGGCTTTGGATGTTTAACGTTGAGTGGGTGGGAACCGACCCCAACAAGATCCTCGAGTTGTTTCCCTAATTTCGACATCCAATTGGAATAAACGATCTCTACTTTGGTTTGATTTGGGAATCTTTTGCAGAGAGAAAGTAATGATTCGGTTGCGGGAACTAGACCGCAACCGATACGCAGTGAATGTCGTTGTTCGGATTCTAGCGAGTAGTAACGTTTGCAAGAGAGTGAAACAGAGTTCCTGTCATTGGTTTTTTCAACGTTCTTGAGAATGTCTCAAACTAAATGGTTTGGTAATTCATCCATTTTTCGTATATCTGTGAATAAAAAAAAAACAAAGATAAAAATAGTTGTGATGTGTGAAACATTCAATTCATGAACAAAAAAAAAAATCGTCTAATTATAAGAGATTATGTTAAGCTAATCCCTAATGAACATTCAAAAGAGAGACTACTACTTCAGAACACACCTTGGTTCAGGAAACCACCACTCGTGTTGCGTCCAAGAGCAACATCCATTCTACTTCTATGGTCTCGTTAAAGGAGACTACTACTTCAAAACCAGCTTCTCCAACTTCAGCAGAGCTTATCATTTGTAGGTCTTCACCTTCAAAAGATTTAGGTCCAAATCGGTTTGCATCTTTGGGTTCTTCAGCGGAAGACGATGAAAATGACTTTGAAGAAGAAATTGACCCGGTGGATCTCTTGACTCCATCGGGGAAAAGAATCCTTAGAGAAAGACCGGTTAAACCCTCTACAAAGGCTAAGGAGATGAAATTGCATTTTGAATCGGCTTCGCGTGGAAACCGTGGCCATGGCAAAGGTGGTCGTGGCTAATGCGATACAACGACAAATCATCTCTACTAAATCGAAGCGGAAGATTCGGTTTACCTTCTAGTCACATTTATTGGGACTTTACCTTTACTTTTATGTAATTTGCTTCTAAAAATCTTGACGGTTTTCGGTTTCCGTTAAACCGTGGATTAATAAAATATATTTAAAAAAAAAAAAAAAACATTCAAAAGAGAGATGAAAAAATTCTAGAAACAAAATAGTAAGAGTCAAACGCGATCAAAGGGAAAAAATACAATAAGATTGAATAAAAATTAGAGATAAACGCATCAAGTAAATAATTACACAGACACAAATACGAAGCAGATCACGAAATTCTCATTTCTCTAAGCAGATATTCGAGGAATTGTTTTTAAAAGCCATATATTATTAGAAATCATCGATCGGAAACTGAATTAACTGAAGAACAAAATGAATTTATAAAAAAAAAATCAGAGAAATATAACTCACCAGAAATGTATTTAGCGTCGGTAATGTAGAAGAAACGAAAACTTGATCAGAAGAATTTCAAAAAGACACGAAAACTGAACCATCTACGGATCAACCCAACCGACTACGACTACTATCGGATAAGAACACAATACTATACAAATTTTTTATTATGAATATATTTTCTTTTCATTTCAATAAATTAGATTCTTATCTAATTTGTGAAAGCAAATACAATCCTTCAAGTTTTGATATCAACCATTGTTATCATTTGTGACAACCGTATTATAACACCAATGTTGATCTCAGATATTTTCACTGCACACATAGGACCATATCGAAGTTGGTAGTTAAACTAAGATTTGGTTACAGGAATTAGAGTTCGAATCTTGATCTAACCATTTCTTCTGTTACTCTCTTTTTCACTTACATTATTCCCAGTCACAGAGGAAGATGTAGTAGTATCGGTTGATATGGGCAAGACAGTACCGTCTTTGACCTCTGAGGCTTCTTCACTCTCAGTGATTTCGGCCATTAGTTTTCCAATCTGCTAGTGTTCAATTAACCACAATTAGTATTTGTTTTATCATAACCAAAAACGTAGAGCTCGTTATTCATGTCTTTCCATAAATTCTTTTACCTGTTCGTCCAAGTCCTGAATCTTCTCGTCCTTTGCCTGGACTGCCTTCTTCTCCCTATATCGAAGATTAAGTTTCATCAATGGAGAATATGCACAATATCTCATGAGGAAATATTTGATGGATAGATGAATACCTTTCTTCCATTTCTGTAATCTTGGTGATCCATATGTCTTTATTTTTCACAAGATTTTCGTTCAACTACATATAAGAAAACAAACTAGTCAGTCGTATACAAGAACACAGCAAACTTTGCTGCAACCAAGATGTAAATATGTCATCGACAAGTTTTTTCTTTCTTTCACGAAAGCTATATACTCACATCTTCAAGAAATTGCTTCTCTTTCATACATCTGTCAAACCTGGTGTGCAGCTTCTGCAGTCTCTGGCTTATTGCCTTGCTCGCTGATTCCGCGACTTTCTGTTCCGTTTCCTCTTTGACGTTTTGTAGCAGCTTTTCAAAATACTAACAGGAGAAAAAACAAGGAATAAAGTCTTAATCTCTTTGGTAGAGACAGAATTAACACTTCATATCATGGATCAGACGATATAAACTTCAAGAGACTAGTAGTAATGGAGACAACAAAAGCAAACAGTATAAATGTTTACTTGTTTTTGGTTCTCTAGTTGTGCCTGGAGAAGTTCGTTGTACTCACTAATGATCTGTGGTTAGAAAATGAAAAAACGATAGAGTTTACTTAATAGTTCTAAAGTCAGTAACACTACGATTAGGATAACATGAGACAAAAGCACTTACCATATCCACTTTGCTGTTCAAGAGAGCATCAGTCATTCCACTGTCAGAACATTCAAAGCTTCCACAACCGTCCTTGCTCAGACTACCATGAGAATTCAACTCCACTAGCTTGCCATCAGTTTTAGATTGAATAAGCCGGTGAACATAATTGTCACCAGCATAATCCCAAACACGCTGTGTTTCAAGCTCAAGTGAATAGCAATGCTCTGTCTCCTCCCAGTGCCTTCTGGCATGTCCTCCCTTGTACCTACGTTTAGTATTTAACAGAAAGAAATGGTTAACCTTTGACGGACGAGAAGGAATAAAGTCTATGTTCTGATTTCAAAAAACACAATACATACCTCCCGCAACCAACAACTCCACAGATAACACACATCCAGAGATTCTCCGTTGTTTGGCATACACAACATACCGAATTTTCAGGTTGCTGTTGGCAATATCGACAAACCTGAAAACAAAAAACAACACCCCATAAAGACACATGAAGAAAATCGGCACAAGATTAAAAATAGCTAGAAAAGGATAAAAGAACCATACCGGGCAAGAAGAATCTGGCCAATTAGAGATACATGAACAATGGAACGAATGATTGCACATGGTTGTGAGAATGCCACCTGTGTCTTGGTCCAATCTCTCTGAAACATAAGCATATGTTACACAAGATTTAGAATATATACCTCAACTAAACGTAGTCAATATACGACACCTAATACAATCATCTATGTTTACACTTTCTAGAGCTAGACCAAGCCATATTTCTGCACAAACTTCAGTAATTTAGGTTCAGACTTTACCAAGACAAACGGGGCAAGTAGGTTGCTCAATCGGTCCAGGACCAGAAGGCTGTGTATGGTCAATAGAACCACCATAGCCGGTAAACTGAACATCGAGAGTAAAAAGCACGCGACAAACATCTTCCTGCACAGAATTGGCATAAGACTAATCAATCAAAACGATACAGTTGATTTCATATTCAATGACATAACGATACGGTGTCTCAAACAAAACCATACCTCCAGAGAATTGAATTGTTTCCCTCTAAAATGCTGGTAGAATGTATCTGTAGATTCTTGACTATCAAACCTTATCAAAATGCTATACCTATTTTCAACTCCATCATTCCTGTAAAAGATCAAAAGCCAGAAGCAAACTTAACTCCATATCTTTCTCCATCCAAAATATACACATTTCAGAAACGAAATAGAATACAGTTTTTGATGATAAATTGACTCTTCTATACTACCATAAAAGCAGATGGTTCTCACAATCTAGCAAAGAAGAATCTAAAAATTGCCATGAAGAGGTATGTTGATATTCTTCTTACCTCACTGTTCGCATTTCCAGTATGTGCTGAATGAAGGAGCCACAGAATTGGCAAAAATCTGCATATGTCATATGATTCGGCACCCCAAGAACGCAAACAAGAGGATTCCTCCCAATCTAAAAGGCAACAAAACAATTCCAGATTCAAAAAATTACGATCCCAGAGAAAAATTGCGCAATCGGGGAAGAAAAATACAGACGAAAATTTGGATGAGAAAAGAGAGGAATCGTACAGGGACGTTCGAGGAGGAAGAAGAAGACGACGAAACGGCATCGTCGGAAAATAAATGCATAACGCCGCGAGTTTCCCCGATCCTAGGGTTTCCAGAAGAGAAATGAACTGTTTGAGTCATATCGGAGAGAGACGATTCACCGGAAACACTAGCCACCGGTGGTACGATCGGTTCTTCTCCGGCGATTATGCTTGAGGTTGATGGCATCATCTTCGTCTACTTTACAGTTTCGTCAATTAGCTACGGAGACGAATATACTTTCCAAATCATCTTTGACACGTCATTACCTTCTCCGGCATATATTTTAATTTTCATCTTAACTTCACCAGGTATTTTATTTTACAGAAAAAGCACCAAAGTTTAAATGTGATCAAATACATCTCGCTAATAATTTAACATCACAGAAATTGTCACTGATGAAATTGAGACTCTTAAAGTTACAACACTCACTTATTCTTGGAAAATCAAAAAAGAATCTCTTCATGATTTTATTGATTCACACTCTTCAAAGTTGTACAGATGATTTTAAACAGAAGCTGGAACTTGAGAGTCCACTGACTTCAGAACTTCTTCTCCCATCTTCTTGCAGCCCACCAGTGTCTGTTTCACAACACCATTCAAAAACACATTAGCATTTACCGAACACCAACTCGGAACGTTTATCGAAAGAGGAAACATTTAATAAGAATGGTTCAAGAAAAAGTACAGTTCCCGGGGAGTGAATGTCTCCAGTTCTGAACCCTTTGTTAAGAGCAACCAACACCGCATCTTCAATTCTCTTAGCTGCCTTTTCTTCACCAAGTCCGTATCTCAAAAGCATCGCAGCGCTGAGAATGGTTGCTAACGGGTTTGCTTTATCCTGCACATTCAAAGAACCGAGAAGTTTTAACTCTTTATTTTAGGCATAGAAGTAGTTTTGGTATTAGTTTTGAGTTAGGACCTGTCCAGCAATATCAGGTGCAGAACCATGTATAGGTTCGAAGAGTCCAGGTCCCTGTATTAAACACGACCGGATTATGTTCAGATGTGATCATAATGCTGCATATACTCAAAGATCAGTTTATTTTGTATTATACCGAATCACTGAGACTAGCAGATGGAAGCATTCCAATGCTTCCTGTGATCATTGATGCTTCATCGGAAAGAATATCACCGAAAATGTTGTTTGTGACGATGGTGTCAAACTGCAGTTATGATACGATCAAAAACCATCGTAAGGATTTACATAGTTCCCACATCGAGGTGTGCCATATCAACGCTGACTAGATTGGCAAATATAAGTACCTGTTTTGGATCACGAACAAGCTGCATCGCGGCATTGTCAACATACATATGTGACAGCTCAATATCAGGATATTCAGCGGCTAATGCTGTTACTCGTTTCCTCCATAAAATTGAGGCCTGCATAAGAGAAAACCGCATTAGCTTCGGTTTTAATATGCGCTATACTCAACACGAGAGAGAAAAAGAGTTCGAGGACAACGTAATTATCAACTGTACCTCCAAGACATTAGCTTTGTCAACAGAACACAGCTTCCCACGCCGTTTCCTAGCAGTCTCAAAGGCAACACGAGCGATTCTATCAATCTGAGGAACATAAGAAATGCTTTATCACATCTTTCTGTAGTACTTAACAAAGAGAAAGGAGCTCTTTTCGTAGTTAAAACAGTCCGCGAAAATCTGCATCAAGGTTTTCATGAGAGTACCTCGTGAGCAGCATAAACCTCGGTATTAAACCCAACTTCTTCCCCATTTTCATTGGTCTTTATGCCTCTTGGCTCTCCAAAGTAAATACCTATTTCCATGAGACATCTCATTATCAAGAAACTATCCCACTACCAAACAAGAAAGACGAGAATTAAGATCAGTTTTAATCGAATCATCAAACTGACCTCCTGTAAGCTCCCTTACAACCATTAGATCAACACCTTCCGCTACCTCTTTCTTCAAGGTCGAAGCATCCACTAACTGTAAAAAAAAAAACCCCGATAATTCTCGAGTTTCACACATAAAACGAAACTACATATTTACAACACGCAGTTCTTGAGATTAGGAAGAGGATGGTTTACCTGTGGAAGAACTGTAGCAGGTCTCAGATTTGCAAAGACTTTAAGCGCTGCCCGAATCTGAAGTAACCCCGTCTCAGGCTTCAAATGTTTAGCATTCTTATCCCATTTGTACCTAAAAATCATATACCAACATGAATGATCAAAAAGAGAGATTGTGCTTCCCAAGAGATAAGCTCATATACAAAAGAGAGAAGTTATACCCTCCAATGGCTCCAAGAAGCACTGCATCTGATTCTTGAGCAGCAGAAATGGTTTCCTCTGATAATGGAACTTCAACCAAATCCAAAGCAGCTCCTCCTATAGCCATCTCCTTGAAGCTAAACTCCAATCCTGTTACACATCACACACACCATTTCTTATTACAATTCCAATCCTGTTATAAATCTAACAGAGAGAGAACCTTCTAGAGATCCAGCTTGTTGAAGCACGGTTTTGGCGATAGAGATAACCTCGGGACCGATTCCATCGCCGGGAAGGAGAGTGATGTTGTATCGTTTCTTCCCCGAGGAGGAAGTAGCACCACCGCATCTTACTCTAAATGGTGCGAGAGATTTTCTGGTGATTGAGTTGAACGTAGTCGGAATCTTGACTGGCCGGAGATTCGTCGCCGCCGCCATTTCAGGGTTTGATTTCGGATTTTGAACCACTGAAGAATGATACAGTGATGCTTAAGATTTTTAGGCCTTTGCATTTATGGGTCCTTTTCCATATTCTTATTTCCACAATCGACCCCGAGGTTGCCAAATAAAACATTTGTATCCGGTTTCAGAATTGAGAAGATTATATTGCCTAGTTATTTGTTGTTTGACTTGATTTGCATGAACAATTTAGCAAATACCAACTCAAATCGAAGTTATTTGTTGTTTGATTCGAATCAAGTTGCTAAATGTATATATTCAATTGCATCATAACATTCTATATTTATTGATTATTATGGTCATAGCATTCTAACACAAACCATTAAATCATTACATTCTTTTTCATCCCATTGGGTTATGATTTATTAAGAAGCATTTTGATTATGATGCAGTGAAATGCCGCGTTTTATGTGATATGAGAATCTGAGAGGAACATTGGTGTTTTTGATCTATTTCTCCAAGTCCATGAGTTTATGTCATTTGGTGCTGGTTCGAATTAAAGTGATTCAAGAACAAATTTTAGCTTGTAAACTAATAATGACTCTTTTTATCAAGGTTTTCAAAATAACTTTAAACTAAATGCAGAGCTCTAACGTTCTCTTGTGATTCGTCATATCTCAATGATCATATATTTATAGCTTAGAATTTTCTTTTTCCTAAACTTGTTTCCATTGAAATAGACAATTTATATTTCTCTTAAGTTTATGATAAATCTTTCTTGTCCTAACCCACTTGGGCTCTAAGTTATTGTGAAGCTTATGCAACACGAAGGTGGTTCTCCCGTTTAATTTGCTATGCGTATTGGCTTCTTTACAAATTTTTTTTATCATGGTTGCGGATGGGTTTGTCACTTGCCGGCCTTTTAATATCGCATTTATTTCTGTACGAAGGTGTCAAACAGTTAAAAATTGCATCAAGTAATATTGTATGACATTAATAAATATTATAACAAAAAAAAGTCATTAGATACTACTAATGAAAATAATCGAAAATACAAACACAACTCGTCCCACTTAATATAGTGCCTAATAAAATATTTTATCATTAAATTGACGGTATCGAAAAAAAATAATAATAATTAAATTGACGGTATCGAAAAAAATAATAATAATTAAATTGACGGTAACGAATTCAAACCTATGTGTATATTCGAGAAATATAAGCCCGGTTTTCCAAATATTAGAGAATAAAAGTCAGGTAGATGAATTTGGTCAAAAACTTGAGTGGCTCTAATCACTAAACCGAACCCGAAATTCAATCCATGAACCTGAGTGACCCGTATTAACCCTAATTGTTACTATTTGAGGATTGGTGATATCCAGACCACGATTCGGTGCCGTCTTACTATCAAGACGATTGTTACTATCAAAACCAGCCGTCAGTCTGCCTTTGAACTATTTCTCCCCCTAATTTCAAAACCTAAATCGCCCAAATCACATCAACATCGTCAAACGTAAGTCACTCCTAATCCTGATTCATCACTATTTCACAGTTGGAATTCATCACTAATTTGTTTTCATATATGTAGATGGCGAGGAGTGTGTACGATTGTTATTATTTGAATAACCAGACGGTTAGCGTTCCATCTATCGTTTTGCATTTTGTCGGGAATGGACTCGAACTACTTTTATGAGTTTATGGACAGTGGAGATGGAAAAGAGGAGAAGAGGAAGGTGGGTGTTTGATGTTGATGAACGGTGGAGATGAATCGGATCTTGTAAGTGGGCCCGGAGCGATTCTAGGAGAATTATCAGCAACAAGGGTTCGAGGTGGTTTATCATCTGTTGAATCGAAGGGTTGGGATCTGAGGCTAACATGCGCCTACTTAGCCAATATTTTAAAATGAGCCTAACGTGACGTGAGTCTTTCTGGTTAGTTGGATGGGTGACATGGGTCTAATTAGGCATGGGCTTTCGGTTCTGCAGTTCGGTTTTTACCCGAAACCGACCGGTTCTGGTTCTACGGTTCCTGAGATCTATTACCCAATGGGTATTTCTAAATATTCTGTTCGGTTTCGGTTCGGTTCGGTTTTCACCGGTTCCGGTTCGGTTCGGTTCTACATTTTAGAAACCGATAAAAACCCGAAAAATTCGGTTACAAAACAGACCCGCTCTCTCTTGCAATTTTGAGCGATATCATGCATCCTCTACGAGCGCCGGGTAACCCTTAAACACTTTTAACTCCACCTCTAAATGACCTACACCCTTTAGCGTCGTCTACCCTAAGTAGTGTTTTTAGCGAGATCCTCACGCATACTTTGAGTGCGTTGAGTTTGTGTTTGGGAAATGGCTTGGTTGAGAAATGTGTTGAGGTTGTTTTAGTGAAGCTTTGTTGTTCGTAATCTGGATTATGTGGTCTGCAGATTGAAAGGCCAAAGGTACGGTTCGCTGAGAATAAAAGAGTTCCCACGTTTTCAAACCTTTTTCCTTTACTTAGTTTTGAGTTTGTTTGAGGACAAACAAAGATCTAAGTCTGGGGGAATTGATATACTCCATTTTTGGCGTATTCTAACTATTGTTTTGTAGGGTTCTATCGAGTCTTTCTCCTTTGTATTGAGTCTTTTTTAGGTCTAAAAGTGGTTGGAATGAAGAATTGGAGTTTGCTAGGAGGCTTGGTGGAAAAAAAAGGAAAACACGATCTTTTTGGAGATTTTGAAGTAAAAAATGACCACCTGCTCTCTGAGACGATGCACCTGCTCCCCAGACGATTCACTTCGGATATTCTCATTAAAAGTGAATATTCACCTAGAAGCTTTACCCTAGATTCACCTTGGATTCACCAAGCCGGTGCAGCCTTTAAAAAGGAAATACCTTGGAGAATAAAGGACACGCTTTCTTTTTGCCTTTTTACACACGTTTTAGATCGAAAGAACCCTAGGGAGATTTTTGCTTCTTTGCTTTTGGATTCCAAGTCTTGTTCTTCCACTTGTGATTGAAGTTTTCTTGAACCCTTTCCCTTTAACTTATTCCATGAATTTTTCATCTCTCTTTGTGTTTTTCGTTCCATGATGTGCGAGTAGTCATCTTTGTTAGATTAGGGTTTTCAAAGGGAACGTAGAAATTCATGAACTAAGCATAGATAGGATTATACATATATTTTGATATCTTCATCTAATGTCGAATTTAATGCCTAGACTAGCTTGATCACCTAGCCTTTGATTTTAGGTTTAATTTACTCATCAAAAGTGTAGTAGATTGCTTGAATAGACTTAGATGGGCGATTTGACCCTTAGCCAACGACAGTTGAAGTTAAGGCAAATCGTGAACTCATCAATCTTAACCGCTAATGCTTGTTAATCTCTTTAGGCTCAAACGACAGTTTAGGGTGCTAGATTGATTGATAAAGTTGTTGATGCCACGACAGTGAATCCTCATAAAATCGTGATTGTGTTCTAGATTGGTACTTGAATTAATATCCTGAATAATTGCTTGGTTTTTGATGATCTATTCCCCGAGATGATTGCCCTAGTCTAACGCCTTAATCATATTTGTTTACAACTGATTTTTACTTTGTTTTGCTATTTAAATTTGTGATACTTAAACCACTTGAATCGCTTAGCTAGAATTGTGTTTAAAGGAATTAAAGTGTATTGTTGGTCCATGAACGAACCTAAATCTATATCTACATCGGATTTAGTAATTTAGGACTTGAGTTCTTAATTGAGGGAAAAATCCTGTTATCAAGAATGTACAACGACATATTATTTCATATGGCAAAGAACTCGAACCAAAGAGGCCGTTTTGAGTTGAAGCGGCTTATTTTTTAGAACAATATAAGACGCCTCCAAGCTCCTTACACGGAATGGCAAATCCTTGGTTTTGATAAAATAGCTACCATTTTGTATAACGAGTTTAATACATCTCTCTACAACACCTTCGAGTTTCGTTCCTCAAATCATCACTATGTTTTGAACTTTATGTATTTAGTTTCTTTTGTTTTTTGTTTTTGTGAAACTTTGATATGTAGTTATTGTAAGAAACTTTTTTCTCATAACATCATCCTATTTCTTATGTACTTTTTTGTGCTGAACCTAATGTGGCAAACCGAGTCCTATAATTTCCAAATACAAAGACTATGTTCCCGTGCTTTCGTGGACCGATTACGACATTTTCGAAATACAATTGCTAGAAACCGAGTCCTATACTGCCCAAATTTGTTCATCTCCTTTCGTGGACCGATTACTACATTTCAAAATACAATTACTACAATCTACCCTCCGTTCCCTACATTTTCAAACTAAATCATACATGTTCCATATACAGCTAATATGTTGCCCTGCGTCCGTTGACCATTTCCTACATTTTCCTCATTCACTTAATGCGCACCGATTAGTACATTTTCCGAATATAATCAATAATAACAACCAATCCGAATATAATCAATAATAACAATCAATTAAAATATTGACTTTATACAATACACAACACCGCAAACCAACTAATTATTTAACAATCCGCCGTTCGGGGACCGAACGGGTCTTATCTTTATAATATTTTAAGGTTTACAAAAGCCAACAAGCTCTGACAAGACGACACGTGTCATCTCTTTCTTTACAAATTTTTATTTTAAAAAAAAAATTTTAAATATTTTCTCTAGGTTTCGAACCCAGCAAACCTCAGTAATTTAAGTGGAGAAGAACCACTAGATTACTAAAGATACTTGTATATATCACGGATAGAAACATATATAACCCGTTACTAAAAGTTTTTCTAAAAGTCATTCACAAAAGCAAGAAATATTTTGAAATGCCAAATTATTTTACTTTTTAGTAATGTGGAATATATTTAATTAAATAAATTTATATACCTCTAATAATGATCATTAGTGATTGGTATTAATTCCTAAACTTCCAAAATTAATCTTTCCATTTATTTATCAATTATAATTCAACATTTAATTTTTAAACACCCATATAATGTTTTGATTATTTAAATTGATTATTTAATGTTTTGATTATTTAAATTATTTTACCATCAAATTGATCTCATCTAAATTTAACGTCCACATTTACTTACTACAATAAACTTACAAAATCTAATCAATTTATTATTGAAGATAATTAGGAAATCTGAACATTTTATCTTGATAGGAATCAATTTATTTATAATATATCAATATTAAAATAGTTTAAAATCAATTTACCTTTATATGTTTATGCAATATAAATAAGAAACTAATTTAGTTTCAAGTCAATTACAAAATTGGTTTTTTTTTTGTCAAATATAAATAATAATGCAAAACATATCGTTTGTCTTTACATCTAATAAAATTTTTAAACATATTATCATATAGTTTTATATTTTGATTTTTAAAAATATAATTTGTGAGAATATTTTTTAAATATCACTTGTATACAGTAAAATAATTTTAAAATTTATATAAATAGTTTTTCCACGCAACGTGTGGACTTTTTCTAGTCTTTATAATATTTTAAGGTTTACAAAAGGTAACAAGCTCTGACAAGACGACACGTGTCACTTTTTTTTAAAAAAATCTTTATTTTAAAAAAAGTTAAAAATGTTTCTTCTAGGATTTAAACTCATCAAACTTTGGTAACTTCAGTGTAAAAGAGTCACTAGACTACTAAAGACACTTGTACATATCACGGAAAGAAATATATATATAATCCACTACTAAAATTCTCTCTAAATGTCATTCACAAAAGTAGGAAATGTTTTGAAATGCCAATTACTTTTATTTTTTTTGTAATGTGGAATCTATTATATAACACTAATAATGATCAAACCCAACGTTTTCGAAATGGATTGCTTATTAATAATTTTGGAATCAAATTGATTTCTCATTAATTGTGAATCAATTCTAATTCAACCAAATTTTAAAACATGCAACGCCCATAAATTTAATTCCTAACCTTCCAAAGTTAATCTTTCTATTTATTTATTAATTATAATTCAACACTAAATCTTAAAACGCTCATATAATTCACTTATTTTGCTCTATATAAGTGTTGAAAATCAATTTACTTTTATATGTTCATGCAATATAAATAAAAAAAAATCACTAATTTAATTTCAAGTCAATTACAAAGAATTGGTTATTTGTCAAACATAAATAATAAGATAAAACATATTGTTTGTCTTTACATCATATAGTTTCATATTATGATTTTTTAAAAATATAACTTGGGAGAATATTTCTTAAATATCACTTATATTAGTAAAATAATTTTAAAATTTATGTAGATAGTTTTTTCCACGCGACGCGTGGACTTTTTCTAGTATATATATATATATATAGAGAGAGAGAGAGAGAAGAGTACATGTGTGTATGTCCATAAAGTCTTTTGTAAGTGCATATTAAATTTTGATTCTTTTGTTGACCAGAGGAAATTTTTAGTTTAATATTTTGTTTTCAGATCGAAACCATGGTTAATTAAAATTTAAATTGTCATACAATTTGAGGATTTGTTATTATAGATGATAATAATACTGATAAATTTAATATGTGTGTCTTGCTCTTGCATATAAATTGTGATAACAATTAACCATCAATTATTTGGCATATCATCACTATTTTGTTGGACAAGAGGAGGCTTTGACAATCACTACCAGAAAACAGGGCGATTTCCGACGGTTTTCCACGGTCGATTCTATCTCATCGGAAATTGAGTTACGTCGGAAATCCGTCAGAAATTCCGACGAATTTATGACAGATTTAAAAAAAAAATTCCGTCGGAAATCCGAATTTCGACGGATTTATGATGGATTTCCGACGGATTCCGATCTCATATACAGATACCGTATACCGTATATGGATATCATATCCGTCGAACACCCGTCGGAAATTTCCGACGGATTTTCAATCTTTTTTTATAAAAAAATTCTCCGGCGAATCTTCTTCTTTCTTCTTCTTCTTCTTCTTCTTCTTCTTCCTTCTTCTTCTTCTTCTAAGAAAATGTGTATAAAATTAGGGGAAAATCCGTCGGAAATCCAAAACATAAGCGGGAATTTTTTTTTTGGTTTTAAAAAACGCATTCCGTCGGAAATCCGTTGGAAATATGTAACCGTATACCGGATATCGTATACCGTATACCGTATACCGGATAAACCGTATACGGATACCGTATCCGTCGGAAATTTAATTTTTTTTTTTTGTATTTAAAAAAAACACATTCCGTCGGAAATCCGTCGGAAAATTCCGACAAATTGCTTTTAATTTTTTTTTTTTTCTCGGAATTAAAAAATACGCAATCCGTCAGAAATTATGTCGGAAAATGGCTTCTGAATCACTAATTAAGTAGAAGACAAAGACTAATAATTTCTCTCTTTATCTAAACAATGGGGAAATTTCTCTAATCACCACTACTAATATGCTTTTCAACATGGGGAAATTTCATAATCTCCTTTCGAGTTTATAAGTGACTTCAAAAAGAATTGTCTCGGAGACTGGAGCCAGCCAGGTGTATTCCACACGTGTGCATGTGCTTCTAGATTTTCAATCTATCCACCCATCACAAAATATGCAAAATAAATCTCAATACATTAAGGTACCTAATTAATGCGACGTTTCTTTAATAACCAAAAAAACTAACAATGCTTTAGTCCCATCAAAACCTTAAAAACACAGGAAAGTTTTAAGAGTTTTGGCATTTTAGAGTTTAGATAACAATAGAGAAATGACAAAACGCGAAAAACAAAACACATTTTATAAAAAGTGATATCGCTTTTTGTTGATTAATTTTGAATAAATTATGTAACCATGCATTACTATTTTGTCTGCGTAAAGCTGGTAAATGATTTACCCATACTTGGAAAGCGATTTGTATTATGAACCAAACCCACTGAACCACAGAAAGGAATCGGTAAATTGTAGTATCACGCATCCCCATTTTTGTCCTCCGATCCCCAATGTTTATTTTAGTTCTCTAATTACCATTTGCTACAAACTTTACTCAAAGCTTTCCATTTGTTGTCATAATCGAGGTCGATCGAATATGATACTATTTCCACAAATTTAATTACAGCCTTATTTCTCAACCTGCTATGCATAGATTCTAGTACCCAAGTAAACACGAGTAATCAAATGTTCTTGTCATGATGTAAAATAGTTGTGATAAAAAAAGATAATTTAAAATTTCAAAAAAAAAAAAAATTCTTAAAAAATAATAATAATTTACGACTCAAGTGGGCTTACATTCAATTAATGGGTCTTTTCAAACCCAACTAAATCATATCATTTATGCAAAGGTAAAATCTGATGTATCATGTATCATGTATCATGTATCATGTTGATGTATATAAGTATAGAGAGAGAAAACAGAAACGTATACTCTGCGTCCCTGAAGCATTTAGGGGATGTACTATAAAGCTGAAAATTTACTAATTTTAGCCAAAGACCAACTTTTTTTTTCTTGATAAAAAACTTTATCAGGCCTTATCAATAGACAGACGGAAACAACAATTTGAAAAAGACAAAATCATAAATGCGAATTATATACGTATGTATTATACTACTGCTGTGTGTATTTAAAAATACAAATAAAATGAGGTTTTTTAATAGTCTTGTTCAAATTAGTAGCAAATACAATCTGAACACTGTATCACAAAGGACAGTCCACAAATACAAAGCCGACGCGTGACACAAGGGAAAGGTTTGTCTTTTCTCACCTCCATACTCTCAGTCTACGATAAAGCTGAGTAGTACTAGAGAGAGAGAGAGAGGTCTCATAAACCCAGAGAGAAAAAACCCTAACTTCCTCAGCCGCAGGAAAATCATGCCGCCGATCACTCACATCCTTCCTTCGCCGCAGACGGACGGTATTTCCGAAACCCTAATTAATCAATCCATCATCTCTTTAAACTCGATCTTCTTTCCACGATTTGTGTTTGATCAGTGTGTTTTTTGTGTTTGGAAATGAAATCAGATGGTAAGTACTACGCGACCAACAATCCTTACCAGCTAAACGGGCCGAAAGGATTCACAGAATTCCGGTGCATAGAAGAAACAACGGATCTCTTTGTGAGAATTGATTTCCCCGGAATAATCAAAGAGAACGTTAAGATCTTTCTAGATCCTTCGAAGAAAGCTGTCACCGTCGTTGGAGATGCACCGAAAGAACACCAACACGACTCGTCGGGAAGAAAATACGGAACCGCGACGGGTCTTGTCTGTGATTGTTGCGAGATCACGAACGTTCAGTGTTTCGTCGGTAATGGAGTCGTGAGACTTATTCTTTCGAAGAAGAAGATCAATCTTGACTCTCCTTCTTCATGCAGTTCTAACTCAGGTCTAAAAAATAGTTACTTAAAAACGTTAGCAAGAAGAAAAAAAATATTTACTTTATTTGTTCATCATTTTTAGTTTTTGTTGTATGAATATGTATAAATCTCTGACATATTTTTTTTTTGCAGTTGGAGAAAGTCCAACAATGGGTAATTTTGTTGCTAACCTTCTTGTTCTTGGTACGTCTCGTCTCCTTTAATCCATATCTCTCACTTTTTGTTAATAGTTTCGTTTTTTAATCTTTTTATATGAATGTGTTTTTCAAAACTTTTTGTTTCTGGCAGATCGATTAATTCGTCAGCATTACCCAGGAGTTTACCCAGCAAGAGGAAGTTACCCAGAAGGTATATGTGTTGGTTCTGATATGTATATTTTAGCTTATGTTTTTAAAAAAAAGTTATTTTACTTGCATGATCCAAAATGTTAGTATAAAATAGTATCTGATAAATTTTCCTTGGATTTGTGTTGTAGACACAAACGGAAATCCCCATCCTCTTTCTCATCTCCGTGGTTTAAACCCTGAAGGTGGTATATGGTTTTGATAAATATATTTTGTTATTAGATCTTCATGTGTAATCAAGGGCTGATTAAACTTGGTTAATTGTAAATTCCTTCAAGGTCGATCGTCGTGGCACTGACCCTCTCGGTAAGCACTTTATTTATTTATATATAACGTGATTAATTACTTTCAACATTTTTTTTTTATTACTTTCAACATTTAATCAAGTAATCATCGTTATACAGCACTACTTTATCGTTACACGGTGTTAATACTGTGACATAATAATTTTATGCATATATATAATAATATATACTCATCACATGCATGAATGATTTATGATTATTACAAATCTCGTATGATATGTTTTTATTTTTTCTTGAAAATAAAAATAAATGAAGGAACTATGAAGCATTAATTGATTGATGGTTTTGTGTTAACGTTGTTGGGCACAGATCCGGCGTACACTGGTCCGGTCACAATACAGAATCCGTCATTGTTGGAGGGACCCAGCGGGGCATACGAGACAAAGCAGCTCCAAAACGGCGATCTGTTTCTGCGTATTGACATGCCCGGAGTCCCAAGGGAAAACTTCTCGGTGGAGGTGGATGGCGGAATCGTCACCGTCGCCGGTCTTGCTCCTCCGGAGATGTACGACTCGGGCGGACGTTATTACGGAGGTAAAGTCGCCGTGGTGCCGGAAGGCTATGACTGTCGTGACTAGGCCTGGGCGCGGATCGGATATCCGGAAAAATTATAGTATTTGTGATTCGATTTGTTATTCACGGATTTAAATTTTCCGATTTGCTTTGCTTTGAAAATTTTAGATATTTGGAGTTACGGATATCCGGATTTTTTTCCGGATATTTGCGGATATTCGGATATTTGCGGATATTTGTTTTAACTGAAAAAAACGAAAGAAAAATATTTTATTTTTTCAAAAAGTTATTTTTCAGTATAAATTTTAAACTAATTAGTGAAAAAATAATATAAGTTAGATAATTTTATTTGATATAACTAAAAATAAAATGAAAAGTGAAAGAAAAAATGGTGGACTACGAAACATTTATTATTATTTTTAGATAAAAATATGAGACAACTGATTTACAAAATTAGTAACTACGTAAATTTACTATAAATATATCCGTTCAATGTATTGAAAAGGTTAAAATGCAAATATATGTTGTAGGTATATCATATTATATGTACATATATGTAATTTACGGATTGGATCGGATATTCGGATTTTTAAAATTAGTATTTATGATTTGCTTTGCTTTAGACGGATCGTAGATTTTACTATTTGCTTTGCTTTGATTTATAACGGATATTCGAATTTTTCGGATCAGATCAAAACGGATCACGGATCGGAGCAAATCTAACGGATAATTTGCCCAGCCCTATGTCGTCTACTGAGAAAGATCACTAAGCACGGTGTGCTCCGCCTCGTCATCCCAGCTTCCCGTTAATTATTTTTCACTTAAACGCATAATCATGGAGTTTAAGTTTTAATTTACCAATCAATATTGCACTTGTGCAATAAACTTTCTTTTAGTTCTGCTTTTGGACTTTTCTGGATATTTCAACTACAATATGAAAATTGGTATCGAATATATATTACTTAATTATATTAATTAACTTGACTGACTTGCTGCCTAGTAATTATAGTAATTATTACGACTATTTACTTCACATCTGATAATTACAAAGGAAAGAAATGACAAACCAAATTAAATATCATGTTCGAAAAAGCATGGACGGGTTGTCCAATGTAAATACGACACGTGTCACCCTTCTAGTGTTTTGTATACGCTCATTCATCCGGTGAAATATGCAAAAAGACATAAGGATGCAATAAAAAAAGGTTCAAAATCGAATATGGCCAGAGAAATGTAACTAGGAGGAGGATCTTGGATCTTAGCTTGTGCTTAGTAGAGTTTATGATGCTCTGTAACTCACCCTTTTGGTTCTTTGCTTCAGTTTGTTCCTTGTTAAGTCCTGTGTATTTGATTCATAGAGAATCATTTCTGAATTCTTATCACCTTTACATTCAGAATGCAAACACCTTCAAGATAGTGCTTCACAGAGACAGTTTAAAAGAATCCGAAAACAAAACACTTCACACAGCTTACATATGCAATTATTTGATCTAATTTGCCTATCTACAAAGTTACCAATGTTATTATGATCAAGCTAAAGAAACCAACATTACTCTTGTAACCAGGGAGGTAGCATGTGAAAATTATTGATTGGTAATTTATTTACATTGTTGGTTTCATTATAGGTTGATCGCGTCGCTCGTATTGCATTTGATATGGCGGTACAACGACGAGGTAAAGTTTGTTCGGTCGACAAAGCTAACGTCATGGAAGTAATTAGTAACGTCATGCATTTCAGCGTGTTTTCTTGCTAATACTTCGACATCTTGTTGGGAAACTGCCCAGTTAGCTGCTCGATGCAGGGCGTCAGCTAGCGTTTTTGCCCTTCGTAGTGTCAATTCATGTCGGAATGCGGAGGTATAACATAGTCTGTGACGTAATGTTGCTAAGGCCCCGTCGTTGAGGTTAGCAATTCTTGCTTTTACCTCTTTGAACCTGGTTATATACGAACGTAGAGATTCTTCTGAGCCTTGTGCTAAGCACCAGAGGTCTGCCTCGGAGGATCGAATACTGTTTCAAGAAGGCTGAAGTTGCGTGAAATTATCGATGGTGTTTTCTTGCAGTCTCGAGAACCACTCAAGGGCTGAGCACCTGAGGTTTTCTGCAAAGAGACAGCAATAGCCTGCCTCCTTCCCATCCTGGGTGAGATGTGCCCTCCTAATAGTTAGACTGAATGCTCATTGCAAATGTTTTAGGAAGATCCTAGTTTATAGTACAAGGTAGTAGCCAAAGCACAAAGATAATAATATTTAGAGCTGAGTTCTAACTTTATTATGCAAGTAAACAATATTAACCAGTGCAACACAAAGATAATCACCAATACATGGATGTGCATAGGTAAAAACTGAAGCAAACACTTATTCTACAAATCGTTATTGTAATCAAATGACAAAACCACACACCGCATTTAAAAAAAAAAAAAAAAAAAGCAAATCGAATCCAGACACAGCATAGTCAAACATTAGTATTATTACACGGAATAAGAATCCAAAACAAGTTAACCTGATAGACATAGATAGTCGCCTAAAGGGCGCTTAAGCTTTGAGCATGTTTCTTAAGGATTTGGGTCCAGCTCGGTGTCTGAAAGCTTTCTCTTACCCATATGGGTCCAACCCATAGCTTCCCAACTGGGAGGAGTGGTCGAATCCCAAGGATATGGCTTCACCCCACGTTCCTTACAGTGTTCTTCCCAACTCAGAGGACGAGTCGGATCTTCTTCTTCACCGACGTGTAAGCTTCCAACGTATTCTTTACATTCTTCCCAAGTCATAGGAGGTGTCCAATCTTCATCTTTTTTTCTCAGAGGATATGGGAACGTCCCGGCGGCTACACTTTCTCTCACTTGCTTACAGTATTCTTTCCATCGACGAAAAAAGCCGAATCTTCTTCTCGCTTGCACACGTGGCCCTCTAGAGACAAGAATCCTTCCTCACTCAAGAATCTTTTGATGACAGCTTTGCGTTCAGCATGCTCATCAGTACCAGCAATGGCCAATCCCTTAAAAGCTATGTAGACGATTTTGGTTTTGGCGTCAGTATGCTCTATGGCCACCTTCACAATTTTCAACTTGGAGAGATCCTTCTGCAAGAGCAACAACAACAACAAGAGTTTAGAAACCAAAACAACATTGTGCAACAGTCATGGTATGTGAATTGAGAAAGAAAATAGGATTACCTCTGGAAAAAACAGATTCTTTGATTGAACTGCAAGCTCCACATACAGACGAATCCAATCACAATCTGATCCCTCCAGCTGATAAAGAAAGCAATGTATAATTAAAAGGATGATCGTCATTAAAACCAAAACAAAACAATAGGAAGCATTCTTAATTACCACGTAGAATCCATATCTGTCAGTGAAATCTGAGGGCCAATCAGGCAGTTCACGACGCATTGCAACGGCATCCAGGAGTGTCAAGGGCACATTGCCGGTCTCGCCTATGAAAACATTACTTAATCAGATTCATACTTACATCTCTATACAGAAAAAAAAGAAAATGAACAATTTCAGAAGTTACCTTTCACTCTAGCAATAGAACAATCCACATCCAAAAGGCCAGGACGTTTTTCATTAACTCGAACCTGAAAGGTTTTTTGAGTTGAATCTGTATCGCGTGCAGCCAAAGTTATAAAGTAAGAGTTGTTGGTAGTATTCCTCGTCCTGTTATATTTGATTAGGGCACAGAGTTCGAAGTTTGTCCCCTGTTAAAAGAAAGAAATTGAATCAAGAGAGATAAAATGTTTGTCAAGACTAGATAAGACTAATAATTAGTACCTTGAGCAAATTGTAACGATGAAGACCGAGCATAGCATATCGTTTGATAACGGGACGGTCAGGATAAAAATATTTACCATCACACTCGTAATGTATCAATTTAGAGACACCTTGTGGTGCTATGATACCTTCGATGTCGAAACCCTAATCAAGTACCATCAGCAAACGAAAAATTAACAATCGATCAAATAATTAATTAAGGACATGAACAAATAAAATAATTTCATTCTACACCAAATCTACCCAGAATCATCGATCGATCAAGTAATTAAGGATTCATCAGATTCAATTATACATAATTAAATAATTTAGGACATGAACGAATAATTTCATTCATCAGATTCGATTCTACATCATCGACGAAACTCCAAAACAAATAATAATTTAAGTAGATGCAAGAATTTACATTCCTCGGATTCGTTCACTTGACGCCAGTACTCACGCTTCAGACGGCATATGTCCGCGCTCTCTTCATTCGACAGATTCTCCATATCTCCGCCGCAGGATGCTTTTTCCTCTTCTCCTTTCGGTTAATATGCCCTAACCGAGAAATGATCTGAAGAGGTCACTTTCCTCTTAATATAATCTCCTATACCCACTTTTAATCTTCATACCCACTTTTAATCACACATTTGTGTGAAGACGAAAATGTCCTTATGGTTATTAAAAAAACACTAAAAAAAAATTAAAACAGAAAAAAAGAAATCGCATCTTGTTCTCCATCGAAATCGCAGACGAGAAAGAGATCTCGGGGAGAAGCGACGGAAGTCAGAATCGCGCTGGAAAACGAGGTTTCCGTCGCGGTGGAGCTCTTTCGCCGCCGTTGTTTGCCTCCGCCGGTCTGCAGTGAGCTCTCCTTGAAGTTCCAGGTCCATTATTCACCGCGACTTCAGCTTATTGTCTCGTCGGAAAATTTGATTTCCGCCGCCGTCGAGCTCTCTCAAGTGAAGTCAATTGCCTCCTCGGATCTGCATTGAGCTGTCGTTGAAGTTCCAGGTCTGTTATTGAGCTTCCTTCTGCAGTTAATTGTGTCGCCGGAAAATCTGGTTTCCGCCGCCGTCGAGCTCTGTCAATTCAACCGCCGCCGTTTCTTTGCCTCTGTGGATCTGGCAGGTCCGTTCTTCAATTGATTTAGTTTTAGAATTGCAAATTGAGGAATTGAATTGGATTTGATTTGATTATGCACATTATGTTGGTATGAGACGATTTTGGTATACGCACATTGGGTGTTTGACCATGGTTTGTGGGTCGATTAAGACTTCAGAGTGGTAAGAAATGGATATCAGTGGTTGAATCGTAATGAATTGTAGATTAGAACCCGATAGGAGGAGTAGAGAATTGGGTATAACTAGTAAAACTGGTATAACTGATTGTAGTGAATGAGTTTTGTGTATTGTTTTGGCAGGAAACAATGAGCAACAATGTCAGCATACATTTTAAATGCCAAGGTCGCATGTATAGCATATTGTTGAAGAACTCAGTGGAGGAGATAACTTTGTTGATGGTAGAAGCTAGGATATACAAGAAGCTTGCGTTAGATGAAAGTGAGGTTAAATTGCAATTTAGTTACATTCCACTACTGGTTCGATGTGAGGAAGAGCAGGCTATTTGTGATGATGAGGATATGTATGTTTATCTAACGTCCATTGATAACGAGAGCCGTAGATGCAATTTGTTTGTGGAGGTCATCACTACTTCGGGACTGCCCGAGCAACTGTCGAGAGCGGGCAAAAGTTCTTTTGCTATGAACTATGAGAAGGCAACTGATGATGAAATCGGAGCTAATGCCATTACTCTCCACGTAGAAAAAGAACTAGGAAAACAAGTAGAGATGAAGGTTGATGACGGTGATGATGGTGATGATGGTGATGATGATGATGTCTCTAATACTAAAGAGGGTGGAAATGTAACAAGTGATGAAGTTATGAGTGATGGAGGTATGTGTAGCTCGGATAGAGATATGGGTGATCAATATTTTGAGCCTCCACCTGTTGTAGAAGCTAGTCAGTCGTTTATAGAGCCATGGGGAGACGGTTTGGGTTTGAGTGTACTTCAAGAATTTCCAAATAAGAAGGCATTGCAAGCTGTTGTTTCTAAAGCCTCATTTATGAACAGTTTTAGTTTTGTTATTAAAAGGTCGGATCGGAGGCGTTTGGTGTTACAATGTGTAGGAATTTACTCAGGTTTTCACAAGTTTAATCTCTATTAAACAACCTAACGAAAGTTCCTTTGCCTAGGATCTAGGGTTTGTAAACAATAAATCTACAAGAACAGATCTCGAATATACCTGGAGTTATGCAGCGGAAATAGATCAGGGACTCCGAGATTTAGAGCACTTCAAATGTAGTGCCTCTACCGATAGTCCACACGCATACAAATAGGAATCCGCAGGGATGCTAGTTCCTGGAACAGGATCTTTCAGGGATTTCTGTGTTTCTCAAAGGCGGCTGTCAGAAAGGGTTTTCTCAAAAACTCTCTATCTCCAGGTCGTGACCTATATCTCCTTTATATAGGTCTTGGAGAAAACCTAATTGATCCTAAACCGATTCAGAATCAATTAAGTCATTAAACCGAAATCCTATTTCGGTCAAACCCTCGTGTCGATCGACACTACTATAGTGTCGATCGACACTGCCTTTAAAACATGTTTATAATGTGTATCAAATACACATTATCCAGATCATTACATTAATGATCATTCCCTTATAAAGTGAATCCTATTTTCTTAGGTGTGTGACCCTGTAGGATCATATAATACTAGCAATGAGTTCATAACTCATAGATCATAAGCGGCTTCTAGCATAACATAATGATCACCTAGTATCATATGACTGTCTAATCTCGACAATACAACTATCATTAGAGTGAATACAAGTGTGATTTCAGGACATTCCCAACAATCTCCCACTTGTACTGGAATCATCTATTCCTATAATCCCTTCGTCTCTATATCTCGATTATGGCATAAGGCAAGAACCGTGTCATCCTTATTCAACCAAAATCATGTTCATCGAACTCCGATTTATACTGAACAAAAACAAACGACTGACAATCACCTCGTTTGAGCGGGGCCACGCATTTCTCAGTATCAAATCTTCGATGGGCCCTGAGATATTTATCTCCTGTTATATAGGAGGGACAAATCCCATCTTGTTCCATCCTTTTTCCTTCACATACTTCATGATACGCCCAATCAATGCCTTTATAGTCACCTGTTACGGATAACGTTTGACAAAGATGTAACGGACCAATTCATATGTAAGAAATCATGATGAACTCAGGTCTAAGGACTATACTCATAGTCGTAATGGGAAACTCTTATGACACTTATATAACTATCATGTAGAGTTCCCATTAACGGGTCATGTCCGATCATATGTTCTCTAACATATATCTATGTGATTGACTTTAATACTCTTATTAATGACTCCATGAAACTTAGTCATCAGTCACCTCACATGCCAGTCTCACACGGTTGTTTGTGTCCCACTTTAACAACCTTGACCAGGGACAACTTTAATCTATGTCATTTATCACTTATAGGGTTTCATGATCAAGTCCTCAACTTGATGACCTATAAAAATGCCATAAATTACTTTGGGACTATTATTCAATTATCTAATAATCAAATAATACATGAAACAATTTCATTATGACATAACCAAAGTATGTCTACATGAATATCATAACATAACTAAATCCGTTACAACTCCCACTAGAATTAAGATCACATCTTAATATATCCTATACCTACAGCAGGAGGGTGAAACTCATGCTTAGGTTGTGGGAGAGGCTGCGGTGCTCTGCTTGGAACCCTTTCCAACAAACCGCACCGCAGTATAGATACAAGACATAATCAGGTTCCTACCATAAATTGTCTTTGTCCGTCTAACCACTCTCAACAGAAAACATTACTTCCTAAGTTCACCAAGCTCCTATCCTTAGTATTTCTTAAATACTTGAGAATATTCTTGGTAACTGTCCAGTGACTTTCACATGGATCATATTGGTATCTACTCGTCATGCTTAAAACACAAGCAATATCTGGACGAGTTCAGGTCATTGCATCCATGATAGGTTCCACTGCATATGCCTGGGAATCCTACTCAAAAACTTTCTTGCTCAGCTAGTGTCTAGGAACACTGCGTCTTGCCAAGATTAATGCCATGAGACATTGGTATGAAGCCCTTCTTGGAATCATGCATACTGAGTCTGTCCAAGACCTTATCACCATAAGAATCTTGACACGATCCAATTAGCCTACCCAATCTATTTCTATAGATTCCTTTTCCAAGAATGTACGCGGCTTCTCCCATGTCTTACATTGAAAAATAACTTCCGAGCCAAGTCTCTAAGACTAAAGCAACGGAACGTCATTTCCGAGAATAAGTATGTCATCTACATACATAATGAGAAATGCAACTACACTCCCACTAGTCTTCTTGTAAACACACGTTTCCTCTTCGTTCCTGATGAAGTCAAACCTTTTGACAACTTTATCAAAACGAAGATCTCAACTCCGTCATGCTTGCTTCAATCCATACATGGATCGATGAAGCTTGCATTCTTTCCCAGCATTATTTAGATCTGTGAAGCCTTAGATTGTGTCACATACACATCCTCTTCCAGAATTCCATTAAGGAAAAACTGTTTTTCACATCCATCTGCCAAATCTCATCACCATGATAAATGGCAGTTGCTAGTCTAATCCGAATGGATTTAAGCATAGCGAATGGGAACTGGTCTCATCATAGTCTATACCATGATTTGCTTAAAACCTTTAGCCACCAGCCAAGCTTTGAATATCTGGATATTCCCATTTCAGATCTAGCGGCTCCTAGCCACTTTTCGGAGTCTGGGCCCAACACTGCTTCTTCAAAATTCGCAGGCTCGTCATTGTCAATGATTAACAAGTCATGACAATCGGTCACAAGAAATCCATATCTCTCGTGATCGTTATGAATCCTTTCGGATCTGCGAACTTTAGGCACCACAGGTGTAGGTTCTACAACTCTTTGCAGATCCAGCTACTACTCTTCCTTAACAGGTCGAGTAGTCTCCTGTGATTCTCGAACATCTTTGAGTTGTACTTCACTCCCACTGTTTTTCTTGGAAAGATAATCTCTCTCAAGAAAACACATTTCTTAGCAACAAACACTTTGTTCTCAGAGCGATTGTAGAAGTAGTAAGTCTTGGTTTCCTTAGGAAAACCTACGAAGCAGAACTTATCATATTTGGGTGCGAGCTTGTTAAACATTTTACATAAGCCTCACAGCACCAAATTTTAGTAAAGACAAACTTGGAACATTTCCAATCCACATCCCATGTGGTGTCTTTGCAATCGATTTTGTTTGAACCCTATTAAGTGTAAACTCAGACATTTCTAGAGCGTATTCCTAAAAGAATTGTGGAAGATCTGTGTGACTCATCATTGATCGAATCTTATCCAATAAGGTCCGATTCCACCTCTTGGAAAACCCATTCCAAAGGGGCGTTCCAGGAGGAGTGAGCTGTGAAACAATTCCACAATCTCTCAGATGATCACTTAACTTTTGACTTAAGTATTCTCCTCCACGATCTAATCGAAGAGCTCTAATACTTTTGCCCATTTAATTCGGTACTTCATCCTGGAACTCCTTGAACCTTTCAAAGGATTCCGACTTGTGTCTCATTATATGGACATATCCATACTTACTTAATTCATCAGTAGAGGTAATGAGGTACTGAAAGTTTCCTCTAGCACTTGTGCTCATCGGGCCGCACACATCTGTATGTATAAAGCCCAATAAGTCATTGGCCCTTTCATATGGTTTGATAAAAGGCCCATTGTCATTTTGCCCAATGAGCAGGATTCACATTTCTCACATGATTCACAATCAAATGAGCCCAAAATCCCATCACTATGGAATTTTTGAATCTGCTGAAGCCCAAAACGACAATGCTAGAGAAAATTAGGTTCTTAGTCATTTTACTCGAACAGTTTGGTATTTATGTTATATACAGGCATAAATTGGTTTAAGACATAAAACCCATTCTATAATGGGGTGCTATCATATAACTTCTCATTAAGATCAAAAGAGCAACATTTGTCTTTTATCAAAATAAAATCACTCATATCCTTACAAGAAAATGAAATGACATTTCTGCTCATAGCAGATACACAATAGCAATAATATAGTTTCTAAAACCAAGCCCGAAGGCGACTACAAATGGAAACTTCCTACAGCTAATGCAACAACTCTTGCTTCATTCCTGTTGAGCATCTCCACTTGTCCCTACTTCAACGTTCTACTGTTGCTTAGGCCCTGCATATTTAACCAAACATGAGCACCACAACCGGTATCTAATACCCATAAGATAGAACTTGAAATAACACAAATACCTGAATAAGGAGTGTCATACATCTCCATTATTTCCATAGAATCTTCCATGTATTTCTTGCATTTTCTCCTCCAATGCCTTGGCTCCCCACAGTAGCTGCAAGTATCATCATCAGATGGGCCAGACTTGGGTTTAGTGAGAAACTCGGGCTTATCCTGATTCACAATCTGGACGGCCTTTCTCTCACCCTTGTCTTTACTGGGTTTCACAAACCTTTTGCCCTTCTTGATATTGAGCTCAGCTGTCTTGAGCATATCATGCAGTTCAGTCAACGTCTTCGTCAAGACATTCTTGATGTAGTACTTGATGAACTCATCATAGCTCATCGGCAGTGACTGCAGAATGATGTCAGTAGCCAACTCTTGGCTAATAGGACAATCCAGTCTCCTCGGGTTATCAATATAACCCATCATCTTCATGACATGAGGACTTACTGGAGCTTCCTTTGGTAGCTTGCACTCAAACAGAGATTTAACTGACTGGTATCTCTGAGTTCGAGTCTGCTCCTGAAACATAGCTTTCAGGCTAGTGACTATCTCGATAGGCGATTCCACGTTCTCATATTGCCCCTGCAATTCAGAGTTCATGGTATCCCTCATCAGACGGCTCACATCGACCACATCATAATAATGCTTATTCCAAGCATCATGTACTGCATGTGAGGCATTGGACCTTAGTTTCTCGGGGAGAGCTTTCTCAAGGACATAGTCCTTTCTCTCCTGCTTGAGAACGATTCTCAAGTTCCGATACCAATCAAGGTAGTTGGATCCATTTAACTTGTCATTCTCAAGGACGAATCTCAACGAGAAAGAGTTCTGATTAGACATAACTGTAATAAGAAAAGGAAAAATCAGTTATGATATTCAGGAAATGAGAAATCTTAACAATTAAGAAAACTCGCATTATATTCAAAACAATATTTCCTTAAATGAATATAATGGATCCAAGATCCATATTTTACCAACACTCGAGCGAGCCACTGGCTGTCACTCAAATCTTAGTTATATAGGTAAGCAACACTTTGCTAATCATATCCAATATGACTCTTGGTTGTGGATAAGACATCTTATGTTTTATCCACCTGATGTCTCTGGGCCCAGAACTTCTGATAGCCCATTCAAGCAAACCAATCTCTTCAGTCATGTAATAGTTGATGTCATGCACTACAAGCCCATCAACACAATTACTTACTGCCTTACTCATGTAACTGCGGACACCTTGCACTGCACGCCCATCACACAATGAAACAAGTCTTGACAGCTGACAAGATCGGAAAGACATCCAGAACACTTGATATTAAGTTAAGGAATTGAACTTTCAATCCTTAATACATATCATATATGCATTCAGGAACCTAATCTTATTAAATTTGGTTCGGTTATTAGATTTTAGGTTCACTAACCATAATCTTAGTAGGTTGTCGATCGACACTACCTTAGTGTCGATTGACACTTACCTCTCTGTCACAGTTCTTCAAAAACCGATCAATCCAATTGAACCGATTTCGATAACCAACAGAACCAATTCAATAACCGGTCCGTGTCGATCGCCACAACATTTGTGTCGATCGACATAGACTAAACCAAATTCAATTTTTGATAACCGGTCAATCCAATTGAACCGGATCGATAACCGGTCAATCTAATTGAACCGGGTTGATAATCGGTCGGTGTCGATCGACACAACATTTGTGTCGATCGACGTCAACCAAATCGCATCGAACCAAGTGAGATAACCGATTCAATCCAATTGAACCGGTTAACCACTTCTCAAGGTTGTGTCGATCGATACAACCATTTGTGTCGATCGACACAACCATTGTGTCGATCGACACGATCAGCTCTGATCAATTTTAACAAACGATTTTGACAGAAAATTGATCTATCAAACTGAATTCTCTAATTCAATTACGTTCTAGCAGATTACATGTTAAAACCTGGCTCTGATACCACTGTAGGAATTTACTTAGGTTTTCACAAGTTTAATCTCTATTAAACAACCTAACGAAAGTTCCTTTGCCTAGGATCTAGGGTTTGTAAACAATAAATCTACAAGAACAGATCTCGAATATACCTGGAGTTATGCAGCGAAAATAGATCAGGGACTCTGAGATTTAGAGCACTTCAAATGTAGTGCCTCTACCGATAGTCCACACGCACATAAATAGGAATCCGCAGGGATGCTAGTTCCTGGAACCGGATCTTTCAGGGATTTCTGTGTTTCTCAAAGGCGGCTGTCAAAATGGGTTTTCTCAAAAACTCTCTATCTCCAGGTCGTGACCTATATCTCCTTTATATAGGTCCTGGAGAAAACCTAATTGATCCTAAACCGATTCAGAATCAATTAAGTCATTAAACCGAAATCCTATTTCGGTCAAACCCTCGTGTCGATCGACACTACTATAGTGTCGATCGACACTGCCTTTAAAACATGTTTATAATGTGTATCAAATACACATTATCCAGATCATTACATTAATGATCATTCCCTTATAAAGTGAATCCTATTTTCTTAGGTGTGTGACCCTGTAGGATCATATAATACTAGCAATGAGTTCATAACTCATAGATCATAAGCGGCTTCTAGCATAACATAATGATCACCTAGTATCATATGACTGTCTAATCTCGACAATACAACTATCATTAGAGTGAATACAAGTGTGATTTCAGGACATTCCCAACACAATGTACTAAAGAAATGTGTAAATGGAGTTTACGAGCGTCGAGGATTGCAAAGACTGATATTTTCTCGGTTAGAAAGTACAAGAACATGCATACATGCTCTCGGGCTACTAAGAGTACAAGCAACAACAGCCACATGAAAAGGCATGGCAGTCCAGAATTAGTTGCAGCTCTTTTGCATGAAGATTATCCAGGACAAATGGAAACTCCATCTCCTAAAATTATCATGGATCTTGTGAAGACAAGATTAGGTGTCACAATATCATACTCCACCGCTCTGAGAGGGAAAAACCTACACGTTAGTCATTTGTGTGGTAACCCGGAAGAAAGCTACAAGATGTTGTATTGCTATTTGCACATGTTAGAGAAGGTAAATGATGGTACAAAAAAATATGTGCATTTGGATAAGGACAGCTCAAAATTCAAGTACCTATTCATAGCTTTGGGAGCTAGCATTAACGGGTTTAAAGTCATGCAGAAAGTGATAGTTGTGGATGCAACGTTTCTGAAGAACGGATATGGTGGTGTTCTAATATTTGCCTCAGCTCAAGATCTTAATCGTCACCATTATCCCATAGCGTTTGGTGTACTCGATGGTGAGAAGGATGAAAGGTGGACTTAGTTTATGGAGATGCTTAAAACTGTTGTACCGGACTCTTCTGAATTGGTGTTTATGAGTGATAGAAATGCAAGGCTCATCGGCGCCATTGGTAATGTGTATCCGAAGGCTCATCATGGGTTTTGTATATGGCATTTGTCTCAAAATGTGAAAGGTTATGCTTCTAACGTGAACAAGGATGTAGTCGCATGGAGATTCATGGAGCTTAGTAGGCAGTACACAGTGGCTGATTTCAACGCTGCTTATTTTTCTTTTAAGATGAGATATCCATCTGCTGCCAAGTATCTAGAGGAGACTACCAAGAAAGAAAAATGGGCAAGATGTTGGTTTCCAGGAGAAAGATACAACTTAGACACAAGCAACTGTGTGGAATCGCTGAATAGTGTTTTTAGGGACGCAAGGAAGTACTCCTTAATACCCATGCTTGATGCAATCATTAAAACAATTTTGAGGTGGTTTAATGAACACCGGAAGGAGGCGGTGGCTGGATCGATTGGACGTGAACTCGTGCCGTTTGTGGAAAATTGCATGCACGATTTATGGGTTGTTGCTGATAAATTGTCTGTGACGGAGCTAAACATTTTTGAGCTTGAATACCATGTCATTGGTAGTGATGGAAAGCCTTATTTGGTGAACTTGCTCTCGAAAAGTTGCAGTTGCAAGGTGTTCGATATTGAATGGTATCCTTGTGTGCACGGACTAGCCGCTTACATTGAATTCCTATAGCATGAAGAC
Organism: Draba incana; assembly: GCA_963576765.1. Classification (NCBI taxonomy): domain Eukaryota; kingdom Viridiplantae; phylum Streptophyta; class Magnoliopsida; order Brassicales; family Brassicaceae; genus Draba; species Draba incana. Next base: position 575,560 of record OY755209.1, on the reverse strand, counting down.
AGAGGTCGTGATATCCAATTACATGAGTTGTGTTCAGAATATTATTGGACCGATTGGTGGGCAAAGGCGTATAAGAAGACAATCTATTTAGTGCCGGATAGATCTCAATGGGATGTCCCGGATGACGTGAAAAGCAAACAAATCATACCTCCGGATCCAAAAAATAAGAAAGGGAGAAAGAAAGTGAAAAGGTTCCCATCAGCTGGGGAAAGGCGTCTGCGGACGAAAAACAAAAGGCGGCCGAGAGAAAAACTTCAATGGTTGTTATTCGGAACTCGATTTGGTGTTTCTTGATTATTATGTCTTTGTGTTTTAATGTATTATTATGGCTTCATGTATGAATGTATTATTATGTCTTTGTGTTTCAATATATTATTATGGCTTGATGTATGAATGTATTATTATGTTTTTTGTTCCAATGAGGATATTTTTACAAATAACTTAGTATTATTTTTAAATTTTATTACTACTAATTTTCAGAATTAGTATCATATAATTTACCACAAACGTTCACTAATGACAGGGTAATACTAGTAATACTGGTAAAACTAGGATATAATATTATTGATATATTTATTTTTGTTAATAATAAGTAAGGATGAAAAACAAATGGAAATGGAAAGTACTTATAAATGATACAAGGATGAATTAACTATAAAATAAGAAATTTAAAAATTATATAAAAGTATGAAAGACTCTACACAATATATCACCAAGTAGTAAGGAACACTTATACTTTTAAGCTCACTTATACTATTATGATGAAAAAATTCCAAATTGTTGTTTTTTTAACATATGAATACACATAACACTCAGAACTACATTTTTATCGACTTCAGTAATTTGTAAAACTAAAAAAAGAATTAAAAAGTTAAGTAATACTGATTAAATTGAAAAATTGGAAAAGTAATACTATGTTGAACTTTGGTAGAACTACTATCTTGGTACAACTATGTGGTTTCCTTTGACGGCGCACACGTGATCCTTTGACTGCGCACACGTGATCCTTTGACTGCGCACACGTGATTAATTCCCCCCCAACAAGAACACGAGGAGGTGGAGTGGGGTGGCAAACCACGAGTTTCTGATTGGGCAAATCCGTTTGGAGCTGAAAACCAAGGATGAAGAGATTGCTACCCTTAAAGAACAAATGGCTATTTTTATGGAAACTATCGATTAAACAAGTTTGTTAATGACATCTAGTACTTCTCTATCTATGTTTTGGTTGTGACTTGTCTTTGTTTAAGGTTGTGTAAGACTTGCCTATCTATGTTTCGGTTGTCTATGACTTTTGTTGGAGATCTCCTTTTGTTGTGGTTGTTCGGGTAATACTAGTTTTACCAGTATTACTAGTATTACCCGTATATAATTTGTTTTCTACTTTTTTAATTGATCGATTCTATTTTTATTTTTTTGTCCGAACATAGACTTATATTTAAGTTCACCGAATAAAGACCAAGTAAATGACAAGTCCACCAAAAGTTAACCGAAAAGACAAAGTAAATTACAAGTTCACCGAAAAGAGTTAGTAAAGTACAAGTCCACCAAAAGACCAATATTACCAAAAGATCAAATGTTCAAAGCAGCCCGTGACCGTGTCACCCGCCTCGGTAGTGGTTGAGGAGCTGGTTCAACATGCTCTTGTGGGTCAGTGTTAGTCGCTTGTCGTTTCATCGCTTCTGCCTCAACATTAATCTGCAATCAAATAACCAAGTAATTACTGACTGTTCTGCGTAGTATTACTAGTATTAGTATTACTAGTATTACTAGTATTACTAGTATTACCAGTTTTACTAGTATTATTAGTTTTACTAAACTTACATGTGTCTTCACAAACTCTTCCAACGGTTTGATTCTTTCTTCGAACATATCAAATCTCTCATCAATCCTCCTACCAAGCGTAGTCACCTTTTCTTCCATCTCATCTTTGAAGGTCTTGAAGAGATCTATAAAATTCGGATGTGGACTTCCCTCATCCACCACATTCTCAAGGTTCTCCGCATTCTCAGGTTCTCCTCGGGACTGCACATCTTCGTTGAACATCTCTTCAAGGCGGACAGTATAGCCTTGACGAAGACGCTCCATCCAACTTTCAATCACAGCATCATGTGCATCATTGTCATCTTCTTGCTCGGTGATTCCAGCAAGGAGAGACTCTTCTTCATCGCCTTCGGTTGCTAAGATACTAACAATATTCTGTGAACATAACAAAGCAGATATGTTAAATACATAACAACCAAAAATAATTCTTATGATAAGTAGATAACTAAGAAACACTAACCTCAGTTGCACCAAGTTCATGATATAGCTTCGAAAGAGGATATCCTCTCATATCGCAATCCTTGAACTTTCTCTTGCACATCCTAGGACAAGAGACGTCCGGAGAAGGATTAGCTGCTGTGAACTTATCCTTGAAAGCTTGAATGGCCTCAAATGGTAGAAGCAGCGCAACAAACATATGGTTAGAGTTATGTTCAATTAGGACAAAGCAACGCATCCAATAACTCATTTACATTTTATTTACCTCAATAGGCAGACAGAAGCCCGAGATCCCCCATACTGCATTCTCTTTTTGCACAAACCCGTCAAAATGACTCATCGTTTTTGCGATCGATACCAGCATGCTATCAAAGGAATATCTTCCCCAAGGAAACGACTCGCAAATGCTAAGATCACTCACAACACGTAGAAATAAGTCATCAACGCCTGTAGCTTTCTCTCCAGCCTTTATCGGTGCTACAACTACGCTGGATAAGAAATAGAGAACATCCATCTTCAGCCTATCCTGAGACCGTCCCCTTGGTACCATTTGCTTCAACCTTTCTCTCACATCTTCCCTTCTAATCACATTTTCTTTTAAATATTTATTCACAAAACTCTTACTTTCAAGTTTGTCAAAACCAAGTGGATAGTTTCGACAATCAAAACCCGATATCAACGCATGCTCCTTAATGCTGTACCGGATGGGAACCCCATTCACAACAAACCAAACCTCCTTTTTCTTTTCAATCTTAGCGGTTCGAAGAAAAAGCAACCACATGCCCGCAGCCTTATGGTTTTTCTCCCTCGGCATGTGGAAAACGTGTTTGAATTGTGGATGGTTCTTAAACCAATCCCACTCATCATCGGTCAAAGGATGCTCCAACTCATTCAACGTTGTCAAACCTTCCTCTATATGACACTTCGCCGATATCTTTATCTTTTTGTTATACTCCGACGATGGGAAGTACATACCCTGAGGTTTTCCTGCTGTTGATTCATCATTGGCATCCTGCAACAAACAGTTTTACCAAATATCACCAATCTCATCACCAACACAAACAGTTTTACAAACAGGTTAAGACATAGTTCTACCTAATTCTACCAGTTTTACCAAGACACATATACTTACCATTGACTCTGCCTGAGGAGGAGGATGCAGCCACTCATCTTCTAAATCTTCTTCTTGATTATTGAAGAAGACCGGAGCAGGAGGAGGCGGAGATACAGAAGCCGGCGGAGACTCCCTCTGAGTAGCCGGAGACTCCCTCTCCTCTGCATTATCTTCTTCTTCTTCATTCTCCACAACCGGAGGAGGAGGAGCCGGAGACTCCACTCTATCATCTCCCATTCTCTTCTTCTTCTTCTTCTTCTTCTGACTCTTCTTCTTCTTCTCCACCTCCTCAACCGGAGTAGGAGCGGGATCCTCTCATCTCCCGTTATCTTCTTCTTCTTCTTCTTCGGACTCATGTCTCTTTTCTGAGCTACTCTTCCCTTCCTCTTTCTGCCCATCTTTTTCTTGACATTGTCTCTAATATTCACCAAAGGAGTCTCCTCGTCATCTTCTTTATCTTCTTCACTCTCAACCCACGGATGAGAGTGAACCCTTTCTTCTTCATTCGTGTGTTCAACCTTTTCTTCTTCATTCATGTTTTCAACTTCCCCAACAACAGCTTCCCTTGCTTCTTCCTCTCCTCCTTCAGTCATCTTTTCAACAGAGATCTCTTTCTCAACATCCGGAACACCAACTTCCCGAACAACTTCCGGAAGACCAACTTCCGACCTTTTCAAAACGGATTTCCTTCGGAGTCGAGGCATTGATATCAATTCGAGAGAGAGAACGAAAATCGAAATTGAGAGAGAGAACGAAATTCGATTTTGATTTTGAGAGGAGTAACAGTTTTGACTTAAGAATTCAATTTTGAGAGGAGTAACGGTCGGAGCTGTGAAATCGGAGAAGAGAAAGAGAAATGGATTCGCCGCCGGTTGAACAGTTAGGGATTTGTCTCGGTTTGATCCGGTTTGGGGAAACGGTTTGCGTCACTCGCGGTTTGGCCGGTTAAAACTCAGGTATTTCTCGTAATTTTTAAGTCTTGGCTAGGGTAAAAACGTAACTTAACTATTTTCGGGATTAAAAACAATTCAAAACAGATGAATTCTCCCTCGATATCTCCATCCCTTTTATAGGCTCCAATTGGGCCTTCTGAGCCCAACCCATGAAATCAGATACAAGCAGAATGAAATGGGTTAAATGTGTATATTCGAAAAAGAAGCCCACATTTCCAAATATTACAGAACATAACAAATCGGCTCAAGGACGAAGAACCCTAATTTCAAAATGTACTTGTCGCTGATAAATCTTCGACGATTCGATCGACTTTACACTTCCTCCGTTCGACTCCTATCTGCAAAACTTGAGAATCTCCCAACTTCCGATTACGATCAGAAAACAGTATGCGAAGCTCTCGCATGTTACGGCAACGACTGGCAAAAAGCTTTGGAATTTTTCAACTGGGTCGAGAAAGAATCCGGATTCAACCACACCACCGAGACATTCAATCGTATGATCGATATTCTGGGTAAGTATTTCGAATTCGAAACTTCCTGGAGTTTGATTAACCGAATGCCCCAAAACCCGGTTTCGATCCCGAATCACGTCACGTTTCGTATCGTGTTCAAGCGTTATGTTATGGCTCATCTTGTTCAGGAAGCTATGGATACCTATGATAGATTAGATGATTTCAAATTGAGAGATGAAACGTCTTTTTACAATCTTGTTGATTCGCTTTGTGAGTATAAGCATGTTGTTGAAGCACAAGAGCTTTGTTTTGGGAAGAATGGTTTTAGTGTGAGTAATAATACTAAGATTCATAATTTGATTCTTCGTGGTTGGTCCAAGTTAGGATGGTGGGGTAAATGTAAAGAGTATTGGGAGAAGATGGATAGTGAAGGTGTTGTGAAGGATTTGTTTTCGTATTCGATTTATATGGATATTATGTGTAAGAGCGGGAAACCGTGGAAAGCGGTGAAATTGTATAAGGAAATGAAGAGTAAGAGGATAAAGCTCGATGTTGTTGCGTATAACACTGTGATTCGGGCTATTGGAGCTTCGCAAGGTGTTGAATTCGGTATCAGGGTGTTTCGAGAGATGAAGGAATTAGGTTGTGAACCTAACGTTGCGACGCATAATACTGTTATTAAGCTTTTGTGTGAAGACGGGAGGGTTAAGGACGCGTATCGGATGCTTGACGAGATGCCTAAGAAAGGATACCAACCCGATTCGGTTACTTATATGTGTTTGTTTGCTCGGTTGGAGAAACCGAGTGAGATTTTAGGTTTGTTTGGTAGGATGATAAGGAGTGGAGTTAGGCCGAGAATGGATACGTATGTGATGCTTATGAGGAAGTTTGAGAGATGGGGTTTTCTTCAACCGGTTTTATATGTGTGGAAGACGATGAAAGAGTCTGGCGATACTCCTGATTCGGCTGCTTATAACGCTGTGATCGATGCTTTGATTCAGAAAGGAATGTTGGATATGGCTAGAGAATATGAAGATGAGATGGTTGAAAGAGGGCTAACTCCAAGGAGAAGGCCGGAGTTAGTAGAAACGCCCTTAGAAGAAATGTTAGTTTGCCGATAAATAGAAAAGTCCGTGCAAGAAACTCTTTTTGTCGATGAAGCGATACATGGAGCTTCTTGTTCTGCGTGTTCTGATGTCAAGAAGTCTCCTTCGGTTGAATAAATCGTACAAAGGTAGTATCATCTTTGCCTTAAATGATACATTTTGCGTTTGTTTCTACTCAAAAACCGAGGAGGTTCATCGAAAGGACTGAGGAATCGATTGGAACGCGGGATAGAGCAAGTCAGTGAGTGAAGAAATGGTGAGAGACCATGAAGGTTTAAGCAAATCTGTAGGTCTAGATTTTTGTATTGTAATGAACTAATAATCATTTCTAAACCCATTACCAAATGTTTGCATTGTATTTTAAAATCTTGAACCTAAAAGATATTCAAATCTTGTTTTTGTAAGGATATGTATACATACGATTAATTTTCAACAACATTAATTTTTTTTCTCGTTTGGAGTTTTCTAAAACTAAGGTAAGTTGGTACCAGACTATCATTAATGCAATTTTCGGTTTCAAAGAGACTATTAGCTGTATTAAAGTTCGAATATTAATGCAATTTTCCGTTTCCATGTTCTTTTTGGAGGAAAAATCCAATTCGACACGCAGAAAATAAAGTGTTTACCAAATTAGTTTATAGTATCATTTTCAAAGTTACTATATTGTATAATCGATTTAAAGTTATGTGATTCGACCAAAAAAAAAAAAGTTATGTGGTTTATCGGATTATTTCCTCTACTGGGAAAGAGATACCGCGTTAATTATATGATTACCAAAAAGAAATTTATATTTCAGGGTTTCAGCCAATGAAAGGTTACAGAGTAATTCATATAACCAAAATAAAAACTAAAATGAGGTTAAAACAAAATGGAATAACAATCGATGGAGAAAATTGTGAATATAAAAAAAAAATCTAAATAAGGGAAGCAAATAAAGTGAAGCTAATCGTTTCACCTTCTTTCTCCCTGATTTCCTTGATAAATAAAAGATTCTCATTCATGCAATAAATAGCTAAACCCTTTTTTTAGAGTTTCAGAAATTAGAAACGAAACCAAAAACTTATCAAAGAATAGTAATTTGAAAGAGAGAAAAAAAAAGGGTAATGGTTTTTAGCAAAACGTCGCCGTTTCATGATCACCGGCGTCTCTTTCTCATCGCCATTGTACTTCTCATCTCGTCTAGTTTGGTGGTATCTTTCTCTCATGGAGCCTCTTCTTCTTGTCACAATCATCCATCTTCCTCAACCTCATTTCAAGGTTCTTCACATTCTTTTTTCTGACATTATATTTTGTGAATATTAAGTTTTACTCTTTTCCCCATATTCTAAAAACCCTTAGTTTATTTTGAATACCAATTTGGAAAAAAAAAATCTCAACAAGATATGTTTTTGTTATACAGTTTTTATTTATGTTGGTAAAATTGTTTTACATGTTTTTAAGAAAATGATGATTGTGTTTTTATTTGTAGGATTGAGGAGACAAATTCTAGAAGGAGCGAATGGAACATTAGTGTTAGCGGCCGAGAGGACACGGCGGCCTGATCCTCTTAACCATTTCAATATTTATTCCGATGGTTGGAACGTTACCAATTCTCATTACATCGCCGTGAGTTCTCATTTCATTAATTTTCAGATTTGGTTTCGGTTCAATTCGAATTTTAGTCAAATATATCTTTAATATAAAAAAAAACTTCGATTTTAGAAGGTTTTTTTTATTAAATATCCCTAAGGGAAAAATTAAACTAAATAAATTTTGATTTGTTGTACTAAGTTGCAACTTTGATCATTATTATCATGTGTTTTTTTTTCAGTCCGTTGGATTTTCTGCGGTTCCATTCATAGTAATAGCGATCGTGTGGTTCGTATTCCTCGGACTCTTCCTCATATGCTCATGCCTCTGTTGTTGTTGCTGCGGTTGCGGTCGCCGAAACTACGGCTACTCACGCGTCTGCTACACTCTCTCTCTCGTCTTCCTTCTCCTCTTCACCATCGCCGCCGTGTAAAAACCAAGTCCTCAAAAAATTAAACACCATTTCCAAAATATTAATAATAATCTTGATTTTTTTCTTTTTCTTTTCAGGATTGGTTGTGCGATGTTGTACACTGGTCAAAACGAGTTTTACGGTAGCGTGGAGAAGACGTTTATGTACATTGTGAGACAAGCAACTGGTGTTTTGACTAAACTCACGAGCTTATGGGATTCGATTCAATCTGCTAAAGATATTCAACTTGATGGACATAAATTGTTTCCTCCTGAGTTTAGAAGTAATATTGATCATTTCAATAATATGATCAAGATGTCTAATATTACTTACCCTGATCGTGTCGCTAATCAGACAATTCGTTATCTAACCGGAACCCTAAACCCTGTGTAAGTGTTATATAGATATGCCTTGTGTTACAAGTTATATAGAAAGCTATGTTTATTTGACTCTATTTGTTTTTGTTTTTCAGGAGATATGTTTTAAATGTTGTCGCTGGTGTTATGCTCGCAGTCGCATTCCTCGGTCTATGTAAGTTTGTTACAATACTGATATTCAATACTAATCTCATCAATTTTGTATGTTTTTCTGACAAATTTGTGATTTTTTAAACAGTGTTTTCCTTCTGTGGACTGCGAGTTCTTGTCTACTTGTGAGTTAATCATAAACTAAATAAATTTGATCATATCCAAATGAAAATATATATATACTCTGGTTATAACTAGTGTTTAATTTTTCAGATTAGTAATTCTTGGTTGGATTTTGGTCACGGTAACAATCCTCCTTAGTGCAGTCTTCCTCGTTTTCCACAAGTAATGAAACTTTTTTTAATCTAATTCAAGATTCAAATTCTCATTGTTTTTTCTTTTATATAAATTATCAATTAATGGTGTTATTGTAAAACAGTGTGGTTGCCGATACTTGCATGGCTATGGACCAATGGGTCCATGATCCAGCGGCAGACTCAGCTTTGAGCCAACTACTTCCATGTTTAGATGCTAAAACCATTGGAGAAACATTAGATATAACCAAGACGATGACTTCTACGGCAATAGACATGACCAATGCCTACACGGTTAATGTCAGTAACCATGAGTTCCCACCTAATGTCCCTTTTTACCATAACCAGTCTGGTCCACTCGTTCCTCTTCTTTGTAACCCGCTCGACCAAAATCATAATCCGCGACCTTGTGCTCCCAACGAAGTCCTACTGGCCAATGCTTCTGAGGTAATTAAAAATTCTATATATTAATAACACTGAGATTATAATATTTTAATAATTTATAGAGAAATATTATTTGGTTGATAAACGAATTTTAGAATCGGAAAATGTTAGTATTGAATCATCAAGATATTATTTGGTTGACAAACCAATTTTTTTTTTAAACGTCTGGAATTATTATAGATATTAGACAAATCAATTTCAAAACCAGAAAATTTTATCTATTTATCTGAGATATTAACTTATCGAGGTTCTAGTGTATATCGTGACCAATAAAAAAAAAGGTTCTAGTGTATATAAAACATAATGTTAAATGAATATTAGTAGTATCATAATTGTAACTATGAAGAATATATCTACTAAAATTGTTTATTTGGGTGATTAGGTCTACAAGGGCTTCGTGTGTCAAGTGAACGCAGAAGGAATTTGCACAACACAAGGTAGGCTAACACCAGCTTCATACGATCAAATGATGGGTGCGATAAACGTCGGGTTCACGTTGGACCATTATGGTCCATTCTTGGCTAGTATTGCTGATTGCACTTTCGTCCGAGACACCTTTAGAGACATAACCACCAATAACTGTCCTGGACTTAGCATTACTAGCCAGTGGATCTATGCGGGTCTCGCGTCGCTTTCTGGTGCAGTCATGTTTTCACTCATCTTTTGGTTGATTTTCGTTAGAGAAAGACGTCATCGAGCTTATACTAAGAAGCAGTCTATCCAGATGAATAGGTTTTAATGATTGGAGTCAAGCCTTATAGTTTTTCTTTTGAGTTAAATGTTTTTTTTTCTTCTTGGAAACGTTAATGGTGCTTATTTCCGTATAGAATAAATTCGTCTAATATAGATCAACAAACAATTTAGTATAATGACTTCTTTATAGTTGATATATTATTGATAGCAAAAAAATATCATTATTGCTACCTTTGACTTTTTATCAATTATTTTCAAAATTTTCTACTTGTATTGTTTGTTTTACTGATTTTATATGAAAATTGAAAACAAATGTTAGACATTCTATGGTTGAGTCGTGTAGGTTTTTCAATAAAGCAAAAGCCATGTGCATTTAACGCTATTAAAGACACGTGTCTTAAAACCATATAAAATTATTAAAACATACATTCTCTTTTTTTTTTACTCAACTTTATACCTTCTCTTTCATCCTTTTACTCAGCTTTTATTAATTTTATATTTAAACATTCTCTCTTCTTTTTAAAAACACTTTCCAAAATATCCAATTTTAGACACTTTTTCTTCCTTTTAGACATTCTCTACTCTTTTTACTCAAATTTTATTAATTTTATATTTTAATATACCCCACAAAAACACTCTCTTTTTTCTTTTTACAACCATTTTAATAATTTTATATTATAAAAACACACACTTTTGACCCTAAAATATCTACAATGCACATGCTCTTAATGATTTTGAGAGCGAAACGTAGTTCGTGATTACGACTCTACGAGTAATTGGAATATTCGCACTATACCGTATATAAATTGTGGTACAATGGATGTAAAATTATCTGTCTTTTTCAAACCTCGAGGTCGGTGTAGAACCCACGTATCCTTTGTCGTTTCAATTTCCAAATTATTACTAGTTTTTCGTTATAGTCCAAAAATTGGTAAGATTTATGCGTATTACTAGTTAGGTTTTCTATTAAAGTACTCATTTATTTTATTTTGAATGCATATGCACCCCACCGGTCCTATTGTATTTGTCGGTTTTTGACTCGATGCATTGTTTCGTGTTTGTGTGAATCCTTTCCTACGACGGATACATTTACATCATCGTAAATTAAATAATACTAGAAATTGTAAACAAAATGGAGAAATGGAATCGTTAAGATCAATGCCAAATAAAAGCCATGCATCGGACAGTCATGGTCAATGACCTCACATGTTCCAAGCACAAAATCTTAACTAAACAACAACTTTATTCTGTTTCTGCTTACCTATTTATATTTAAAAAATAATAAAATTCAAACAAACAAAACAAACAAAATCCTATGTTTCTCCGAAAACAAAAATAAACGATACTTATACTATAATTTATATGCATATATAAATAAATTTACTTTTGAATCTAGTAGGAACAAATTATTAAAATAGACATTAAATACTTTGAATTTTCTTGAGTCCCACCTTCAATTTCTAAAAGAGTTAAACATGATTAGTTTTACAAGATTATAATGTAAAACCTCTTGCAAATCACGCTTTTACCCTCGAGATTCTAAAAATAATTAGTAAGATTTTATAACGTATGCTTTAATCTTAAAATATCTCATTTCTAAAGAGTACTTTATATTACAAATACACACACCAAACATTTCAGAGTGATTCATTTCTCTGAACCATTACTTTTAAAGCTAGCAACTTCACAGAGAGAGAGAGTGATAGAGATCGGAGATGACGAAGCTGACGGAGAAATCGGGAACCCGACCACCGTGGATTGGATTAGCAGCCGCCGCATGGGTTCAGATCTCAGCCGGAAACGGAGGAACGTTTCCGCTTTACTCCGCGGCTCTCAAATCGGTTCTGGGGTTTAAGCAGCAACAACTCACGATCCTTGGTGTTGCTTGTGATTTGGGTGAAAACATGGGTTTGCTCTCAGGTTACGCAAGCAATAAGCTTCCTCCATGGACGATGCTTCTAATCGGAGCTTCTTCTTGCTTCCTCGGCTATGGCGTTCTCTGGCTCTCCGTTAATGAAATCGTTCATGGCTTACCCTTCTGGCTTGTAAGAATCAAATCATTGCTTTTCGATTCGTAATTTCCGATTTGGGTTTTTTGTTTTTCTTACTCTGAGATCAGTCTGATTCATAAACCCTAGATTAGGATTAGATTTAAGGAACTTTTGTATGTTGTAGATAGTGTTTGATGAAGAAGTTGTTGTGTTAATCATTGAGCTAACAAGAGTTTCTAATTATGTGTCTAATGTTTGTTTTCACAGCTTTTTATAGCTTTGGTTATAGCTACCAATAGTAGCTCATGGTGTGGTACAGCAGCTCTTGTGACCAATATGAGGAATTTTCCTATGAGTAGAGGAACTGTGAGTGGACTACTCAAAGGCTATATTGGAATCAGTGGTGCAGCATTCACTGTGTTGTTCAGTATGTTGCTTCATCATTCAGCTTCTAATCTGCTTCTGTTTCTTACGGTTGGGATTCCGGTGTTGTGTTTATCTGTCATGTATTTCGTCCGTCCCTGTATTCCGGCTACTGGTGAAGACACTTCTGAGCCTGTGTATTTCGGGTTTTTGCTCGCTACGAGTATAGTTCTTGCTGCTTATCTTGTTGTGACGACTGTGCTTAGCGAGGTTTATTCGTTACCGATTTGGCTTAGATATGTTTTTGTGGCGGTCATGGTGTTGCTTTTGTTGGCGCCTCTTGCGATTCCTGTGAAGATGACGCTTTTCCGTTCGAATGTTAAGAGTTCTTCAGAGAATTTGGCGAAAGAGGAAGGTGAAGAACTGTTGCTGACACCTTCTACGTCGGGTTCGAATCTTGGGTCTCTTTTCGAAGGAGATGATGTGTCGGATATGGAAATACTTCTTGCGGAAGGAGAAGGTGCGGTTAAGAAGAAGAGAAAACCGAGGAGAGGTGAGGATTTCAAGCTTGGTCAAGCGTTTGTCAAGGCGGATTTCTGGCTTCTTTGGTTTGCGTATTTCTTAGGGATGGGTTCGGGTGTTACGGTCTCAAACAACTTGGCACAGATTGGATTTGCGTTCGGGATTAAGGATACGACTATACTCCTTTGTCTCTTCAGCTTCTTTAACTTCATCGGTCGTCTCACTTCAGGCGCCATCTCTGAGCACTTTGTGAGGTAATAATCTATCACTCGAAACAATCTCTCTGTTTCTCTCTTTGAAAAAAACGTCTCATACGGTTCTCATTTTTTGCCTTAGGTCAAGAACTCTACCAAGAACGATATGGATGGGAGCTGCGCAGCTACTCATGGTGTTCACATTCCTCCTCTTCGCCATGGCTATTGAGCACACTGTTTACATCGCGACTGCTCTTATCGGGATAGGCATGGGGTTTCAGTTCATATCAATCGCTACCATCTCCGAGCTCTTTGGTCTCAGACATTTCGGAATCAATTTCAACTTCATACTCTTGGGAAACCCGATTGGTGCCACCATTTTCTCGGCCTTACTCGCTGGATACATCTACGATAAAGAGGCCGAGAAGCAAGGGAATACAACCTGTGTTGGTCCTGAATGCTTCCGAGTAACGTTTTTGGTTCTAGCCGGTGTTTGTAGCCTTGGAACTCTGCTGACTGTTATTTTGACGATGAGAATCCGCCCGGTTTATCAAGCTCTCTATGCGTCTGGCTCTTTCAGGTTGCAGCCACAATCAACTGGTCGTTGATATATACACATGGGAAGCTCCAGAGACTGTTTAGACGAAAGAAGATATATAAAATATAGTCATAGATGCTATTGTAGCCTTCTATTGTAATCCTGCAGCATTTTTGTTTGGCGTATTCTAAGATATGTAACTTTTGTGTTATTGTATCGGCTACTTGATGAGGTTATAATGTTGTTATGTATTTTTTTGATGTTTGCATTACAGTTACTAGTTGAATGACTCTTCACATTTCTCTTGTTCTAGTATAAACTCTTTTGTCTTTAATTTTGTGTTTTGGGTTTGTAGGTTTTGTTTATGTTAACTTATGCGTTACCTTTTGTTTGAATATATAAACTGCAACATTTCTTTTGCTTCCATTTGATTTTCTTGGTATAAGTGACCAAATGTGATTGCTTAATTGAAGAAAAAGAAGTAGATAGATTATTTAATTTCTTGAAAAACAGCTTAACAGTATTAAATTTTAGGTTGATCCAACGACTTTACCTCTATTGTTTAAGCCAATCTTCTAACTCACTTCAAACTAGTCTTGTATAATTCTGTTAAATGGTGTATAATCTCATTATGATAAGCACAATGTAAGCAATGGTAATAATGGTGCAAATTTATAAGTTATCAACGGATTATCCAATAAGCTTAAAACATAAATATGGAAAAACCGAAAATAGAAGTGAAAGCTAGTGGCTACTAAGTGCTGGTGCATATGAACGTTACTTTAAATTCCACATGCTCATGGTCGTGACCCGTGATGATTCCCAATCGTGTCTTTTATTTATCTCTATAATAATTTTTATATATTATAAGTTTGTGAATATGTAGATATATACGATATTCTGATTGTGATAGATGAATAATTGCATGCTTGCATCCACTACACTAGTGTCACATGTTTGTAAGTAATCATATCATTTGATAATATTGGCTCGTATAATGATCTCTTAGAAGCTCAATAATAATTTATCTTCTTCCTTATTTCAAAAAGCCAAACTAAGAAATGAGGATAATCATAAAAAATTGGAGTTGTGTTCATTGACTTAAGTAATAAAATAAAAACAACAGAAATGTATATTATATACAAATACAAGAATTGATATTAGTTGACTATAGGTGGATTTTAGTTTCATAGTAGTTTTTTGGTTATCGTTAGTTGACCAAACTACGAAGATAATACTAATTATTTAGTTAATTAATCCATATTACCGGTAACAAAGAGGACACATTGATTCAAATCAATTCAAACTAAAAAGTCTTACTTAGATTAATCCGAAGATAATGCACATACTACTAAAATCATTATCTTTCTATTTTCTTTCTTTTAAACGAAATATTACATTTCGATCCAAAACAAAATTGTTGATATATTGGCTTCAATTTGAAAAGAAAAAATAGAGTATGAAACAATAATAGATAGAGATAGTGATCCAAAAAAGCAAATAGCATCATGCTCCATTAAATTCCCACACCGTGACTAATGGGACATCTCTCCATGTGTTATATACTTTCTCAAATTCGTAAAAGATGTGTGAACTTCTTTATTAATCTAAATTTGACCCCTTTCTTTTTCACTTTAACATACTTTAGTCCATGGTTCACCCACTTTACCAAGTAAACCCAATTACTTTCAAAAAAGTCAAAAGCAACCCCAACCGTCTCTACTATATAAACGACTTTACCTTCTTCTCCAAACACTCACCAAACTTTCTTCTTCTTCTTCTTCTTCTTCAATGGATTGGTTTTCATGGCTCTCGAGAACGAATCTCGAAGCTTCTCTAATCTACGAGTACGGTCTCTCATTCTCTCAAAACGAGCTCGAATACGAAGACATTGTTTACTTCAACCACGAATTTCTCCAGAGCATCGGGATCTCAATCGCGAAACACCGTCTCGAGATTCTGAAACTCGCTCGCCGAGATCGGAAACCGTCTCCGATCACCGGCCGTTCGATTTCCAGAATCCTGATTGCGATTCGAAAAACCGGGAAATGCTTACGTGCTTGGATCCGTCGCAAGGAATCGTCGTCGTCGTCTTCTAGGGCGATTGTGATTGTGCCGAGTAGTAGTTGTAGTAACGGAAATTGGAGATGGAGAGGTTCGTTGTTGAAGAGAAGTAAGAGATCTGTGATTATGCCGAGTAATGGAAATGGTAAGGAAGAGAGGCTTTTGTTGACGAATGGGACTCCGATGAATAAGTTTGAGAGTTTTTCGAATTCAATGGTTTATGATTGTGATAATGGTTATGGTTATTGGGGAAAAGATGTAGAAGAAGAGATTAAGTGGGATTCAATGTTTCAAAATCTGAAACCTACTTGAAAAAATCTTGGGATTTTGCTTCTTTTTGGTGAAAGATGAGATTTTGAATATTGGAGCTCTGTTTCCAGAGTGTGTGGTTATGTTTGTTTAGTTTTTATAACAATTAGCAATGAAAAGTTAGAATTAGGTTTGTGTTGATGTATCATGTAACCAAAGTTTCATTCTATACATGTCCTTGTTTGATGAATCTAAGTATATGGCTTTTTTAAAATCACTTGGAAAGCATCTTTAAGGTTTAGATACAAAGGAACATAGATTTTTCACAAGAGCAAGTAAAATGTATAATAGAGTCTAGTACATGTAACATCAATGAAGTTTAGCTATAAATAGGAATTGTGGCCTAAAACGCTTGCGAGTTATTATCAATGGTGGTGGAAGCAGGAGAACCGGTTGCTATCAAGGCGTTTGAGAGTCGAGACTGTAGGAAAGAGCAAAACCAGAGGAGATTAGTGACTATACACAAAACCAGACCATTAAGAAATACTCTTATTGTATATACTTTCATGTACATATCTTACTTGTATAGGGTTTGCTTGATTGTGTATAGAATTTGATTGTATAGGTTTAGTCTATTGTATACACTGGTATAATTCAAGAAATCAGTTAGTTCAAAAAAAAAAAGAACGCGAAAGAGCTGAAACTATTAAGATTTCAACACAGCTTTTCCATTTCTTTAAGACGAAAGAGCTGCGTTATTTGATTTCTTTAATAACGCGGTTTAGACTACTTTTAATTACAACATAGTTTAGGGACTCATTAATAAAAAAGGCACACCTTTTTTAGTTCAACTGTATAAAAATTATTAAACTTGGTCAGGAAGTTGTGTGATTAAAGAAACACAATTAAGGTTCATCTTCTTCCTCCCTAAGCAAAAACCAATTTTCTTCATTTGTAGCTTTGAAGGTTCTACACAAACCTAGAAAAAAGTTATCTTTCTCCGGCCATTGTAAGTCATTTCGCATCAATTACTTTGTTTTCACTTTGTTAAGTTCAGACTAGGGGTTTGTTGTAGATACTCGTCTGTCATTTTATTTAAGGGAACCAGTGGCGGAGACGGAAAAAACATTTGCCGGGTTATAATAAATTTTTGATCTAAAAAAATTGCAATATTTTTATCGAACAATAAAAAAACAAATAATCATAGATATACATTTTAAAGGTGTATTATAATGCTTCCTCATATTTATTTCGATTATCACTGTATAAAACACTCAATGGCGGTCCAATATTTTCGGATGTCCCCAAGCAAATTTAAAAATAGTGGTCTTTTTATATGGTTTTAATATGATAAGTTAATTCTCTTATTTGAATATACTTATATAATAACTTATTTTTTTATGTTAATTCATTTATGTTTTTTCGTATGTTTTGCTTGTATTTTTCAAATGATAACTTATATGAATAAGTTAATTTATTTCTCTCAATATAACTACTTACAACTGCAACTTGTGCGAGAAGGCATATCAGAGAATGATCCTAAATAAAAAAAATTACTCACCGTTTAGGTTTCTAATTTTTTGTTCTAAATTACAATTTAAATTAATGACGATATTAGTTTAAGAAAACAATTGATCAACATGTTTGTTTTAAAAAGACCCACAAACATTGAAAAAAGAGCCTTAGACACATTATCATTACACAAAAGCTTATAAGTATTGTTTTTAAAATAACATAAGATAATAAGTTCGTAAAAAGTAACTAAAAATAACTTTTAAAATTTTGGGAAATTTTCTCTCAATATAATTTATTTCAAATGATAACACACAAAAGCTTCTAATTTCTCTCAATATAACTTAAAATATAAGCTTCACTTGCATGTGTTATAAGCCGGACATGAACATACTAAACAATCGATGTCTCCGTTTTAATCTTATAAAATTATTGTAACAAACAAAAAGATAGAAATTCCTACATAAACTCTTAACTCTAATTTGGTTCGAATAGAACTATTGAAAGAAAAGAATGAAGAATTTGTAAAACTGTCGAAGTAAACTAACTAATGAATATAATTAGGTATATATTTTAGTGGAGTTATTTTTATTTTAAGATTGTTTATTATAAAATTTATTGGGTTTAGAATTTTTAAGGATTCATATATTTGAATTATATTTAAATGAACATTTAATAGGGATCAATATTTGTTTTGGATTAGGGTTAATTTAAAATATTTAGTATAAACTACATTATGTTTTAAAAATTTGTGTAGGTCAAGTAACCCTCTCCCAATGCTCTACCTCCGCCACTGAAGGGAACGGTTGATTCTTCCTCCCTAAGCAAAAACCAGTTTTATTCATTTGGAGCTTTGAACTTTTTTAATCTTTCTCCAGAAATTATTCTCTTTTTCACTCTGTTTTGTTCCGACCTAGCTAGGATTTTGTTGTTTCTGATAGTTTTACGTTGTAATTTCATAAACCAAAAGGAAAGATTTTTCTTAAGTAATTTGTTTTTTTTTTCATTTTTCACGATTTCAGTGAAAATGGGAGGGTGTATTGGAGTACAAAACAATATATCATGTAATCCCCTGGACAGCCTCTGCACATGTGTATGCGGCGATGGAAACGACCTTTTCCACCTTGAGAGAAACGTCGAATCTCTGAATGATGTTGTGAAAGAACTCAGTGCTCTCCGGGAAGATTTGTTGAGAAGGGTTACCAACGAGGATAATAAAGGCCGGAAACGTCTTGCTCAAGTCCATCTTTGGCTTTCACAGCTTCGGGAGATTCTTGACCAAGTGGACCATCTGCTTCATCATGGTCCGTACACTCCTGACCTGGACCGAGAAATTCCCATTCGTGTTTATACAAATAAGGTTCATAGTCTTCCTCCCTCTTTAAAGCAAAGCCATTTTTCTTCATCTGAAGCTTTTGAAGGTTCTACACAGACTTAAAAAAATTCTCTAAAAAAAAGGGTTCGAAACACTTTCTCTCGACACAGACCATTGTAACTTGCAAGTCATTTCGCCTATTTACTAATTGCGTTTTTACTTGGTTTTTAACTCTGTCTCGTTCCGACACAGACCAAGCTTAGAGTTTTGAAGCTCCTTTTTGTTTGAAACTGGTCTGTGTCATTATATCATGGCAGATGAGAGAAATTTTCTCGAAACCCTGAAGCTTGGTCTGTTTTCCGCATTTTAGTCATGTTATATAAGCTTGCTCTGTTTTGAGGAATTAAAAAAGGTGACTTTGAAATGTAGTTTTTGAGTATGAAACTAGTGATTACAAATAAATGATCATTTCTGATAGCTTTACTATGTTGCAGTTTCATAAACCCAAAAAAAAAGAGATTTTTCCTAAGTAATTTTCTTTCTTTTTTCATGATTTCAGCGAAAATGGGAGGGTGTATTGGAATACAAGCACCAATATCATGTGATCAACAGTGCCGGTACAATCATTTTGGATGCCCTATGCATATATGTAAAAAAAGTGTTTTTTCGTACGTTTTCGACATAATTTCTTTTAATTATAGCTATAACAAAAATTTAACTAAAAAAAACCCTCTAAATTTAGGCCCTAAGCAGTGGCTGGGCCGGGCCTGGTGATCAACCTCTGAATAGCCTCTGCAACTGTCTATGTGGCGATGAAAATTTTATTTTCCATCTCCAACATCTCTCAAGGCTCTCCGGGAAGATTTGTTGAGAAGGGTTACGAACGAGGAGAATAAAGGCCTGAAATGCCTTGCTCAAGTCCGGTGTTGGCTTTCACATGTTGGGACAATTCTCCGCGAAGTGGAAGATATACCTTCCCATTATCCATACACTCCCGAGCTGAGCGGGAAGATTTTCAGTTGTAAATATTACTCAAAAGTGTACTGTTGTTACAGTTACGAGGTTTCAGAGATGTTGAAGCAAGTCAAAAAAATACATTCCAAAGGAGTTTTTGCCGTGGTTGCGGAGGAGTTTTTCATAGTAAAATTTGAGCCACGACCTCTTGATCCGTCCATTGACCAGAGGCAAACGGTGGACCGACCGTCGGACATTCTCATGGATGATAGAGTAGACAAGCTATGACTATATGGTGTGCCAGGAGTTGGCAAGACTAGTCTCCTAGGAAATATCAACAATGAGTTTCTAAGCCGAGAGCACGATTTCGACATTGTGATTTTGGTTGGTTTGGGTCCATTTCAAGATATCATAATGTATCAACGAGAGATTGCAAAACGCTTGCAACTCTATGACGAAGGATGGGGAAAAAAATCAGAGTGCGACAAGGCATTTGATATAAGCCTAGCCCTAAAGAAGATGAAGTATGCATTGTTGGTCGACGACATGAAGCTTGCAATGGACATACGGAAGATAGGTTTATTTCTACCGGATCATGCAACCAAAGGCAGCAAACTCATCTTCACCACTCGCCACAGTGAAGTTTGCTATCAATTGGAGGTCGGTCATCAAGAGGAGATCTTACGTTTGGATGATGATGCTGCAATGGTTTTGTTTAGACAGCAAGTTGGTGTAATTATGAATCCAGACATAGCTGAAGTTGCAAGAAAAATTGTTTGTGAAAAGTGTTGGGGGCTACCATTGCTTATCAATGCAGCTGCCAAAAAAGTGAGATATAAGCTAACAGTTGATGAATGGGAAGAGGCTTACAACTCTCTTTTTTCAAGCGTGCTATTCAAGAAGACTTCTACGTGTTTACTCATATGATGAGATGGTGTTGATACCCATTTTGGAGTTTAGCTACAATAATTTGGAGGATATTACGGCTAAGAGTTTTTTCCAATACTTTGCCTTGTTCCCAGAGATTTGTGAGATCAATAACGATGAGTTGGTAGATAATTGGGAATCTGAAGGTTTGGTGACTCGAAACGAAGCTCATCGTATCTTCGATAAGCTTGTGGGCACGTGTTTACTGATGGAGAGCCAAGGAAATGATAAAATGCACCCTATGGTCCGTAAAATGGCGTTACGAGTTGAGGCTTATGACGCTTGCCCGAATGAAGTGTGGGAATCAACACCTTGGCATTAGTCCAACGGTATTGTTGGTATTCCCTTCCCATTTTCAATCCGCGTTGATCTAATTCGAGTTTCTTCTAATGCAATGGATATAAATCTTGTAGTTGGATTTCACAAATCGAGGCAACACTTGTTAGCAGTGGATCTCTCAAGACGTTTATATAAGGATATATGCACTCTTTGTCATTATGACCATTTCTTTTTAACTCTTTTCTACTCCATGACTCGTTTTAATTACTCATATGACTGCAACATGTGTTGATTAAGTTGATTCTATAATAATTAGACAAGTAAGGTATGCAAGGAAACGACCAATACCAACAAATCTACAATTAAAATTGATTGATATTATTCTTGCCATAGCCTTGCATGTGAAATGATTTTTTTTTTTGTATGTGACAGACTCAAACTTATTTCATTAGCCCGTTAAGCTGTTTTAATTAAAGGAAATATCTCTTCTTCTTTTACTTCATTTAAGCAAACACATTGATCAAAATTATTATGCCAAGAAAATCAAATAGGAGGAAAGGAAGATTTGCAGTTATGTATATTAAACAAAAGGTAACGCATAAGTTCCAACATAAACAACCAACAAAACACAAAATAAATAGGGAATAAAGAGTTATGTATAGAAGGGAACTAAAGAGCTGTGGGAGTCAATTTAAACGAGGCTTAACTTGCTATATGAGAGTTTCAACATCTATCAACTTCTTGTACACTTCCTTACCATTCTCATACATTGATGTCAAATCCTTGTTTCTCTCAACTTGAGCAATGAGCTCATAGACTTCTATTTTACATTTTAATGGTTATCCAACAGTTCCACATAACTGATTGATCCGGTTCTTGCCATGACACTTCGTTTGGACTTTAGACCTTCACATTGCATCAAGGTAGTAAACAATCACATAAAAAATTCATAGCCTAAACCATCAGTTATATCCGGTCCCTTAATCGATTAGAATCTGGTTAAGAGTAAACCAGCTCTGTTTCAAACTGTATATTCGAAATTAATCCAACGATCCAAGAAACCAAAAAAAAAAAAAGATTTATTAATAAAAAAAGCAGCAAAATTGCGTATTTATATATAATATCATAAGAATCTGGTCTGTATACATAATGAAATCACAATGGTATGATGAAAAATCTCATCACCTGAAACAATTCACAACCCGGAAATCTTTAGGCTTAGCCTGAACAAATGCCATTGATTGAAATCCTAAAGATAGCAATGGCATTGTAGTAGCAGTGTTACAAAACTCTAGACTTTCCGGTTCGGTATTGGACTTTGAGAATCTCTGATTGTATAAAATCTACAAGATCCCGAAAACCGCTATCAATCCGATTTGCTTTCGAGACTGTATATATTGCCAATGGTTCCAACAACGCTAACCACCACCGCCAAGATCAGCATCAACCACGACACGGATTTCTCCACGAGGCTTAACGAATTGGTCTGTTTCCCTAACCGTAACGCGATAAGAGCAGGGAATGTAAAACCAAGCGAAACCGCTGATGTAGCGCCTGTGAATTTAAAAGCAGTCCATATATTCGGGATCATCGTTGAGCCGATGTAGATAAGAGCCAGCAAGATCACCGTAAGTCCCAAAGATCTCTTTTTGCTTTCGGTTAAAGGAGGAGAGCCTTCGAACAATAACGTATTAACGGTTTCTCTCAACGAGAAATGGATAACCGGGAATACGAGGACTAAATGAAGAATGTAACCGATTCTAACAATGTAATTCACCGCAGAACTGAAACGAATACCGAGATCTTGATCAAAGTTAGTCAAGATATCTGCTTCAGTATCCATACCGAAGAGAAGGTAACCCGATATAGCAGTCGAAGCATAAACAACAACGCAAATCGCAGTCGTGATTCTCCCAACTCGGTTCATCTTATGAGGCGAACGACCTTCGAGCTCGTTATAAATCGGCTGAACATTGAAATGACAAACGTACGCATTCGACATAATCGGAATCACAACGAGGAGATCCAAAATCGCTTTTTTAGAACCGAAATCAGGTGTCATCCTCGGAGGATCGATCGTCCCTTCGATAAGCTTAATCGTCGCAACAACGAAACAAACAACGACAAACACAACCGCAAGCCCAACCGAAGCAGCCGACGTCAAACTCAACGAATCAATCTTGTTCAAAGCACATAAAGGAGCCAAGAAGATAACCATAACAATCAAAATCAAAACTTTACGATGATCCCAAAACCCATTACCTAACCATTGATCCAAAACTCCAATGTGATGAAGTGAACCAGACATAACATCACCCATAATGATGAGATAAACAACAAGAACACCACCATTATTGACAATGATACAAATCTCAGATAAAACCCTAGCGGTTTTCCCCAATGCGAATTGAACAACTTCTCCGTAAGATCTGGATTTGTAAAGAACTGAGAATCTAATCAAAAGCTCAACACTGATCTCAGATAAAATACCCATAAGGATGATCAAAACAAACCCTAGAACCAAACCCAGAACTTTCATTGTTGCAGGTAATGCCATGATTCCTGCACCGATAATCGATGTAGTGAGATTGAAAACCGCACCGTAGATCCCAGATCCTGAATTCGATTTCGAATATTCAGCAACAACGAAATCAAGATCATCATTATCGAGTTCTTCATCATCAACAACAACACCATCATCGTTTACGAAGCTTTCTTCATCAGAAGGAAGCAATTTTGTTCTGGGTATTCCATTATCGGTCTGTTTCGTTAACTCTACGTAAGAAGATTTTTTCGAAATCGCAGAGTAACTACTATCCATTCGCCAGATCTGATTTAAGAAACAGAGAGATTTAAGTTACAAGAGAGAATTTTGAGATCGAAGAAGAAGAAAGATGAGAACTTTTTTGGGTTTATGTATCGAGGAAGAGAGATTGATTCAGGAAAAATGTCAAATTTGTTGAATCTGGGGTTAAGGGTCAACGTCTCAATCGGTCGTTCTTCCTGCCTCGTCGGCGAGAGAGGTAGAGAGAGAAAGGAGATTTTTGGAGGAGAGAGAGAGGTACAAACTTCTATGTTACTATTGGTGCTTTAACTTCACACGTGGCTCTTGATGAAATTAAGGATCGTGTAATTAACCCTTTTTGGCTTCAATTAAAGTATTTTATTAATTGGTGATTAGCTTAAGGGCTGAGATTTTTACTCGGATCTGAACATCCGATATCGAACCGATATTATCCGAACCAATTTTTTTAGAATACTCGATGGATCACATATGTCTAGAACCGAAAAACCGAAATCGAACCGAGAACCGAATGGATACCCGAAATATCCGACACATATATTATTTTATAAATATTTTGGTTTTAAGTTGGATATGTAGGATAAAATAGGTAAATTTTACAATTTTGTTTGTGTTAGTTTTAAGATTTATTGAGTTAGTTTAATAAAAAAAAACCAATTTATGTGAATTGTTTTATTTTTTATTAAAAAATTTATATAAATTTTGAATATATTGGACATTTTCGGATATTTTTTTGTAGTTTGAGTAAAAAATATCCAAAACCGAACCGAATAAATACTGAATTTTTTCGGGCAATTAATTTTAAAACCGAACCGAATCCGAAAATATTGAACTGACGTCGAACCGAATATGTTTCGGAACTTTTGGTTCTTCAATGGGGTATAAAACCCCTACACCGATTACCCGAAACCCATCGGATATGACCCAAATCCAAACCGATTACCCGAATTCCCAGGCCTATGATTAGCAATTTAAGTTTCGTATTAACTTAGGTTAGACGCTAATTGCTTGTTCTCCAATAGATTCAATCCAAAGCAAAGTCTTCCTTCTTTGATTACTAGTTACTACTACAAATACTTTCGATTATACAAATGATATACTTAGTAACAACCAAATATGAAATTATGGGTTTGTTGAAATTGATCATTCTCATTAAAATGTGTTTGAAAGCTAATAACAGAACTCAAGCATCAAACATAGAAGAGAAACAATTGATTATGAACTATGCGAGATATGGATCCAAGAAAATTGAGATTTGGAACTTATCCACCAAATGCAGAGAGAGTTTCCGTCTTGTCTATAGATACTTTCTTGCAAGTGCGCGTACTTTTGTGTCGAAATGCGTCGATGTAATCCGAGAACCGGGCAGATACAAGGGATTCAGAAGAATCTGTGCGTGAAACAAGCGATTATTTTATGACGGTGATGCAATTAGATTTGTGTTACTAAGATGCAACTGAATCAGATCAGAACCAACAACAACTCCTCAAGGAAAAGTTACCTTAATGTAAAGCTCATGCACCTCCTGGAAGAAACTCTTGATACCGTCCTCATTGCGTGAATCATGAAGGAGCATGAGTCGAGTATGTGTTGATAAATTAAGGAAGAAACAAACACATCAATCTGATATTATTAAGATGGATGAACCAAAAGAAGATAAAAATGATTTGGACTTGTTATATTGGTTTCAAGCAATGTTTTTATACCCGGCCCGGATGGCGAACCGGAACACCTACTGGGTCACCGGGTCATCCAGTCGAACCGGGTCGACCGCGGGTCAACTTAAAATTTAAAATATATTATATTAATTTCTTATAATTACATGAATAACAATAATATATAATTGAACTTTAATTTATAAAAGTAACTTTTCTTAGTTTTTAATTAACAAATTATTGTAATTGAATATATGTATATATTAGTAAAAAATAAACACAATTCACCAAAAAAAGTAAAAAAAAATACATATAAATATCTGAGCACTATTATTTATTTTTCACAAAAAGATGAATTATTTTTTAGTATGGCAAAAACATGAATAAAGAGAAAAAAATAATACACGCATAATTTTACATTTTATTTTACTACTTTACGAAGGAAAAAATACAATATTTGTTTAATAGCTCAATTGGACTTCAAAAGCTCAAAGCACACAATTAAAATTTTTCAAAATTCATATATAAAAATTGACTCGGCGGTTTAACCGACGGTTCAAAAGCCGGTTCGCCCGGTTTAACCGGTTTTTTCCGGTCGAATCCGGATTTTAAGATCTTCGGATTTTAATAGTTATCCGGACCGGCTTAGTGTCCGGGTCGCGGTTGAACCGGTCCGACCGGCCGGGCCAGTCCGGGTTTCAAAACACTGGTTTCAAGAAAAGAAAAAAAAAGGATATGGCCTGCGGTAACATAGACTGACACAACAAGATCGTTAAACCTGTCGACGACTTCAAGAACCTAAAGAGTTATATGATAGTGAGATGATTCCTTAAAAACACAATCAAAATATTTCACAAGAAGAGGCTAAAACTTACATGGCACTTGTAGTCCATGCTAAGTCTTGGACAACATTTAAAGCTGCATGTAATATAAATTGGTGCAACTGAGCAGCATCTTCTCTCTACCAAATAGGAAAAAAAAGAATGGTGTCATAAACTGATACTCAACTTATAAAAGTTAGACAAGACACCAATTTCTATCATAAAACACAAAAAACAGAGAAACTTCCATAGTTACCAAAGGATAATCAAACCATAAGATAAACCAATTAATAGTGAAAGTGGAGGAGTAAGAGAAATAGTACTTTAGCAGCAGATCCAACTTCAGCTTCATAGATGGGAATATCATTCCTTCCAACAATTATAAAGCAGGCAGTGTTAGCCATCTAAATCCCTCCTCGATTTTTGTGTGTCTCCTGAATCACCAAAATCAAAAGGAAGTTTGAGTATTCATCAACTTAAGCAGACCCCAAAGTGCGATTCTTATAGATTCAAATAGCGAACCTAAGCTAATGCATCAACACTCTAAATCCAGAAATTAGCAATGCAATAGAACATTGAAATTAGGGATTCTGCGTCATGGCGATCAGATTCGACGCAACAAGTATATTAGAAACCAATCAAAACAATAAAGATCTACAGTTTGAGATTTCTGAATCGAAGAAAAAAAGGGAAGAAAACTTACAGGATCAGTCGCTCACAATCTTCCTCACGAAATGTAGAAGAAGAAGGAGAAAATGGAGATGAAACAAATTTCTTCACAAGATCAACGACGATGAGAACAAGTATGTTTGGGCCTGATTAAGTTTCTTATTGGGCTTGTAATTACCAAAAAAATGCCATTATTACGTGTCTTGACCAAATTCGTGCTTTTTTTGGCTGGTTCGGGTTCATACAGACATTCGGATTCGGTTTAGTCTCGGTTCAAAAGTCAATTCTAGGGTTTTATTAATTTTATTCGGCGCCTACTTGAGGAATCAAAAAAGTTTTATTTTTCTTCTTATAACAAAGTCGAGATCTACGTCTCTCTTTTTTCTATGTACACTTGACTTTTCCTGATTTTTGTTCCCTTTCTCAGTGCAATGTGCTCTAGTTTTTCTTTAAGAATTCATTTTCATTGTTGAATAGTAGTATTTTTTTTTTCCAGATCCATGAGAGTTACAAGATTTCAGCCAAACATTTTGAACTAAATGCCTTGCGACTTTTTCATGATTATGACTTTCTATCTTAGAAATATCATGGAAGTTCATAATTAACGATAAGAGGAAAAAACAAAAACATTAGCGGAAATGTTAACTGGTTACGTGGAAATTAGTCTCTCTTTTTTTGGGTGAATTCATGGAAATTAGTCTAATCAATGCTTTACTGATTTTGTTTTTTCTTTTGGGTTTAATGGTACAAATAATTATGGCTTTGGAAATACAGAAAAGAAAGTCACGTTATAATGGCAAAGAGAACCGACAATTTCTCCCAAAAAGCAATCAATTCTGTCTGTATAACGCTTATACTACCTCGCAATACGGGGATGTGAGAAGAAGGGAGTATATAAATAACAAAGCAATTAAGCTTTTAAAAAGGAGGGAACACACATAAGTGGAAAGTAACCAATCGTGAACACTCTATGACCCCCTTAATTCCCTTCCCGTTTTATATGTTTATATAAAATTTAATCAAATTGAAAAATTAAAATTTCAGAAATTATAAAAACCTATATAATGATACCAGAAGAATCAAAATCACGCAGCCAATAATGATGGTAATAGTTTCAGATTGGAAATAAATAACATAGTGCGTTTAGACTTAGTGGAGTTTATGAACATGGTCTCACTTATACTATTTGACATTTCTTTTCTTTTTAAATATATATTTTTTTAAAAGCAGTAGCATCGACCAATTGAGCTACGAGTACACTTTTATATTAATTTTGTTCTTATGTTATGGGGGTTTTTCATTTAAAACTTGAAAATAACAAGTTACCACCACGTACGATTGACAATAACATATGACATTTATTATTTGCGAACCATAATTATAAGTTGACGAGAGTATCTATACTTAGATTTCGCACTGGGGCGTGTATAATTGTATATATCAACTAGGGGGTAAGTACATACGAGTAACATCGAAATAATTAATATAAAGTTTAATGAAATTCTATTTTATTTTAACTTTATTGAAACATTTTTGTAAGAGTTTAATTATTCAGTTAGACTTTTGGACAGACCCATCAGATGGGACCCGCGTGCACTACTTTGCAAGAATTTAAACCTGGATTAGTGTTTGAATAATTGTTAAGAACTAACTAAAGCTCTGATGTAAAAAATAATTTAGAAAATAAGATTTGATTCATTAATAACCTTGGTCTATAATAAAAATTAATTCTAGAACGAGTTTAATAAGTAATAATTACATCATGCACATGTATCTAGCAGTGCCGGTCTAATGTTTTTGGATGCCCTATGCAATTTTTTTTTAAAAAGTGTCATTTACGTATATCGTAAAAACTAGTAATATAAGTAAAAACACTTTAAAACTTCATAAGATCGTTAATAATTCAAAATAGTTTGTAAGAAAATAAAAACAACACTAAAATAGAATTTTATTTTTGAAATATTGCCCTCCTTGCATTTTTGCTTGCAAAATCATTCATTAAACTCACGTAGTCGAGTTTTTCAACCATCTCCGTTTCAATCAATAGCAAAGCCAACCCATTCAATCTCCCACATGGTAGACCGAAAATAATTCTTTATCAGATTTAACTTCGACAAATTTATTTATGTGGTGGCAATCGATATTGGAATAGTCAATAATATATGAAAGCAATTGCGGTATTTGGATAATATCCCTTCATTCTTTTCAAAAAGAACAAGCTCTCCAATAGGCTTTTAAACCTCTTTTGATATTATTTCTCGCATAACTTTTAGTTCTATAAACAAATTTTCACCAACTAAATAAAAATGTATACCATGCCTCAAATAAACCTCTAGGTACATTATTTTCTCAACAATGTCATCACTTGCTCATGTTAGCTTTTTTAAATCTTTCCAAAACTAATAAAGTTAAATTAGTTTTAGAAAATAAGTAATTATCATGTTTCTTAAGAGAAGGCCACAAACATTACAAAATCTTTTAAAAAAAGGCTTTACAAATATTATTATTGTGAAAAAAAAGTTAATAATTTTTTTTAATTATACTATAACAAAAATTTAAACTAAAAAAAAAACCCCTCTAAACTTAAAACTCTAAGCGATTGCTTCACTGGCTTGTCCTCTGAGCCGGGCCTGGTATCTAGTGACTCATAATGAAACGTATCGAACTGGACCAACGAGTTGTTGTCTGATATTGACATCTTAATTTATAACTTTCCTTTTCGTTTTTAATTAATGTTCCTTGCTAACTTTTGATTGAGATAAAGACGTTGACCTATCAAAAACATTGTTTTTCTAACGTTCATATTATTCCTTTTAAACTCCATACAACTTTGCTTTAAAATAAACATAAATTTGAATTAAAGACCCATAATCTATCACAAAACAGAGATCATTTCAACTTGTATTAGTGGAAGAATGTAAAAGTGGATTTTGTCTCATAAACTAATCTATATACAGGTATATTGTAAGACTATATTTCTTTTTAATTCGAGACAATGGTTCTAAATGGTAACGGTAGAATGATTAAATTTCTGGCAGAATGATTAAATTTCTGGCAGAATGATTAAATTTTTGGCAGAATCTGGCAGAATAAATGAAAGTTAAATGGTATCAGTAGAACCATTACACCAATGGTAGAATCATTTTAGAGACAAAAAAAAATGGTGGAACCATTAAACTGACAGCAGAACTATTATACTAACAGTAGAACCATCAGTAGAACCATTATACCAATGGTAGAATCATTCTAGAGACAAAAAAAAATGGTGGAACCATTAAACTGACAGTAGAACCATTATACTAATAGTAGAACCATTAAACGAATGGTGTAAGTAGAATGGTTATACACATAGTAGAACCATTATGCCTACACCATTTAGGACCAATATTTACATATTTCATGAGTTATGTGTCGCTCGAATATGTTGTTTAATTGATATATGTTTCAAAAGATGTTTTTATTGTTATATCTTGTTAG
The DNA here is from genome assembly GCA_963576765.1 of Draba incana. Taxonomy (NCBI): domain Eukaryota; kingdom Viridiplantae; phylum Streptophyta; class Magnoliopsida; order Brassicales; family Brassicaceae; genus Draba; species Draba incana. The sequence continues at coordinate 545,444 of OY755209.1, read as the reverse complement.
TAGCCCTGTCATTCAACTACATGTTTTAAAAAGCGTCTAGTGAAAGAAAAAGAAAGTTTATTAGCATCTTCTTGCATGCTATATATGTTAGTGTATATTTTTCATATACAACAAAAAAGCAACCAATATCGGCTAATTAATTCAAATTCAAATAACTAACACATCAAATATATGTACTAACATTACTAGGAAAGTTGATACTCGTGTTTTCGTGTAAGATAAAATAATAAAAATATGCTTTTCAAAAGCTATACTTTTCTTGTACACCCATAACTTTAGCAAAATAAACCATTATCATTCTTGAGCAATTAAAACAAATAATATTTATCTTCTTTTGGTGGGAGAAAACTTTAAGGCAATGACGTCAAACTCGATGTTTCTAGTGAATTAGATTAATATAAATAACACTAGAAACATTTTATTTTATTTTAAACACCTCGGTCCATTTTGAACCGCCTAATATACATAAAATTTCAATCATGCTGCAATCAAATAAAAAATAACCAACGATTCTGTCGTATTTATTGAGATTTTTTTAATTGTGTGTATATATCTCAAATATCCACATAACTTTGTTCCCATTACAAAACAAACCTAGTTGTTCAAAGATTTTTTTAATGTTTTTTCTTGGCAAAGTTCGATTTATTTTATTGCAAGATCAACATTGCTTTGTATAATTGTATTACGAAATATATATATATATATATTTTTTTTGAAATGAATATTAATATAGCTTTCGACATGAGATTCTCGTGATTAAAAGATAAATAAATCTAAAACAATAGAAGGAAATTGATTTGTAATTAAACGAGCCTCACTGAATTATTGGCATGTCTCGTGTATTCGCGATAAATAGAGGCCTCTGAATTTTCTCTTGATAATATAAAGTACCATTATCTCTCCATCACGTGATGTTAAAACGAGTAAACGCATCTCAAGAATAAATGGCAAATTAGGTAATATTTGTCATTTCAAGGGTATGTAACTTAAGATACATCTCATCAGGAAAAGTTTTTGTCGTGTTATGAGTCTTATGACTGATCTGTGGGGACCCAGCTTTGAAAGGCGTAAAACCCGTTAGATTAATATCCATACGTTCATCGTACCAAATCAACGGGTTTTGCCGAGGGTGTACCCTTGTCACGAAACACACGATCAAACCTCCGTGGAGTACAGCTAAGCAACTTGACATTCCGAGCCGAATTGTAGCCGGCTTGGTTTAGTGTGTACTTATGCATAAGCGAGTTCCCATATTAGATTCAGCTTCCTTACCGTGTGATAAGTGAGTTGACTTATCACTTCCGTTATCCGTCACCTTCGCATATTAAAACCACTTTACAAAAAATAATTTTCTGCAAGATTTTTAATGCTCGTATAAATTATTATGAAGAGAGAGAAAACAATTCTCGATAATTTGTTTTTATTTTCCCCTTTTTAATCGGTCGAGAGAAAAAGAAAAGAGTCCAAAACCAAATCCTTCGCTTATTTCATTTTGAGGAGAGAGAAACTAAAAAAACTCTGGCTTTTGTTTGGTGAAATCGATCTCTTCTTCTTCTTCTTCATGGTAAGTAAGCTTCACGCTTCTCTGGGTTTGCTTCTGTAAATGGAATCTAATCTCTTTGGTTTTTTTTTTTGGTTAAAAACCGTAGCTTTTTTCTGGGTTTTTGATTTTTTGCCTTTTTCGTGGTAGTGAAAAGATGCCCATTTATGCTAGTTAATTTGATTGAAAATAATACTAGGTCAGACCTAATTTTGTTCTTGATTTTTGCCCTATTTAAGACTAATTTTATAACGCCGAAATGAAGGTTTTTTTTGGAGAATTTTCAGGAGATAGTGTAAAGATCTAGTTAAGAGGGTATTAAAGTTTGGTTTTTTTTTAATTATTTTTCCAGAACTCAGATTTATGATGATGTTCATTGAAAGGTTATTGTTGCTTTTTATTTTTGTTGTTGTTGCAGATCTGGTGATAGATTTGGTTGGTTTCTCTGCATCTGTGTCGGAGTGAGTAAAAAAAAGAAAAAAAATCATGTCTTCTCTTAGCAGAGAGCTTGTATTCTTGATCTTACAGTTTCTTGACGAAGAGAAGTTTAAAGAGACTGTTCATAAGTAAGTCTTATTCGATCTAATTGCGTTTGGGAATTTAATTTGGTAGAAATGCATTTATTAACTTTGAATTTTCTGAAATTATTAGGCTTGAACAAGAATCTGGATTTTACTTCAATATGAAGTATTTTGAAGATGAGGTACACAATGGGAATTGGGATGAAGTGGAGAAGTATCTCTCTGGTTTTACTAAAGTTGATGATAATAGATACTCAATGAAGATATTCTTTGAGATAAGGAAGCAGAAGTATCTCGAGGCATTAGATAAGTAAGTAATGCGAGAAGCTAACACAAGAAGAATTGTAGTCGATTTTTCGTAATTCACGGTGTGGTTTTTTGTAGGCATGATCGTCCAAAGGCTGTGGAGATTTTAGTGAAAGATTTGAAAGTGTTTTCCACTTTTAATGAAGAGCTTTTTAAGGAAATCACTCAGTTATTGACTTTGGAGAACTTTCGGTAAGTCGTATAGAGTTTGTAATAAGCTTGAGGTTTAACTATTTGTGCATAAGAGGATTAAGATTTTGACTACTCACATTACTTCAGGGAGAATGAGCAGTTATCGAAGTACGGAGATACAAAGTCAGCCAGATCTATCATGTTGGTGGAACTTAAGAAGTTGATTGAAGCGAATCCATTGTTCCGTGATAAACTGCAGTTTCCTACTCTTAGAAATTCACGCCTGAGGACGCTGATTAACCAGAGGTTCGTTTCTTGTTCGCTTTGAATTTTCATTTCTCGAGAGTGTTGACTCGTATTTTTGCTTTAATGTGTCTTGCATAACTTGCAGCTTGAATTGGCAGCATCAGCTTTGTAAAAACCCAAGGCCAAATCCTGATATAAAGACACTCTTTGTTGATCATTCCTGTCGCCTACCAAATGATGCACGAGCACCATCCCCTGTCAATAATCCGTTGCTCGGAGGATTACCAAAAGCCGGTGGATTTCCTCCTTTAGGCGCACACGGGGTACGTCAATTTCCAGTTCCTTTGTATTTTCATTGACCGCAGTTTCTACTGATTTTGGTGTGCTTGACTCGCTTTTTTTGTTGTTGTCTCCAGCCATTTCAACCAACACCTTCTCCGGTTCCAACACCTCTAGCTGGTTGGATGTCTAGTCCTTCCTCTGTTCCTCATCCAGCTGTGTCTGGAGGAGCCATTGCTCTTGGTGCTTCATCCATCCAAGGTAATTTGTTTCTTCGTAAAAGCTATCGTCTTTCAACCTTTAAGTTGCACGCATGATCTAATGTAACATTTTTCTCCGATTATGGTCTTCGCAGCCTTGAAGCACCCGAGAACTCCTCCATCTAATTCCGGTGTAGAATATCCATCAGGTGATTCAGACCATGTCTCAAAAAGAACAAGACCTATGGGAATCTCTGATGAGGTGACAATAATCCTAACCAAATATATATATTTGTCTCATACGTACTAATTTTATTCAAATGGTAATGTGAGTTTACGTATTTCTTCTTTGCTTTTACATATGTAGGTGAGTTTAGGTGTGAACATGTTACCAATGACATTCCCGGGACAGGCTCATGGTCATACCCAAACCTTCAAAGCACCTGATGACTTGCCTAAGACAGTAGCCCGGACATTGAGCCAAGGCTCAACTCCTATGAGCATGGATTTCCATCCAATCAAACAGACTCTGCTACTAGGTCTGTTTTCTTGCTCTGTATATATATTTACATTTCATGTAACAAAAAAATAATCCAAAAAAGAAAAAAAATTAACATCAGAAGTTTCTTGCTTCAGTTGGTACAAACGTTGGGGATATTGGGCTATGGGAAGTCGGTTCTCGAGAACGTCTAGTACAAAAGACTTTCAAAGTTTGGGACTTGAGTAAATGTTCGATGCCTTTGCAGGTAACTTTCTTTTATGAAAAAGCAAACATAATATTAATATTTGGTATTAATGGCAACTTCAGTGACCATAATTTATGGCGTATAGGCTGCGTTGGTGAAAGAACCTGTCGTTTCTGTCAACCGTGTGATTTGGAGCCCGGATGGTTCCTTATTCGGTAAGTTTTGAGATTAAAAATGCTCTCTCAGCTAATTTTTTGGATATTCATGTGTCTTTATAAGTGCAGGAGTTGCTTATTCGAGACATATTGTACAATTATACTCGTATCACGGAGGTGAAGACATGAGGCAACACCTCGAGGTGTTATATGGTTCACAATGTTTTATGAGCGTTTCTTTCATTTCCTGTAACTAAAAACAGTTTTTTTATTTTATTTCAGATTGATGCTCATGTGGGCGGTGTTAATGACATTGCATTTTCCACTCCAAACAAGCAACTATGTGTTACTACTTGTGGTGATGATAAAACCATCAAGGTTCAGTCTTTTTCCATTTCCTTTCTCTTAACTTTTTTTCTTTTAGAGCTTAAAAACAGAAAACTTATCAATATTTTGAAATTAAGGTCTGGGATGCTGCGACGGGTGTAAAACGACATACTTTTGAAGGCCATGAAGCTCCTGTCTACTCTATCTGCCCTCACTACAAGGAAAACATTCAGGTGATTAGCAATATATTAATTACAAGTTTCACTATTTCTAATTACAAGTTTCAATTTGGTTTTGGTCTTGACTTGTTTATATCTTCTTGTGCCTTAAGTTCATCTTTTCAACTGCGCTCGATGGGAAAATAAAAGCGTGGTTATATGATAATATGGGTTCTCGGGTTGACTACGAAGCTCCTGGTCGCTGGTGTACAACGATGGCATACAGTGCTGATGGAACTAGGCTATTTTCTTGTGGTACGAGTAAAGATGGAGAGTCGTTCATAGTTGAGTGGAACGAAAGCGAAGGAGCTGTTAAAAGAACTTATCAAGGATTCCACAAGCGTTCTCTTGGTGTTGTTCAGTTCGATACTACGAAAAACCGTTATCTTGCTGCGGGAGATGATTACTCCATTAAGTTCTGGGATATGGACAGTGTTCAGCTTTTGACTGCCATTGATGCTGATGGAGGTCTTCAGGTATGTATAACAAATATCTCAGATTCTTCCTGGAAACCGAATATTTTTCATTTGCAGTCATCATGGCTCGGCTCTCTATATTTTTTAGGCAAGCCCTCGGATCCGATTTAACAAGGAAGGCTCTCTCTTGGCCGTTTCTGCAAATGACAATATGATTAAGGTTATGGCAAATTCAGATGGTCTAAGGCTATTGCACACGGTCGAGAACTTATCTTCTGAATCCTCCAAGGTACTAACTTTTTTGCTCATTCGATCTTCAACAAGCCAATTACTAGGCCCTGGATTGAAATTTCTTCATTACTTTGTATTCACATTTGCAGCCTGTAATTAACAACATTGCGGCGGCAGAGAGACCTTCCGAGAGACCTGCCTCAGTAGTTTCCATCCCGGGAATGGTAGGAAACTCGAATGTGTTTGTTTTTTGTTCGCTGTTTTTTATCTTTTGGTCTGTGTACAATCATCATGGTTCCTCACTTTTCTTTCAAACAGAATGGTGATTCGCGGAATATGGTGGATGTGAAGCCAGTGATCACTGAAGAATCAAATGATAAGTCTAAGATATGGAAGCTTACTGAAGTCGGTGAACCCTCACAATGCCGCTCGTTGAGACTCCCCGAGAATATGAGGGTCACCAAGGTACCACCAACACAGAGACTGACATAACTTTACTTATATATGGCTTGGATTCTAATGACAAATTTTGGTTTGTAGATATCGAGATTGATTTTCACAAATTCTGGAAATGCGATTTTGGCATTGGCATCAAATGCTATCCATCTGCTTTGGAAATGGCAGCGAAATGACCGTAATGCATCTGGAAAGGTACTTATGGTCTAAGATTTGCCTTTAACATAGCAGAGGTTAAATAATGAAAAAGTTCAATGTTTTAATGTTGTATAGGCAACGGCGTCTTTACCTCCTCAACAGTGGCAACCAACGAGCGGGATCTTAATGACAAACGATGTGGTTGAAACGAATTCAGAGGAAGCTGTACCGTGTTTTGCTTTATCCAAGAATGATTCCTATGTGATGTCTGCATCCGGAGGAAAGATCTCTTTGTTTAATATGATGACGTTTAAGGTAAACTCCCAGCTAAAGACAGTGTTCTGCGTAATGAATGCAAAGAATGTTTCGTCGGTTACATTTGATTTGTGCTGTTGTTGGCTAAATGCAGACAATGGCTACTTTCATGCCGCCTCCGCCCGCTGCAACGTTTCTTGCTTTTCACCCTCAAGACAACAATATAATTGCAATTGGAATGGATGATAGTACAATACAGATTTACAATGTACGTGTTGATGAGGTTAAGAGCAAACTTAAAGGACATTCTAAGAGAATAACCGGCCTCGCTTTCTCCAATGTACTAAACGTTCTGGTTTCGTCTGGAGCAGATGCTCAGGTACTGATTCATCATCTCCTTATAAATAAGAACTCAAATGATAAAAAGGAATCATTATTTAGTATTATTGTGAATCTTTGTATGAACGCAGCTTTGTGTTTGGAACACGGATGGATGGGAGAAGCAGAAAAGCAAAATTCTGCAAATTCCACAAGGCAGGTCGTCGGGTGGTCTTTCAGACACGCGTGTTCAGTTTCATCAAGATCAAGTACACTTCCTCGTTGTCCATGAAACTCAACTTGCTATATACGAAACAACCAAGCTTGAATGCATGAAACAGGTTAATATTATTTACTACTCTCTCTAAAATCTATGTTTATGAGTCTCCGTTGCATATGAAACAACGCTTTGTTTATTTCAGTGGCCCGTGCGTGAATCATCAGCTCCAATCACACACGCCACATTCTCATGTGATAGCCAGTTGATATACGCAAGTTTCATGGACGCAACGATCTGTGTTTTCAGCTCTGCAAACCTTAGATTGCGTTGCAGAGTCAATCCGTCTGCGTATTTGCCAGCTTCTCTCAGGTGAGTAAATGAAAACAGAGCAATCTTGATTTCTATTTAAGAAAAAACAGAGTAAATTTTGAATTTCCATATTCTGTGTTTGTGCGTGTGCGTAGCAACTCGAACGTACATCCCCTGGTGATCGCGGCTCATCCGCAAGAATCAAATATGTTTGCCGTGGGTCTCTCAGACGGTGGAGTCCATATCTTCGAGCCACTCGAGTCAGAAGGTAAATGGGGAGTTGCTCCACCTCCCGAGAACGGCTCAGCCAACGCTGTTACGGCTACACCTTCCGCTGGAGGAGCTTCCGCTTCTGATCAGCCTCAAAGATAATGATATGCTTCAGTTTTTTTCTCTGTTTCTTCTTGGGTTTTAGATCTTTTTCAATGATTTTTTCTTGGAAGAAAGCATTATAACTAGGTGAGTGAATTAGTGTAACATATATCATCTATATAGCAAGATGAATCATTTCCTAATTGGTTTATATCATTGTTGCTTGCTTCTTTCTCTTTACTTGAGCACATTACTTACAAAAGAAAGAAAAATAGAGTAATACAACAGCCCAAAGGCCCAACATAGGCCCAAAATTATTTATGACGTCAAAAATACTAATTTAAGAGAATAATAATGAACAATTATCTGTATTCTCTAGAAGAAGATACACAGTGAGACGAGGTTTATACTCTCTAATCGCCATTTTCGTCGTCTCTGATACAGTGAAGCTTTGTACAAGCTTTGACTATAATGGCGATGCTATCAAGACTAGATGTAGCTACGACTTTCCTCGCTTTCACAGCTCCTCGTTCCGTTACCGCTTTGAAGAACTATCGCTTCTCTTCAGCCGCCGTTCCGTTTTTCTCCCGGCGTAGAGATACGGCAGTTTCCGTCGGAGCGACGCCGTCGTTTTTCTATTCTCCGGTGGTGTATTCCAATCGCCGTCGGAGATTCTCCTCTGTCTCGGCTTCAGCTTCCGCTCCGGCGTCACCGCAGACCGAAGATTCCGGTGTTACAACGAAGATTCCGGCGGATAATCGAATTCCGGCTACTATAATCACGGGGTTTCTGGGCTCTGGGAAGGTGAGTGTTGTCATCTGGTACTATTCTAGGGTTCCTGTATAAGAAATGATCAATTCTTAGAGAGAGAGCTAGTTCACAGATTTATAATCCAGATTCTCGTTTGGGGTTTTGATGAACAGACGACATTGCTGAACCATATACTGACCAGAGATCATGGGAAGCGTATAGCTGTGATTGAGAATGAGGTATGATGATTCTTCTAATGTAGTTGAATGTGGATGAATATGAGTTTATGGTTTATTCTAATTCATGTTTTAATGTGAATTCTCAGTTTGGTGAAGTTGACATTGATGGGTCACTTGTTGCTTCTAAATCTATGGGAGCTGAGGATATAGTGATGCTCAACAATGGCTGCTTGTGTTGCACAGTTAGAGGTGATCTTGTGAGGATGATTTCAGAGCTAGTCAATAAGAAGAAAGGAAAGTTCGACCATATAGTCATAGAAACAACAGGTAAAGGAACTTTTAGTAGCACTAACCTGTTTTAGGGAGTGACTGATGAGTATGTTATGTGTTTTTCTTTCTCAGGATTGGCGAACCCGGCACCGATTATCCAGACCTTTTATGCAGAGGATGAGATTTTCAATGATGTCAAATTGGACGGTGTTGTTACACTAGTTGATGCTAAGCATGCTCGTTTGCATCTAGATGAGGTCAAACCCAAAGGTGTTGTCAATGAGGCTATTGAACAAATAGCTTATGCAGATCGTATCATAGTTAATAAGGTAACCAAAGTTTTAACTGTGACTGTCTTCAAGAGAATGTGATGGTTTTAGTGATCTTTTAGTGGTTGAATCTGTCTTATCATAGCATTCAGGCTGGTCCTCTCCTTTCTAAACTAGTTTATATTCACGAGTAATTTCATTTGCACAATTGTACTATTGACATTTCGTAAGTTATTTGCATATCTGCCCTTGTTCTGAAAAGTGATCTTGTTGCAGACTGATCTTGTTGGTGAGCCAGAATTGAGTTCGGTGGTGCAACGCATAAAGGTTCTTCTTTGTCTTCTGCATGTTTATCATTAAATGATTCTATGTTACTTGTTGGGTTGTTCCCATGCTTATTCCATGTTAACGTAGTTGATATGGTTATCTGCAGTTAATAAACAGCATGGCTCAGATGACACGGACAAAGTATGGAAATGTTGACTTGGATTATGTTCTTGGAATTGGAGGTTTTGATCTAGAGAGGTCTGCTTCTTCTTCTTCTTATGATAGTATTTCATTTCGTGTCTCTCATAGCTTTATGCATTAATTAAGTTTTTGCTGTTGTTTGTTACGTAAATCCTACTTATCAGAATCGAAAGCTCTGTGAATGAAGATGATAAGAAAGACGATGAGTGTCACGATGATCATCACCATGATCACGACCATGCTCATGACCACCATCACCACGATGAACATGGTAAGTTTGTCAATGGTTGTACCTGAATATGGCATGAATATGGTTCTGGTCTCTAATGTCACAAGCTAATTAGTGTCTCTGAGTCTGAAACCGCAGAGCATCATGACCATTCTCATGATCACACCCATGATCCCGGTGTTTCTTCAGTCAGTATAGTTTGCGAAGGAAGCTTAGACCTTGAGAAGGTAATAACTAATACACAGCTAAGTCTCCACCTAAAACAATTGATTCTTAAAACTGTACTCTCAAAATCGTGTCACTTATCTATCAGGCAAACATGTGGCTCGGTACATTACTAATGGAACGTAGCGAAGATATCTACAGAATGAAAGGTCTCCTCTCAGTCCACACCATGGACGAAAGATTCGTGTTTCAAGGTGTCCACGACATATTCCAAGGATCGCCAGACCGGCTATGGGGAAAAGACGAGGAGCGAGTCAACAAGATCGTCTTCATCGGCAAGAATTTAAACAGAGAGGAGTTAGAGAAAGGCTTTAAATCTTGCTTGATTTAAATTCTTGTAATCTTCATATCAACCAAAACCATACGATCACTCCCACATTTTTTTGTATCCTACTGTTCTAACGAAACATAAAAAATTGCGTTTTCCTCTATATATATGTGAAAAAAACCCCGGCCCAGTAGACATAAATTATAGGTCCATTAACAGCCCATAATAACCGAGTCGGTTCAAATCCGGTTGTTTAAACTAACTCTCTATCGTCTTCTTCGTTTTAATTTATTCCCCAGAGGACAAAAACCTAAAAATTGATTTGCGATTTCGAGAGATCTATTAATTCTGTTGATTTCCGAAGCTTGATTAGGGTTTCCTTTCGCTATTACGAAGATGATGATGGAAGACGACGATGATTACGTGGAGTACGTTCCCGTTGCGAAGCGTAGAGCAATGGAAGAACAGAAGATACTTCAACGAAAAGGAAAAGCTTCTTCAGAGCTCGTAGAAGAAGAAGAATCCGCCGAGAAAGAGAAGCTCATCGAAGCTAAACCTAGTTTACTCGTACAAGCAACACAGCTGAAGAAAGATATACCAGAAGTTAGTGCTACTGAGCAAATCATCTTACAAGAGAAAGAGATGATGGAGCATTTATCCGATAAGAAGACTCTAATGTCAGTTCGTGAATTAGCCAAAGGTATTACTTACACAGAGCCTTTGTTAACTGGTTGGAAACCTCCATTGAGTATTAGGAAGATGTCGAATAAGCAAAGAGGTTTGATTAGGAAGCAATGGCATATTATTGTTAACGGTGACGATATTCCTCCTCCGATTAAGAATTTTAAGGATATGAAGTTTCCTAGACCTGTTCTCGATACCCTTAAGGAGAAGGGTATTGTGCAACCTACTCCAATTCAAGTTCAGGGTCTTCCTGTGATTTTAGCAGGAAGAGATATGATTGGGATTGCGTTTACGGGTTCGGGGAAGACGTTGGTTTTCGTATTGCCTATGATTATGATTGCTTTACAGGAGGAAATGATGATGCCTATTGCTGCTGGTGAAGGTCCTATTGGTCTTATTGTTTGTCCTTCTAGAGAGCTTGCTAGGCAGACTTATGAAGTTGTTGAGCAGTTTGTTGCTCCTTTAGTCGAGGCTGGATATCCGCCGTTGAGGTCGTTGCTTTGTATCGGAGGAATTGATATGAGATCTCAGTTGGACGTTGTGAAAAGAGGTGTTCATATCGTTGTTGCTACTCCTGGGAGGTTGAAGGATATGCTCGCCAAGAAAAAGATGAGCTTGGATGCTTGCAGGTATGATTACTTCTTCCGCTTTTTCAATTCTTTTGAATATGATTAATCAGCCTGCTTGTAGATAGGTTTTGCTAGTTGTGCCTGGAATGTATTATGATCATGTATACTCGTTTTTAAGTTTTGCACTTGGCTAGATTCTTGGGAATATCTGTTTACTTACGGTTTATTGTTATTGTTTCTCCGATTCTTGTAGGCGTGAGACATCGATAGGATTGTCTAGGGTGTGTTAGCTCTTCTTTATGATGTATGGCCTTCATCGTGTGATTCGTTATTGTTTTAGAGCTCATATTTCTGAAGGCATCTTTCTTGTGTTTGGAGTAATTTTTAGATGACAATGGTGTTTAACTTGCCTTTTTTCTCCTGATAATAGGTACCTGACACTGGATGAGGCAGATAGGTTGGTTGATTTGGGTTTTGAAGATGACATTAGGGAAGTCTTTGACCATTTCAAGTCTCAGCGTCAAACACTTCTGTTTTCTGCCACAATGCCTACAAAGATTCAAATCTTTGCTAGAAGTGCTTTGGTGAAGCCTGTGACTGTTAATGTGGGAAGAGCTGGAGCTGCGAATCTCGATGTTATCCAGGAAGTTGAATACGTCAAACAAGAAGCAAAGATTGTTTACCTTCTCGAGTGTCTCCAGAAAACCTCTCCACCGGTTTTGATTTTCTGTGAGAATAAAGCCGATGTCGATGATATTCACGAGTACTTGTTACTGAAAGGAGTTGAAGCAGTGGCTATCCATGGAGGAAAAGATCAAGAAGATAGAGAGTACGCAATCTCTTCGTTTAAAGCCGGGAAGAAAGACGTTTTGGTCGCTACTGATGTTGCTTCAAAGGGTTTAGATTTCCCTGATATACAACACGTAATCAACTACGACATGCCTGCAGAGATTGAGAACTACGTACATAGGATAGGAAGAACAGGTCGGTGTGGGAAAACGGGTATTGCAACTACGTTTATAAACAAGAACCAAAGTGAAACCACGTTGCTTGATTTGAAACATTTGTTGCAAGAAGCGAAACAGAGGATCCCACCTGTACTCGCTGAGCTGAACGATCCGATGGAAGAAGCAGAGATGATTGCTGATGCGAGCGGTGTCAAGGGTTGTGCTTATTGTGGTGGTCTTGGACATCGTATTCGAGATTGTCCAAAACTGGAACACCAGAAGAGCGTGGCTATATCGAACTCGAGAAAAGACTATTTCGGCTCTGGTGGATACAGAGGAGAGATTTAAATGTTGTTTCAGGGTTTGTTTTTCCAATCTTGTTTTGATCTCTTTTGCAAGTTCCTCTGATCTAGTTGTCACTGGACTATATCTTGTTCTTCTACTTGTGTTAAACTTGTCATTTGGGTCTACTTCGAATTTTCTTCGCCATCAATAGGAAACTCAATGTCCAGTGATACTGGTCAATGTATTTTGAAGTCTTTCGAAGTGAGATAGTAAAAAAATGTCTAATGATTTGATTATGGCTAAAATGAAAGAAATGGTGCAAGTGAATTTGATAGAAAATAATTTTTTTTTAAGCAATAAATTTTTATTTGTTTCAACATCAAAACTGAAAATGTAATATGTGAGAAAAAAAAATGCAAAAACTGAAAATGTAATATAAACCAGAAATCCATGGACTAACACCCACAAATTTCGAAGTTTTTTAAAAAATGAGAAAGTCAGTCGGGTGCTTATATTTTGATTTGAACCAAGTAATGATAACCATTTTGTTCAATTATCGTTTAAACATAATTTGCTTTATCAGTATATGAAACAGTGTAAGTTATTTTTTTCAATGGCAAATATATAAAAAAACAATTTTCCATTTTCTTGGTCCGATTGGCATATAGTCATTTCATTTCCATGCTCAAATTGGTAAAGAACGTATGAGTAAAAAAATCTATCCATATGGAAAATCTGAACAGGTCAAGTCAAAAATACTTGCAAGTTAATTTTGACTTATATCAAATCACAATGATACAAACCTTGATGTATTGGTAGTCGCATATAAATTTCATCCAAACATGGAAACAACGTTTTGACCAATATTAACTGCAAAACAATGTCTCATCACGGTCTCAACTTTATAAATAGAGAGACGTATTTTTCATAAGATTCATAACACATTCATAAACTAAACACAAAGAAGAAAACTTATCAAAAGATGATACTAGCAGTCATGGTCATTGAAAGCGAAGCAAAATCGGAAATTCAATGCAGTATTATCCGTCGGCCGCATTGCAAACGCTCATCGCCTGCATCCGAATGCGCGAATTGTCATATGAAATGTTCCCAATCTCCACCCGTTGCTATGGGAGCCCGAAACCCCGACATGGTTTCAAAAGAACGCAAACAACAACAATAGATCTTATCACTTGCTTTAATCCAATGCAAAATTTAATTACTTATACGCTTATTGTACCAAGTTAGACTAAGACTAGTCCAAAGCTTTTAACATATCCGTTTAATAAGATGAGAAATTCTAATGTTTTCATCCTATCTCATGCTGAAATTGGTGGAAGTTTTTTTTTTTTTAAGTTGCAAGACGGCCAAATCCTTTATTTTTTTAATTACCAAGAGATTCGGGACCGAAGTCCGTAATTCCCAAAAAACCAAAACATGTAATATTTGAGTTGCTAAACATCTAGATAGCAAAAACATAAGTCCAACATAATCCTTTTCATCCTAAGAAAATTTAAAACACCTCCTTGAAACAAAAATATGCAAAAGAGTAAGATATAGGCTAATAATACATAGACTAGTTAACCTTCTTCAAGAGAAGATCTTGAAGAGGAAACCTCCATGAGTGGCAAAGAAAGGAGCAAAGACAAGAGACTCAACCGCCATTAGCTTGATCAATATGTTTAGCGACGGTCCTGATGTATCCTTCAATGGGTCTCCTATTGTGTCACCTATCACTGCTGCCTTGTGCGGCTCTGACCCTTTCGGTCCTAAGTTCCTCGCGTGCTCTGATGCACCCGCCTGCTCAACAATTCACCAACCGTTTAAATCCTTTTGATTTGTTTGGTTTTCACCAAAAGTAACAATAAAAAAGGCTTCCTTACCTCAATATATTTCTTAGCATTGTCCCAAGCTCCACCAGTGTTAGATGCTGATATTGCAATCTGTTTAAAGATCGGATAATCTCAGTCAACGTAAAAAAAAAGCTTTATCAGGTTTACATTTATAAGATTTACTACCTGAACTCCGGAGATAAGGGAGCCAGTGAGGACCCCAGAGAGGGTCTCAACGCCGAAGAAAAACCCGACAATCAGAGGTGTAAGCATGACAAGGCAACCGGGAGGAATCATTTCCTTGATGGAAGCGTCAGTGGAGATTTTAACGCATGTGGCATAGTCGGGTTTTGCGGTACCTTCCATGATCCCTGGGATGGTGTTGAACTGCCTCCTGACTTCTTCCACCATTTTAAGAGCTGCACTTCCCACGCTCTTCATCGTCATTGCAGAGAACCAATAAGGAAGCATTGCTCCAACAAGCAGTCCGATCACGACCTTTGGGGTCAATACATCCACGGTTTGTATCCCTGCTCGGCTCACAAATGCACCAAACAACGCCAACGACACTAGCGCAGCAGAACCAATCGCAAACCCCTGTTATAAAAAACCAGAAGTAGAGACTCGATAAATTAATTACTCGATAAACCAAGGGGAATAAATTTCTCCGGTCCTAAATTGGTTTTTCGGTATAATTAATAACTCTATATTATGATACCTTTCCGATAGCGGCAGTGGTGTTTCCAGCGGCATCAAGAGCATCGGTTCTTTCTCGGATACGGTGACTCATTCCAGCCATCTCAGCAATACCACCAGCATTGTCACTGATTGGACCATAAGCATCAATTGCTAAACCAGTTGCAATAGTACTGAGCATCCCTAGAGCAGCAACAGCTACACCGTACATCGCAGCAAAGCTGAAGCTAACAAATATACTAACAGCAATCGCAAAGATTGGAATTATAACGGATTTGTATCCAAGTGCAAGTCCAAAGATGACATTAGTGGCTGCTCCGGTTCTGCATGAATCCGCCACATCTTGCACAGGGCTAAAATGCACACACACAGACATAACTTGTCATTACTAGACAATGACAATGGTACGTAAAATGGAGTAAAAGTAGTTTCTTTACCTATACGCATTGCTCGTGTAGTATTCAGTAACAAACCCGATAATGAGTCCGGCCCAAAGACCAACAGCAACACAGAGAAATAGCTCCCTGCAATTCAAATATTAAAGTTCTTTTTTACTTCGAAAAGGTTCACACACACGTAAATGCAACGAATCAGGAGTCTATACCAGTTTTTAACAACTTTCTGTGTACCAAAGTTATATATTGTGAAGGAAGATGGTAACCCGGTCCACGACACTAAAGCGATTCCAACAGTCATGATAACCGTCGAAATAATAAGCTGGTTTTTCAACGTCGGTTCAATCTCCTTCACCGCTTTAATCTCAGAGATATCGGTAGCGAAGAGTGTAGTAATCAAACAAACCAAGATTCCCATTGAACTAATGAGCAATGGGAACAACATGGCAGTGAAATCATGGTTAATTCCAAAAGACGAAATCGAAGCAACAACAAGTGCAGCACAAGACGATTCAGCGTACGATCCAAAAAGATCAGATCCCATCCCAGCAATATCACCAACATTGTCACCAACATTATCAGCAATGACCTGAAAAACAAAACAACATAATGTAAGATCCTTTAACCGATATAAAAAGCGTATAACCGCAACACGCGATTCCCTTACAGCTGGATTTCTCGGATCATCTTCGGGAATATTCCTTTCGACTTTCCCGACAAGATCAGCACCAACATCAGCAGCTTTAGTATAGATACCACCACCAACTCTACCGAAAAGCGCCATCGAAGAACCACCAAGACCATAACCAGTAATAGACTCAAAAAGACCTTCCCAATCATCACCATAATAAATCTTGAAAAGATTGATAGTAACATAAAGCACCAAAAGACCGTTCGCAGCGA
Organism: Draba incana; assembly: GCA_963576765.1. Classification (NCBI taxonomy): domain Eukaryota; kingdom Viridiplantae; phylum Streptophyta; class Magnoliopsida; order Brassicales; family Brassicaceae; genus Draba; species Draba incana. Next base: position 529,210 of record OY755209.1, on the reverse strand, counting down.
GTAAAAAACCCATCACAGCGCCCGATCTAAACGCGACGATAAACGCTTTCCCAACTCCTCTTCTTGCTTCCAATGTAGTTCTTGCATTTGCATAAGTTGCAATCTTCATACCAAAAAAACCAGAGAGGACTGACGTCACTGCTCCAAGAACAAACGAGATTGTGCTGAATACAGCAGTTGCTAGAGCTGGCTTGCACGTTCTTGTCTTGTCGTAAGTACAAGGTTGGGACTTTGTACTGAATCCTTCCACAGATCCGAGGAAGAGAAAGATAATAACCGCAAAGAACACCATGAAGACACCAACATACTTGTACTCAGTGAATAGAAATGATGTTGCACCTGTGTACACACATACAAAGATCATAGATTCAGTGATTGAGAGATTCCAATCACGTGAGAGGCACGTGCACTACCAAATCAAGTAACTTTAACTTTCTCTCATGCAGATCCGAAACAGAGCAAATTAAAAATCCAAATTTTTCTGGTTTTACACAACGAAAGCTGAGAAATTTCGAAAAACCCAGAAACAGAGAAGATCTAAAAACACTAAGAACAGAACCAATAAGATCTAGACACGTGTTTTACCTTCGGATATAGCGGTCTGAATCTCTGCACATTTAGCGACGACGCTTTGATCATTAACACCTTCTTCTTCTTCGATCAAGTAATCTTCATGTCCATTTTTACCGTCTTCGAGAGAAGATGATGACGTGTCACGATCGGAAGTGAGTTTCACGCAAGAGACGATATACCACTGAAAAAGCGAGAATACGATTCCGGTCACTGCACATACCGGAATCAAAATCTCCGTCCAAAACTCCGGTAATATCGCCTTCGTCATTTATCTAACGCTTAATCGAAACAAGAATCGAGAAAAAAGTGAATTTCTGGAAGTGAAGCAATTCGGTGGTGTGAGAGGTGTCGTGTCGTTTTATTAAGGAAGAAGACGACTTATAAAAAAACTTGTTTTGATTCTCTACGGTTATGTGCACGTTTGTTATTATGCACCAAATTATATGAACCGTTGCGTTTTTTGTCTTTATTGATCTAACGGCTTGTAACGTGTTGGTATTGAAGAGTTTTAAGGATAGAGAACCACGTCACGTACACGTGGCTTAGACTCCACAAATGTTCGAACCGGGATTTCATAAATTCCGTTGATTTTGCATATCCCGGTAATTATACATTAAAGGAATTAAATATAGGTGGTAATGTGTGGATGCATTTCATTTTTTTCCGAAAACTGCATGAAAATGTAACAACGGTATAACTCTTTTTTAGATAACGAGCAATCATTATTTTCCTAGAAGTGTGAAATAAATAGATTACTTTAGATAGAGAAATGATAACCAGAAAAAAAAACAAATTTATTACCTTATAAGTAGTTTTGTACATTCGTCCCGTTTCATAAAAAAATGTCATTCTACACATTTTCAAAACATATTATAAAAATAAATAAAAGAAATTATTTTATCCTTATTAATACACTAAATATACATCCTTATTAATACACTAAATATACACTTGGTAATGTTGTAACCAAAGGCGGTTCAAAGTTTTTTTGGTATAAACTAGAGCGGTAAGCTGTTAGCATAGTATAAAAGTGTACAAATAAAATTGTAAGCTAAAACTGTACAATTGAATGTGAATATAACGCTTTTGTAAAGTTTTAGGTATAATGTAAAATGTTACAAATTATAAAATGACGGTATATTTATAAAGACAGATACTAATTACTTGATACTTCCTCCTTTCCGTTTTGTAAGATGTTTTGGCTAAATGTGTAATTAAAAAATATAAATTATGAACAAAAAAATATTTTAAAATAGGTTAAAAATGTAATGCAATCAATCATGTAAAATACTACATAATTTTAAAAATCTAAAGAATCAAATTAAATTAAATTTTGCTTATAAATTAATAAAAATAACTTCAATTAAATTAATAAAACAAAAAAAAGTTTCTTAAACATTTAATATAATAGAACGAAAGGAGTACAACTTTTAACATTGCCATGTTTTTCTTTTTGATCTTAAGGAGAGCTACTGTTTCGTACGGTCTTCAAAAACGAACCACTTTTGGTGATTTCTCTTAATGGTTTATCGGTATATCTAACCGCGTTATAAACCCATGCACCAGAAACCGCACCAAGAATTGGAGAAACTATATAGATCCACAATCCTCTGTAGCAACTAAATACCATTGCGGGTCCTAAACTTCTTCCCGGATTCATCGATGCTCCCGATACCGGTCTAAACCAAAAAAGATAAAACACAATCATTTTCAAGTTTTATGTTGAATAAAAAAAAATGTAATACTAAATATAGACTTAATAAATTACCCAGCAATTATCACGTTAAGTAGCACCGTTGATCCTACTGCTAGTCCGGCAAGTTCTCCGATCTGTTTATTGTAACATTTGGTCTCAACGTTAAGTTTGTTATAAATTGGTAACACTAGTAAACACTGAAGTTTCAAAAAAAAAAAAAAAAAAACACTAGTAAACACAAACCTAGAAAAAGACTTTGGTCCTAACAAATAACAAAAGTTTTAATAAGAATATTTGTTTTCCGTTTGTAGTTCAAAACTAAAGTCAAAGAGGAACATATGCATGCAGTCCCTTTTTCACCCCCAAAAAAAAAAAAAAAATCAAACGTATAAAACTACATTATATCCGTGACTTAAGATTGTTCAAAACTAGAACTGTATCAAATGGGCAATACATATATAAACTAAAAATAGTAAAAATCCCCAACATGCAGCTATCAAATTTGACTTTATATTTAATTCATTAATATATAAGACGATTATGAAATACTAACCGCTCTATTATCAGTTGCAACGCCGGAGATGATGAACATTAAGTAGAAAGTGATGATAAACTCGATCACAAACGACTGTAAAACTGATCCGGACGGTAATGTTCCGACAAACACGTCATGTTTTCCGCTGCAAACGTCGTGATCGATTCCGAATAACAGCCGTAAAGTCACCGCCGCGAGTGTGGATCCGATCACTTGTGATACCACATAAATGGGCACCTTTTATATTTAGCCAAAATAGAATAATTAATTAAATCGTGATATCACGTTTTATAGGTGAAGATTTTGACGTTTGAATAACAAATTTGGATTGACTAAAATGATTGAGTTTAGTTCGTGTGGATATATCAATTACATATAAATTATTGACAAACTTAACACTTTTAAACTTGTAAAGTATTATAAAATACTTGCACTCATCTATACTAATAGAGTAGAACCTCTATAAATTAATACCTTGCTAAATTAATAAAATTTGTGAATCCCAAATTAAGATTTCGACCCAATTAATCTCTAGATAAATTAATAATTCGCTAAATTAATAAAATATTGAGGTCCTAACATTATTAATTTATAGAGGTTTTACTGTATACGTATACTACTCCTAACTTGCAATCATCTCACCAATGAAAATGTACAAGAATATAAAGATTAATAATTAGTTCATGCAAAATAAACATAACTTTGAGAAATGTTATTGGTGTAAAATCGTTTAGAAAAATACTACTCCTTACAGTAGAAAACAAAATACCTGTTTGATCGGAAATCGGCCGCAAGAGGCAAAGGCGATTGTAACGGCCGGATTAAAATGTGCACCCGAGATGTGACCAAGAGAGTAAACAAGAACCATAACGGTGAGTCCCCACACGGCGGCGATACCAGGAAGAGTCACAACTTTTTCATGTTGGGTATTTACAGCCACCGCTGCACAACCGGCGAATATCAAAAAGTATGTTCCAAGAATCTCCGCCATTACCTGAATTAAAAAAGAGAAACGCAAAAACAGTCTTGTCAATTTTCTCTAAAGAATTTTGAGTAAAATAGTCAGATTTATGGTAAATAGTGATTAATCGGAGAAACTGAGATGTCACAAGTGAGAGTTATAAAGTGAGAACCTTTTGTAAGAAATGGACAGAGAAAGAGAAGAAAAAATCTTGGTTCTTGATGGGTTTAGGGTTTTGAATTGCTTCTATTTGTTGATGTTCGTCTTCTTCCTTGAGATTCACCACTACTGCTTCGCCATGGCCGTTTCCTGATATCTCTGCCATAACTTAAATCTTCTCTCTTTTCAGAAAAAAAAAAAGATCAAACTTTGAATGACTTGTGAACGAGTTTGGTGACGATTAATCCAACTTTATTGGCAAATCCAAAGATAGAGATATTGGACTTATTTGACGATTTTATAAATTTGACTATTCTTTTTTAATTTTAAAATGATTTTAGGAAAAAGTTCACATGATATATTTGACCATTATCTTTCGTTATGAATAACTTTACATATCTCTCTCTTTGTGTTCTTCGTTTCTGGCAACAAATAAAACAAAAAATATTTATCTGTTTATTTTAGGGTATATAATGTCTAAACATTTACTTATATTGTTGTCTATATATTTTCTTTGGATAAGCTAAAACTTTAGTAAAATGGATGAGTTCATGACTCTTATCTGTTAATTACGTGTCAGTAGTAATTGTGATAGATATACTTTTAAAACAAGGGATTGTAATTTTTGACTTTTAAGTAATTTTTTCCTTAATTTATTGATATTTATTGCTGATATTGTAATCTGGATATATATGACCTTATCCCTTAAATGTATATTTCCTTAAGTTGAAAAGGAGAAATCATTTAGTTTTATCACGTTATGCAGTTAATGTGATCGTCATATCACCAATGTGACACTTTTAGCCATCGACGATATAACGTATTCCCATTAAATCGAGATTCGAATTATTGGATATAAACTAGGTTTCCATAAATTACATATTGTTATCCACCAAAAAAAATATATATACATATTGTTTAGTCAATACTCAATACTTTTTTTCATCTGAAAATTCCTTTGTATTACTTCAAGAGTATCCAAGGATGGATTACACATATTGGACACAAGCTAATGGGTCTAGGGACGGGAGGACAAACCACCAAGACCACGCTCACAGAACAAAGAAGCTCGGGGGATATAAGCCACACATGGTTTATCAAAATATTGGTTAGGCATTTCAGCACAGAACCATTAAAAGAATGGACTAGACTCTAGACAACAATACTCAATACGCATAACCTTCTTTTTCTGAAAATTTCATTAATTGGCTAAACAGTCCGGTTCAACTCTACCATCAATGGCATTTTCTGTAATACACATGATTTCGAATCATTTTCTCAAATATACTTAGTAGTGTATAAAGATAGACTTGAACTAATGATTTTTAATCACAGTTTATATATTTTTACCTTCGGTAAGTTGTCCATTTTCCGCCTGTGATTGTAACCAAACCGGGACAATCCTCGATGATAACGTGGTCTCTAGAGATACTCTCTGTGCTTTTTGCCGTTGGATCCACGGCTAATGGACGAATACCACTCCAAGCCGAAAGAACATCACTTCGTCGAACCTAGGAAGATTTTCTCAACTAAGTCATTTTCATCTTAAAGAAAACTGAAGGTTAATAGTTAAACATACAGTGACAACTCTATAAAACTAATAATGTCGACCCAACGCTATTTTATTACTTTATAAATATATTAGTTATATCGAAAAAATCCAATTTAGCACTAGAAATATTGATTGCTTTATCGAGTTATCTTAATTGATCTAATATTCGAGTTTCTATTATATATATACCTTGATGTTAAGATAGTCGGTGATAGCGTCGAGTATGAATTGAATCTCATCTTCATGAGGTTGTGGAAGGGAAGTGATTGAAGCGGTAGAGTCTGTAGTGCCTGCTACTGTTCTCCCTAACCAAGGTAACATAAACACAACGCGACCATCCTTAGTTTTAGGGACTATCAAACCCATCCCTTGAGGAGAATAGTAATCAGGCAGCACAATGTGTACCCCACTGCTTGGACATATCATTGGTTTCGTCTCTTCATCAGCCATCTTCCTAACCGAATCACAAAAGGGTCCAGCCGCATTGACAACCACTTTCGCGTAGCTGTCAAACTCTTGGCCTGATGATGATTATATGAAACAATGTATGGCATGATCAAATATATATCTAAGTATCATTGATGGCCTAAATTCAACAATTTGTGTATATATATATATATACCTGAGAGATTGTTTCGAATCCGTGCATCGATTACTCTCTGAGTAACATCATCCCTAATAAGGGATACAACTTGAGCATGGTTGAGAACCGAAGCACCAGCTAACGCGGCAGTACATGCCAAACCAACATTAAGACGTGAATCATTCATTTGGCCATCGTAATACACAACAGTGCCTCTCAAATTACGCTGGTCTTTTCCTTTATGAGCGAGTGTTGGGAAGAGCTGAACGGACTCTTTCACGGAATAATATCTAGACAGATGTAACAATCTTGGTCCGGCCACCAAGTCATACAGTTTCAGCCCCATCCAGAAGTAGGCAACTTCGAACCAGCTAAAGCAAGGTGTCATGCATGGTAGTGTGTGACAGAGATGCGGCGCATTCTCTATCAGTTTCTTACGCTCCTCAAGTGCGTGAAATACAAGCCGAAGCTGTCCATAATCAAGATTGAAAACAGCTTTTTCCAAGTAACGAACCCCTGATCATATAGACCAATGTAAATCAAAAACATTATTCCAATAATAAAAGCTGATTGCGAATTTGAGACTAGCTCCTCTACCGCTATTTGCAATCTTCCAGCCAATAACTTAGAAATGATCTTGTAAACCACATTCGTCAAAGAGATTGGGCGGTAATCCGAAATAACTTCTCCATTTACCTTCTTTGGGATAAGGCAAATAACCGTAGTATTCCACTGTCTCAACATTCTCCCATTTAAGAGAAACTCCTTGACAGCGTTAACTAAATCATACCCTATAATGTCCCAACAGCTCTGAAAAAATTCAGCAGTGAATCCATCGGGTCCAGAGGTCTTGTTCTTAGGTAAACTAAATACCGCTTCTTTAATGTCCTCTGCAGTAAAAGAATGCTTTCCGGATTAAGAATGAACAAGGAGAAGACTTCGTTGTTTACAGCGGGTGTTTCAGTTAATTCATTCTCCCGGTTTGGTCTTCATATCAGAACACTTCCAGTTCGGTATTTGGGTGTTCCTTTGCTATCGAGGAAACTGAGAAAGAGAGATTATAGGCTTTTGCTAGACAAGGTGGCCAGGAGGTTTAATGGATGGGCTGAGAAGCTATTATCTTTTGCAGGGAGGTTGCAATTAATATCTTCAGTTATCTACAACACTGTTAATTATTGGATGAGTGCTTTTGTTCTTCCAAAGTCATGTCTCCGAGAAATTGAGAAGATGTGTAATAGATTTCTGTGGACAGGGACCATCTATAAAAAGGGAGGGGTCAAAGTTGCTTGGAGTAAAGTATGTCTCCCCAAGAAAGAAGGTGGATTAGGATTAAGAGAAATGAGAACTTGGAACAAGGTGTTAGTTCTCAAATTGATATGGTTATTGTTCTCTTCCTCTGGCTCATTGTGGGTTGCTTGGTCTAAGGCTCACTATCTTCATAGATCAAGTTTATGGGATGTTGATGCTCCAGAGTCGAGTTCCTGGATCTAGAAGCAGATTCATGCACTGAAACATCTGGCACGAAACTTTTTATGTGCTGAACTGGGGAATGGAAGAGGTATTCATTTCTGGTTTGATAAGTGGTGTAGCATGGGACCATTAATTAGGGTGTTGGGTGAGGATGGCCCCAGAAGGTTAGGTGTACCAAGGGATGCTAAAGTTGCTGATGTTTCGAAGGACGGTGGATGGGATTTACGAGCTGCGAGATCAGATGATGCGTTGAGATTACTGGTGGAGTTAACAAATATAAGGCCTCCTCGTCAAGCTGATCCACCTGATAAGTTCTTTTGGATGGTTGCTCAGAAGAAATTGAATAAGTTCTCAGCTTCTAAGACTTGGGAGGAACTTCGTCACGTGGAGCCAGTTAAACGGTGGTATAAAGCTGTATGGTTTAAAGGGCATATGCCTAAACATGCCTTTACTTTTTGGGTGGCGAACTTGAATCGCCTTCCTCTTCGGGATAGAATGCATAGATGGAACTCGAGATCTCCTTTGGTATGTGTTTTATGTGGCAAAGATGATGAAGAGAGGAATCATCTTTTTCTCCATTGCTCTTATTCTATGGAGATTTGGCGTGAAGTTCAAATGAGATTGAATTGGCCTCCTATCCCATTTATGGATTGGGGCTCATTGATTACGTGGTTATTGACAGACTCTCAGGGTGTCTCTACTCTGTTGAAGAGGCTAGCGGTGCAAGGTGTTGTGTATTCGGTTTGGTTTGAGCGTAACAAGCGGGTGCATAAGGGAGAAGGTTTATTACCATCGGCGGTTTTCAGGTTGCTTGATCGGCATTTGCGGGATAAATTTCTGGCCAATAGGGACATGAAGAAATTCCAAAACCTTTACATGGTTTGGATTCAGAATATTGCGTAACTTATTCTAATGTCTTTTTTTTTTTTTTTTGGGACATTAGAATCGTGTATATAACCTTTCCCAGAGGGTAATATATTCACATTCATATCAAAAAAAAAAAAAAACATTATTCCAATATAGTACGAGACTGTTTAGAAAAAAACGCGGAGTTTAAGTAATGCATAAATTCCACCATCCAAATTATCACAAACATAAAAATAAAAGTCAAACTAAATCAAATCAGTTTTTTCGTGCATGCATGATTTACGTACGTACCACCATGAATTAGTTTTGTTGATCGGGAAGAGGTCCCCGATGAGAAGTCCTCTCTCTCGACGAGGCCAACACGGAGACCGCGTGTAGCCGCGTCCAGAGCAACTCCAGAACCAGTGGCTCCACCAACGAGGACATCGAGCGGATTAGATAAACTGGCTCCAATCAGAGCGGATTCTTGAACGGATCGAGACGGTACGGAAGCGGTTGGGTCAGCAATGATACATCTCAATGACTCCACGACCGGACTGTTTCTCTCGTTGGAGGCAAGCGACGGCGTCAGGAAGACAACGCCGCCGGATGAAGCGGCAATGACGGCGGCGAGACGGCGAAAGGAAGCGGACGACATGGGGAAAGAGAAAAGTGAGGAGGTGATGATGGAATTGGGAAGGAGATCTGTGAATAATCAAAGAAAACCAAATTTGGAAATGTTTCATTAAATGACGATTCTGTAATTTTAGCTTACCATTTATAGACACTAAGGTCAAAGGAAGTTCCGAGGAAAGTTGGACTCTGTTATCAATTTCAATATTAACCAAGGTAAATTACCTCCCTTTTTTATCGATTGCATGCTTTAGTTTTAAAAAATCAGTTGTACTCCTAGGATAATTACATTATGCCAAATCCAAGATTCGGCTTTATAATTGTTTTGTATTGGACATGGTGGAGTTTTGAAGCTATATGCATAAATGCATGGGACATGGTCGTTTATGCATGTCTGATGTCTCAATCCTATGTGGATGACTATTTGTTTAGCTTTTGGATTTGGTTTCATGTAATCTTTTAGGGGATTATTGGTTGATGGATTCTTGAAGAGTTTTAGAATTTTACTATGTTAGATGTGCTTGACTCCGGAAATTGATGTTTTTCGTCGTGTTAGCTTATGTGGTTAGTGGTTATACAACCCGGTTATGTATTCGATCTTGTAATCGGTTTTATTTTATAAAATTTCCAAATGACAAAAAAAAAAATTTGTTTTGTATTGGAATACTAGAAAACTGCGTTATACGCGGGATAAAATGATTATCGAATAAAATCAATTGTTTTAGTTAACAAAAAAATTATGAAGAATAGTTATACATAATCTAACACCCAATTTTAATATTTGAATTTTGCGATTATTTTGCATACAAATGTGTTCCACCCGTGAAAAAATCAAACCAACTAATTTCATTAATAATTATTTTTTACTTGTAGAAATATGCATTTATGAAAAATTAAAAACATCTATTTGTCAAACAAAACAACACATGTAAAAATTTTACATGCTCATATATTTTCAAAAGATAATAAATAGTTTTATTTTATTTTAAATCAATTTTTTGGTATATATGTTAAATTTTTGTTCACATTTAATTATATAATTTAAATCTATAATTTCAAAATATTTTAATTTTGGCAAGTTTAGGAATTCAAATGTGTTTGGCAATTAGAGTTATAGTAATCAAAATAAGTATATTTAGATTTGAATGTGTTTGGTAATGAGTATAAGGGAATGAAATAAATAAATAAGAATAAAAAGGGAAAAAAATTGTGGTGATGACACCTAAGCAAAATGCTCTCAAAATGCTTTTCAAATAATATATAGGATTGTTTTAGTTAACAAAAAAATTATGAAGAATAGTTATACATAATCTAACACCCAATTTTAATATTTGAATTTTGCGATTATTTTGCGTACAAATGTGTTCCACCCGTGAAAAAATCAAACCAACTAATTTCATTAATAATTATTTTTTACTTGTAGAAATATGCATTTATGAAAAATTAAAAACATCTATTTGTCAAACAAAACAACACATGTAAAAATTTTACATGCTCGTATATTTTCAAAAGATAATAAATAGTTTTATTTTATTTTAAATCAATTTTTTGGTATATATGTTAAATTTTTGTTCACATTTAATTATATGATTTAAATCTATAATTTCAAAATATTTTAATTTTGGCAAGTTTAGGAATTCAAATGTGTTTGGCAATTAGAGTTATAGTAATCAAAATAAGTATATTTAGATTTGAATGTGTTTGGTAATGAGTATAAGAGAATGAAATAAATAAATAAGAATAAAAAGGGAAAAAAATTGTGGTGATGACACCTAAGCAAAATGCTCTCAAAATGCTTTTCAAATAATATATAGGATGTTTACTAGAGAAATGATTGAAAACAACGGATTTCTAGTTTCCTTATTCAATTAAAAAAAAAAAATCGTAAACATTATCAGACCAATCATGTGTGATACATTTACATTTTTGAAAACATATAATATCTTTATTGCTACTAATTTGTGTGAAATGTTCATGATATATAATTAACTATCATAATCTTCAACGATACGATTTATGACTCAAAGATACAAAATACATTGTGTATATCACCAAATATTATTTTAGTGTTTATTTTCAAAGTAGAGTTATATAGAGCACCTAAGAGCATGTGCAGCGGTGATATTTTGTTGGTATCATTAAATATAAAATTATTAAAATTTGAATAAAAAGAAGAAATAGAGTGTTTTTTGTTGAAATAGTGTGGTGTATTGAAATATAAAATTAATAAAATTTGAGTAAATAGAGGAGATATGAAGAAACTTTGGAGAGAGGGTATCAATAGGTGATACTTTTGATACTTTTGAAAAGGGTTTTTTGTGTGTTTAAATATAAAATTAATAAAAGTTGAATAAAAGGATGAAAGAGAATGTATAAAATTGAGTAAAAGTAAGAGAGAGTGTGTGTTTTAATAATTTTATATTTAATGATACCCACAAAATATTATTGGTGCTATGGTCTAAGTTTAGAATGAGTTTCAGAACTATTAAATAATAAGAAGTATTAGAAAAGTATGTGAGAGAAGGAAGAGAGTTTCAAGTTTGAGAATTTTTCTCCAGAGTTTTAGAGATCCATCTAACACATGGATATGTGTGATTGGTGCATATTTTTTTTTGCTACTCTAAAATTTAAATAAATAATTAAACTAAATTAAAATTCTTATAATAATATATATGAGAGATCCATTGAATCTCTAACCACTGGAGGTGCTCAACATAACTAAAAGTAACTATCGATGATAAATCATGACGTAAACTATACCACTTAACAAGTCAAATAAATTACAAAATATTATAGATTTGCTAAAAAAATGCTCAAACATTGCATATTTTACCGTCTAAATATGTATACCCTTTATCATGTTACGTGGAAAACAAGCATTCAACAGCGTTTAAAACATGAATAGTTAACATTATTTTGGTTTAGTAAATGATAAACATTTATGATCTTTTGAGACTCATATTGTCTTTGGCTCAAAATATATGATAATTCTCATCGTTTCCCAAACACACATTTCATATATTTGCATATTATCTCACATATCCAGAATTCTTCATTCCAATGTGTGATAATATTTTACTTTTAATCATATAACAATTATTGTTTTTCGATGATGTGGATTTTCAAGAGACTAGAGAGAGAATTATCAGGAGGAAGGTCTCATTTTGTGGAATCGTGTGGTTTACCGATAAGTACTTACTTCTCTACGATGAGGCTGCTTTGGTTGATGGAGAATGTGGAAGCGGTTAAAGATGGTATTAAGTCAGGAGATGCGATCTTTGGCATACATGGTTGATTTGGAACATGACTGGTGGTGTGAATTGCGGGTTACATGTCACTGATTGCACGAATGCTTCTCGGACAATGCTCATGAACCTCAAAACCTTGAATTGGGAGAGGAAACGTTGAAGACTCTTGGTATTCCAGTAGAGATCTTGCCTAAAACCATTAGCAACTCGGAAGTTATTGGAGAAATCTGCAAAGGGTGGCCTATTCTCGGGATCAAAATTGTTGGATGTTTTGGTGATCAACATGCTTCCAGTCGATGGTGGTGCAACTGTCAACAACCTTTTGATGTAAATTCAGGTTTGATTTCTCTTCTTCGCGTATGAATTTAGTTTTGTTTTGAACGTTATTAGTCTCTCAAAACATTGTAGGCTAATTTGATGGGAACTCCGGTGGTGAGGCCTTTAAATATAAAGACAACAACATTAGGAGCAACTTATGCAGCTGGCTTGGCAGTTGGATTCTGGAAGTAAGAAGACATATTCGAATCGAGAGAGAAGGCTGATTATCGATTCACAATAATTAATACTGACTATACCACTTAACAAGTCAGATAAATTACAAATATAATATAGATGTGCTTAAAAAATGCTCAAACATATGATATTCTCTTTGGTTCAAAATATATGATATTCTCATCATTTTCCCAAACACACATCTCATATATTTTTCATATTATCTCACATATCCACAATTCTTCATTTAAATGTTGAGGGTTGACCAAAAAAAAAAATGTTGAGGAAAAGAGGCACTATTATTATTATTATTATTATTATTATTATTATTATTATTATTATTATTATTATTATTTGGCATTAGAGACATTTTTGTTTATATCATAATATTTGTATATATCAGTTTTTATTGATTTTGCAATGTATTTTTTAAAAAAAATTAAATTCACTTTACTTGGTTTTCAAATATACGTTTTCAACTCTTTCTTCTTAAATCTATTTTACTTGACTCTTAAATTCAATTTACTGATTCTGAAATCATAATATTCAATTTAGATTTTAAAATTCTATTTATTAATCAGTTGAAATCCATGAACCTTTTTATTATATTTTTGTATTTTGCAGTCTTTTCACAGTATTTAAATTTAACCTAATCTCGTTGAATCACGATATTAAATTAGTTTCACTACAATCAGGATTCGATTAAATTTAAATACAGTCTTATCCAAGTAATTTACGTGCTTGCAACGTATATAATAACTTCTATTTTGTACATCATTCCTAGCGTTATATTTTTTTTTTCTTCTATTTTTGACTTTGAGTAAGTTTCCTAAGTTTGATATATTATTCAGTATTGTCATAAATGTGTGAACCAGTAAATATCTCGTAAATCTACGGACTTTTCGTAAATAAGGAAATTATCTCCTTACATAGTTTTTTAATTTTTTTGTTTATTATTTATATGTGACCACATGTAATTTAAGGAAACATTTGTTATGAACAATTTTTAGAGGAAATACACCCCAATACAATAATATACAGATGTTTATTCCTAATTTTATACAGTATTTCCCGATTAGTTTCAGTAATCAAATTTTAATTAAACGATTGATTGAGTTAAGAAATCATATGTAAATATATACTGCCTTTTGTGTTGTTGCATATTAGTAGCGATATAGAATTGATCATATATACTATGATCAATGTTACATAGAAAGTTTGTTGATTACATCATCATTTTTTTATATATGATTTGTTGGTGCTTAGTGCTTACTATATAATAATATTACAACGTATATCTCATTAATTTAAAACGTTTTTTAAAAAAAAACTGAAAACGGTTGTTGCGATATCAATTCGGAGAAACACACTGAAAAAAAGTCGAAGAAACAGTAATTGTTCTTGTTCTTACTCGGTAAAATATTCATACCGACCCGACCTACGAGATCTATCATCATTTACATAGATAGTAAAATATTATTGGTAAATCAGATCACCAAATTTTGTATATCAAAAAACATATCCGTTTTGATTAAGAAACAAAAGAATATATCCATATCGTTTTGTCTTTTACATTAAAACTTCATTTACTATTTTTTTAGACGAGAACATGTACAGAGCCGAATTATAATCCAGAGAAGAAGAAAAAATTGTGCGGATGTTATTTTTGTAAATTCTCCGTTTTCTAATTGTATAACCAGTAAAAATTATTGTTTTAAAATTAAACATGTGGTAATAACAATAATAGTTGATAAATCAAAAATAGTCTTTAACCCTTATTTAAAAAATATAAAAAAAAAGTCTTTAATTGGATAAGTTTTTTTGTCTGTTAGTTTGTCTGTTATTTCTGATTGTATAACCAGTAAAAAAAAACCCAAAATATTGGATTTCGATTTCTATATTTTAAGAAAAGGGATCAACTTTTACCAGATTTGTGAACAGACAGACATAATGAGCCTTACAAAGTCAACGATTGAGACAGTTACAAAATCTTCCACTGATGGAAACCCACGTGGCAGATGTAGCTGAATTTAAGTTAGGATGATTACATAACCTTTGACTATCCACCAATAGAAACCATAATTAATTACATCATCATCATCCTAATCCATTGGAATAAATGCAAAAATGGATAAAATAAATTAAAAACGGTGAAGTTTCCAAGAATAACTCTGACTCCGTGATCCACCTCTCTATATATTTCCCCATTCTCAATTATTTACTTCTATCATCCCTTCTTCTTCAATAATCATCTCCTTCTTCTTCGATAGAGAAAAACAAAACACACAAAAATGGCAGGAGAAAATGGTTTCATTGGATCAATCGATCAAGGAACCACAAGCACAAGATTCATCATTTACGATCGTGATGCTCGTGCCGTTGCTTCTCATCAAGTGGAGTTTACTCAGTTTTATCCCGAAGCTGGGTAAGATCTCTTGTTTGACTTTTGTAAATTTATCTTTCTTTTTTTTTATGTGAAGTTAGGAAACACTTTTGGTCGGATGATCCAGATCTTGTCTGAATTAAAATCATTGCGGACCAAAATTTTATGCTTTTATATAGAATCGATCTGACCAAAGTTTAGAGATTTCAAATTTTTTTACTTCGGCTTCATGGAATAAGCAAAATCGGTTTTCAAATCTTGTTCTCTTGTTTGGTGGATTTGATGTAACAATATATCAGGTCTCTTTTGATTTCTTTGTATTTTGACACTGATTTTTTTTTTTTTTTTGGTTGGGAATGGAGATGGGTGGAACACGATCCAATGGAGATAATTGAGAGTGTGAAAGTGTGCATTGCAAAGGCTTTAGACAAAGCCACTGCTGATGGACACAATGTTGATGGTGGCTTGAAAGCAATTGGTCTAACGGATCAGAGAGAGACCACTGTTGTCTGGAGCAAATCCACTGGTCTTCCTCTCCACAAAGCAATCGTCTGGATGGATGCTCGTACCAGCTCCATCTGCAGGTAACGTATTAAAATCCCATTTTAGATTCTTCTCTCTTTGTGTTCTTAAATGATTTTTGAATTGTTCTTGAATAGATTCTCAATCATCTTCATGGTTGATAAAACGTGTGTGTTATGTTTTGAGGGATGATGTGAATTTGTTTCTGATGGAAACTTGTTTTTGGGATGATGCTAATTCACAGGAGACTAGAGAAGGAATTATCAGGAGGAAGGTCTCATTTTGTTGAGTCTTGTGGCTTACCGATAAGTACTTACTTCTCTGCAATGAAGCTGCTTTGGTTGATGGAGAATGTGGATGCTGTTAAAGACGGTATTAAGTCAGGAGATGCCATCTTTGGCACGATCGATACATGGTTGATTTGGAACATGACTGGTGGTGTGAATGGCGGGTTACATGTCACTGATTGCACGAATGCTTCTCGGACAATGCTCATGAACCTCAAAACCTTGAACTGGGATGAGGAAACGTTGAAGACTCTTGGTATTCCAGCAGAGATCTTGCCTAAAATCGTAAGCAACTCTGAAGTCATCGGAGAAATCTGCAAAGGCTGGCCTATTCCTGGGATCAAGATTGCTGGATGTCTTGGTGATCAACACGCTGCGATGTTGGGACAAGCTTGCAAAAAGGGAGAGGCAAAGAGTACGTATGGAACCGGAGCGTTCATTCTTCTCAACACCGGGGAAGTTCCCATCAAATCGGGACACGGGCTTCTCACTACATTGTCTTACAAGCTCGGGCCTCAAGCTGTGACAAACTACGCGTTGGAGGGATCAATTGCGATAGCAGGAGCTGCGGTTCAATGGCTTAGGGACAGCCTTGGGATCATAAAGAGCGCTAGTGAGATTGAAGAATTGGCTGCTAAGGTTGATTCGACGGGAGGTGTTTACTTTGTGCCAGCGTTCAACGGTTTGTTTGCGCCTTGGTGGAGAGAAGACGCCCGTGGTGTATGCATTGGGATTACAAGGTTCACAAACAAGTCCCATATTGCAAGAGCTGTGTTAGAGAGCATGTGCTTCCAAGTGAAGGATGTTCTTGACTCGATGAACAAAGATGCGGGCGAAAAGGGTTCTCTTAGTAACGATAAAGGAGAGTTCTTGCTTCGAGTTGATGGT
Source organism: Draba incana (assembly GCA_963576765.1). Taxonomy (NCBI): domain Eukaryota; kingdom Viridiplantae; phylum Streptophyta; class Magnoliopsida; order Brassicales; family Brassicaceae; genus Draba; species Draba incana. Next base: position 512,382 of record OY755209.1, on the reverse strand, counting down.
GGTGCCACTGCCAACAACCTTCTGATGCAAATTCAGGTTTGATCTCTTCTCTTTACTTGAGTGAATTTGATGGTTTTAGTTTTGTTTCGGATACTAATCGCATTCTCCTTTGAAACATTGCAGGCTGATTTGATGGGAACTCCAGTGGTGAGGCCATTGGACATAGAGACAACGGCATTAGGAGCAGCCTATGCAGCTGGATTAGCGGTTGGATTCTGGAAGGAGGGAGACATTTTCGAGTCAGGGGAGAAGGCGAAGAACTCGAAAACTTTTAGACCAAACATGGATGAAGCAACAAGGAAAAAGAAAGTGGAGTCATGGTGCAAAGCCGTTGAAAGAACATTTGATCTTGCTGATCTCGCTATCTAAAACTTGCAACTATTATTATTATCCTTGAAAACCAACATGTCTTTCTCATAGCTTCCTTATTATTTAATTACCACTGTCTTTTAAATTCACATTATGTTTTAAAGTTTAATATATGTTGGTCAAATTGAATGATTGATAAATCAATTCTTTCAATCTGTTGTAAGCTCCGGTAAGATCCTCGATTTGCAAAATTTCTGCAATGATGTGACCATAAATATAGTTTCATTACAGGAACATATTGAATACTATTGTCACCCACTAGTATTGATTTTCCCATTTGAAAAAAACTTGTATGATGGTACATATACCTTGAAGAATATCAAACCAACCACCAAACAAGTTCCTGGATAAGTTAAGACTGCAATTCTTTAAACAAGGAAAGACTGAGGCGAGCGAATTTGGAGAACATTGAATCACCTAAGAATAGACCAAACAATTGATTCTTTGCCAATGAGAACAATTGCTCTTTCTATTATTAGTCCAAACAAGGTCTGCATCAGAGGATATATAGAGATTAAAAATGCTTTAAGCTCTAACAAACCCTTCCTTTCTTTCTCTATGCAACCCTATATCAATGCATCTGCTCAAGCACGATCATTATACACACTAAGGAGAAATATCGCCACATAGTGATTGACATTAGAACAAAAATGAAGTGTTGATATTCAACAACATTTGAAGAACAACATATAGAAAAGCATGGACCATATCATTTGATAAGCCCACTTGAGGAAACCGTGAGATCAGATTAGGAAATCTTCCTTAAATTTACAAATATTTTAGAATTGGAAGACTTTTTTTTTTTTTTGTGTGAATCACCGGGAGAAAGAGCTCCCAAAATTTATTAAAAAATCAACTCAGAGTTGAAAGACTTTGGCACCGTGATAAAAGAAGTTATGTATTTACTCAAGAAAATATAATTGACAAGGTTTCCAATGGAAACACAACAAAAAGTTCAAAGAGTCAAATGAAAGCAAGAAACAGAGAAAAACGTGAAGTGTGAAGAAAAACACTTTGCCTTTTGCCTATGTGGTTATTAGAGAGTATGATTTAATATTGGTTAAGGTTGAGGTTATGGTTTAGATTGGTTTACTTTCTGGTTTAGTATCATGTATATAAACAGTGGCGGAGGCAGCTTAGGTTTAGGGGGTCAATTGACCCATGTGAATTTTTGTAAAAAAATTTTTTACCTATATTTTAAATGAAAAATCTGATAAAATATTACAAAAATTAGCTTATTGACCCCTATAATATTTGGTTAATCTCAATTTGACCCCGGTATTTTCATTGGCTAGCTCCGCCACATATAAACATCACTATTACGCTTTATGCAATCTAAACTTGCAACTATTATTATCCTTGAGACCAACATTGTCTTTCTCGTAGATTCCTTATTATTTTTACCACAATTATGCTCTAACTTTTAAACTCACAATTATGTTTTAACGTCTAAGACCATCTCCAACCCATGACGTTATTTTTCATTATAAAACAAAGTAACTCTAGTTTAGAGTAGAGGTTTTCTCCAACCCAATACTCTATTTTTCACTGTAAAATAATATATTTAGTCTTTGACTTAAAATTATACAATTTACCCAATTATTTTATAATTAAAAATATTGTACTAAAATCACAATAATAATTTAATTGAAATTTTAATATAGAAATAAAATAACATTACACAATAGAAATTTTAATCAAAATTGAAATTTTTTGTTGTATTTTAATTGTGTTGGTTAAAGATTTCTTTTAGTAGAAATTTTAATTATTATTTTATAATTTTTTTAAAAGATCATTAATCATTTAATCAAAAATAAAGAATCAATAACAAAAAGATATTTTTAATAACATATTTTAGGTGTAAACATAGAATGAGCAGAAAGTTAAATGACATATTTATAAATAAAAAAGTTCAACTTTAAAATAGAGTGGAATTTGAGTTTACTCTAAATGTAGAATAAAAAAAAAGTGATTGCTCTAATTTGATGTAGGATTTAGAGTGAGATTGAAAAAGATTTTACTCTAAACTTGCTTTTAGAGTAAGGTTTAGAGTGAGTTAGAGATGCCCTAACATATGTTGGGTAACCGTCTTCGAATGATTGCTAATTCAATTATTTGTTGTTGGAAGTAAAATTGCATTTAAGTCATGAAAGAGGTTCAGTTTCTTGTTGTCGAATTCTCGTGACTACTTCAATAGTTTCAAAGGCCTTGCTTCTTTACGAAAAAATGGTATGTTAATGAGACTTGTCTCGACCATAAAATGGGCTCTACACGTTGTTGTTTTTCTTTTTCTTGGAGTCAACAAAATCAATCAACCTTGTTTTAATATTTTGGTCGACCACTTTAAGAAACATATATATTTATAGTTCGAGAGGATATTATATATGACCATTGTTAGGTAGATAGTCTTGTTTATCAAACGAATATTTCTTAATTATGCAACCATTTAAAAAAGTTAAATTAGAACTTGTTACAGGAATTTTGGTTTCAAAAACTTTAAACATTTTGGTTTGAAAATGTCAATATCTAATAATTCATTTGTTAGAGCTCTTGGTTTTTTTGTTAAGGAGAAATAAACTAACATACATATAAATTATTTCGTTGAAATGTTTTTAACTTTCCTCATAGGCTCATAGGCCATAACAGAGAACATTTTCTTAGATAAATGAAAATTTAAGAAAGAGTGTTGTGCTATGTGTGTTTAGTATTTACTCGAGAATAAATCACAGAGAAGGACTCAATGGAAACACAACAAAAAGTTCAAAGATTTTATCAAAAAAACAAAAACAAAAAGTTTAAAGAGTCAAATGAAAGCAAAGGGAAGGAACAAAAAAAAACGTGAAGTGTGAAGAAAAAACCTTCGCTTTTTTGCCTACTTTCTTCACGCAACCTAAAAGCCATTATTTTTTCTCTTTAAGAGCATCTCCACCGGTGAGATTTTATGGGGCTCATAAGATATTAAATTATTAAAATTTGAGGAATAGGAAGAAAGAGAGTGTGTTTGAGTAAAAAGATGAGGTGTTTTTAAATATAAAATTAATAAAAATTGAGTAAAAAAAGGAGATTGTGGTTATTATAGGAGAGAGGGTCTCAATGGAAAGAGACTTTTGGTGGGTATAAATAGGAGGAAGTGAGTGTTTTTAAATATAAAATTAATAAAAGTTGAGTAAAATGAAGAGAGAGTATTGAAGTTGAGTAAAGTTGAGTAAAAAAAGGAGATTTATTATTTTTTTATTTTGCGAAACTCTATAAAACTCACCGGTGGGGATGCTCTAATATTTCAAATCGTTTTCATAATTTGAACATTCCTATATTCTTTGTCCTCCATTAATTAACATGGTCCATCTCATATTATTTCAAGTCTTAATATATCAATATAAAAATGTAACAAAAGAAGAAGTAAACTTAATCACAATCTTTAACAACAACAACAAACTTTATTGCTTGTGTGTATCAGTATATCGTCTAAATTCATTTATTTTGTTTGCTTTTTCAAATTTTGAACCACCCATAAATTTTGTAAGGGGAAGTTCTGATGCATTTCTCGTCAATGCATTTATTTCTTTTCGTGAATTCAAAATTCGAAAACTATAAATTATGGGCGTAATTATTATACTTAGTACATATCAGTATCACGGTCTGAAAGATCTCGTTAGTAATTTATTACCATTTACCATTACGGGCTTACCTACAAGATTAGCACACGTCAATTCATCAACCATGTCTAAATTACAATTTGCAAACAAAAGTTATTAGTTAATTTTCTTGCCGAGTCGAACAAGAAACCGACTAATTAAAGTAATTATCACGTATTGATATATGATGTTTTCACTTCTCAGGTATTGAATTGGCAACAATTCTAATAATGTATGTTCATTAGGGCATTGACTTTGAAGTTTTCATCATCTAGAAAAAGTTTGAACCATAAATATTAGTAGTGAATTATTAGCAACCTAAAAAAAACATTTATTTTTAGTCAACTTATCAACTAAATATTTCTAGACGTGCAAAGTAAAACGTATTAGCAAACATTTAAAATTACTAAATTTAATTGTCCAAAACTATGTCCCAAAAAAATGTCCAATAAACCACAAGACCGTCTTCTTTAAATAATTGTGTAAGCAAAAGAATGTCTTCTAGACAAAAACAAAACATACTTCTCTTCTCTCTTCTCTTCTCTCTTCTAAAGGTTTCTCAATCATGAGCCACAGCCAAAACCACCACCACTCACCGAGTTATGCAACCGACCCAAACACAATGTTTGTTCAAGCAGATCCTTCAAATTTCCGCAACATCGTCCAAAAACTCACCGGAGCACCACCTGATCTCTCCTCTCCGCCCGCCGTCTCCGCCGCACAACAAAAGCTTCCTCTTACTCCAAAGAAACAACCCTTCAAGCTCCACGAACGTCGTCAAACTTCGAAAAAAATGGAGCTTAAGCTAAACAACATCACAAACCCTAATGAATCTTTAAACCATTTCCACCGAGGATTCCTAGTCTCACCGGTCTCTCATCTTGACCCATTTTGGACGCGCGTGAGTCCACATTCAGCGCGTGAGGATCACTACACGTCACCGGACAAGGAGGAGCAAAAGGCTATAGCTGAAAAAGGGTTTTATTTTCTTCCAAGTCCGAGAAGTAACGCCGAGCCAACACCGGAGCTTTTGCCTTTGTTTCCTCTTTGTTCTCCTAATGGCACTAATCTCCGAATTCAAGATGGTTATCGTGACTCCTAAATTAATTAGAGTTTTCCTCTTAATCATATCATTTTTAGGCTATATTAATCGTTTAGTTGGTGACACGTGATATTTTGATGATGTTGTTTTTTACTACTATTTTTGTTAGGGTTACTAATTAATATCCGTTTCTATTTAACCATGTTAGACTTTTTTGTTGTTTTTATTATCCTTCGTTAAACGTTTCGTGAAGAGTCAACTATTTCGGCGCGTGTGCTCCACTAATATAAGTAGTTTCATACGCGTCAATTACTTGCATTTTAGTCAAGGAAGAGACATCATTTCACGAATATCTTTTTTGATGCTTGTTCTAATTTGTTTATAAAAATCCCGAAAAAAGACATAACTATTTAATTACAAGGGTTCTCCATTTTTTCTACATAATTTGACGAGTGTACAACTATCCAAACGGATTTTGTTGTCTGTGTTGAAAACAGCTCAAGAAGTATCAAGTGAATGCAATAGATAGGGGTCACTGAGTTGAAAAAAAAGATAGGGGTCACTTTATAATGGAACCAAAAAAGTGTTGACTTTTTGGTTAAGGAAAGAAAGTAAAAATAAGCTAAATTCTATGAGGTGATAGGGTACTGTGTAACAGTGCTCTATACATTGAATTAAATTTACTTTTTCTTTGCTTTTGTATTGTGTGTGTATCAGTATGTGTCATAAAGCTGTAAGCCGTTGGATTTAATGACAAAGCTGTGACGCAGAATGAAGCGGTCTATTTCCTCTGCAGATCCTACGGCTATGATTCAATACTCTATTTTTGCTATAATAATAAAATTGAATTTTTGTATGAAATTATTAAATTAGATGTTACTTGTAACAGAGGGTGTCTCTGCATCTATCTTTAAAGTCAGTTGTCAGATTATCTTTCGAACTCTGCCCCTCAGGTGTAATCCAATTTTCAAACTCTCTGCACAAATCCTAGTCGTCCATTTGTCATACTAAAAATAGATAATCGAGTGCTCTTCGAAGCCCATTTATGTTCAAATAGCATCAATAAAAGTTTGTTTATTGGGCTACAGTCTATGAAACCAATTCAAGTTCGTTAAATACTACCACTAAGTACTAACTAAAGATCTTTTAAATTCATGAAAGTATTGTGTAGAAAAAATGACAAATGTTAGATGTTTTGTATCAAAGTAATTTCTTGATACATGGAAAACTTTGAACTGACATATAGACTAATCTCATAAATGTGTAGAAACTTTGTAAAAAATCGAATATTCACTCAAAATTTCACATTTCACAATAATTAACTAATGATTAAAATCGCAATAGTTACTGTTTTCTCTCAACTCTATCTTTTATCCATTTGAAATTTTGATTTTACTGTTTCATACAATGTTCTATTCAATATTATGTTTTATCCATTTTGATTTTACTTGCAAAAGCTTATAGTTTTTTTTATAACTCATTAGATATAGAGTTTTGGTTAGGTTTTTAGATGTAGTTTTGATAATAATTCAAAGAAGATAATCATCATCAAAACTTATAAATTCATATCTTCCTTACAAAAAAATTGTATAAAAACATAAATATTTCGTAAATGTCACATTATAGATGAGTAAATACCATATCATATAAAATTGATAGAATAAGCATTTACATTTACACAACTAAGTATCTTTTTTTTCATGAAAAGATGCATACATTAACACACAAGAAATTACTGATTTGGTTTGTTGGGATTTAGGTCCATACTCCAAAGATAGGAAGGTTTTTCATTAGACCTCTAAGAAGCAACCAGCTTGAACACGACCAACTTGTGTTTCCAATTTTGCCCAGCCCAAGCTACTTAAATCACATATGTACCCTACGGTGGCTTCACCGTAACCATCTGTAGCCTTGCCTTTGCCGATCACGATCAGCTTCCCAAGCCGCACCGCCACATAAGCCACATTGTACACATCAGCATGAATTTGGCACACCTTCTGCCACGTGTCATCTCTCATCACCATCACATCGCCACGCCAGCACGCGTACAAATCACCGTTTTCGCCCGCGGCGCAGATCGGAGAGCTAATGTTATCGCCGAAGTCTAGGAAATCCTCGGTCAGTGGACCCCACTGCCACGCAGAAACGTCAAACGACTCAGCGGTTTTACTAAACTGCCCTTGTTCCTCTGTGGCGTATCCACCGATGACGTGGAATTTGCCAGCATGGAATACCACTTTGCACTCATCTCGTTCCCGCGCCATATCAGGCAAAAACGTCCACTTGTCTGCCGCCACGTCATACACCATCGTTGACGTCAGCGCTTGCTTCTCATCGTCGTGTCCTCCCGCAACCAACACCGTCCGATCAGAATCAGAACCGCATCCGAAGAATGATCTTCGTACACCTGGCATGGTCGTCCCCACACGCCATGTGGATGTGAAGAAACTGAAGACAAAGACCGAATCAGAGGCTTGCCACGTAACCGGGTCAAGCCCACCCAACACAACAAGATCCGACCCGACAGAGACCAAATTACAAAACAGAGGCAATCCGTTTGATCGACCCGGAATCGGAGGCAGCTCCGTCCAAAGACCCGACCCGGATTCGAGAACAACGACTCTGTATTCCGGAGTTGAGGAATTCTTTCTGGATTCTTTGACCGGGTCGACCCGAGCTTGTGACAGGACAAGAAGCTCTTGGCTATGTCCTGAAGCTTTTCTTTGTTGGAAAAAGTCAGAAAGAGAGACTTCAAGGTTCCAGCTTTTGCAAACGGAGGAGATGATTGGGAGTTGTTTGTATGAAGCTCGTAATAGACACTCACGAGCAACGTCGTTTGGAAGATTTGGGATAAGTTCCATTAGAGCTTAAGTATTCAAAGGTTTTTTTTTTTATGTTTTGGTCGGGAAAAAAAAGCTTTAGAAGAGTGAGAGAGATGTAACAGTTTTAGTCGAAAGAAGGAAGTGGATTGAGAGAGAAAGTTGAAGATGATATGAATGATAAAGAGGAGTGTGTGCCATTTTATAGATATATGAAGATAAGTGTTTCTAGAAACTCGTCCCCTCGAGGAATTATAAAGTTAATCTGATTTTTTTCTTTTTTTTTGTAAAAAGCTTGTTTTGTAATTTTAAATTTAAATGAAAATGAAGCTAACGGCATTCGAGTGAGTATTAGCTTACGGTTAATGGTTGTGACTTGTGAGCGTACATATGGAGGAGACTTTGAATCAATTGGGACAAGTTGTAGGAAATTGGGATATTTTAAACAAACAATTTTTTTTTGGGTGATATTCATATTTGTCAAATTTAATTGTCGATCCAACGTTCATTCTTTTGTGAATGGTAAAAAAAAACTGTATAATTATACACTTATTGGAACGAACAAAAATCTTAACACTTTCACATTAAAGAATGCACTTTCGGAATCTAGATTTTAGATCACACCCTTTTCTCTCAGATTATAATATTAATCGGATCACACCCTTTTGCTTATTGTTAAATAACGATTTCTTAATTGCCAACAACAAAACTTGTACGTTAACAAACAGATAACTCGTACACAAAAATCTACACACCGAAATGATTCATTGGAACATATTCCAAGCCAGTATGATATCTGTTAGTTGTAAAAAATGAAACGAGAGAAATGAACATTTATACAAATCCAGCTAAAAAAATAATATTTTGGAGTCTTTAGGCATGAGATTTCGGATAACCATTCGGTTATTGATTCAGTTATTTCGGTTATCGGTTTTTTGGTTATGTAAATAAAATATCTATTGGGTTATTTTAATATTTCGGTTCGGTTCGGTTTTGGATCGGTTAAATTCGGTTTCGGATCAGTTTCAGTTATAAGAGTGATAACCAAAAATAACCAAATTTTGTTCAGTTATAGATTTAGGGCTTTTAAATTTATGAATTAAAGATTTTAAAGGTTAAATTTAGCAACAAAAAAATATGAAGAATCAAAAAATAAGAAAAAATATGAGAAATTAGATTTAAGAATGAGAAATTTACATATATTTATAGAGATTCAAAATTATTTTAGTATATATATGTGTGTAAATGTATATATGGTCGGATATTCGGTTTCACTATTCAGTTTTTGGATATAACCGTAACCGAACCGAAATCTATGGACTCTCAATATATTATCCATCGGATATTTTAGAAGGAACCAAAACCCAACCAAACCAATATTTCGGTTCGGTCTCGGTTCGGTTATTCCGTTACAGTTTCCCAGACCTACTTTTAATTTCCCTCCTAGATTATTTTTTTCTCTAACCCTTCTAGATCTTTTTCTTTCTTTTATATATAGATCAGCCGGTCATTTTGTTTTTGTTTTTCTTGGCATGTTGTCCGTACGTGTTTGTGTCTATCTTCGGTCGGCCATATAATACTCGACATCTTTAAGCTATTATTTACACCGATGAACAATGTTTTTAAAAATTTAGTTACATTATATAACATGGAAAAGTATATTTTTAGTAAAAAATAAAGCAAATAGATTATCATCGTGTGCTTTTCATTTTTAGAGGATCTTTTACCAAGCTGATTAACGCGTGTGACATAATTCACATAAACGAATCGAGTAAGCGTTCGATAAGACTGAATATATACTAGTATAATTTTTTTCTTTTGAATCAACCAAATCGTTAATACTTAGTAATCTAATCTTGTGACGTATAGACATTTGTATATACACTATTACTTCAGCTGTACAAATTATAATAGTACATTATTTAGGGAAGCTGCATGTACACATTATTTAGGGAAGCTGCATGGTACATGCAGCTTGGACTCGTTCTAGTGTCTACCACATGTATAAAGCGGTAAACAATATTTAACGCATAGATTTGACTTTTTAAAATATAAATGACTATGCACTCATTTATGCATTTGCGTATTTAACTTGGAGTTTGTGGGTTTACGGAACAAAATACATAGTATATCATAAAGTTTTAACTAGAGAAAGTAGCAATAATAAAAAATAAAAATAAAAAGTAACAATAGTATTTTCTGTTCTATATTTCACATAATTTTATCTTTCAAATAAATTTTTTTTTATGTAGGGTAAGGTATTAAAATACGTTGTCCTTGAGCTATATCTGTTTTTAGATAATGTATCCAACGGAATAATAACTGAGATCATTAATATTGAGAAAGAATGGAAGCTTCCTATCTATATTTAAAAAAAGAAAAAAACAGATCTACTATCTAAATTCAACTCATCGTTGTCGCATATCAAATAAACAAAATTGGACTAAAAGAGAAGCAAAACGACAAGGCGTCCGACTGACAAAAGACTTGCAGAAAACAAGACGGCACGGCGTTCGAAAGACTTGAAAAGTTGACGACAACCAAACGACGGACACGATCAAACGTCGACATCCTTAAATAGAAGAATCGTGATTCGTCGGGTGGCTCTTTGATAAATCAAAACATTAAAACGACGGACACGATCAAACTGTTAGGAATAGACTTGTACAACTGCAAGCTTGTAGTCCTGGGACCCATATAATCAATGTTCATGTTGAAATATCAATTACTTATACTTTGGTCGTATTCAATAATTCATATTTTTCTTTCAATAAAGGTATTAGTCGCAAGAAAATTTGCCAAGTCGTTGATTAGAAGAACAAATAATAACATGAAGAGCTAGATCGTTTAGCTTATTTTAAAGTTGAATCATGAATGAGAACGATATAAGATGGATTAATTTGACTCGTTATCATTATCAATTGAGATTATAGAATAGTATACAAATTGTTACGTATCAGATATTCAGAGATTCAAACTGTTACGAAGACATGATTTTGCGTAAATTAATAATACGAGAAATGAAAATAGAACTGGATATTTATGGGGTCGACATCAAAATAAGAAAAAGCAGGTAGAGGATAAGATCATTAATTTCCTTAGGTATTATTCACGCCCTTTTTATCCATTACAATGGTTATCCAATAGTCCCTGACGTGGATTTAATATCTTCTACAGCGAGTAATAAAGTTGATAAAGTTCATTTCAATTCCTTTGTAAATGCTTGAAAACAATTATTTTCGTACATCATCATACTCGGGTGGGCAAAAAATTCCGAAAACGAAAATCAAACCGAATCCTACGCGGAATTATCCGATCCGAACCGAATCCAATTTTTAAAAATAACCAAATGGATTCTAAATATCTAAAATCGAAAACCGAAACCGAATCCGAACCGAACCAAAAATCAAATGGGTATCCAAAATATCTGAAACATAAAATTAATCTATATATATTTAGATAGAAGATAGGATATGTTCATATATTTTAGATATATTTTATAGTTTTTATAGTTATTTTTGGTTAACTCGGAAATTATAGATATATTTGGTTAAATATAATCAATTTATTTAGGTATATATTATTTGTAATTTTCAATTTTCATTTTTTTTTTGTTATTTTCGGATAATTCGAATTAAAAATAATTAAATCTAACTAAATTCGGGAAAAATTACGTAATTATGAGTATTTCAAATAACCGAACCGAAAATTTAAAATATCCAAATAATTATTATATTCTTAAAACTAAAAATTCGATAACTGAATTAACCGAACCGAAATCCGAAAGGTTAAAATACCGCCATGTCTAATCATACATAACACAGCAACCTATATCAACTTTATTATATAAAAAAAAACAGCTTCTCTCTAGGGTGAAAAAGCAGGCCAAGTTGTAGAATTTGGCAATACCGATTTATTTTAATTGGTTACAAAAAGAAAAAGAAAAGTAGGGTGATTAAATATTCCAATATAGTACTTCGTTTCCACCTACAATAAAGTGACTCGTGGCAAAAATTAAGGTAAATTTAATCAACAGATTAAGATGATAATACACATATCTTATACTATTTTAGCTTCGAGCAAACGAACGACAACACGACGACGGTCAAAAGAAGATGGGAAAAGTCGAGCAAGAAAAGCATTATATGTATTCTACTACTTATCACTGACCACGTGAGTCGTGACGATGCTTACTACTAGTCTATTAGTAGTACGTAACTTTTAAGAAAAAAGAAGCCGAGATGACAAAAAAAGCCCTGAAAGTCTAAAACAACATGCGGTTAAATAAGGAAACATTTTTTTTTTTTCCGTCTAAAGATTTTATTTATTCAACAACCATTACATGTTTATGATACAAATCCTCAAAAGAGGGGATCGAAACAGAGCCGGGCGAGCAGATGAGAATTGACCCCGGGAGAGAGCTGGGCAAGCAGATGATAATTGTCCCCAGGAGAGAGCCGGGCGGTCAGATGAGAATTGTCCCCGGGAGATGCAAACCAACACAAAAATAAAACCAAAAAACTAAAAACAAAGATCCACTATAAACTAAACCAACACCGAAGAACATCACACCAAGAAAGCAGCTTCTCAAGCCTCATGGAGAACCTTTGAGGAAGACAACCAGATAACACACTGATAATCAGAGACCTCCTATAGCGAATAAAATATACCTCCCAAATAAGAGTTCCTAATCTTCAAAATCCGAAAAGAAAGTAACCAAACTTCTTCCCTAAAACGGCTAAATCTACAACGAGATTTTAAAAGCCGAGATAGAAGATTCAATGGAACGAGTAGATCACGATCGAATCTATAAAGTAGAGACAAGGAGCGACTACAACCCACTCTAGATAGCACCAACCTCAATCAAAACCAAGAAAGGAGCTAGATCGAACTAGAGAGGAAACAAAGATGCCATAAACGGAGAAACTTAAAACGCTACTTATTTTGCCATAAAACCTTCGATATTGAACAAACTACAAGCTGACCGAGACCCTAAAGGGCAGACCAAACCAATCTTATTACGAAAACTAAGCAACACAAAGAGAAACCGAAACTAAACAACACAGCCAAAAAACTAAATTAAGGCAGAAACAAAGACTAGCCTAACGGAAACCAGACCGGAACCACGACTCAAGTTCACCTAATCCCAAAACCACCACCGCACAAACCACAACCGCTTCACCGACTAACCACCAAACGAGTGGCTGGGAAAATCGAACCGATCAAATCAGAAGCCGGATAATTCCCAAGAGAGACTAAATCTTAAATCTCACAAACCTCAACTAGAACCAAAGAACAAAACTAACCACAACTTTGAACGAGACAAAAACATGAAAAAGGAGAAATAACCGATGAAGCACGACCGATAAGAATTGAAACACCATACAAACCGGTCACGATCGGAAGATCTAGAGCTGGATCTTCAAATACGAACCGGAGTAGATCAAAACTCACGAGCAAACCAAATCAATTTCTTCGATTCCAAGCTCGCCAAAAACACAGGGAAAGAAAAATCTACACCAAAAAGAAAGAGGGGACCGGCGATGGCACTAAAGAAGCTGCCCAACGCCGGTCAAAAGCGTGATAGAAGAGGCCGGCGGTGACTGTGTCGAAAGGGAGGGATGAGAGAGAAGAGAGATATTTTTCTGTCTCTCTGTTTTCGCGTGTAAATAAGGAAACATTAATGATAGACAATAGACATTTTCATGTTTTGAGTTGGTATATTATATACAAACATGGTCTTGGAATTGTGTTCTAGAATTTTGAGCTAAAACGGCACATGGTCAAGGTTTTTTTTTGCGGATGTATGAAAATGGGACATGACACAGAGAATTATGAACTTATGATATGGACAAGGCATAATATCTCATAGAAATGACTCAATGAGGATGTTCCCTTGCCTCGTTAGCTTATGCAATGTATAGCGCCTAATTCAACGAGCTTCTAATTGTAATATAACACAAATGATTAACCTTCAAGTTGCGTCATGCGTGGCTTTCTTTGATATGGTATTTGTCCTAGGCTAAACAAAGAGAAAGAGGTTTTGCACTTCTTTTATCTTTTTTTCTTTTAAACTATTTTGCACTTCTTTCTTGAAGTAAGAATGAAACGTTAACTGGTATTGGAACTAGACTTTAACTTAATTGAATCCCATGTATGATAAAGGGAAACCACATGAAAAAAAAAATCAAAAGCATCATTTTTATTTAGTGTACTATTTTACCATGAATTTTACTACAAACTCCTTTAGAGACCAATAATAGGCTAAGAGCAACAACAACAAAAGATGACTCGAACATCATTACATCATAGTGGAGATCGTGCTAACCTTAGCGTAGTCCATGAGCGATCTTCTTCCCAAGCTGTTCTTGAAGGATTTTTTTTTTTTTTTTTCTTAAAAGATCTTGATATATCGTGGTTTTTACCCATTTAAAACCACGATATAAGCCCGTGTTTTAGAGTCTTTTGGTGTTTTTGGTATTGTTTTAGAGTCTTTACAGGTATGAGGACGATTGGAGCTTAAAATATATTTACAGGAAGTTTTGGAGCATTTGCGAAATGAAGTGGCGAAATGCAAATTCGGAGTCACTGTTTGGAAGCTGTGTCGAGCGACGGGACTTAGTGTGTCGCTCGACACGAAGACTTCAGAAGCAAAGATTTACGATTTTAAGATTGGTGTCGATCGACACCATGTGTCGCTCGACACCCTGTTCGTCCAAGCCCATATTTTCATCAGAAAAGCCCGTTCGAAGCCCGGAAGTTCCAGATGTTTACTTTTAGGTTTCCAATCCGAATTGTACCTCTATAAATACGTTTTCTAAGTCATTGTTTAGACTTATGCTTTCTTTTATTGAATTACTTAGAAATTCTCTGATTAATAAAGATGTTTTCTTCTTTGATCATGTCTGAGTAGTTTCCCTATTAGGTTTAGGGTTATTCAAGGGTTGTTGATGATTTGCTAGATCTGATCTGAATTGCATAGGATTAATATCTTTAGAAAGTTCTTCATCTTGTCTTGTGATTAATGCTGATTTTAGATTCATGACCTGAAATCTGATCTTAGGATAATTAATAGAAACGACAGTTTGATTGATTACCTGATCAAGACTTTGATGAACAAAATTCCTATTCGCAAAGGGATTTGGTTTAGGGTTTTGTGAACAATTGAACCTGAATTTATTGCTTGTTTAAATTAATCTGAATTCGCAGCGACAATTGGTTTTCTAGGATTTAGACATAGATAATCTTTGCAGCCACAACTGATTGATTTTACATTCGTGTTCATGTTTAGGAAATCTGAGCTTCATAATCCTATCTTTTATTTATCATCTGCATATCTGATTCACCTGCGATTTCCCTGTGCCTAGCGTTTTTCTCTATTGAATTTACAACCGATTTAATTGCTTTGCTTGATTACTGCTTTAATATTATTCACCTAGCATAATTTGAATTTAATTAATCTATTGTGTTTATCTTGACTCCCTGTGGATTCGATCCTTAAATATTACATTGATCTCTTAATTTGAGAGAGTAGCTCTTAGGGTAAATTTGAGCATATCAAATATTTCTAGTGTATTGTATTGTTCTTGAGCTCCATTTTAGAGACTTCATAAATGAAAACCTATACTTAATTATTTGGATCATGTACCCTTGATATTGGGGTCTTTCGATTTGATGGTATGACTTCTCCCTTTGTTGTTAGAGCTTTTTTGTTTAGCTATCTCTTGGAGTACCCTTTTTTAGTTAAACTCTTCTTTATGGTGTTTTTTACTTTCCTCAGGACAGTTTTTTGTCTTCTTCAAGCTCAATTGGTCACTCGACCTCTGCAACTATCATCATACTACAATTTATCGCAGTTAAAACCATAGATGATAGATCCAATCTTTTTGAAGATGAATTACTATCCCAATAAAATATTTATTGATGTAACCCATTAGTTTGTTAGAGAAAGCCCAATTGTTTATTTTTTGTATGACTTGTCAAATCAACAACAGTAATACAACGGTAAGAAAATTAGTCTCAGTAACAATGATTAGACAGGAAACGGATACAACAACACTCACCGTTCAAATTCTACTCCTATATATAAAAGCATAAAACCAAACTGGTTCACTTTCTTTTTCACAGCAGGAAATAACACTCAGAATTTTCAATATTCAGTAAACTTTATTCTAATTTTTGTAAAATCTCTCTAATTCATCATTCTCCAAATTAGAATGTTAGTAAGAGTACCATTTCAAGGTTTGCTCTATCTCCTCTCTTTCTCTCGAATTCTTAATTGTTTTACAAAAATCTTGCAACTAAAGTGTTTGATGAAAGATAATATGGATTTTGTGGTTGCCTTTGTTGGTTTGTTTCAGAATTTGTGCTATTTTATGCTCCGTTTTATTATAATTTTTTGTTCAAGAAGATACAAACACTTCTCTCAAAGAGAACAAAAGCCTTGAGGTTCTTCTATTACTTTTATTAGATTATTAAGCTCTTTGCCCTTAACTTTTGTTTCATATTTTTCTCTTTATATCTATAAGATTTCAATACAACAACACTAATGATTTTCTATTGTTTTCACCAGATTTATTATCCCTTAAACTATCGTATTGACCTTTTATTTGCATAAATTTTCTTTTGTTATATAATTACATGTAGGAATTTATTAACAGTTCGTAGTCTTTGGTAACTAAAGAAATGTCCACACACTGTTTTTTTTTCAATCAAAACATTAGTGTTTCACTTTCTTTCAGTTTATTTCTAAATTTTATCCATTTATTCGGAAAGTGGATAACCACATTTCATTATTTTGACTAGGAGTTATTCAGTATCGACATCGTTGTTGACGGCTTCAAAAACCTGCCTCACCATTCGTTTCAAGGTTCGTGTTTATTTTCTTTTTGTGTTATAAAATGTGTATATATGTAGGTATGATCCAAATTTGTTAGGGAGAAGTTCTAAACTATCATATTGTTGATAGAAATGAAAATGGTATATTTGTGAATATCAACTAAGGTTTGGTGTCCTGTTAGAAATTTTTGATCGTTAGAGGTGGTAAATTCAGTTGGTGTTTAAGAGTATATCACTTGGTTTCTGATAATATGTTAGTAGGAAGTTTAAGTGGTGTAATCGAGTTTGGTATCCTGTCAAATATTTTGTTTGATGGTCAGAGGTGCTAAATTTTTTTTGTCTTTTCGGAGAATATCACTTGAGTTTCTAACTGATATGTTAGTCGAAATTTTGAGTGGTGTAGTAATCGAATACCAATTGGATTTGCTCTTCAGGTGATTTTTTTTCTCATCGTTAGAGATTGCTCAATTCGGTTTGTTTTGCACAATATGTATATCACTTAGTTTCTGATTAGTATGTAAGTAGAAAATTTCTCTTCTCACATTTTTGAGATCAATAGGTGAATTTAAACTGCTCATTTGTTTTTTAAGAAAAGAGATAGACTTACTAATTTGCCTACAATTTTCTTCTTTTAATTTCCGGTGACTTCGTTTATATCTCTCCGGCCGACGAGACAAGAATGCCGGTTAGTCAAACTTCAATGACAAGTTCGAGGAGTACAGGAAGAAATGGGGAGGTGGTATCATGGGATCCAAATCTCAGGCGAAGACAATAGCCAAGGAAAGAGTTCTTGCGAAAGAAGCTGCTCAGAGAATGAACTAAGAAAAGATCTTTTTTGTTTGTGTTTAATTAAAAGTAATATGTTCGGATTCGTAAAACTTTTAGAGCATTTTTGGTTTAGCTTTTTCTTCTGTTAAAGGAATCTGCTTTTGTGTGGAAAGTTATTGACTGCAATTCTGTTAAAGTAATAGCTAGAAATTACTCATTGTACGAAATTAATAGTTTATAGACAGATTGGTTGAGATTAAACCCGCATAATCTGGTTTGGACCGGTACAACATTGAGAGCCGATTAAACAAACTCAAAGGGATCGGTTTCAAAAGTCTAATACAACATGCGGTTAAATAAGGTAACGTTAATGATAGACAATAGGCATTTACATGTTTTGTGTTGGTATTATACACAAACATGGTCTTGGAATTGTGTTCTAGAATTTTGAACTAAAAACGGTATATGGTCAAGGGTTTTGCGGATGTATGAAAATGGGACATGACAAAGAATTATGAACTTATGATATGGACAAGCATGACATATCTCTTTTTTTTTTTTTTGCCTCGTAAGCTTATTCAATGTATACTCAACACAAATGATTCACCTTCAAGTTGTGTGGCTTTCTTTGATATGGTATTTGTCCTAGGCTATATAACGGAGAAAACAAAGAGAAAGAGGCTTTGCACTTGTCGTTCAAAAAAAAAAAAGAGGTTTTGCACTTGTTTCATGAACCTCCAGATGCAAAAGTAAAAATGAAACGTTAACTGGTATTGGAACTAGACTTAACTTAATAGAATCCCATGTATGATCATGATAACACTACTAAAAGGGTAACCGCATGAAAAAATAAAATCAAAAGCCATCATTATTATTTAGTGTACTATTTTACCATAAATTTTACTAGTAACTCCTTTAGAGACCAATAATAGGCTAAGAGCAACATAAAAAAAAGATGACTCGAACATCATTACATCATAGTGGAGATCGAGCTAACCTTAATTAGCGTGGTCCATGAGCGATCTTCTTCCCAAGCTGTTCTTGAAGGATCTTGCTAGTGTATTTTATTGTCCTTGAGCTCCATTTTAGAGACTTCATAAATGAAAACCTATACTTAATTATTTGGATCATGTACCCTTGATATCCGGGTCTTGACTTGGGTCATTTTTCAGTTGTATAAATACATTTGTCCTTTAATGTGGCTGATTCTTTACTTGTAAAAGCCATTTACATTCCCACATATCTGCTTTTATAGACAACTGTTCTCTCTTTTCTAATTCGAGGAGTAAATTTTCACAATAAAATTTGAGCAAGTTGTTCCGGTTAAGTGGATAGCCTTTTCTCCCTAATCAAAATTACACTTTACCAACAAAAAAAAAAAAAAACATCACAACCTAGTAGGGCAAATAGATATGCAGAGTCAAACAAACAAAAAATTGGATATAAAAAACGTGAACGGCAGGATTCGAACCTGCGCGGGCAAAGCCCACATGATTTCTAGTCATGCCCGATAACCACTCCGGCACGTCCACCTTTTGCTAAATGTTCCATTTCATAAATTACTATACTTAATTTCTCTGCTTTTGAGCTGGGAGGTTCCGGCTTCTGTATAACGTTGACACTAGTCTTGATGATCTCGATCAGGAAGAAGAAGAAGCACGGTTGCGTTAAGGTACATTGCTTTTCTGCTCAAGTTAATAATACTGTTTGTTCATGAACACTGGTAGATTTCTAAGCGTTTTGTACAATTTCAATGTAATTGGATCGGAACTCGAATTCTGATTGAGAAACTGTCGCTGAATCTGTGATTCTTCGCTTTTTGATCCTGTAAATGAAAAACCCTTGTCCAATTCAAACTGGGTTTATCCTCAAATTCTGGATTCTGACGAAAATTTTGAAGAAAGTACCTTCCTTTACTATCATCTCCTTGATTTTGTGATGAAATTGACAAATTTGTGTGATTCGTTTGTATTCAGATTGTTTTCCTTACCATTTTCACTCTTCTTTTACAGGTTTTGTACCGTTTTGTCTCGTAGACGCAATAGCAATATCTGCCTAAGGTTTCTAGTTAGTATCTCCTTGTATAGGAACATAGAGAAGAAGAAAGTTGTTCTCTTTGGCTAGTGTATTCTCTGTATTGTGGAAGGAAAAGATGTCACAGAAGCGTAATCTTCCTTCTTGGATGAGTTCAAGGGATCCTGAGACTAGTCCTAGTAGGTCTCATAGTAAGAAGCCAAAGGATGAAGATGAAGAGCAGAAGAATAGAAATGATGTACCTTCCAACAATTCGGAACACGGGAAAATGTTACCTGAGTCGAGTTCGAGTACCGCCGGATTTTCCAAACTTATGGTCTGTGTGTTTACATTGAGTTGAGATAATTTTGTCTTTTATGTTGGTTTTAAGGATTTGGAGATGAAATTGGTGCAGGAAGGAGTCGCTTTTGTGCTTTCGGGTTTTGTTAATCCTGAGAGAAGTACATTAAGGTCGCAGGCTTTGGCAATGGGAGCTAAATATCAACCTGATTGGAACTCTGACTCTACGTTGTTGATCTGTGCTTTCCCTAACACTCCAAAGTTTCGTCAAGTTGAAACGAACAATGGAACAATCGTCTCAAAGGTTTACCTCTTTTGACTTTCGTAAGCCATCCGATATGTAATCTGTACTTTCTGATGTTTTATGTGTATTTTTAACTGTCTTCAGGAATGGATAACCGAGTGTTATACGCAGAAGAAGTTGGTGGATATTGAGCAATACCTTATGCATGCTGGAAAACCATGGAGGAAACACAGTGTTCCGAAAGATACTACTAGTCGAGGTAAAAGAAACATATCGGAAAAAGCTTTAGATAGCAATCACTGCTTAGAACTATCTACTTGTCTCACTCTATTATCATTTGTTTGAAACTGAATTGATTGTGATACAGAAAAGAGAGAACACTTGTCTATAAAATCAGAGAAGCAAGTAGAGAAAAGACCAGAAACAAAGGAAACACCGTCTTCTTCATCCAAGGTCTGTCTAAATCTTCATCTATAACTGATGGATTTGTTCCAATCAATGGTTTTTGACTGTTTAATTCCGTATCTTCACAGAATAGATCAGCTTGCGATATTGTGAAAGATCCATTTTCTGTTAACGAGGTGAAGGAGTGGGCCAGGGATGATCTTACTCAAACCATCTCATGGCTAGAGAGTCAAGAAGAGAAAGTAAGAGGTTTATTTTTCAAAATGCTTGTTTTTATTTTCTTTTCGGTTCTGTTGTCTAACCATTGTAACAGCCAGAAGCAGGCGAGATCAAGCGAATAGCTGCAGAAGGAGTCTTAACCTGTTTACAAGACGCCATAGATTCTCTTGAGCAGAAGCAAG
The DNA here is from genome assembly GCA_963576765.1 of Draba incana. Classification (NCBI taxonomy): domain Eukaryota; kingdom Viridiplantae; phylum Streptophyta; class Magnoliopsida; order Brassicales; family Brassicaceae; genus Draba; species Draba incana. The sequence goes on along the minus strand of OY755209.1, from coordinate 491,548 downwards.
TTAGTCTCTTTGAACAATAATAGTTATAAAGTTCTTACTTACTCTTTGATCAGTTTCTTTGAGAATATTATTGGTTGAATTAAAGCGTCTAAGTTTATTCACTAGGATGTTCTCATTTGTAGGACATTGAATCAGTTACGGAGCTGTGGAGCTTTGTCCCTCGCGTAGTGAAGGAGCTTAGAAAGATCGAATCTTCTTCTGAAAAAGAAAACTCCACAACTTCAAAGAAAGAACTTTGCAAACAAGCCAAGTCGTGGAAAGAGATCTACGAGATTGAGCTAGCAAGACCGGATAAAGAAGACTCATCGGGGACAAAAGGTAAAGGGACTTCTAGGGTTGCTCCTGGCTACGAAAGTGATGAGACAGTTGAAATGACTGAAGAAGAGATCGAAGTTGCTCACAAGAACATTTGTTTTGAGGCTCTTTAGATCATTTTGCCTGCACATGACCGTTGCTTGTTTGGTTAGAGTAGAATGTTACTAGCAAAAACTGGAATTTACCTGAGTTGAAGAAGTTTTTTTTTGGTTTTTTACAGTTTGCATTGATTGCATTTAATCCGGCTTTTAGTGTCGATGATATATGGTGCTGTTCTCTGCTCCAATTGCAAAGGTTCTAAAATGGTTAAAGAAGCAAACAGTCGTAGAAAAGAGACTGTCAAGCCATGATACGACTCAGATTGATTGAGTTTGATAGATGGAAAGTTGATCAAGTCAAGCTTGATCATAATCACTCTTATTGATCTTCAAAGAGCTCAGAATTTTAAGTCTCATTATTTATCCATCTTTCAGTCAATCTCGGTAAAAGTGTCTTCTATTATTTGAAAAATCGTCTTCCTCGGAGCATCACAACTTTGGAGTGGGAGAACGGCTTCATCTCTGCCTATTGCAAGGATAATCCCAACCTCAGCATGTAAGTGTTTTATTCAAGTATTGTAAGTGCAGCTGCTCTTAGTGCTAGGCCTTCGTTTGACCATAATTTGGTAATGCTACTGACATCACTTACTCTTTCGCATTCTTGCCATGCAGGTGTAGATTTGAAGTCCGCATACTTTCAAAAATCAGGATGACCTAAGAAGCATTCAGCTACACAAGAGATGGTGTCTGGAATCTGCAAAATGAACAGACCAAGGAGAGGACTGCTATCGCTTTTCTGCGAGTTGATGATGAGCATATGAAGGTGTTTGAGAATCGTGCAAGGCAGATCCTTGTGTCGTCTGGATAACCACCTTTACCAAAATCGTCAACAAATGGAATACAACCTTAATTGGCATATCCTCATGACTTACTTCCGTGAAATCACTGTGCATACACATGAGCTCTTGGATCTACTGGTCAAGTGTGAGAATAAAACCAGAACAAGGATTAAGATTGGTTTGAACACAAAGATGCCTAGTAGGTGAGCAAAAGCTATCCTATTGAATTATGGCTGACATATCAGACCTATTTGTTTATGTTCCTATAACCAAACTGTTCTACTTTTCCTTGCAGATTTTCTCCTCACAGCGTGTGTGGGCAGAATATGCTTTTAAGAGACAAGAAGCACATGCTCAAAATAGGCGAATTACACTGGAAGATCTGGAAATAACAAAGGGAAACACCGTTGAGCACTAGAGTCCATTTGGAAAATGAAACAAAAAGTCTGTTGAAATAACTAAAAGTAATCTAGGAAACAAAAAGTCTGTCTCTAGATTTTTCATCCAATACTCAAAATCGAGCTAAATGTCCAATCAAGCGTGAAGCAACCAAAGCTAAAATGTCCAAGCAGAAGAAATATTCTCAAGGCAACTCATTAATTTTTTTTCATCTTGGGAGGGAAACTCTGCCTTTTCCCTTCGTATGTGGCATTAACGTCTCGCAGTTGGCGAATTTGCTCCTTCATGTCCTGCTCCGAAGAAGAAGAGCTAAAATACCTAAGACTCTCGAAAGAAGAAGAGCTAAAGTACCAAGGACCCTCGAAAGAAGAAGAGCTAAAATCATTGTCACTGTCAAAAACTTGTCCACCTTCACAAACGGTAAGGTTATGCTGATAGAGATTCAGATTCAGATTCACCTTGTGAATTGAAAGATTCAGATTTGAAAGAGGAATTCAATACAGTAATACAATAAGTACTTATAGTTGCTGATTTTATGGAGACAATTATATTATTGTCTAGACTAGATGTCAACCAAAGCCTAGCATCTCCAATGGAGGGTTGGAACAGACCGATCTACATGTATTTATATTTGAGAAAGTCTGTCACTAAAGTAGAAGAAATCACTGTGTATTTGTTGATCTTTGCCGGTGGTGCTTGCGGGTCTAAGTAGAGCAAATCGACAGAGAAAGTTTTCGCGCGATTAACCACCATTAGTCTGTCGACACAAGGAACACGATGTCCCTTGGGGAAAAGAACGGAGCTGTGCTGAATCCCACTATCTTCTGTCCATGACATCAAAATGGATGCTCAGTTGGTTCTTAGCAGGATTGAAGAAAGATTGTGGCGTGAAGGCTACACTAGACCTATTCAAACTTAGCTAGGACAAAACCCACCAAGTGTGAATGTTGTGATACTAACCGGAGACAACATTTTCTTTAAGATAATTGAAGCCTTGCAAGCCGCTTGTCACAAAACAATGCTTCCGTTTCATCCCAATAAACCCCATCATATGGTTTTGACTAGGATGCATGACGTTGTTAACTCGGCTTGGTATTGGAGGAGTTTTTTGGGGTTGGGACCGAAAAAGATCATGGTGTAATAGCAAAAATTGCTGCGGGGTAAAAGTCTTTATTGAGCATATCTTTTCATGTCATGTTATCCTTATTTCTTAGAGTTAAATAGTTAGTCTCTATTCAAAACTTAGTACAAAATTTGCCCCAAAATTTTTGATGAAGTTCTCGTTAATTTTTGTAGATTTGGCATTCAAGATCTACATAAATTATGATAGGATATTTCGTTAGTTGATTTAGTTATATGAGCCATTTAAATCTTTTGTTGTGATTACGCACTATAGCATTCAATCTCCTGAGTATCACGGTTTGGCACATTATAACCACTTTGCCTTGCAACAGCAACACAAGAGTTTTGGTTCCCCAAATCAAAACCAAGTACATTCATTTCCATGCTTTGTTTTCCCCAACACGTGATCTCGACGAGGATGCATGCAGTTGTTCACTCCGCGTGGTATTGGAGGTTCCTATTGGGCTTTTGGGTCCGGAACCAGTAACTGGGGAAGTAGCACGGATGAAGTTGCCAGCGGGACAAGCAGCACAGCAAGCTAAAAGGTTGAGAAAAGAGAGAGAGAGATTCAGAATAATAAGAAGAATATGCCCTCTAAGAGGCGTAGGAAGGCGTTAGAGGATGCTGCTGTCGTTGGAGAAGGAGAAGAAGATGTTGAGGAAGAAGAATGTGAGGGAGAAGAAGATGCTGAGGAAGAAGAAGTGATAGCTCAGGTTTTAACCCGAAATAAACACTGCAAGTGCACAGGCACGCAGTAGTAAATTAGGGGATCGAATCCACAGAGACCAATGACTTACTCAACGAAATATAGAAAATTGAATTAAGCTAAGCAGGAAATGATGGTTTTGAGTGATGTTATCAAAATTAAAGACAAGATTGCAAGTAAAAACGATTTAAATTCAGATAAATAAAAGCGCTAGGCATTAGGGAATTCTCAGGAAATCACAATCATAAACCAGACAACTATTCATATTCTAATATGCATGCATCTTAAACTCAAAACACTGATATAAATTGCTCCACTTTCGTGATAACAACTACTTTCCCTAGAGATCCGAGTGCCTAAACTTCCGTTTGGTCACGACTATCCTAGACAAGCATTAATGTTCAGGTTTGATCAGTTCATAATACTCTATAACTAAACTTCCGTTTGTTATAACGCATTACTCATCAACAGTAGTTCCAGAGATACACAAGCTTTCGGAATGTGTATCAACCTAAGATATAGAGATTAAATGACCAGTTCAATCCTAGCATTATGCCTAACAGTGATGAAGATGGTAATTGATAAGCAACCTATTTGTGTCTGATTTAATCTGTGAAATCCATTGAAAACCCTAAAACCTAACTAAAAAACTACTCAGACATGATTAACGAACAAGCAAAAACCATGATTGAAAAGAGCATAATCAATATAATAGAAATAAGAAAAGGTTTAGAAATCTTCTCCGAATGGTAGAGGAATTCTTCTCCTTGAATACAACTCTTAAAAACTAGGTCTAAGCTCTGAAAAAGTCTGAACAAAAGTAATAAAAAACATCCCTCCATCTCAAATAACAAAACCCTATGGGTATTTATAGGATAAAACAAAATCTGGAAAATTTCCTAAAAATCTGGGGACTGGACCGGTCGGTCCAGAAGTGGATTGGTCGGTCCAATTTCCAGAGAGCAAAGCTTCTTCACGTGATCAGTCTGGATTGGTCGGTCCACATCTGGATTGGTCGGTCCACATGGATTGGTCGGTCTGAAAGTGGATTGGTCGGTCCAGTTTCCAAAGGCCAAAAATCTGTAAATCTTCAAATAGGGACTGGTTTCCAGAAAACTCCAATTTTCGCTCAATTGCTCAAATCTCCTTCCCAAACGCGTGCGGTTCCAAATCTTCGAGTATAGATCTAAATATCAACTCAAAACAACTCAAAAGACTCTGAAAACTCATTAAGTTCATGGTTAGGAACGTCCAAATTCACGTTACATCAAGAAGTAGCTGAGGTAGAAGACGATGAAAACCTGAATGATGCTTATGGTTTTGAAACTTGATCTTGATCTTGACTGAGTTGAAAACTATATAAACTCAGTCATACTTAAGACAGTAAACTCTACAAGATAGTAGCTATGTTTGTTCTTCTTTTGCATCTATCATCTCTTGACAATTACAGGTCTTATTTTTGTTATTTGAGATCTGTTATGCTATGTGTTAAAGGCTTCTTCTGAATGGTTTTTCTTGACTGCATTATTTGTGATCCCTTTTACTTGTGCTTTTCCGTCTCTCTAGCACCTGCTGCTTGTATTCTCTGTTATTTCAGGGACTGACTCTCAACTGTATGGAGCGTAAAACCAAAGCATATGACCTTGTTCGGCTTGGATTAGAGTGAAGGTTTAGGTATGCTCTTCAATACTCATTAACTTATTCCTTCGTTTCCAGACATGGTATGATTTTGAAGTGTAACATAGGATTTATACTTGTTCTTGAATGCAGAATGACATTAAAAACCATGCTTGCTGGCATGTGCTTGGTCTTCTCTACCGGTCAGACAGAGATGTCGTCAATTGCTACCAAAATGCTCTCAGACCAGCAATCGGAGCTATCAGGTGAACTCTTTGTTGCATGAATGTTATTTAAGTGGATGCATGATAGATTCCATCAAAGTGTTGTCATATTTGCTTCTCAACTTGATGTTTAGGTGTTATCTGCTCCCAAGTCAACTTCTAAAGCAGAAAAAGGCAGAAGTCTGAGCTAAGAGAGTAGGTGCTTTCAGTGATTTGACGTGTGAAATGACGCTAAGGTAGCTTAATAATGTTCTTTTTCGTTTGAGGAATCTGAGATTAAGCGTGAAGAATCAACTGTCAGTGGTGCCTCTAAGCTTGGCAAACGAAATATGAAGTATGTAGATCCAGATCCTCATGGGCAAAAGTTAAATAATTCAGGTTGGTTGTTTGTTTCATTCATAAGATGTATTGCGGTCTTCACTAGAATACCGTATTATGAGCATTAACTCTTGAAGAAATAAGCCCGTACCAATGGCAGAGGCTTCAAAGTACTTGAGACTACTCCCTAAGCATTCACCTAATTCTCTGGAGACTTAATATGAGAAAACAAAAGTTTCTGCTCTGCATTCTAGCTGGTAACTGATTTCTTGTCTGGTGATCCTATCTATCATGTTTCTACAATATGCTTCGTTCAACTACTTAATGACTTTGTCTCCTCGTTTTTCATTCTTCAGGCTGTCAAGCAATTGCTTAAGTTGGACGCGGAGAACCTTGATTCACATTGTTCCTTGGTATGAAATCTATGCCACTTGCGATGTTTCTTAAGAGTTAATCATGTGCAGGAGAGAGGCGATAATAATGCTTTCCTTCAAGTGTTATGTGGCTAGACATGCTTTTGGATTTGGATGGAAGGTTAACTTCTTTCTCAAGACAGGCTTGACAAGTGCTCCAATGACTGAAGCTGAGAAACTGCGCTGGAATGTCCTAGAGGCTCAAGGACCAGCAAGAGAATGGAAACTCAAAGACTGTATAACAGTTCATAAGCTCCTAGACACAGTTCTCCTTGACTCAGAAGCTGCCTCGAGTAAGCATTACATATCTTCAACATGGTGTTTCCATTAAGTAGTAGCTCCTCGACATTTTCATGATAAGCCGCGTTTTGCGTATAATTGCAAGATGGAAAACACGCTATTTTCCCTGTTCGACTCACTTTGAAGGCAAACAAGCTATTTTCATGTTCCCTGTTCGACTCACTTTCTTATCAAAAATATGTGTGGAGTTTACAGACCTGGATCAAACCTGAGGTTTGGGATCAAAATATGTTAATGCCAAATGTGTATAATTGTTTTCTACATAAGGCCTGGGGTTTCATGTTTGATTCCACAGAGAAAGAACGCTTCTTTGTTCTTTTTTTCTCCACGCATTATTTATTTTCCCCATTACACTGTTTAAAAGCTTTTGATGAAAACATATCGGAAAAACTTTAGATGGAATCCCTGTTTAAACTATCTTCTCTTGCCTCCTGAGGTTCATTACTATCACCTGGTTACATAATGAACAAGCTCATTTAGCTTTTCTCACTGCTCTGGTTCATTATTATCACTTGGTTAGATAATGAACAAGATAATTGTGAAAACTTAACTGATTGTATTCTAGAAATTAAAGAGAGAAGAATTGTTTAATGAGATTAGAGAACCAAGTGGTGGAATAAAAGAAAAATCTTCCAAACAAATCTTGACCAAATGATATTAAGTCTGCAACACATAAAATAAATCTGCACCAAAAGATATTAAGTCTACAATACACAAAATAAATCTACTAAACAAAAATCTTTCAAACAAATCTGCACCAAATGATATTAAGTCTGCAACACATAAAATAAATCTGCACCAAATGATATTAAGTCTGCAACACACAAAATAAATCTAATAAGAAAAATCTTTCAAACAAATCTTCACCAAATGATATTAAGTCTGCAACACATAAAATAAAATTGCACCAAAAGATATTAAGTCTACAACACACAATATAAATCTACTAAACAAAAATCTTCCAAAGAAATCGGCACAAAAAGATATTAACTCAGTAACATGTAAAACAAATCTACACCAAATGATATTAAGTCTGCAACAAACAAAATAAATTTACTAAACAAAAATCTTCCAAACAAATCCGTACCAAAATAATATTAAGTCTGTAACACATTAAATATATATGCACCAAATGATATTAAGTCTCCAACATACAAAATAAACGTACTAAAGAGTAATCTTTCAAACAAATCTGCACCAAATGATATTAAGTCTGCAACATATAAAAAAATCTGCAACAAATGATTTTAAGTCTACAACACACAAAATAAATCTATTAAACAAAAATCTTCTAAATAAATCTGCACCAAAAGATATTAAATCTGCAATATTTAAAATAAATCTACACCAAATGGATCTCCAAACCCAAGTAAGATATTTTTTATACCCAACATATATACATACGAGCAATCCGGTTTGGTCATAGTTCACCTTCCGGCTTATAAAATACAAAAACTGAATAATATTGACTGCCATTCAGAACTAGTGTTTAACTCAAAGAAAAGAATATTCAAAGAAAAGTGATATTTTATTGGATTATTTTATTTGTTCACTGTTGTTTCCTGTTTGATACACATTCTCTATATATAAGAAAAATATTTCTAAATCATTTTAATTATATTTCCGTTAGAGTTTTTTACTAGTTTTTTTTTCCACACGAGTTTCGTTTAATTTGGATTGGCTCAATTAATTGGATATATGTTAGAATATTCACACTGAAGATGATCAAATATAAACACATTCACTTTTCGCCGATTGGTATTTAGTTGCAAGTCAATTACTTCAATGTAAATATACTAATTTAGTAAATATATTCAAAAATGATGAGGTAATTGTTGTTTTCCTTTTTTTTGGGAATGAAAGGAGAATGGGTTTGGGATCAAAAGGTTAGCAACGAGATCAAGATTGGACTAAAGGGAAGCTATTCACCTCACGGAGGAATGAATGCACGAAATTGTCCCCCTAAACACTAGTCCTAAACGATGTAATTTTACATTAATGTACAACTGTTAAAGTTGTAAAGATTAATAGAATATCAGATGTTTAAAAAAAACGATATAGTTTTACATGCACGAGAAGACAAAATTATAATCTTCTTTCCAATACATAAACCAGTATTCATTTACGTAAATTTAAAGAAGAAATCTATTCAAAAGTATGAAACAGAGTTACACATGAATTGATCATACATTTTTATATATAGTTATCGGAAAAAATGCCTCACTGATAACATCACATTCCCATTGAGTCGAATTAGAATCTTCAGAACAACTCCATTAAATTCCTCTTTGACCCGCACGCGGTGATTTGCTGGGATCTACTTTAGCCCTGTTCTTGATGAGGATTTTTTGTAAGTTATAAATTTTACATGAACCCTAAGATCTTTAAATATCTAGGTTAATCACATAATAGAATCTATGAGAAGAGATATCGGGTTACCTCTGTTCATTGTAGCGGACGATGAAATCTGAATGGTGTTCAGATGGAAACGGAAGCTTGATCTTAAGTTTAAGAGTTATGTTTCTCTCTCCTTGCCAATAAAGGTTTCTTTAGGTGTTGTGTATTAATATGCCTTTATGATGGTCTAAAGACATATATTTATAGGTCGGAGAGAGGACCTAATTCCTCTTTAGGGTTTCCTTAGAATTAATCTCAACCGTCCATCAAAGTAGAGATTTAGGAATTAACTCCATTATTTCCATTTAATTGGTTACCAAAAATATTATGGAATAACATTATTCCAATAGAAAACGGATTTCTATAAGACCACATAAAAGAAAAAAAGAAATATTATAATATATTTCTTACACTTTTGGTCCCTAACCCATCCTCCAAATTCTTTATCCAATAAAACAAATCGTAATTTAAATATAATTTCTAAGAGATCGGAAACTGAATCAAGAGAGAAGATAAGAAGTTTCTAATATCTAGAAACTTACTTGTATTGAGAGACTCGTAATCGTATACTGGTAATGGTAAGCCAGCGAAGACTGTTTTCGATGATGCAAAGAAGAAGAGAATAACCAAAATTATTAACAGAACCACATATTTTTTAAGGATTTTTTTTTCTTGGTCTATATTGCAATTTGTAGATTCATGTATTTATATGTCGAGAGCATGCACTAAGGTTAGGTGGGCTACGTCTTTAATTTGGACTTTAGACTAAGAAACATATTGATTTAGATCCATTAACACGTTAATTAGTAGATTTTAATACTTGTTAGTAGAAGATGATATTTTGACTCTTGTGTTTTCTTGTATGAATCTAAATTGGTCAAACTTCATTTTTCTCCTGTATAATTTATAATACATCTTGTTGAGAATAAGTTGAATTAAAAAAAGACCAAGACCAAGAAAACCATATAGTATGTTATAAAGAAAGAAAATATAAACAATTTATGTCATCTCTTCCTTATGAGTCTATGACGCCTTTGGGTTCTATTATATTTTAGTTCAATTTGCACTCAAATTTCAATTTTAGGTGAACTAATGAAATTCCTAAAAGTTACTTATTCTGATAATTGTTTTCAGATTAATTTAGCTAAAAGAAATAGTTAACTGATCTACTCGTCATTTCTCTAGCAAGTTTTATGTTTTTCGTATCTCTAAGAAAATAATTAGGTGATCTTCTGTCCTCTCGAGTTAAAGTCAACGGCCTCCTCACTATAGCCGTTGTCTTTGATTTGAGATACCATGAGACTTTCCACTATTTTTTTAATGTTGTTCTTAGTTCTGTAAATATTTTTCATCATCTTGTAAAGCTTTCATATGCAATTGTGTTGCAGACTTAATATCATTTAGTGCAGATTTATTTTATGTGCTGCAGACTTAATATCATTTGGTGCAGATTTATTTAGAAGATTTTTCTTTAGTTGATTTATTTTGTGTGTTGCAGACTTATAATCCTTTGGTGCAGATTTATTTTATGTGTTGCAGACTTAATATCATTTGGTGCAGATTTGTTTGAAAGATTTTTCTTTAGTAGATATATTTTGTGTGTTGCAGACTTAATATCATTTGGTGCAGATTTATTTTATGTGTTGCAGACTTAATATCATTTGGTGCAGATTTGTTTGGAAGATTTTTATTTAGTAGATTTATTTTGTGTGTTGCAGACTTAATATCATTTGGCACAGATTTATTTTATGTGTTGCAAACTTAATATCATTTGGGGCAGATTTGTTTGGAATATTTTTGGTTAGTAGATTTATTTTGTGTGTTGCAGATTTAATATCATTTAGTGCAGATTTATTTTATGTGATGCAGACTTAATATCATTTGGTGCATATTTGTTTAGAAGATTTTTCATTAGTAGATTTATTTTGTGTGTTGCAGACTTAATATCATTTGCTGCAGATTTATTTTATCTGTTGCAGACTTAATATCATTTGGTGAAGATTTGTTTGGAAGATTTTTCTTTTGTAGATTTATTTTGTATATTGCAGACTTAATATCATTTGCTGCAGATTTATTTTCTGTGTTGCAGATTTAATATCATTTGGTGCAGATTTGTTTGGAAGATTTACTTACTAGATTTATTTTATGTGTTGCAGACTTAATATCATTTGGTGCAGATTTATTCGGAAGATTTTTGTTTAGTAGATTTATTTTGTGTGTTACAGACTTAATATCATTTGGTACAGATTTATTTTAAATGTTGCAGACTTAATATCATTTGGTGCAGATTTGTTTGGAAGATTTTTGTTTAGTAGATTTATTTTGTGTGTTGCAGACTTAATATCTTTTGGTGCAAATTTATTTTATTTGTTGCAGACTTTATATCATTTGGTGCAGATTTGTTTGAAAGATTTTTGTTTAATAGATTTATTTTGTGTATTGCAGACTTAATATCTTTTGGTGCAGATTTATTTTATGTGTTGCATAATTAATATCATTTGGTCAAGATTTGTTAGGAAGATTTTTCTTTAGTAGATTTATTTTGTGTGTTGCAGACTTAAAATCATTTGGTACAGATTTATTTTATGTGTTGCAGACTTAATAACATTTGGTGCAGATTTGTTTGGAAGATTTTTGTTTAGTAGATTTATTTTGTGTGTTGCAGAATTAATATCATTTGGTGCAGATTTATTTTATGTATATCATTTGGTGTAGATTTTTTTGGAAGATTTTTTTCAGTAGATTTATTTTGTGTGTTGTAGACTTAATATCAATTAGTCCAGATTTATTTTATGTACTGCAGACTTAATATCATTTGGTGCATATTTGTTTGTAAGATTTTTGTTTAGTAGAATTATTTTGTGTGTTGCAAACTTAATATCATTTGGTGCAAATTTATTTTATGTATTGCAGATTTAATATCATTTGGTGCAGATTTGTTCGGTAGATTTTTGCTTTGTAGATTTATTTTGTGTGTTGTAGACTTAATATCTTTTGTGCAGATTGATTTTATGTGTTAAAGACTTAAAATCATTTGGTGCAGATTTGTTTGGAAGATTTTTGTTTAGTAGATTTATTTTGTGTGTTGCAGACTTAATATCTTTTGGTGCAGATTTGTTTTATGTGTTGCAGACTTAATATCATTTGGTACAAATTTGTTTGGAAGATTTTTGTTTAGTAGATTTATTTTGTGTGTTGCAAACTTAATATCTTTTGGTGCAGATTTATTTGATGTGTTGCAGACTTAATATCATTTGGTGCGGATTTGTTTGAAAGATTTTTGTTTAGTAGATTTATTGCAGACTTAATATTTATATATGATACTAACAAATATATATAACAAAAATATATTGCAAAGGACAATGTCTAGTTGTTTCTTTCTCAGCCTAATGATAGAGAGTTGTACAAAACCAACGTTCGAACATCTGACCCCATGCTTGACTAATTCATGCTTCCATTTTTTGCCATATGAAGACCATTTCATTAGGTTCTAAGTCATTTATTAAAAGCTCTGACTAATGATATTTTTTTTTGTGTTATTGAGCAAATAAACTCAAAATATAAACTCAAAAACATGATAAGAAAAAAAATAGTGTTTAGTAAGGGCATGTGCATCGGAGAGTTTATGAATAAGTGTCTAAAAACTTTTTAGAATTAAATATATTAAATTTAGAACACTTGAGTGTCTAAAGTTTTAAACACTCAAATGTTCTAAATTTAATATATTTAATTCTAAAAAATTTTTAGATACTTATTCCAAAAGTCTCCCATGCACATGACCTAAAGTTTTGATTTAGGCCCATTAGTTTGGTGTGTGTTATAACAACATGAAACTTGAAAGCATCGAACAAGGTAAAGAAGTGTGGAAAAACCTAGAATATGGAGGGGAGAAACGAGGCGGCGAAGGCTGAATACGCGACGGCTAAAATAGCCGTGTTCTGGAACATCAACTACTGTCCGGTTCCCGATGGTTACGAGCCTCGTCGGGTCCGTCCGAGTATAGAAGCGGCGTTTAAGAATCTAGGCTACTCTGGTCCTGTCTCCATCACTGCCTTTGGTGACACACTACAACTCTCTCCTCGCGTCCTGCGAGGCCTCAATTCCACTGGAATCGATGTTCAACACTGCGCTATATTAGCAAACAAGAGTTGATGTTGAACAGAAACTAAATCTCTCATGAAGAAGATGAACACGAGAGGATTTGGAATTGTAATTGTTTCTGTTAAGAGTAAAATAAAGCTTTACATGAGATTATATACAACCTAATCTATCCGGTAGTAGCCGGTTAACTAAACCAAAGTAAACCAATTCTATATCTCTAATACGCTACTCGTTAGTCCCGATCGATCTCTGGATTTTTTTTATTTTTTTATTTTGATTTCTTTTGTTGTGCTAAGGCACAAACTCAGATTCCAATTTGAACAGATCTCAATGGCACGCTCATGTTTTCGGGTATCCTAAAATGGCGATGGCACAATCCTCCTCCGGCTACAATGATGCTCATATCAGATGAAGTCTCTCACGCTCTTTGCCGGCTACAACAAGTGCAGAAATACAACCTTTGTCTAGGATATACAACATACCCTACTCGCAAAGCTTCCGCCTTGGTCACTTGTGCAGAGTGGCTCTGGGAAAGCTTACTGGGAGATGCTTCAGAGACAAGCAGAAATGTACTGAACAAGTGCAGTGTACTTCAGAAGTGCAGTAAAACGGGTGAAGCTGGTAAATCTGCCATGCTTTCTTGCCAATCGTGCGGTTTTTATGGCCAAAACCTGAAACATTTCTACAAGCATCTCTCGAGTAAACAACATGTGTGGGAAGTAAGCACCTTTCTCTATGCTTGTATTCATTACAGTGTCTGTCTCATTTGTCTTAACTAAACAATTCTTTTGCCTCCAGGAGGATAATATTCGGCTGGCTGTTCCTGTTCGTCCAGAGCCAGCGGAGGACAAGCAGGCAAGTTTTCTTAATGATGACTACAGTTTTTCAATACATAAAAAATCTGATTTCTATGCTAAAACATGAACTTTGGTTTACATGTTTTCATTATTACAAGCTGATTAGAGTCCCTTGTGTTTCTGGTTTTCCCTGCTAAGAAGATGTTGATTTCCACAGATCATATGCTTATTTGCAGGATTTTAGTATTGGGTGGGTAAAATCATACCCTGGAATTCTCCAAATACTCACTTTTTTTTAATACATCTTGCAGGTAGAAAACTCTCCAAAGAGCAGCAAACGTTTGAAGAAAGCCGTTCCGGACCTGTGTTCGTAACAATGTACGTCCTATGAGAATCTCAAACCTGCAAGAAAGAGTGGTGAAATCGTTGCACAAGTGATCACTCTCGTTCGTTATTTATCGTTTCTAGAAGATACTTGTTTGAAGTATTTATTTTTCTTTTCGTTTTGTTTGTGTTAAAAACGATGGATATTTAAAACACTAAGTTAAAACCGTAATTTTATCAGTTCGCTGGTATGAAAAAACCGCTCATATCCTCCTTTTTAAGCTATTCCATCATGTTTACAACTGTATTTGTTCTGAGACTTGAGAATGAGGCTGATGACATGTTTTCAGTCTTTGATTCCACTCCATGTTGTTGGTTCATTTGGAGCGGTCAGTATCTTTCCAAATACTTGTATGTATATTCCATTTTTTATGTTTGGTCTTCTGACCTGTGGAAGCTTAAGATAATTTCTTGCTTTCATTTGACAGTTCTATTAGAGTAATTTCGTTTGTTAATCCACCCATTTAACTTGTCAATTTGCACCAATTTATGACTACTGAAATAGCCTCTCTATTTTTTTTTTTTGCTGCCATTTAAAAAGTTGTTCACTGCACCAATCTATTTATAAGTTATTCAAACACTAGTAACTAGCAATATGATAAATATATGGAAAAAATTCAAGTTAAGCAACCAAAAGGCAGAGACTACCGTTGACTCTCCCTTAGTAGATTTTGAGGAGGCTCCTTTCTTTCCAGCAGTGGAAGAGCCCACCATATTGGACTAGTAGCTGTGGACTCTCTTTCCACCATATTGGGAGCTGGAACCACCAGCAGCCCAAGCACCATCTTGAGGTGATTTTCTCATACCACTTTGACCAGCCCTCGCGGGTCTTCTACTAGGAACATGGCACGTAGGAGGTCTCCACACATCAGGATCATCTATAGGACCACCATTACTAGACAAAGTCGGATACTCTCGTCCAACGGCTGAAAAACAAACGGCGGAGAAGTAGCACAAGGACCAGTAGGAGCTTCTTTAAATGTTCTCTCCTCTCTGCATCCAATTGCTTTACAACTTGCGTGTCGTCTCTTCCATTATAGCTTTCTTAACATTCATTCATCTGCGTCCTCCTCATTGGATCATCAAGAGTGTGTGTAAATGCCTATAAAAACAGTAGAGATTCAGAAAGCACTAATAAAGATAGAAAATTCACATAAATAGTGTTTTTATTGAAACATTGCAAAACCCATAGCTTAATTTAGGGGGAGATGATGGGAAACTAGACCATTGCAGTAAAATCGAACATGGAAACAAATCAAACTAGCATAAAATTCCAGATTCAAGACTCAAGAGACAAAGAGGCTACTACTTACTTGCTGATCTGAGCAAAGGCACCATCGAAGAAGATGACACAAGTATCATAAGATCCTTCAAGTGCGTATTCGACATTTATTATTGTGTTGTGTTTAAACATTTTTTTGGGTAAAGGATATAATCTATAAATTTTTTAAAAAGATTAATTAGAGCTGATATCTATTATTAATATCGAGTTGAATAACGCATTATGAATCAAGATGGTTAGATGGAATAACTATATACATATGCACGACTAAGCTTAGACGTCCAATAAAATTGAAAACCATATGTCCAAGGTCTGTTTGTTCAACTAAAGTGTCACCATTATGTTATATTTAGGCCATCCACAATGGTGACACTCTCATGAGTATCACCATTTTTTTTATAATTAAAAAAAAAAAAAAAATTAGACACTTAAGTGTCTCAAATAAAAAATGTCCTAAAGACATCCGACACTCGCATGAGTGTGTAAAAACTTTTTAGAATTAAATATATTAAATTTTAGGACCTATGAGTGTCTAAAACCAGAAAAATATCTTATATAGGACTCTTTTCTAGTTTTAGACACTCAAAAGTCCTAAAATTTAATATATTTAATTCTAAAATTTTTTTACACACTCATGCTTTTAGACACTCATGCGAGTGTCACCAATGCGGATGCCCTTACATATATTAATAATAATATATAACTCTTCCAAACATGTGTGACGTTTACTCATACAAGTATCAAATTAACATTTTAGAAATCATGAACTTCTTTTTAAAACCATATAATATATATAGTGACATATATATATATTACAATCTTGATTTATACAATTATGCAAATAACGCATTATGAATCAAGATGGTTAGATGGAATAACTATATACACCATGCACGACGACGTCCAATAAAATTGAAAACCAAATGTCCGATTTGTATCAAATCAGCTCCATTTATTCTAAACTCACAATAACCCAAGCCGGCGCCAACAACCGATGAAATGTTAAACCGGGCTATATGACAATGCCCAAGGTCTGTTTGTTCAACTCTCAATCGATACCCCGGTTAAAAGACTTGACTAGTTCTACTGGTCACCGCTTAAAAAACTTTATTGGTTTTACTATTCACTGTAAAGAACAAAGTCAAGAGTATATGATCTCTTGTCTCATGGTAAATCTCACACAACACACATGTCATATTTTGAGACCATACATTATCATTCCGGTCAATAGCAAGAACATGATTAAGCAAAACTTTACTTTCTCTATTCTCTCTTTTCTCTAACCTAAGTCTCTCAAAACTTGAGTAATTTAGAGCTTTCGTTTTCGTCATTTTAGTTACATGGCTTTGTTTTTCTTTCAGAGAAACAAAAATGAAGAAGATGAATGTGGAAGAGGTAAATAGAAAGATTAATGATTATGAAATATGAACACAAGATGTATGATTACGAACGAAAGATTGAGCGTCTCCAGGATGACATTTTCAATAAGGATAACGAGATCCGAAGTGCGAAATTGACGGTGTTGTGTCCAAATGCGATTTGCTGGAAGGCTCTCCGGCGGGTGATCTATGCCAAGGAAAATAGAAGCAGCGATGAAGCGGAAATAATCAAGTACCGAGAAAAAGGACTTGATGAATCGATTGTCTCGGTAAAAGCAGAACAAGGTCTCAATGAGGTATCAGGTATGTAACTTACCAGAAATATTGGTGTTCCCAAAAAAAAACGAAACAAGATTGTGTTGTTTTGAGTGCTATGTTTGCTTGCTTGCGGCTAAAGAGCAAAGTGAGGGAAATACTGACTAATGTGATGGAGAAAATCAAAAGTGGAGAGAGATTTTGCATTTAATCCATTTTAAACTTTTTTCTTCTACGTTTTTTCTTCTTACAGTATGTTTACAACTTACAACGTTAATACATTACATCAAAATATAGATCATTGATGATTGTTTATATTTAAATAAACTCCCTTTTCTTTATTGCTCTTTGTAAACTCTCGTTTCTCTTGTTCTTCTTCTTCCTTTGGGTTCGAATGAGGCCTCTACATCGATGAATAATTTATTATATATCAATGATAAACTAAAATATAAAACATGAGAAGCAAATAAATGGACAAGAAATTAAAACACCTTTGTCATCAACCACCGTCATGACACACTATTGACAGGGGAGGGGGCATACGGAACCGTCCTCTATCGATTCCGCCAAGAAACGCAAGCGCTTCTTCTCTCCTTGAATTGTATTATGGTTTTATTAGATTATCTTTTATTAATATGTTTGTCGTCTTTGTTCCTTGGATATTTTTTTGCTTTTGTAAAGGATAGTGCAATTGTACTAATTAAGAAAAGTATAAATCTTCACATTTAATTTAAATAAAAAAAAAAAAATCAAAACAATGAACATGCACCTCTAGACAGTCATATACTTGTCGTACCTACAAAAGGCTTTCGGACCAAAAGGTTACTAATTAAGAACAATACTTAGATATACCCCCTAGGGTGAACCTTCTCATTCATCCCCTCTTTATTAACCAATCAAAATTAAGTTGTAGGACCACTAGTTTAATTAAATCATTTACTAAATTAAATAAATTAAAATAATTAATATTATATTATCTAACTAAACAAATTACATAAATCCTAAACCCCAAATTCAAACCCTAAACCTCAAAACTATACTCTAATTTGGGAATAGTTAACCCAAAATAAATTTTAAACCCCAAACTCAAACCCTAAGCTATACCCTAATTTGGGAATAGTTAACCCAAAATAAATTCTAAACCCCAAACTCAAACCCTAAACCCCAAAGCTATACCCTAATTTGGGAATAGTTAACCCAAAATAAATTTTAAACCCCCAACTCAAACCCTAAACTTTAAAACTATACCCTAATTTGAGAATAGTTAACCCAAACCTAAAAATTTTAACTACAAATCCATTGAAAATAATTTTTGTAGTTTAAATTTTTTGGTTTGGGTTAACTAATCCCAAATTAGGGTAGAGTTTTAGGGGTTAGGGTTTGGATTTGGGGTTTAGGGTTTGAGTTTGGGGTTTAAAATTTATTTTGGGTTAACGTTTCCTAAATTAACGTTAGCTTTGGAGTTTAGGATTTGAGTTTGGGGTTTAGAATTTATTTTGGGTTAACTATTCTCGAATTAGGGTATAGTTTTGAGGTTTAGGGTTTGAGTTTGGGGTTTAGGATTT
Source organism: Draba incana (assembly GCA_963576765.1). Lineage (NCBI taxonomy): Eukaryota > Viridiplantae > Streptophyta > Magnoliopsida > Brassicales > Brassicaceae > Draba > Draba incana. The sequence continues at coordinate 473,097 of OY755209.1, read as the reverse complement.
ATGTAATTTGTTTAGTTAGATAATATAATATTAATTATTTTAATTTATTTAATTTAGTAAATGATTTAATTAAACTAGTGGTCCCCACAACTTAATTTTGATTGGTTAATAAAGAGGGGATGAATGAGAAGATTCACCCTAGGGGTATACCTAAGTATTGTTCACTAATCCAAACCATAACCCCTAAAACTATACCCTAATTTAGGATTAGTTAACCCAAACCAAAAAATTTAAACTACAAAAATTGATTTTCAATCGATTTGTAGTTAAAATTTTTAGGTTTGGGTTAACTATTCCTAAATTAGGGTATAGTTTTGGAGTTTAGGGTTTGAGTTGGGGGTTTAAAATTTATTTTGGGTTAACTATTCCCAAATTAGGGTATAGCTTTGGGGTTTATGGTTTGAGTTTGGGGTTTAGAATTTATTTTGGGTTAACTATTCCCAAATTAGGGTCTAGTTTTGGGGTTTAGGGTTTGAGTTTGGGGTTTAGAATTTATTTTGGGTTAACTATTCCCAAATTAGGGTATAATTTTGGGGTTTAGGGTTTGAGTTTGGGTTTAGGATCTATCTAATTTGTTTAATTAGATAATATAATATTAATTATTTTAATTTATTTAATTTGTTTAAATTTATTTTAATTGTGGGTATTATGTGGCATTTTTATTGGTATATAGAAGGGAGGTGAATTAAAAGATTCACCCTAGGGGGGGTATACCTAAGTATTGTTCCTAATTAATTAACTAAATCACACATATTTTTTCAGTAATTTATACCTTTATTCCAAAGGGTATCAATATTTCTGATTCTATAATGAAAACTTATAATCGATAAATTTTTACATATGTTATGAAAGTGAAGTTGGTAACTGGAGTTAGGTTGAGAGTAACTTGAACTTTTCCAAAAAATTGATTTGAGGATATGCATTAGTCAAAAGAAAATTTGTTGCGTATGGTTCATAAAATCGGTTTGTACAATTACATATTCCTCCACGTAGGTATATTCGTTTTATTTTAACTACGTGAATACCCACACTACTGCGCGTGGTTTTTTTGTTTTGTATTTGTGTTTAATACTTTTTGTCATTATATTTCACTACAAGAAAACAAGGCATTTTCCGACGGATTTTACGTCCGTCGGAAAATCCGTCGGAAATTTCGACGGCTTTCCGACGGATTGCGTTTTAAAAAAAAAAAAAAAAAAAAAACTCAGTCCGTCATAAATCCGTCACAAATCCGTCGGAAATTTGTGACGGATTTATGACGGATTCCTTTTTTTTTTATTTAAATAAAAAAAGGCATTCCGTCATAAATCCGTCGAAAATTTCCGACGGATTTATGACGGATATCGTATACCGTATACCGGATATGAGGTATACGGATACGGTATCCGTCATAAATCCGTCGGAAATTTCCGACGGATTTATGACGGAATGCCTTTTTTTATTAAAAAAAAAAAAAAATTCAATCCGTCATAAATCCGTCGGAAATTTGTGACGGATTTATGACGGATTGAATTTTTTTTTTTTATTTAAATAAAAAAGGCATTCCGTCATAAATCCGTCATAAAAAAAATACATTCACACATTCTCTTATAAAAGTTATAATGAATTTTAGGATTATGAGAATTTTAGGAATTTAAAAATTTAGGGATTATGAGAATTTTAGGAATTTAGAAATTTAGGGATTTAGAGAATTTTATGAATTTAGAAATTTAGGGATTTAGAGAATTTTATGAATTTAGAAATTTAGGGATTATGAGAATTTTAGGAATTTAGAAATTTAGGGATTTAGGGATTATGAGAATTTTAAGAATTTAAAATTTAGAGATTTAGGAATTATGAGAATTTTAGAATTTTAGGGATTTAAGGATTATGAGAATTTTAGAAATTTAGAAATTTAGGGAATTAGGGATTATGATAATTTTATGAATTTATAATTTTCCATAAATTTCCGACGGATTTACGACGGATTGAGTTTTTTTTTTTTTTAATAAAAAAAGGCATTCCGTCATAAATCCGTCATAAAAAAAAATACATTCACACATTCTCTTATAAAAGTTATAATGAATTTAAGGATTATGAGAATTTTAGGAATTTAAAAATTTAGGGATTATGAGAATTTTAGGAATTTAGAAATTTAGGGATTATGGGATTATGAGAATTTTAGAATTTTATGGATTTAAGGATTATGAGAATTTTAGGAATTTAGAAATTTAGGGATTTAGGGATTATGATAATTTTATGAATTTAGAATTTCATTTTTAATTAATTTTAATTTAAATTAATTAAATTTAAAATATTTCGTCGGAAATCTGTCGGAAAGCCGTCGGAAATCCGTCGGAATTCTGTCGGAAATCCGTCGGAATGCATACGCCCATGTTTTGGCGGTATAATTCCCGCCCATGTTTTGGCGATATAAAATTAGGGTAAATTTCCCCTTATTTTATACCCAAAACACATTTTCTTGTAAGAAGAAGAAGAAGAAGAAGAAGAAGAAGAAGAAGAAGAAGGATCGATTTCGGAACAATCTCCGCCGCCGGAAAATTTTCCGGCTCCGCCGGCCGGAGAATTCTTTTTTTTTTTAAAAAAAATTGAAATTCCGACGGATACGGTATCCGTATACGGTATACGGAATCCGGTATACGGTTACGGAATCCGTAGGAAATCCGTCATAAATCCGTCGGAATACGTATTCCGACGGATTTATGACGGATTTCCGATATACCAAGATCCGTAGGAAATTTCTGATGGATTTCCGACGGATCTTCAATTTCCGACGAGATAGAACCGACGGTCGAAATCCGTCGGAAACACCCTTATTCCGACGGATTTCCGACGGTTTTGGCCGTCGAAAATCCCCCTGTTTTCTTGTAGTGTTTGTATAATTATGTTTAAGTTGAATACTAAACAGAATGGAAAATAAGAAGTGGAATATTGAAGGGAGAGAAGAAACATTTTTACGCGTATAAATCATATCGACTTTGGCCCTTTTTAAAACTGAGACACAAACTTAAGAATCGTAACATTTAAGTCCTCATCATTGACACATGCTTTTCCAGTATAAGTAAAGCTTAGGACGGCAAGAAGATAATCCAATAGATGGTTGTCAGAACCACAAGTGTCGTTACCCCTGAAAACTTGTACTTAGAGAACCATGAAACATTACCAACCTCAAAGCAAATGTTGGAAATTCGGAATGCTCTCCTTTTGAGATTCCTCCATCTCATCACAATTTTTTTATAAGTTTCATGCACCATTAGCTTACATGCAAGAAGCAGAATATGAAATGTCTAATAGAATTCTCTACAACTGAAGTTTATAAATTAGCAGAGAAATGAATGAAACAATTACCTTTTAAAAAATAAAGTTGAGATGGTTATATTAGGATATCAATCCTCAAATGGAAAATCATAAATGTTTAATTTACTTGAGATACTTTTTGGTAAATGGAAAAAACTACAGATTTTACACTTGATTTTCTTTTATCCTCATTAACAAACTCAAGACACATGAAGAAAATAGAAAGACAATTACCAAAGCATTAAAAACCCAAGAATGAGAGTGAATTGTAGAGTGTATACTATGCTCTTGCTTAAGATTGCATCAAGTTACCTATAGATTTTCGAAGTCTTTTGCCTTGTGAAGCTAAGAAAAAAATTCACACATAGTTTGAATTGATACTATAAACTAAAACGTTAAAACTTAGTGTGAAACTCGAAAAATAAAGTAAATATATATTCCCTCATGTACTCTTTCTTAAATATAAGCTTTGGAGAATAAAAAAATTCATCATTAAACTTAAGAGTTGATGTGATGGATATGCATAAGGATCATGTAGAGATTGGAGAAGAGGTGCACTTATGTTTAAGGAGATAATTGTGTGCTCTAGCACAAATGATGATTCTTAATGACTCTTCGGTTTCAACTTTAGAAATAAAATTCGTGAGAGATCATCACACTCAGCCAAATGGTCTGAGATTCTTTTGTTCTAAAGACTAAAAAAGCATTATCAATTTATCACCAGATTTATGAGAACATTAACCATAACTCCTTCTTGCTTCATTTGTAGCTTAGTTTTCAGTTCCTTTAAACCTATAAATCTACTCTACATCAACCCTTTGAAAGTGCCGGACAATAAAAGCCACATATTTAGACTAATTCTCCATAGGCTTACTCAGAAATAAACTGTAAGAATAAAAAAGGGAACTTATTGTATTAATTATGGTTTTTTTATTTACCTTTACCTCGGAATAGCTAACAAAGATTAATGAAATAGTTAAGAATAATTACCGAGAAACAAAATGAGAATGAGAAGTAGAGGTACACAAAGATTCATTAAAAGAAACAATAAAACTTGAGTGATTAATTAAATAATTAAGAACAATTACCGAATAGAAGAAGAAGACATGTGATCTATTTGGACACAAATAGAAGCACACAATCAGTTGTTCTTAGCAAACTATAAGAAAGGAAAATTGTAGTCACCCATAAGAAGAGCATAAAGGAATTGAGATTTCACTTTGGAAAAATCATCGATTTGGAGAGGATAAAAATATATAATTTTTTTTAAAAAAAAACTTAGGTCTGTAGAACGATACATGGAACATCCGTATTCCATTTATAAATAAAGAAACCATAACTAACATTTCTATTAGAAGGTGCGAGAATGGAATCGACCTTTGAGAAACAATATTTTTTTGGAAGGAAGGAAGATTATAAAACTCATTCATTGTATGTATCAAATAACCTCTCGCTCTCTTAATTTATTGTGAGTCTTTAAAACTTAAATTCATAATGGAAACGAAGAGTTTATTTAATCTTGATATTTTTTCATGTGGTGATGTGTCACTTAGAAGGAGAGAGCACTTCTCCTTTCATATAGTAGATAGACAATGAGTCATAAAGTAGAAATAGTTAAATAGATGTTGTCTCATGACTCGTGGACGTACGATTCACCCACACGTTCATGCATTGTTGTTTTCAGTTACTAAATTTAATTACGCACACGCACGTACTTAGCTGAATTTAATTGATACAATAGGCGAATGAAATAAATTAAATCATCGATAAAGTACGTGCTAGCTAGCTAAATCAAATATTGTGGATAGAGTAGTAGAGTTATATGATTTTTCTTCACAACGACTTAATTAATACGCACGAGCCGCTATCATCTTCATAGCACCAAAATGTAAACCACCACTTTAAATTGACTTTCATGTTTTCTTTTAAACTGATTTGTATGTTTTTAGGTTTGCTCGAGCACAACTAAGGAAAGTATATAGATTTACGTTTTAGTCGTGCTGGACTGCTGGGATGAGTGATCTTAACCTTTCACGGTTTAAATATCAAAATATGTATGATTCTGAAAACATACATTACTATTCCGATCAATTGCAAAGAACAAGGTAACTGTATTTTCTCTCTATCTTTTCTTTTAACCTGCTTCTCTTACTTGAGGCCCAAGTAACAATAATTTACAGCTTTCGTTTTCGTCATTTGACCTATACTGCTTTGTTTTGCTTACAGAGAAACGAAAAAGAATAAGATGAGTATTGAAGAGATGCGGAAAAATATCAATGATTATAGAAGATGATGCAAGTGATAAATGAAGATGAAGAAGCAAGGAAAATGAGGGCAGAAATCGAGGCTAACTAGGATAATAGAATGTACGAGGAATGGAAATGAAAATCAATGATGGGGTTTGGCAACTTTACATTACGCGTCCGGATCCAGGAGAAAACGACTTAACTAGTAGAGGTGGAGATGTAAGAACTTGTGTGACGTTTACTCATACAAGTATATGCATTATATTATATTTACATATATTAATAATAATATATAACTCTTCCAAACATGTGTGCCGTTTACTCATACAAGTATCAAATTAACATTTTAGAAATCATGAACTTCTTTTTCAAATCATATAATATATATAGTGACATATATATATATATATATATATTACAATCTTGATTTATACAATTATGCAAATAACGCATTATGAATCAAGATGGTTAGATGGAATAACTATATACACCATGCACGACGACGTCCAATAAAATTGAAAACCAAATGTCCGATTTGTATCAAATCAGCTCCATTTATTCTAAACTCACAATAACCCAAGCCGGCGCCAACAACCGATGAAATTTTAAACCGGGCTATATGACAATGTCCAAGGTCTGTTTGTTCAACTCTCAATCGATACCCCGGTTAAAAGAAAATTGATTTGAGCAGTAACTTGAACTTTTCCAAAAAATTGATTTGAGGATATGCATTAGTCAAAAGAAATTTTGTTGCGTATGGTTAAAAAAATCGTTTTGTACAATTTACATATTTCTCTACGTAGGTATATATATTCGTTTTATTCTAATAGAAACAATGATTCATAAAGTAGAAATAGTAAAATAGATGTTGCCATGACTCGTGGACCGTGGACGATTCACCCACACGTTCATGCATTGTTGTTTTCAATTACTAATTTTAATTACGTACTTTCGTAGCTAATATTGAGGATAGAGTATTAGATTTATATGATTTTTCTTCACAATGACTTAATTAATACGCACGAGTCGCTAGCATGTATAATGGTGACACTTTAGTTGGTGTCTAAAGTAATTTTAAATTAAATTTAATTTACTTTTTTTGTTTTAGTTGGTGTCTAAAGTGTGAAAAAACTCCAAAATTAGACACTGAACCTTGTTTTTGGATTTGTAAAAATTGATTTTAATATTCATTTAATCTTAAGACCCAGTCATTAGAGCACGTGCAGCGGTGATATTTTGTGGGTATTATTAAATATAAAATTATTAAAATTTGAATAAAAGGAAGAAAGATAGTGTTTTTTGTTGAAATAGTGTGGTGTATTGAAATATAAAATTAATAAAATTTGAGTAAATAGAGGAGATAGGAAGAAACTTTGGAGAGATGGTATCAATAGGGTGATACTTTTGATACTTTTGGAGAGGGTATTTTTGTGTGTTTAAATATAAAATTAATAAAAGTTGAGTAAAAGGATGAAAGAGAAGGTATAAAGTTGAGTAAAAGTAAGAGAGAGTGTGTGTTTTAATAATTTTATATTTAATGATACCCACAAAATATCATTGGTGCTGATGCTCTTAGATCCATTGAGATCTCCATTATAAATGCACCAAACAGCACTTTAAATTGACTTTCATGTTTTATTTTAAACTGATTTGTATGTTTTTAGGTTGCTCGAGCACAACTAAGGAAAGTATATAGAGTTACTTTTTAGTCGTGCTGGACTGCTGGGATGAGTGATCTTAACCTTTCATGGTTTCACATTTAAATATGTATGATTATGAAAACATACATTACTATTCCGATCAATTGCAAAGAACAAGGTAACTGTATTTTCTCTCTCTATTTTCTTTTAACCTGCTTCTCTTACTTGAGGCCCAAGTAACAATAATTTAGAGCTTTCGTTTTCGTCATTTGACTTTTTTTTTTTTTGGGTCAAAAGGTCATTTGACTTATACTGCTTTATTTTGCTTACAGAGAAACGAAAGAGAAGAAGATGAGTATTGAAGAGATGCGGAAAAAAGATCAATGATTATGGAAGATTATGCAAGTGATAAATAAAGATGAAGAAGCAAGGAAAATGAGGGCAGAAATCGAGGCTAACTAGGATAATAGAATGTACGAGGAATGGAAAATGAAAATCAATGATGGGGTTTGGCAACTTTGCATTACGCGTCCGGATCGAGGAGAAAACGACTTAATTAGTAGAGGTGGAGATGTAAGATCTTTTGGAGGTCAAATAAAAATATGGCGAGGAGCTCTACAATGCTATTAAGATTAAGATATCATGGCTTGAAGAACAAGAACGTCGAAGAACCGGTGTGAGCTTGAAGCCTATGGAGCTAGAAGATCGAGAGCAAACATTAATAGATTCGGTTGTTCTACTTCAAGTGAGGATTCAGTTTCTTAAAGAGAAAGCATTCTGGATGTAAATGAATGTATATAATGTCAAAGAGACTATACATATATACCCACCATTGTGATCACTTTCCAATATGTATGCTTCGTTGCAAAATAGAACAATTATATTTGTTGTCAATGATCTTGTTTAGTTTCGCATTGGGAATTAACAAGGCTAATTATTTAACCTACCGTTACCGTGTGTTCATAGGTAATTTTTTTCTTTTCCGAAATGGATGTAAGATTAATTCAGATACACAAAAAAAAAAAAAAACGTTTTTCCAATCGAAGTATCCTTTTTGAATATCCACAAAATTTAAATCAATGTATTAAATAGTGTGATTAAATAAAACAAGAATAGAATCTTGGTCGCAAGCCAAACCAAACCTCTAAGCTTTATAACTAGGAATTGAATAAATATAATTTGGTTGTAATTTCCAAATCTATTAAAATACCAAAACTAATGAATCCTCTCCCCTCACCCCCCCTAAGTTTACTCTTCCTATGCAGGAAAAAAAAAAAAATCATTACAAATCAATTGTAGTTTAACATGGATATAACAATTCCACGTAGATAATGTGTAACGTCTTGAGCGGTTAAGAGTAAGAGTTTGCCTTGGCATCGCGTTGATCAAGGCGGAACAAGCTTGAGATAGAAAATGCAGTGGCCAAGCTACAATCACTTCAAACCAAAAATCAATGTGAGCTTACCATCAAACTTTGGTTAACATCTTTCCTAATTAATAATTAAAAGATATATGATTTTCTAAATATAAACTCCTCTTCTGGTCAAAAAAATATGTTTTGGGTCACAGTTAATAAGCTGAAAAACAAAAAAAAGCAACCGAAATTAGGTGACAGACAAAAAGAATCCCAAAATTAGAAGCATTATACTCTGTGGGTTCTTGAGAGGCTCGATAACCTCATTGAGATTCACTTTATCAACGATTGTAAGTCATCTGAGGTTTAATCGCGTTTTGGTTCATTGCATTGTTGTTGTTTAATTGTGTTTCTTGTTTTGTGAAACAGTGGCACCAAACGCAGCGGATGATGCCATCCAGGGGGATATTGCACTTTGGCTTAGGTAGGACAAAACCCACCAAGTGTGAATGTTGTGATACTAACCGGAGACAACATTTTCTTTAAGATAATTGAAGCCTTGCAAACCGCTTGTCACAAAACAATGCTTCCGTTTCATCCCAATAAACCCCATCATATGGTTTTGACTAGGATGCATGACGTTGTTAACTCGGCTTGGTATTGGAGGAGTTTTTTTGGGGTTGGGACCGAAAAAGATCATGGTGTAATAGCAAAAATTGCTGCGGGGTAAAAGTCTTTATTGAGCATATCTTTTCATGTCATGTTATCCTTATTTCTTAGAGTTAAATAGTTAGTCTCTATTCAAAACTTAGTACAAAATTTGCCCCAAATTTTTTGATGAAGTTCTCGTTAATTTTTGTAGATTTGGCATTCAAGATCTACATAAATTGTGATAGGATATTTCGTTAGTTGATTTAGTTATATGAGCCATTTAAATCTTTTGTTGTGATTACGCACTATAGCATTCAATCTCCTGAGTATCACGGTTTGGCACATTAAAGGGTTGTGATTTTTTAAGTTCTTGTCTCTCTATTTTACATAAACGAATGTGGTTACGATTAAATATTGCCATCATTTATCCACCGCCGTCGATTAATCGATTGTTCCTATCTTGATCGTCGAAGCAACACCCAGTACAACAATGAACCTGGTATGGGTTGATGGTTGTTTCAGAAATGGTTTAGTCCTTCGTGTAGAAACAATTGAAATTTTCAAACTCAAAATCAGAATATTTGTTTGAATAAATGTGATATTACTCTTGATTTTGCAGGTCTTCACTAAAACTTGAATATCTTCCATAATTCAACTCCAAATCCTATGAATCTAATTGCGTTGGAAAGCTAACTCAAAGGGCTATCACCATGCCAAATTTCAGCTTCAGCCGAGTTGATTTGGTTGACCGTCCGAGGTGATCTTTTGGGGGTACCCAATCTGTCCAACTTGGAGAATTGTGAAATCTTGACTTGGGAGGACAAAGATAGGTTCATTTGGCCTTGGAAAGTTTTTGTGGGATGAAGAATACTCATCTTGCTCCATTTTGATCCCTTTTTGACAAAATCAATCTATTTAACAAAAAAATTCAAATAAATTTGCATCAAATGAAATTAAGTCTGCAACACATAAAATAAATCTGCACCAAATGATATTAAGTCTGCAACACACAAAGTAAATCTACTAAACAAAAATCTTCCAAATAAATCTGCACCAAATGATATAAAGTATGCACCAAATGATAGGTTCCTTTGGAATTGGAAAGTTGTTGTGGGATGAAAAATATTCATTTTGCTTCATTCGAGTAGACTTATTTTCTTGTAATAGACTTATTTTCTTTGTAATAGATTTATTTTCTTTGTAGTAGACTTATTTTCTTTGTAGTAGATTTATTTACTCGTAATTGACTTATTTTCAAGTAAATGAGCTGGACTATGGGTTGGATCCACGAATAAATCATTCAGATATCATTAAGAAGGCGATTCAGATTCGAACCTAAAACCTACAATCATATCAAAAATTCAGATCTAGCCGAATTTCATTGATTTTGTGGTCATTTCAGACCCAAAAATAACATAAACCAATCTACGAAAAAGAGATCTAGAAGATTTCGTAAATAGGTTAACCTAATCGCGAGACAATAAAACATATTAGATTAGTACAACGATCTTAAACTGTTTAAACCCTGAGATAAATCATTCAGATATCATCAGAAGGCGATTTAGACTCGAACCAAAAACCTAATACCATATCGAAAATTCAGATTTAGGCGAAATCATTAGCTTTTCTCACTGCCCTAGTTCATTTATATCACTTGGTTAGATAATGAACAAGATAATTGTGAAAACTTAACTGATTGTATTCTAGAAATTAAAGAGAGAACAATTGTCTAATGAGATCAGAGAACCAAGTGGAGGAATAAAAGAGAAACAAAGGGAACACCATCTCTTTTTCTCTCTATCTCTCTAAATCTTCATCAATATTGAGATAGTTAATTATTGAGAAAGAGAAATGGAATGTTTATATTTATTCAACTCAACTCATTAATAAACTTAACAAAATCAACTGTGACGTGAAGAAAACAAAACGGGAGACAGGGGAATCAAAGGGGAGCAAAACGACAAGGCGTTCGACCGACAAAAGGTTAAGCGTGAAGAAATCAAAACGGCACGGCGTTCATGCCCCAATTCTCCACATCTAAAATCGCTTAACCAGAATAAAACCGGAACTAAAGGAATTTAAACCGAATTGGTTAGGATAAATGAAGATTGAAGAAGAAAAGACCCTAATTTATACCCTTTTTAGCTTTTTTGTCTTCTCAGTTTTTGCTCGCAGTAGGGTTCAAGCGAATACTACGCCACCTCTCTCTCTCTCTCGCGAAGATAATCTTCTCTTCTTCTTCTTCGCGAGCTTCTTTCTCAGTAGCAGAAGATAATGGGGGCTTCGCTTCCTCCTAAAGAGGCCAATCTCTTCAAGCTCATAGTCGTATGTCTCCGATTCCCCCTTTATCTCACTGGTTTTTTTCCCTTTTCTCTCTACGGAAGTATTCGATGTAGTGATTCCAGTAGGAAGAAATTGAATACGATTAAAGTGTTTTAGTAAATACATCACGGAAACTTATGGTGAGCGATCTTATAATAATGCAGAAATCTTATGAGACTAAGCAGTACAAGAAGGGATTGAAGGCAGCTGATGCCATATTGAAGAAGTTTCCTGATCATGGGGGTGAGTTGTCTTTTATCATAACTCCAGAACTCTCCTTTTATACTGTTGTGATTTAATGTTAATATCTCATTGCTATTTGAATTTGAAACTCTGTGGAGTTAACTACATCAATTGAGATCAGACAACATGTATATGTCTACTAGTCGCTTGAGTGTCTTGTTTGTAGTTTAAGAAGCAAATAAACTAAATCTTTAATATAATGTATGATTATGGACCGAACAACGGAGATGCTTGATTTTGTTTATTTTTGTTATATGAGATCTGGTCTGCTATGTGTTAAAGCCAGTTCTTGCTTCTTCTATATGGTTCTTCCTTGTCTGCATTATTTTTCATTCCTTATAGTTGTGCTTTTCCTTCTCTTTAACACTTGTTACTTGTATTCTCTGTCATTGCAGAGACTTTATCGATGAAAGGATTGACTCTAAACTGTATGGACCGTAAAACGGAAGCATATGACCTTGTTAGGCTTGGAGTGAAGGTTCGGATATGCTCTACAATACTCATAACTTTATTCTTTAGTTTCCAGACATGGTTAGATTTTTCAGGGTAACTTACGATTTATACTTTATTTTTTTCATGCAGAATGACATTAAAAGCCATGTTTGCTGGCATGTGCTTGGTCTTCTCTACCGGTCAGACAGAGAGTACAGAGAGGCCATCAAATGCTACCGAAATGCTCTCAGAATAGATCCTGATAACTTAGAAATACTCAGAGATCTCTCACTCTTGCAGGTAATTATGGGAAAATTGCATTGAGGAGAGTCTACTAGGTGTGAAAATTATATGTTTATCAACATTTAACAGTTTATCTTATTGCGTACTTTTTATTCTTAGGCACAAATGCGCGACTTATCCGGTTTTGTGGAGACCAGGCAGCAGCTTTTGACTTTAAAGCCTAATCACCGAATGAACTGGATTGGCTTTGCAGTCTCCCAGCATTTAAATTCAAAGTATGTTATGGCCCTTAAACCCTTAAATCTAAATAGTCTCGGTACTTTACTCCTTTAAGTCTAGTTTTTCTTCTTTGGACTATTGGCTAGCTGTGTATATATGTGATTTTGCAATTGTAATCATGGACATTTTAAGGAGTAAATAGTTTATGCCTTTGTTGTGACGAATCTTTATATACCAATGAACATGATAGAATTCAGTTGTATGGATTTTTTTCTTTTGACAAGAGGTTTCCCATATCAACTATGATCTCTTAACGTGTATTTTTTTTTATGAAACCAGTGCTGCTAAAGCTGTTGAAATTTTGGAAGCGTATGAAGGCACCTTAGAAGATGATTATCCTCCTGAGAACGAGCTAATTGAACACACAGAGATGATTCTATACAAGGTATCAAGCAGGAATTGAATTAGTATCATACCTTCAATCTTATCTCTCTAGATCTTTTTCCCTGGAACATCATGCTTGCTGTAAACGGGTCAATGTAATTTCTGTATAAATTTATCCGTTGACGACCAGAAGTTTCTACATTAGTAGTAGCACAGTTTTGATCTGTACCACAAAATTCTCAGCTGGATTTTTTTTCTTCCAGGTTTCCTTGCTTGAGGAGAGTGGTTCTTTCGACAAAGCTCTTGAGGAGTTACACAAAAAAGAGCAAAAAATAGTAAGTTTATGAAGCTAATAGTTTAATATATTTGGTTTCTAAGATACACACATATAGTAGATTTAACATTCCTTGTTTGATTGGTTGCATAGGTTGATAAGTTGTCTTACAAAGAACAAGAGGTATCTCTCTTGTCAAAGGTTGGCCGTCTAGAAGAAGCCAATAAACTCTATAAGGTGTTGCTTTCCGTGAACCCTGACAATTACAGGTTTGTTACTTGCACTTCCAAGTCATTTCAGAGAAATTCATAGTGTATTTTTCGTTGTTTTTCTACTATCGCATCTGTTGGCTCTGCTTCTTTTCCTTTGACCCGCTAAAGTCTTAAAGGCTTCTATATGATTTTAGGTACTGTCAGTTATTGTAAACATATGACAAATTGCATTGCTTACTTTTTCAGATATTATGAAGGCCTCCAAAAGTGTCTTGGATTGTATTCAGAAAGTGGTCAATATTCGTCCGACCAGATTGAGAAGTTAAATGCCTTGTACCAGTCTCTAAGCGAGCAGTACACTCGGTCATCCGCTGTTAAGGTGAGAAACGGCAGATCAGTGCCTGTGGTGACATACATTGTTTAATATCCTTCTAATATATAAGGAACCAATTTGTTTCTGTCTGATGCTTTTTGGCTGCTGATAAGTGGAATTCTACGACTGGGGTTAAGTTATTTTCTATTTTCCCATTTGCAGAGGATACCATTGGATTTTCTGCAAGATGAAAACTTTAAGGAGGCTGTAGCAAAATACATTAAACCTCTGCTGACAAAGGTATCTTTTCTTTGACCTTGAGCCTCTTCATTTACAATGCACTAATAGAATATGCTCTTATATATTTTAATACTTGTCTCAGGGAGTTCCTTCATTATTTTCTGATCTCTCTTCTCTGTATGATCACCCTCGCAAGGTTAGTTTTCCTGCTTTATCCTTGAGCATGCTGTTGCAAATTTCATTGATCTAGCTTCACTTTTTTTTTTTTTTGCTATATGTGTTGTTCATTTATTTTGTTATCCAGCCTGATATACTGGAGCAACTAATTGTTGAGATGGAACATTCAATTAGGACGACTGGAAGTTACCCCGGAAGGTGTACTATTGAATTCATTACTTGACTATTAACGTTATTTATGATATGTTCTTATTCCACACAAAAATTAACACTGAAATGTTCTCGAAATTAGTGATTTAACCGGTCTATATCTGTTTAATTCTTGATTGATCCAGTGATGTGAAAGAGCCCCCATCAACACTCTTGTGGACATTGTCTCTCTTGGCTCAGGTTCACTTTTGCTATTACTCTCTTCCTTTCTCTCTATAATTGAGCATTTGTAATTATGTGTATTTTTTCATGATACCTTTTTTTCCATACTTCAGCATTATGATAGGCGTGGTCAATATGATGTTGCCCTCAGTAAAATTGACGAGGCCATTGCTCATACGCCGACAGTGATTGATCTATACTCCGTTAAGGTATACTTGTTTATCATGGCCAAAATCCTCTTATAATTTTTGATCCATCAGTTCCTGGTATATTTCACAGTTGGTATTTGAACTTATTTAGGTATAGTGATTGTGTTAACAAAATTTGCACACCGTGTATCAGGTTATCTTTTTTTTTGGATAATCTTGTTTCCTCTTAACCCTTGTATTGATTTATCTCAACAGAGCCGAATAATGAAGCATGCAGGAGACTTGACTGCTGCTGCTGCACTTGCTGATGAAGCTAGGTGCATGGACCTAGCAGATCGTTATATAAACAGTGAATGTGTTAAGCGTATGCTGCAAGCAGATCAGGTTTACATCTCGATATTTTCATAATAATGTATATTGTGTTGGTCTATGCCCTTCGGTTAGCCTCAACCTAATTCTCTATTCTGTGATTTGTTTTTTATGTAGGTGACCTTGGCTGAGAAAACTGCTGTTTTATTTACAAAAGAGGGAGATCAGCTCAACAATCTTCATGACATGCAGTGCATGTGGTAAGGCTCTATAGAAGCCTGAGTAGTGTTGCTAATGTAACAGTGACAATTTAGATATCTTTCTTATGGCTGTCTTATGATCTTATTTCGTAAAAGGTACGATCTTGCATCTGGAGATAGCTACTTCCGTCAGGGTGATCTTGGACGTGCTCTGAAGAAGTTTTTAGCTGTGGAGAAGCACTATGCCGACATTTCTGAAGATCAATTCGATTTCCACTCATATTGCTTAAGAAAAATGACTTTGCGTTCATACGTTGACATGCTTAAGTTCCAAGACCGATTGCACTCATTCCCATATTTCCACAAAGCAGCAATCCGAGCTATCAGGTGAACTCTTTGTTGCATGAATGTATTCTAACTACAGCATCTTCTGTATGGATGCATGATAGATTCCATTAAACTGTTTTCACATTTGCCTCTCGGCTTGATGTTTAGGTGCTACCTGAGATTGTATGATTCTCCCAAGTCAACTTCTGAAGAAGATGAAATGTCAAAGTTAGCTCCTGCTCAGAAGAAGAAAATGAAGAAGCAGAAAAAGGCTGAAGCCCGAGCTAAGAAAGTTGGTGCTTTCAGTAATCTGACGAATAATAAATTCTGACACTAAGGTGGCTTAATAGTGTTGTTCTTCTTCGTTTCAGGAAGCTGAGACTAAGAGTGAAGAATCAACTGCTAGTGGTGCCTCTAAGTCTGGCAAACGGAATGTGAAACCTGTAGATCCAGATCCTCATGGGCAAAAGTTAATTCAGGTTTGTTGTTTGCTTCATTCATTAGATGTATTGTGGTCTTCACCAGAATACCATATTATGAGCATTAACTCTGTCAGAGGCTTACTAAAGAGCTATATCTGTACAGGTTGAAGAGCCAATGGCAGAGGCTTCAAAGTACTTGAGGCTACTCCAGAAGCATTCACCTAATTCTCTGGAGACTCATCTGCTTTCTTTTGAGGTTAACATGAGAAAACAAAAGTTTCTTCTCGCATTTCAGGTAACTGAATTCTTGTCTGAGATTTATCCATCATGTTTCTACAATACACTTTGTTCAAGTAATCTAAGGACCTTGTCTCCTCGTATTTCTTTCTTCAGGCTGTCAAGCAATTGCTAAAATTGGACGCGGAGAGCCCTGATTCACATCGTTCCTTGGTACGAAATCTGTGCTACTTGTGATGTTCTAAGGATTAATCATGTGTAGGAGAGAAGAGACAATACTGTTTTCCCATCAAGTGTTAAGTGGCTGAACATGTTTTCAATTTGATGGCAGGTTAAATTCTTTCTCAAGACAGGCTCGGCAAGTGCTCCAACGACTGAAGCTGAGAAACTGCGTTGGAATGTCCTAGAGGCTGAGCGCCCATCAATCAGGTGGCTACTCAAACGATTATCCAATCTTACTGTTACTTTTGTATATCAGCTGTGATATAACTTATCCGTTTCTTTCTGTTATAGTCAATTGCAGAATAAATCACTAACGGAGGCAAACAAAGAGTTCCTTAATAGACACGAAGGTGCGAATCATATTAATTACATTTAGCCTCATTGAGATATTACAGTGTCTGAAAAGATGGTAATGTTTGCATTTCAATTCCGCAGATTCTTTGGTGCACAGAGCCGCATATGCAGAAATGCTGTACGTTTTAGACCCAAGCAAGAAAGCAGAGGCTATCAAAATAATCGAAGACTCGACCAATAAAGTGGTTCAAACGTAATGCTCTTTCAAATATATACCTTATGGTTCCTTGCTCTCTTCATTAGCTTGTTTTTTCGTAATGTTTGACCTTTATTGTCCATATGCAGAAATGGAGCTCAAGGACCAGCAACAGAATGGAAACTCAAAGACTGTATAGCAGTTCATAAGCTCTTAGACACAATTCTCCTTGACTCAGAAGCTGCCTTGAGTAAGCATTTGATTTATTGCGTTTGGCTGGTCTTATGAATCCACCACACTTTACCATGATAATAAGGTCCTTAAAGTTAGAAGTATTAAGTTACTGGAGAATGATAAACCGCGTTTTGCGTCCAATTTGCAGGATGGAAAACACGCTGCGCCGAGTATTTTCCCTGTTCGACTCACTTTGAAGGCAAGCTCAGCTCTGTGATGCCTGATTCAGTGTACAACCCATCTCGGAAGAGCAATGAGAATGGCGACGCACCAAACCATCCAATGGGTCAGACTGAACTAAGCGACGGACAAGTCGAAGCATTCAAGAACCTCTCAGTCTCAACTTGAAGAACCTCTTATGTATCCAATAAGAAACCAATTCAAACCCAGGAGATAACTTACAAAAGACAGACGTTCCCGATCCCGTTCTTACAGACCCGGATCAAACTTGAGGTTTGGGATCAAAAATATGTTTGGAGTTGTAACAATGCCAAATGTGTATAATTGTTTTCTATATAAAGCCTGGGGTTTTTCAAGTTTGATGAACACCACAGAGATAGAAAGGTTCTTTGTTACTTTTTTTCGTTTTCATTTCCCTCTTTAACACTTTTTCGAGCCTTTTTGATGTTGTACCTTTTTAACTTGTTCTTTATTTATTTTCCCCATTACAATACCTGTTTAAGCTTCTTGACATCTCTGGAAAATTTTGATTTTGTTGAGCTTTCCTTTTGTGTTGTACTTATGCATAAACACAATTATTTTCAAATTTATTGATTTAGGAAAGTTACAACTCTTGGGAACAAACAAAATGAATAAACATCTCAAACAACTATACAAGTCTCAAGTCTATACTCTATACACAACACAAACTCGGTCCCAGCTCTCGACTCGTCTACGAGGAGGCGCTGCTGCTTTCTCCGACCTCGTTTTTACAGAGAGGGCAAGTCGCGTTGATCTTTAGCCATTTGTCTACACAGTCTACATGAAAGACATGTGAACACAGCAGCTCTCTAACTTCTTCGTCGTCTCCATATCTTGCCAAGCAGATACAACAGCTCTGCAAAACCGATACATTCCACGAAATAAGTAAACAAGCGAAAGTGAAGAGATTTGATGAGTCAGTGTTATTTTACTTACGGCATCTTCGCCTGAAATAAGACGTTTCTTTTCAGATCCCAATAGTAGAAAACCACCTTCACCTTCCTCTGAAAACTCCAAATCATTTCTACTTTTTGATTTGAACTTGTAAACAGGCAACGCGTTGATAGCCTCCGCAGTAGCTCCTCTAGTTTGTGAGAAGTTTTCTCGAAACCCGAGAACAGAGATTAAGCAAGGCAAACAACAACAGATGGTTGCGCATAGTATAAACGGCATTGCATATCCAATGCAACTAAAAGTAAGGAACGCTATACATAACCTGCAAATCCCAAAAAATATTTATTTAGAGTTTCAGTTTCTCCATTAGAATGTAAGGGTAAATAAGGTAAAAGGCACGCACCGATACAGTTTAGGAGAATCGGAAGGAGATGAGTGACCTCCGAATATCCATACATTCCCAACAACAAACCACACCGCAAAGAAACAATCAATCGCCATCTTGAAATGGTCCACTAGTCCATTAAGTCTGCAAAAGAACATAAACAATTATCAGTTTTCGATTTCGATTTCTTAAGCTAACCAAAGAAATTACATTTACCTTGTTCTTAAGCTTTCTCCAACTACATTGCTCCTAGGTGCTACTCTCATGTTGGTGTTGTTTTCTTCATCTGGCGCTTGAGCCACTGAGACGGGTGTATACGGTGTAGACTCTGAAGGGTTATTATTATTATTATTGCCTTGTGAAGAGTCTTGCCCTGTACCTCGGTTATAAGCGCGAAAACGCCAATAGAGAATAGGGAGAGTGGCGATACAGCCAGATGTATATCCAACAACCCACGTAAACAACGGCGCTTCTGGATGTTCGTCTTTAGCAAGAACCATAACTACTATAGCTGCAACAATCTGAGCCACAGTGACAACTAACTCTACTGAAATCCAAATACCAGAATTCAACGGACTCCTACGTCGAACATTCCCATCGTCTCCTCTTCTTGAAAAACTCTCTCTTTGCTGAGGAGGAGTTGACGGAGATGGATGCGTCGGGTTTTCTGTACCAACTTCATGAGTTAACTCATCAATAGAAGATATTGATGATGAAGAGTCCTCGTCGTTACTTGTGATGTCAACGATGTGTTCACGGTTATCGACAGTTTCGTGCTCCATTAACAAAGGATCTTGATCAGTTTGGCTTGTAGTTCGTCCAATCGAAGAACCATCCATCTAAATCCAAGTAGAATACTGAAGCTAGAACTTTCCGGAAACTTTCTCGACATTCGTCTAATCACTAATTCATCACAATTCCAATCCAAAACGTAACACACCAACCCAATCTCCCTCAAGAACAAAATGCTAAAACATTCACCTGTTATAAAACACAAGATAAACCATTAGGAAAGCAATTAGCTTTACGGGTTTCTTCTTCTTCTTGCTCTGAAATCGAATCAAAAGAGGAGAAATTCAAGTAGAAATGACCAAATTTCTGAGAAACCCTAACTCAAAATACAAATCCCAACTTCAAGTAAGACCCACCATACAAGTTTGACTCTTTCGAATCAATCAAAATCTGATCTTGATGAAAACCCTAAATTCAATCGTGCCATACAAAAACATAACATAATACGATCTTCGAAACCCAAATTCGAACTTAGCAAAATGGACAATTTCGAGGGAAGATCGAATTACGAAGAAGAAAGAGTAAGATAGGTACAATGGTGAAATTATTACCAGAATTGGAGAAAGCTGCGAAATTAGCTCTTGTGTTCTTACTACTTACACTTCTTCTTTTTCATTCTTGAGGAAGACAACAAAACAAAATAAATCGGCAGGTGATTTTTTGTCCAGCTTTTTGGCAGTAATTTGGGAGAGAGTGATGATGATTGGTTTTACTAAAATGATGATTATCGTTATGTCTTAAGTGCTGACCGTTAGATCTTTGAGGGTTCTATGTAATATCTGGATCCGACGGTTGTGAGTAACTCTTTGTTTATGGCTTTTCGTATTTAGAAAGTGCGTTATAGAGTTTAATACTGTCTACCTTATTTAGCAAATTTCCTTTACATACACAAACAATCTCTGAGGTATTGTCAAACAGAAACAAAATATATAAACACATATCCCTAGAGGGAATTAAATTTGCTCTGACAAATAAAAACACATAATAATTGATCTTTAATGCATTAGGAAACAATGATGTATCTTAACCCATTGCATGAAAATAGGCTTGGTTTGTACTAATGGGCTAAAATATGTGTCTATAAAATGTTCCTTGAGGAACTAGACTCCTCAAAAAATGGACCAAATTTTAACGTCTGGAACAAAACATTCTCCAGTAACTTCATCAAGAAGAAAACAAGCGTCATCAACAAAGCCAGCTTCCTTAACATAACCAACTCATCAAAGTCGGCTTGAAGCTTCTTAAACATTGCCAAACCATCTCCGATCCTACCGGCCTTGCACATACTGTATATCAAACTGTTGAATGTCACAATGTTCGGTGTGGATCCTCTATGAACCATGTCTTTTTGAAACTCAGCCTCAACCGTTAATTCCACCATTCTGCTTTTACATAGCCCGTCTATAAGTATGTTATAGGAGGATGCTGCTTTCACAATGGCTTGAAGCTTGTACCGGACGTTGTGATATATTTGCTCTATGAACGCAGCACATATGATTTTTAGCATTAATGTGCTTTTCAATTAATATGTAAAAACTAGGATTAACTTAATTTTTAAAAAAATATATATAGCCATTGTTTTAAACAAACAAAACGAAATTGAAAAATAAATAGTTCAAACGAGTGTCTTGAAACAAACGAAATATAAGTTAAAATAAAATAATATATATATATAGATAAGAGTTCCAGGACAAGGAAAGCTCGACCGAATTCATTATCCCTTCTCCATGCTGCATGGTTGCCCGGGGTGGTCACTTGAGTAACAATTTCACCACACTTTCTTGCACGTTTGAGCTCTAGGTCGCATTCCACCAGTAGTGAGACGCAAATGATTATGAAGACGACGAAAACCCGTCCGGAAGACTTTCCTCAAACGTTTGCTTTTTGCCATATAAAACTACAAGATGTATATGAAACATGAGTATTTGGAAACATGAAAACATATAACTGTGGAGACCAGAAACTATTTTTTTCTTTCCAAGCTTGTCTCTATTATGTCTGAAACTAGAAGCAATTCAAAAACACAAACAAACAACTTACACTTTTGATAAATAGTAGACAACTTAAATTAACAAATCTAACAAAGAGATCCATTAGTTCTTTTTGTGACAAAGATATCTATAAAGACGAGTGTTATTCTCCACCAAATTAACAAATGCAACTCACGACTGATTTTTTAAAAAAGTATGTTATCCCACATCGGACTTTAGGAAAAGAGAAAATACTAAACAATTTCAATGAATAAGATCAAATTATAATCGGGCTTCTACCCATGATTCATGATTTCTATTTCACATTTGGGGACCCTAACATTTTTCTCTGTTGAAAATCTTACCAATTCGCATTGTTTTCGCTCGTACTCCGATTCTCGAATCCGGTCATAAATACTATGCACCTGCTTGACAACGAGTAGGAAAATTGATGCTCAAATGGTTAGAAAATGTATTGATACAAGCAGAGGGAGAGGATGCTTACTGTCGTTGCATGATCTTCACTTGAGAGATGCTTCCTGAATTCATCAAGGCTTTTGTAATCATAAAAGTTGCTGCACAATATGCAATAAAACATTCCGGTAGATTCACCCCTTTTAATGCACTTCTGGGGAGCGAAATTTCTTAAGCTGCACTTCGGGAGAGCAATTTTTGTTACACTGGACTCCTGAAGAAAGGGACTTGTTACACTGGACTCCTGAAGAAGGGGTCTTGTTACACTGGACTCCTGAAGAAGGGGTCTTGTTACACTGGACTCCTGAAGAAGGGGTCTTGTTGTCTCTGAAACTGAAACTGTGGGAAAGAAAAAACTTAACTATAGGCATAGAAACAGGGTATTTAGTTTCAAGGAGAAACAAACAAACATACCATCTAGTAAGCTATCCCAGAGCCACTCTGCAGATGTGACCAGGACAGACATTTGGTAAGGCCTAAATGAATAAGCCAGAAAAAGGTTGTATTTTGTCACTTGTTGTAGCCCGGCAAGAGGTCGGTCTTCCATCTCATCGTAATCGCATATGAACATCATTGTAGCCGGAGGAGGATTACGGCGTTGCCATTCCATCATATCCTTGAAAATGTGTGAGCTTGTGCGTTCTGTTTCAGCAAAAGGAAAACAGGGTCTCTTTTCTGTTTCAGTAAAAGGAAATTTAAACCTAGACAAGGATAAGAACATGTAACCGTCAGTAGAATGTGCAAGAGAGACTCCAGTGGAGGAGAGCCCTCGCAGGACGTGATCAGGGGTTTGTGTGTAGTCGCCATAGGCGGTGATAGAGACAGGACCAGAGTAGCCTAGTTTCTTGAACGCCCCTTCTATACTCGGACGGACCCGAGCAGCATCATAACCCTCCGGAATCGGACAGTCGAACATGTTCCACCAGACCGCTATTTGAGCTGTGGCGTATTCAGGCTTGGCTGCGTAGTTCTTACCCCACGTCCTCGTTT
Organism: Draba incana; assembly: GCA_963576765.1. Lineage (NCBI taxonomy): Eukaryota > Viridiplantae > Streptophyta > Magnoliopsida > Brassicales > Brassicaceae > Draba > Draba incana. The sequence continues at coordinate 450,182 of OY755209.1, read as the reverse complement.
CAGGGTCAAGATGTCCATTCCCGGGGTTATCAAACTCCTGCGAGTGGAGTGGAAAAAAAGTAAGTAATTATACAAACATGGTTACTTGACAAGTAAATCATTGGCTTACTTCCAATGCATGCTTTCTACTCGAGAGATGCTTCCTGAAGCTCAGGAGGCTTTGGCAATCGAAACGGCACGATTTGCAATAAAACATTCCGGCAGCTAATTCAGTGGCAGATAATTCAGTGTTGGACCCTAGTAAGTCTTTCCAGAGCCACTCAGCAGAAGTGGGCAGGACTGGCATCAGTTGATTAGTATATGAATAAGCCTGCAAGAGGTTGTATTTCGTCTCCTGTTGTAGTCGGGCCAGATCCCAACCCATATAGATGTCGTATTTCGGCACTTGTCCTAGTCGTTCCAGACGAAAATTCAAGAGTGGTTCCACGTGATCGGATATGAGCATCATTGTAGCCGGAGGAGGATTTTCACTTCGCCATTTCAGCACATCATCAAACATTTCTGAGCATGTGTTTTCTGTTTCAATAAAAGCAGAGCCTTTTAGACCAACCAAAGTAGGATCATCATAAAAAAAAAACAATCAATCAATTGGACTACTACTAACCGTAGATGGCGTGTGCAAAAGAGACTCCAGTGGAAGAGAGCCCTCGCAGTAGGTGATTAGGGTATTTATTTTTATTTTGGTCGCCATAGGCAGTGATAGAGACAGGACCAAAGTAGCCAAGTTTCCTCAACTCCCCTTCTATGCTCGCACGGACCCGACCAGCATCGTAACCCTCCGGAATCGGACAGTTGTTCATGTCCCACCACACTGCTATTTTAGCTGTCGCGTATTTAGGCTTCGCCGCCGGATTATTATTCCCCCACATCCTCTCAGATTCAACTAACAAATTTCCTCCATCCCTTTCTAGGCTTCATTCATATACACCAACCAACCTAATGGGCCTAAATGAAAGGTGTGGGCTTACGAAATCGGATCTTATCTTTATTAGCCTCCTAGTACTATCTATTTTTCAATTTCTACTATTAATTTTAATTTTTGGACATGCATTCATTTTCGTGGCCGTTTTAATAATTTTTGGACCATTTTAGATACTTCTAAATTTTTCTATTTTATTATTTCTTTTACAAGAGGATTTTTCCACATAGCTAATTAAGCATTTCGATCATTGATAAAGAGACTTGTTTTAGAGAGGATTTGTAAATGCAAGACTGATATATATAAGGGAAACAACTAGTAGACTTAAAGCAGCCATTGATGCTCATTGTCAATAGGGAAACAGTTTGATGATTTGTTGCCCTTAACGAATTTGTTATGCAAATTTCACTAATTCTTGTACAAGTGCAAGCAGTGCCGGCTTACAAGAGGGGTCGCCGCTCATGGGTCCCACCCCGTGTTCCAAGAATTAAAGGCCCAATTTTTTTTAATTAAAAGTTAAATTTATTTAAATTAAAAAGACCCATAAATTTTTTTTATAATGTAAATTTTTTTATTTAATTAACTGATATTACAAAAATAAATATTTGTTTTAAAATAAATTTAGCAAAAAATGTTTAAAAATCAAATTTAAGGGGTCAAAAAAAATTTTTGCCCACGGGCCCCATATATTGTTGAGCCGGCACTGAGTGCAAGGAACAAAGCCTCCTATGAATAGTGGTAGCCTCAATTCCACCAGAAAGTACAATGTGGTCATAGCAGCCGCATAAAAACAATTAGTTAGAGGTGGCACAAGCGGTTTAAATGGAATATTATGGACCCATAAGACCAAGATTAATGGCTAAGAGCATAATCAATGGTGGTAATTATGTTGGAGTTCTATGTGAATTTTATATTATAAATTGTATCTAAATTAAAATCACAACTCTATAATAATTTTTTGTTGTTTTTTTGTCCTCCAATGGTAGTTGCTATGGAGGAGTTTTAAATATAAAAAGGATTTTATTGGAATGCAAACATAACCCACGAAACATAAGGGGATCGAAACCGTATATGAGGCCGACCGAACACAAAACATAACCCACGAAACCCATCTCTGAAACCCATCTTTTAAAATAAACACTCCAAGCAATTCTATTCCACACGATCGTATGTTTTGGACATATCGATTTTTATAGGTAAGAAATCCTCCTTGCAAAACTTATTGGTTCCAGTCTTGATCAGGTCCTTTGTATCTTCAGGAATGTTGCTGTCGAAATCGTAGAGAGACTTTGGTGAAGAACTGGATCCTTGGCAGCTCATGATGGCGAAAATGGGTATTACTGGTTTACGACTTAACATATCGGCTAGGATATTCTCCTTGCCCTTTAAATAGGTAGAGTCGAAGTCATATTTCGAAAACCATTCACTCCAACGAAGTAGCTGCTGATGTGGCACCATCTTCTGGTTGAATTGTAACATCTTCGGAAAAGATGACATATCCATCTCAATCTTGAATCTATGTCCTATCAAGTAGAACTCGAATCTCTCAATAGCCTTTTTGACCGCTAGGATTTCTTTGAACGTAGAGTGATAATGCGTTTCTGACTCCTTGAAACGTCCACTCTTGTAGGCACAGATATGACTTTTCCCATCAATCTCTTCGAACAGTATTGCTCCCCAGTATTTGTCGCTTGCGTCGGTTTGAACTATTCTTTTGCCGACAGAGGGAATCTGCAGGGGTGGTAGCTTTTGAATTTCTTGCTTTAACTTTTTCACTGCTTCAGTTTGTTGTGTACTCCACTGTGGAGGATTCTTTTGCAACAGCTTTCTCAGTGGCTGTGTCAGCTGGGACAGCTTTGGAATAAATTCGCCGACATAATTGATTACGCCAAGAAATTGTTGCACCTGTCTTCTTGTGAGATTTTCGTCGGGGAAGGCGAGTAGTTCTGTAGCCAGATGTGGTTGTGGTGTGAACTTTCCTTCTGCGATCTTGACTCCAAGGAACTCGATTTCTGGTTTTGCTATGGTCATCTTCTTTGCTGCGAGCATGATTCCATACTGTTGGACTAAGTCATAGAACTGTTTCAAAACCTTGACATGGTCTTCATTACTCTTGGAAAATAGTAGAATGTCATCGATATATATTAGTGTTGTGTTGACCAATGGTTGAAATATCCTTAGCATTGCTTGTTGAAATAAGGACGGAGCTGTCTTTAGACCAAATGGTAGGACTTTCCATTCCAGATGACGATCTGGTAAACAAAATGCTGTCTTGTGCCTTTCTTCCGGTTTGACTCCGATTTGCCAAAATCCTGATTTTAAATCGAATTTTGAGAAAATGGTTGCTCCGGAAAGGTGTTGCAATAGTGCTTTTCTCGTCGGGAGTGGGAACTTGATATCTTGAAGGAATCGATTCAGTGGTTTGTAATCAATCACCAGCCTTAATTTGCCTCTAGTTTGTTCTGCTCTTTTGTTGACGTAGAAGGCTTTGCATGCCCATGGTGAGTTTGTTGTGGAGACTATTCCTTGCTTTATTAGTTGCTCACACTCTTCATGCGCCTGTTGTAGAAGTGTCGGGGGCATTCCCGCATGACTTGCTTTGGTTGGCGTAGTAATAATATTCTCCTTAAAAGGAAGAGACACGAAAAACGCCGGGTTTAGCCATAGAGGATTCTTGCATTTCTGCAGGAATTCACTATGCAAATCTGCACATGATCTCTTCGTTATTTCTTCTTTTATGTTGTCGAATTCTGCTGACATGATGTCTTGGACAGAGAAAAGCCTTGGAATTGTTGTATAAGGCTTGAACAGATTCTTCCATCTGACTCCTCGAGGTTCGATGGAGATATCAAACTTCTTCTTTAATGACTGGTAACAATCCCATCCTAGGATAATGTCTTTGCCTGGTGCCGTCGATCCAAGCACTTGAGTCGTGATTTGGCATCCCGGGAAGATCTCGATCGTGATTGGCTTAGATTTGGCTTTAATGAACAACGATCCTGCATTTGCGACTCTGAACTCTTGATTATATGGAAGCCACATTGATGACGATAAAACGTTAGGATTCATGATTGATGCATGGGCTCCAGTGTCTATGAAGGCAATGATATGAACTGGTCGCATCTTCTTTTCTGGATCAAAGATGGTTACTGGAAGATGAGGTGTCTGAATATCTTCTTGTTTAGGAATCTCTGTGATTTTGTAACATCCTTCCTCTTCTTCGGATGAGTCGTCTTCCTCAGTATCAGAATATCCACATATTGCATCTTGTTCGTCACTATCATATGATAGGACTGACTCGAGATCGTGTTTGTCAAGGTCGAGGTCAGGAGCAATGTTGGATATCGAGTTGATGAGATACTGTTTCTTCTTCTTGGATTTGCTAGGACAGTTTTTCGCAAAATGCCCTTCTTTGTGACAAAGAAAGCATTTTGTCGTTTTCCTGAAGCTCTTTTTTCTTCTGGAGAATTTTTTGCTCCGAAATGGGTATTTGTTTGGAAACCTCTTGTTCTCACGATATTTCTTCTTCCGATCGCACGAACATGATTTCTTTTTCTTCGAACACTTGATGAACAAGTCGGATTTTGAACACACTTTTGTTAGATGTTTTGAATTATCCATGAATTCTGTCCAGAATTCTTTCTGCTTGCAGAGTTTATCAAGCGTCCTGAAAACATATTGTTGGATTTGACCAATAGTAATTTCTTCAACCGTCTGGTTTTGATCTCTGATATAGGTCTTCGTTTGTTGACTGAGATAACCGTCGATTGATGAAAGGTAGACATGCTTGAGACTTGGATTGTTGAGGCCATCCAGTGCATAATATCTTTTCGATTGTCTTTCAAAGTGTTTCGCAAGATCTTTCTTCTGGAGAGAACAACACTTCGCTGTAAAATATTCTTCTTGCAGTTGATCCTTGATGTGATTAGGAGTACCGATAAATTCTTTATGAATTTGTTCAAGTACTATCGAAATAGTAGACTGGTAAGCTTGCAGGTGTACGTAATTTCCAAGAGAATTCCACCATTCTTTTAATGAGCCAGAGAATCGAGCGGCGAACTGTTCTATGACCGTGTACGTCGGGGAGGTGAGAGCCTCAGAAGTCATCCATGCTCGAAACTCATCAAGTCTTTCACCCCATTTGTGAAATGGAATATCATCAAATGTGAATGTGACGACTTTTGAAGCAAATTGTCTTGCTTGGCCAGTGTCTTCGTGAAATTGTCGGAATTGATTGTAGGGCATCTCCTCATCACTGGGCATTTCGTCTACTACTGGTTCTTCTTTAGGACCACTGCTTTCTCCTATGACAAATTGCCTTGGGAGTGACTTCTCATCCTCTGTAGTTGTATTACCATCGCATGAGCTTGTATCAGACATGTGTCTGATTATCGGAAGATGAGTGGCTCCTTTTATCTGATAGGCTTGGGATACCTCTTCTTCGTGGTGGCTGACCGGTTCTTGAACTTTGTTGGCCATAGAATTAAGTAAATCGGACATTGAGAAATCTATCATTCCAATGTCTTCAACCTTGCCTTTGCCTTTGTCTTCCTCATGACATGATCCTTGACTAGATTGTGAAGGAGAAAAGCTTGGTTTTTTAGTTGATTGATGTGCTTCCTCTTTATATTTTCTTGTTTTCTCCTTGTAAGGATTTGTCTTGAATATCGGACGGATCGGCGTCTTGAAACTGGATGTATATTGTTCATCCGATGGTAGAAAATTGATTGATTGCGAAGTCGGTCTGGAATATTCTTGCGGAAGGAAGTTTGGGAGGTGTGATCCTTGATATGATGGTTCTGGATATACACTTCCAAACGAAGGAAAGGAACTGTTAGTCGATCTTTTGTTCCCCTTCATTTCTTTAAAACTCCCTTGAAGAGTCTTTAATTGGTTTTTGAGACTCGACATTTCTTTTTCCTTGAGTCGGAATTGAGATGTGTTGACCGACACATGTTGCGCCATACTTAGCATTTCTTTGTGAAGTTGTTCTAGGCGAGCCTTAATTTCCGATATCGAATCTTGCAAAGTGACCATCCTTTTGTTGTGGTTGCTTGCCATCTGATCCATCTTGTGGTTGATTGTATGAAGAAGTTTGTTCTGAACCATCGCGTTCTCCGATTGCCAATTGAGGACTTTTTCCGCTTGGGATAACGGATCAAGGCCAGAAGAAGAGTTAACCGTGGTTGGTCTAATCTTCGGACTGTGCATGATGTCGTCCTTGGTAAAGTCTTCAAAAGGTGGAAAATTATTTGGACTGAACATCATTATCTCAGGAGGATCTGGTTCCTTTGGCTGGGAATATTGAACTATGAACTCGTATCTTCCGTTGTCATCTCCAAGTGTGCCCACCGATGGATCTCCTTCCAAATATCTTTTGTAGAGAGGGTCTTTCTTTGATCTTCGTCTTCTGCGTTTATCTTCGTCAGACTCGTAGTCGAGATAGTCATCTGTGCATGCCGTGCAGTTGCAGACGTCGAAGAAACAATGTCCTTTTTCGTCTTTGAAGGGATACATGACTGTTCCATCTTTCTCAAAAGATATGGGTTTTGGATATTGATCTTTGTAAGGACCATGGAACTCGCTCTCATCGATTTGAATGGAGAATTGTGTGAACATCGGTCTTCGGAAGGATGATGATCTTGCTTTCTCAAACTTGATTTCCGTGAGGCCATCGTTCCTTGAGTGGAAAGTTGCTTCAGATGTTTGGATCGGGCCTTGCGGTGCTTGATGAAGCTTCTCATAGCTTGTCACCCATGTTTCAGGAAGCTTCTGTATTAATTCTTCACGAGATATCTGCCTAGGGATCTGGGTCGCATTTGGTGCCTGAGAGGCTGAATTAACTTCTAGGAATAACGCTTCATCTGATGAAGGAAGTGCTAGATCCAGGGCATGATCTTGAACGCGGTAGACCATTTGATGATGTAGTGTAGCAATGAAACTATTCTCTTGCATTGGTGCTCCAACGATCTGTAGTTGAACTTTAAGTGCCTTTAAAAGATTGGGATCTTTCAAAGATACATTAAAGTTAGGGAACAATGTCACAAAAATTGTTCATGCGTTCAAGGTGGTCTGTACAATGCCTATACACGCCTGTTGATAAGTCTTTAGTCTAGAGTCGACCAAAGCTACTCTCGCCGTAACCGGTAGTCCTTTTCGGGCATGTAAGGTGAGTCCGATTCGCACAACCCCAAAATGGAGATGTGTAAATCCTTGTTGCTACCAGAGCCTCGGAAGTTGTTCTGGAATATTCAACGTGATGAACTGTTCCTCTTCGGTAGCCGGGACCTGGCATGATGAGAACTTGCTTGCTTGAACATATTCCTTGACTCTTTGAGTTGAAGATGATCGTATGAGTTGAGTAACTCCACGAACAGAAAAGAAGTTAGGTTTTTTAGCAAAGATCTCATACGGGTTGACAAGAGGAAGAGTAGTTTCAGGCATTTGATCACCTGGAACATATTCCACCTCATAAAGAGAATCTATATTAGAAGATGACGGACGATTTTTTTGACTTTTGTTTTTAGGTAAAGTAGAAAATTGAAAATTTGAAGGGATGATTTGAGATTCAGACATGATTATGAGAATTAAGTTCTCTAGATACCCGAACGATCAACATAAACAATGATTCTCTCAAACAAAACACAAGTCCTGCGCTCTGATACCACAAGGTTAAAGGATAGGCGGAGGAGAGACTTCACAGATCTAAACGTGTTGACTAAGCCGTGTTGATCGCCGCGAAAGGGTCTCAGGTAAAGCAGAGCATCGTAGGCACTAACTCATCAGCCATGGCTCAATCCACTGTTAGAGATACCCCTTCACGACCACCGTATTGGCAGAGCCGTGTTGTTTAGACCGGAAACTCTTCTGGGTCTATCCAGAAATCTCGAGTACTTCGATCGCTACTTGTGTTTATGAAAGAAAGACTTTGGTCAAGTGAAATAATTTGAGATCAATCTTCTGCCCACAAATGCGCCTTGGGTCAATTGAAATAATATGTGGAAGAATGCGCTTCAAAAGACTACAAAGAATCTATAAAACGATTTTGTAAGCCACCGAACATTAGCTAATAGGTCTTAAATCCTTCATATTAGTCGGGTTAGGCGTCTTAGGAGCCATAAACAACTGAATATGGTTCCAGTCTCATTTGACGATGGCTTAAGTTTTTGCTCCATTATTTCGGAAGCCATCGTCAATTCGAGAATTCGTAAGTACAAAAGTCAATAATAAATTTAATGCCTTCATTTAGTCTCATTTGTTTGTTTATTCTTTGTTTAATATGTAAATAAATGTACGTTAGATTGGAGGTTTCACGAAATTCAGACGCGTATTGGAGTAAAGGTAACGTAACAATTTTTTTGTTTATGTTTTCTTGTTCTCTTGAGAGTTCAGATTTTCTCACGAGAAGCTTAAAAACCAATTTAGATTAGATAGATAGTAACTAAAACAGTAACAAAGTCATACATAATCAAAAGGACAGTAGAGTAATTGTGATCGTAGATTAGTGGTTAGATCATCTTCACATTCAACTAAAAGATTTTTAAACACTAACTTACTATACTCTGTAAAATTTACCAACTATTGATAAAATTTCACTAAACTTTGTACAAGTGCAAGGAACAAAGCCTCCTAGGAGTAGTGGCAGCCTCGTTTCCACCAGAAATTAAAGTACAATGTGGTCATAGCGGCCGCATAAAAACTTAGTTAGAGGTGGCACAAGTGGTTTTATTATGGATCCATATAAGACCAAGATTAATTGCTAAGAGCATAATCAATGGTGGTGTTGAGGTTCTATGTAAAATTTATATTATAAATTGTATCTAAGTTAAAATTAGAACTCTATAATACCTAGTTCTAAATATAAAAAGGATTTAGTTGTTCTAAATATAAGGGGATGCAAAAAAAGAACTTTTAGTTTTTGGTGTATGATTCATGGTGATCCATTTTTGTACCTTCACTTGCACCCTTTAGAGATGATCAACTCTGGCTTTTGGCCATATTTTTTGGTGAAGGATGTAATTATTCTCATTATATAAAACTAATTCAGATGAAAAAAAAATTCGTTCTCAAAACAAACTCAAAAACATCAAATGTACATGTATGATCGTGTGTTCCTAAGGTTCTTGAAATAGACCGCTTCAGACACCGATTTGTGTGTCTTCGGGTTGGTTTATTATATATCATCTATCAAGAAACAAGAACTTACAAACAAATTAAATTTAAGTAGACATTTCTTGTTGAATGTTATCACAATAGAATAAATTAGCAAATTGAACACTAACCTTAATGGGGATCTTTGTGTACAAAGAAACTAGTAGCGACTATCAAATAACAAAGAATGAGCATTAATGCGAGGGCTGAGCAGGAGGTGACTACTAAATGGTCAATGTTGGCCCAGGCAGAGGAATCTTTTTTCAATCAGAGATCTAGTGTCACTTGACTTAGACTGGGAGATTCTAATATGGCTTATTTCCACAGAATGGTGAACTCAAGGAATTCCCACAATCTGATCCACTACCTATTGGATTTTGATGGTAGCCGCATTGAGTCTCAAGAGGGCATCCAGAACCACTGTGCTACTTACTTTGCTGATCTTCTTGGTGGTGAAATAGAGCCTCCATTGTTTGACAAGAGGGACTTGGATCTGATCCTTCCCTTTTCTTGCTCTGAGGACCAAAAGCAATTTCTAACTAAGCCATTCTCTCATGAGGACATCAAATTGGCTTTCTTCTCATTGCCAAGAAACAAAACATGTGGGCCCGATGGTTTTCCTGCCGGGTTTTTTATTTTTTGTTGGGATATGGTTGGTCCAGAAGTGAGTGAGGCAATCCTAGAATTCTTCAGAAGTGGCAAAATCCTCAAATAGTGTAACACCACCACTCTTGTTTTGATACCAAAGATCACTAATGCTTCATCAACCTCTGACTTCAGACCAATTTTGTGCCTAAACATAGCGTACAAAATGATCTCAAGACTTCATGCCTCTAGATTGAAGTTAATTCTCAATGAGGTAATCTCTTCCAGCCAGACTGCCTTTATGCAGGGGCGCCTTTTAGCTGAAAATGTTTTACTAGCCACATATTTGGTTCATGGCTACAACTTGAAGAATGCTAACCCAAAGGCTATGCTAAAAGTTGACTTACGGAAAGCCTTTGACTCCATTAGATGGGATTTCATCCTAACCACTCTCAGAGCCATTGGTATTCCTTCTACATTCAGAAAATGGATATCGCAATGTATCTCTACGCCTTCCTTTTCAGTTTGTGTAAATGGTTCCACTGAAGATTTCTTCAAAAGCACAAAGGGTGTGAGGCAAGGCAACCCTTTCTCTCCCTATCTTTTTGTGCTAGCCATGGAGGTATTTGCCCAGTTACTGTAGTCAAGATATGAGGTAGGATACATCTCTTACCACCCAAAAGCTTCTCACCTCAATCTTTCCCATCTAATATTTGTGGATAATGTAATGATTTCTTTGATGGAAGCTCATCTTTTCTTCATGGCATCACAAAGACTTTAGATGACTTCGCTAGTTAGTCAGGTCTACAAATAAACAAAGGCAAAACAGAGCTCTTCACGGTAGGTTTGGACCATAATGAATCCATGGTAATTGCTAACTACGGATTTATCACTGGTTCTCTACCAATCAAGTATCTTGGCCTTCCTCTTATGTCAAAAGAATTAAGGATATCTGAATATGAACTCTTATTAAACAAGCTTGTGAGTAAGTTCAGATCTTGGGCTGTTAAATCGCTCTCTTTTGCTGGTAGACTGCAGTTACTTGACTCAGTCGTCTCTGGTCTGGTCAACTTTTGGATGTCTGCATTTGTTCTCCTAAAGGGTTGCATTAGAAAAATGGAATCTCTGTGCGCCAAGTTCCTATGGTCTGGTAACTTGGAGCAGTCAAGAAAGGCTAAGGTTGCTTGGTCAGTGGTATGTCTTCCAAAAAAAGAAGGAGTTTTGGCTCTAAGGAGATTCTCTAACTGGAACAACGCTCTCTGTCTTTGATTCCTCTTCTCCAACTTAGATTCTTTGTGGGTTGTCTGGCACAAAAGATATCACTTGCAAAACAAATCCTTTTGGGAACTAGTTGAATTTCACCAGGACTCTTGGACTTGGAAGTATTTGCTTAAGCTCATGCCACTTGCTTTAAAATTCATTAGAGCTGTGATGGGGAATAGGAGGGATATCAGCTTTTGGTTTGATATATGGACGCCTCTGGGCCATTTTATCTCTTACTTGGTAGCCTCTGGTCCAAGAGTTCTCAGAATACCCTTAAAGACGAAAGAGGATGATTGCTTTGACTCCTCTGGTTGGCTGCTTGCTACCCCTAGATCTGAAGAAGTTGTCAACCTATGTGCTTACCTAACCACTGTTAATACTGATGCGGCTTCCTCTCAGAATAACTACTTTAAGTGGAATATTGATGGAAAAGGTCAAAAGAGTTTCTCTACTGCAGCTACTTGGGAGGCTTTGAGACCCATATCTGACATCAGTTCTTGGTTTACAAAGGTCATGTACCCAAGTTTGCGTTTACTATGTGGACTGCTAATTATAACAGACTTCCTACTAGAGCAAGACTAGCTTCATGGGGTTTGAATGTGCATGTTCAATGCTGCTTTTGCTCTACTCTAGAAGAGACTAGAGATCACTTGTTCATTCAGTGTGAGTATAGTAAACTGGCGCTTGCTAAGATGATTAACCCTCACATAATGTTTACAAATTGGTCAGAAATATTGTCTTGGATCAGGTGTAATTCGGCTATGGCTCTTGCTATCCTCAAGAAACGGCTGGTTCACGTCACTATTTTTCATTTATGGAAGCAGAAAAACAATGTTCTCCACAATCAAACGTCCTTGCCGGTCATCACCATCTTCAAAGGGATTGACAGGGATGTTAAAAACTCCATAAGTGCTAGACGACATAGACGTCATTTCCAAAACCTCATGTCCTAATGGTTCAGGTGACAGTGGCTCCATTGTCTTATTTTGGCACCCCAAGCCTCAGTTATACAGTCATGTTTTTTATTCTTTTTTTTGCCATGATTGTATAGACCATAGGTTTCCTTTGTAAATCTCTCTTTATCTAATGATATTTATCTTTTAGAAAAAAAAGAATGAGCATCAATCCTTTAAAGTAATTCGATGTCCCTTCCTTAAAAAGCCTATGATGCAAGAGAGAAAGAGTCGAATTTAAACATTGTATTTATTAAGATAAAAGACATGTAACTTCACTGAGGAATGCAAGTGTACCTCTGTTCTTAAATCAACACCATAAATGCAAACTCAATGCACTTTGTAAGCCATCCTTTCCAGACAGTAGAGAAAGAGAAAGAACATAAAGATCAAATGAGGTTGATTCATTTAACCTTAACATACAAAAAGTAATTTGAAGTATTTTATTTTTCTATTAATTTTTGAAGTAATTTATTTTATACCATTTTATTTTTGGTTTAAACCAAAACCGAACCAAAATCTATGGACTATATTTTGCTTGGTCGAGTACGTATACTTCGAATATCTGAAACCAAACCGATACTCATATTTTCAGTTCGGTTTAGTTCGATTTTTCGGTTATAGATATTTTTGTCTATCCCTAATTAACGCACATATCAAGGATAAGGGTAAAATCGAAAAGTGGTAAAAATGTAGCCAAACAGTAAAAAAATTACAATGGAATGTAAGGATAATATTGCAATGGAAAAGTTATTTTTTATTACTATAAAATTCAGATGAAGAAAACTTCATATCTTGAATGACAAAGATCAAATTAATATGTTTTATTTTTGTAAGTAGTGACACATGACATTCAATTGTCTAAATAAAACTGAAACATTTTCGAGAGTAAAATCGGGTTTAGATAGAAAAATATATTTGTCTTTGATTTTTTTACCGTTAGACTGCCATTTAGATTTTTAAGGGCAAGTGCATTGGTGACACCATCGTGTCTAATGTGGTGTTCTTATAATATAAAATTATTAAAATGGTTGTAAAAGGAAGAAAGAGAGTGTGTTTGTGGGGTATATTGAAATATAAAATTAATAAAATTTGAATAAAAGGAAGAGAGAGTGTCTTAAAAGGAAGAGAAAGTGTCTAAAATTAGACACTTTGGAGAGTGTTCTTAAAAGGAAGAGAGAGTGTTTAAATATAAAATTAATAAAAATTGAGTAAAAGGATGAAAGAGAAAGTATAAAGTTGAGTAAAAGGAAGAGAGAGTGTGTGTTTTAATAATTTTATATGGCCTTAAGACACGATGGTGTCACCAATGCTGATGGCCTAAAAACATGTTCAATGGTAACACCATGGTGTCTAAATGCGGTGTTTTTATAATATAAAATTATTAAAATGGTTGTAAAAGGAAGAAAGAGAGTGTTTTTGTGGGGTATATTGAAATATAAAATTTGAGTAAAGAGAGTAGAGAGTGTCTAAAAAGAAAAAAAATGTCTAAAATTGGATCTTTTGGAGAGTGTTTAAATATAAAATTAATAAAAATTGAGTAAAAAGATAAAAGAGAAAGTATAAAGTTGAATAAAAAAAAAAAAGAGTGTGTGTGTTTTAATAATTTTATATTAGTAGACCCCCTTAAGACACTTAGCGGTATACAATGCACATGCCTTAATGTAATAAGGTTCCTTATGGAACTTTGATAAAAAAAAAATGTAACTTTGATCAATATTACATCTTTTACCTCGTTTTACTAAAAGTTGGATCGAGATTTTACTATTGACCAATGAATCTAGACTAACACTTGAATAAGCGTGATTGATTTGTTGTCGGTGATTGGTTTTTGAGACATGTGCAATGGTTGAGTATTGAGACAATGCATTCAAGTATAAAATATGAAAATCTTTTTCTTTTTGAGTATAGTGGATGATATCGACAAAGTTCTATTAGGTAGCCCACAAGTTGGTGGTCGAGCGGTAATGGTGGGCCAGGTGTAATGGGTGAGACTCCCAAGCACTCGAGTTCCACGAAATGCATTCTATCTGACTATTTCTTGGCATTAGTCAGAAAACATTCCAAACTTGGGTCAAGCAGTGTAATAAACTTTCAGGTTCCAGTAGTCCACTCTGTAGTACTTAAGTGTGTTTTATCGAAGTTTTGACTAGGTAGCCTCCCAAAACTTGTCTTTTTCATTTTTTTAATGTCTATTTATAAATTGTACATTTTCATGTTGTTGCTTCTGCCCACTTGAGCTTAAGTCCAAAAACAGTAGTGAACAATGGCATCGATTATCGCTGCAAGGTCACGAGCTCACAAGCACCTATGTTTTTTTTTTTGTTTGTTAAAGCAAACACCTATGTTTTAATTGTATTATATATTAAAGCAAACACCTATGTTTTAATTGTATTATATAAGGGGCATTTACAAAAATGCCTTCTTTTCCATGCCACTTTTCAAATATGTCACTCTTGTCTTATTTTTTTACCAACATGTCATTAAAAAATATGTTCAAAAAATTTATATCTTAAATTTTTCAGATTTAAAAAATATTTTGATCCCTCACAAACCTTAAACCCAAAAAATTAAACCCTAATATAACATAGTTAACCCAAACATAAATGATTTAAAAATTGAGAAAAAGTGATAGTGGCATTTTTGAAAAGTGGCATCTTAAAAGTGACATATCTTGAAATTTCTCATTATATAATACTAGTGGCGGATCTAGAAGACAAATTTATATGGGGCACAATATAATTATATATTAAATATAATTTATTTTAAATTAAATTTATATTGTGATTATAAAAAATGCTACATAAATTATTTAAAATTTTCTTTTATATTTTGATTTTGTTTTACAAATTTGAATCAAACTATGAAAGTAAATATGTTTTTTGGATATTTATTTATTTTTTGTGGTATTAACATAAAATTCTAGATCGCGTATATACTAAATTTATTTTTATAAATTTAATAGCTATTTATGTAAATGTTCTTAAATAGGAAATATATATCCATATACATATATAAAAAAAAAAAAAAAAAAGACAGGAAAGAAGATGAGGAAACGTGAGAAACTAAAGAAATAAAGTTTTCTTTCTATATATAAAAAAAAAAAAAAGCAAAGAGAGTAAGGAGCCAAGTGGGTTTGAACTCGCAAAACTCAGGATAATTATCAACCAAATGAGCTAGGACAACATTCACTATACGCCAGTCCTTTTTTTTATAATTAGTGTGTGGCACGTGCCACAACTTTTTGTATGTAGGTCCGCCCCTGTATAATACCACGATACCATGCATCACATGTTGCAATTTGCATGATCATGTTATGAGATTGTATTGGTTTCACATGTAAACAATTAGTTATTCTAGTTGAAGTTATCATTTTCTACTTGAATAAAAACTAAACATATCCACAATGATCCGAATTAGAATCGTTTTTTTGTGTTTGTTTTTGGGTGTCTTAATGAAATAAGAAATGTAGTTAAATGGAAACTTATTGAGTGTTTAATGAGAAGGGTGCTTATATTTTAAAAACTAGTATTTATAAGTGATAGTTCTAGATCGAAATTTAGATTAATCTCTAAACACACGAGGAATAGTCATTTTTCTTTTTTTATGAAGAGTATATACATTGGTCAATCATGATTTTTATCGTAGTAGAATAATTTGAAAACATACTTTGAATTCTTTAGATATTTTAATCTAATCTTTTTGTTGAATTGTAGCCAAAAACATTAGTTTTCTTTTTTACATTTGTTGCTCGAGTATGATGAAAAGATTAGACCACTACAAGAAAACATCTGTGTTTCTGACGGAAAAATCCGTCAGAAATCCGTCAGAAATCACCTGATTCTGACGGATTTCTGACGGATTTCTTCCGTCAGTTCTATCTCGTCAGTATTTCCATTCCGTCAGAATTCCGTCAGGACACACTGACGGATTTCTGACGGAAATCGGATCAACGGAATCCGTCAGAAAACCGTCAGAATTCCGTCAGGAGACACTGACGGAATTCTGACGGATTTTGCATTACTTAAAAAAAAAAATTTATTTTCAAAGCCGTCAGAATTCCGTCAGGAGACACTGACGGAATTCTAACGGATTTTGCATTACTTAAAAAAAAAAATTTATTTTAAAAGCCGTCAGAATTCCGTCAGGACAAACTGACGGAATTCTGACGGATTTTGCATTATTTAAAAAAAAAATTTATTTTAAAGCCGTCAGAATTCCGTCAGGACACACTGACGAAATTCTGACGAATTTCGCATTATTTTTAAAAAAAAATTATTTAATTTATAAAATAAATTAGGAAGAAAAAATTATATTTAAAAAAAAAATTTATAATTAAATAGAAATTGTTTAAAAAGAAATTAAAAGTTTTACATTAAATTTAAATTACATTTTAAATTTAAAATCATTGACGACGGAAGAAGGCGTCCATCCTCTCCTCCATCTGACGGATTCGTGCGTCCGCCTCCGCCTTCTCTCTCAGACGCCGTGCCTCCACCTCCTCCATATCCTTCTTGCGCCGTTCCTCCGCCTCCTCAATCTGGCTCTGCAGACGTGCCTCCGCCTCCGCCTTCTCTCTGTCGTACCGTTCCTCCAAAGAGATAACCCGTTCGGTCAGTGCGGCGTTTTGTGCTACCAAGCTGCTACCACCGTGATAGCGATACGACGAAACGGATGAGCAACTGTCTTCGGGGAGGCCGTAGACACGACCTCTGCTCTTAGGGGTTACCTAACAAAAAAAAATTTTAAATTGAAAACGTATTAGTATTAAAAAGTATTTTAAATGTGTTTAAAATTGACACGTATACTAACCTCGTAAGTGAACTCGTTCACCTTGTCGAATGGAACTTCGGTTAGCGGCGGAGTTCCTTCCACGATCGGTTGCGAAGCGAGGAATTCCTGCCCGGCCTTCTCCACGCTCTCCACGATTTCCCGAGCAATCACATCTTGGATTTCACCCGTCTTTCTGTTGGTGTGGGCATCTCTGATGATATCCACATTCGACGGCCGGACACCGGTCTTCTCAATCTGTTAGCATATTCAAATACGGAAAATGTTAGCGATAAGTAAATTTATTTGGAAAATTAGGAAAATTACCAGTTGCTGAACACGTGTCGCCTTGCTCGTTGCACCGAGGTTGTGGGTCGCCTCTCCCTTCCCATTCCGCTGGCTCTTCCGGTTACTCGAGTTTTGGGCGGAGGTCCCTTTAGTGGCGTCCAGTTGCCAATATGCAACAAGTCCATCCCATAATGTTGTGTTGTCTTTAATAGCCTTAGGCGCCCTCCCCTTTTTTAGCCACTTGTTCTTCCACTCGTTTATCTTCGACGAGTACTTTCTCCTCGCCTTTGTGTCGAAACAACGTCGAACCATAGGAGTCAGCTGGGGGTCCCACGTAAATTCTTGCTGCAAAGGAAACCAAAACTCGAATTATTATCAATTGGAAATTTTTCTAAATATTTGTAAATTTAATTAACATTATAAACACATACCGCAAATTGCCGAAACCATATGTCCTGGTCTTCAGCCGGCATCGAGTCATATGTGGGATACGGCTTACTTATCATGCTGTTGACCATTTCGTTGATACAACCCGCAATACCGTTTCCCGAAAATTGGAACCTACACGGTTTTTTGTTTCATATTTTTAAACAATTATTATTAAGCTAATATAATCATTTAAATTTTGAAAGTAGACAGTACCAGGTCGTGTTGGAAGGTAACTCTGGGTCAAGGCGTTGCAACCTATCCCGACCAGGTAGCGCCACAAACTCCTCGATGGGCATTGCCCAACGACCCGCAGAGGCAGATGTACCCATATGAGGAGTGGTTGGGATCTGCGAATTACTCGCAGTCCCACCTCCCCTACTGGATTCACCGCCTCCGGTACCGCCATGAAACATGGGATAATCCCTACGATTTCAAAAATTTATAAATAACCTTTTAATTTTCTTACATATGTAAAATTAGTATGCCAATTATTGCTTTAAAATATACAATTCATTTTGAACGGAGTTAGGGCGTTTGGGAATTATGATTTTGAGTTTATGAGATTTTACAAAAGTAACATGTTTTTAAAAGTTACATGTTCATAAATGTTACATAGTTTAAATGTTTTTAAATTTAACCGTTACATGTTTGTAAAATTTTTGATATTTATTTAAAATTTACAAGTTTTTTTTTACAATTGAATCCGCGACTGCATCGGGTTTTTAATAAAGGTTTTTCTATTTATTTAAATTATAGAGTTTTTTTTTAAGGTTTTTTTTAAAGTTTTTTAAATTATAGAGATTTTTTAACAAGTTTTTTTAAAAGTTTTTTCTATTTATTTAAATTATATAGTTTTTATACGGTATTTCAATGTTTTACAAAATAACATATTTTTATAAGTTACATGTTTTTCAAAGTTACATATTTTTATATGTTTTAAAATTTAAGCTTTACATGTTTATAATTAAAGAATTTTTTTCCTTACTTTTAACAAATTAGAGGTATATATCTCAATAAATCCTTAAAAATTACAACTTTTTACAATTGAAATTCAATTAATCTATACATCCATTTATACCAAATTTTTCATAAATTCTAAATTCATACTTATTTTCTAAATCACTAAATTAATGAAATTTTCTAAATCCCTAAATTCATTTGATTTTCTAAATCCCTAAATCTTTAGTGGTAAATCAATTACAAAACCATGTTCTCCAAGATTTCTAATCCGAAATTAACCCATACCCATTGAAATCCGAAACATTTTCAAGCATCAATTTCAACGGATTGAAAAAATATTGTTGGAATTGTTCATAATCTTAAAACTACCAAGAACTTACATTGATTTGGTGAGTTGGGTGACAAACGGCGGTAAAGCAACGGAGAAGACGGTGAATCGGACGCTTTCTCCGGTGAATCGGACGGAGAAGAGGAGGTGGGTAAATTTTTTTGGTTTTTCTCTGCAAACCCGACGTCGGAGAAGACGAAGTGTGATTATAAAGAACAGTATGACGGTTTTCTGACGGAATTATGACGGTTCATTAAAATCCGTCATAATTCCGTCAGCCTTCCCGCCATTTTGATCCCACCGAAGTGTTTAGGGGGGAAATAAATTAGGGTTTTCCGTCAGAATTCCGTCATAAATGTCTGACGGAATTCTGACGGTTTTGTATTTTTTTTTAAAAAAAAAATTAAGGATTTAACACTTTAAAATGTAAAACATTCTTGTTTTTTATTTTGATTCATTACTGGCAAAAAAGTTAAATCATATTAAGAATTTAGAAAGTTTAATCATATTATAAATTTCCTTAATTAAATATAAATTACAATTAACTTATAAGAAGTAAAATTTTATTCATTGTAAAACAATCGTGAAATTGTTATAATATCGTACATCCTAAACAAATATGCCTTTTATTTATATGCGAGGAAAACAAATTATAAATTTAGGATCCGTTACAAATCCGTAAGACGTTACCGTATTTTAATTGTTATTTTATTTTTATTTTTTTAAAAAAATAAAATTCCGTCAGAATTCCGTCATTAATGTCTGACGGAATTCTGACGGTTTTGTATTTTTTTTTAAAAAAAAAATTAAGGATTTAACACTTTAAAATGTAAAACATTCTTGTTTTTTATTTTGATTCATTACTGGCAAAAAAGTTAAATCATATTAAGAATTTAGAAAGTTTAATCATATTATAAATTTCCTTAATTAAATATAAATTACAATTAACTTATAAGAAGTAAAATTTTATTCATTGTAAAACAATCGTGAAATTGTTATAATATCGTACATCCTAAACAAATATGCCTTTTATTTATATGCGAGGAAAACAAATTATAAATTTAGGATCCGTTACAAATCCGTAAGACGTTACCGTATTTTAATTGTTATTTTATTTTTATTTTTTAAAAAAAATAAAATTCCGTCAGAATTCCGTCATAAATGTCTGACGGAATTCTGACGGTTTTGTATTTTTTTTTTTAAAAAAAATTAAGGATTTAACACTTTAAAATGTAAAACATTCTTGTTTTTTATTTTGATTCATTACTGGCAAAAAAGTTAAATCATATTAAGAATTTAGAAAGTTTAATCATATTATAAATTTCCTTAATTAAATATAAATTACAATTAACTTATAAGAAGTAAAATTTTATTCATTGTAAAACAATCGTGAAATTGTTATAATATCGTACATCCTAAACAAATATGCCATTTATTTATATGCGAGGAAAACAAATTATAAATTTAGGATCCGTTACAAATCCGTAAGACGTTACCGTATTTTAATTGTTATTTTATTTTTATTTTTTAAAAAAAATAAAATTCCGTCAAAATTCCGTCATAAATGTCTGACGGAATTCTGACGGTTTTGTATTTTTTTTTAAAAAAAAAATTAAGGATTTAACACTTTAAAATGTAAAACATTCTTGTTTTTTATTTTGATTCATTACTGGCAAAAAAGTTAAATCATATTAAGAATTTAGAAAGTTTAATCATATTATAAATTTCCTTAATTAAATATAAATTACAATTAACTTATAAGAAGTAAAATTTTATTCATTGTAAAACAATCGTGAAATTGTTATAATATCGTACATCCTAAACAAATATGCCTTTTATTTGTATGCGAGGAAAACAAATTATAAATTTAGGATCCGTTACAAATCCGTAAGACGTTACCGTATTTTAATTGTTATTTTATTTTTATTTTTTAAAAAAAATAAAATTCCGTCAGAATTCCGTCATAAATGTCTGACGGAATTCTGACGGTTTTGTATTTTTTTTTTAAAAAAAAATTAAGGATTTAACACTTTAAAATGTAAAACATTCTTGTTTTTTATTTTGATTCATTACTGGCAAAAAAGTTAAATCATATTAAGAATTTAGAAAGTTTAATCATATTATAAATTTCCTTAATTAAATATAAATTACAATTAACTTATAAGAAGTAAAATTTTATTCATTGTAAAACAATCGTGAAATTGTTATAATATCGTACATCCTAAACAAATATGCCATTTATTTATATGCGAGGAAAACAAATTATAAATTTAGGATCCGTTACAAATCCGTAAGACGTTACCGTATTTTAATTGTTATTTTATTTTTATTTTTTAAAAAAAATAAAATTCCGTCAAAATTCCGTCATAAATGTCTGACGGAATTCTGACGGTTTTGTATTTTTTTTTAAAAAAAAAATTAAGGATTTAACACTTTAAAATGTAAAACATTCTTGTTTTTTATTTTGATTCATTACTGGCAAAAAAGTTAAATCATATTAAGAATTTAGAAAGTTTAATCATATTATAAATTTCCTTAATTAAATATAAATTACAATTAACTTATAAGAAGTAAAATTTTATTCATTGTAAAACAATCGTGAAATTGTTATAATATCGTACATCCTAAACAAATATGCCTTTTATTTGTATGCGAGGAAAACAAATTATAAATTTAGGATCCGTTACAAATCCGTAAGACGTTACCGTATTTTAATTGTTATTTTATTTTTATTTTTTTAAAAAAATAAAATTCCGTCAGAATTCCGTCATAAATGTCTGACGGAATTCTGACGGTTTTGTATTTTTTTTTTTTAAAAAAATTAAGGATTTAACACTTTAAAATGTAAAACATTCTTGTTTTTTATTTTGATTCATTACTGGCAAAAAAGTTAAATCATATTAAGAATTTAGAAAGTTTAATCATATTATAAATTTCCTTAATTAAATATAAATTACAATTAACTTATAAGAAGTAAAATTTTATTCATTGTAAAACAATCGTGAAATTGTTATAATATCGTACATCCTAAACAAATATGCCTTTTATTTATATGCGAGGAAAACAAATTATAAATTTAGGATCCGTTACAAATCCGTAAGACGTTACCGTATTTTAATTGTTATTTTATTTTTATTTTTTTAAAAAAATAAAATTCCGTCAGAATTCTGTCATAAATGTCTGACGGAATTCTGACGGTTTTGTATTTTTTTTTAAAAAAAAAATTAAGGATTTAACACTTTAAAATGTAAAACATTCTTGTTTTTTATTTTGATTCATTACTGGCAAAAAAGTTAAATCATATTAAGAATTTAGAAAGTTTAATCATATTATAAATTTCCTTAATTAAATATAAATTACAATTAACTTATAAGAAGTAAAATTTTATTCATTGTAAAACAATCGTGAAATTGTTATAATATCGTACATCCTAAACAAATATGCCTTTTATTTGTATGCGAGGAAAACAAATTATAAATTTAGGATCCGTTACAAATCCGTAAGACGTTACCGTATTTTAATTGTTATTTTATTTTTATTTTTTAAAAAAAATAAAATTCCGTCAGAATTCCGTCATAAATGTCTGACGGAATTCTGACGGTTTTGTATTTTTTTTTTAAAAAAAAATTAAGGATTTAACACTTTAAAATGTTAAGCATTCTTGACTTTTATTTTGATTCACTAATGGAGAAAGGTTAAATTCAAAACTATAATGAATTTAGAAAGGTGAATGATATTATAAATTTCCATAAATACATATAAATTACAATCAACTTATTTTTTAAATTGTTTAAGATTTGAAATTCAAATCATTGGAAACAATTTCATTTCATTTTTTTCATCAAGGGGATTATTAATTGATCACAAAAAAGTTGTAAATCCATATTATTCCATATTAAATTATAGCTGGTACATTGTTATAAAATCATCGACGGTAAAATATTACACATAACAATATTATACGGATAAACTCGAACAATGGATAGTCGGAAAATATTAAAATCATCGACGTGGGATGTTTATTCATCATCATCTGAGTCTGGAGCTGTTTCATATTCGTACCCAGTTGTTCCGTCATGTTCATCATCAATCGTAGATACTGCCGGTGAATGGTACTCAGCAATCATCGAATTAGGACCGATTATCTGTTTAAAAAATGAATTTAATTAGGTAATTAAGATTTCATAGAAAATTGCCAATAAACTTATAATATACATGTACCTTAACAATGTTCCGCTCTATGATGTTAAGGTACATTGAGTTCGAGGGTTATGAGCGGGGGCTCGGTTTTGCATATAGTAATTCCACAAATCTCTGTTTGCCATTACGCAATTGAATTTTTATGTATTATGATTTTGTGTTGAAATGTTTTTTATAAAGGAATGACAAAATCAGCTAACTTATGTACAAATGATATCCGTCAGAATTCCGTCAGACAACCGTCAAGACCTCCGACATAACAACACGTCAATCCCATCGGCCAACCCAGACGATGTGTTAACCACTCAAAGTTTGCCGACATCGGATCCGTCAGAATTCCGTCAGAATTTCGTTACATAATTCTGACGACTTATCTCCGTCGGAAATCCGTCGGTCCACCTGACCAATCAATCTTTGCCGACATCAGAAAGCGTCCGCAATCCGTCAGACATCCGTCACACAATTATGCCGACAGTTTATACATATAACTTCTACTATAAATACACCTGATTGAGTGTATATCTTCTACACCTCTCCGTAACAAAAAAAAAACATGTCTTCTCCCTCTGCAAATGAAGATGGAAAAACAACATCCGATGCAAATTTTTTTTATATTCCAAAATACTCGTGGGAAACCCCTGGTGATTGCGATGAATTCACTCAAGAGATTCCAAATTACTCGTGGGAATTTGATACCTGCTCACCAATCCATAAAGAAGATTCGACATTAACAATTGTGCCTGACAGCCAGTGGTCGCCAAACATCCACCACGCCAATCCTATCGAAGGCGAGCAACCATGTCAATTGATGGAAAACTCAGATACTTACAGTGGAAGTACTTCAAACGTATGTGAGGATCATTACCATGATTATGAATTCGCTCAAAGCCCAGAACAACCAAACTTAAATTTAGATGTTGATGCAATAAAACGTGATTTGTGCGACGGATTTATAGATTCTCCACCAAAGGATCATTACGTTCATGATTTCGAGTTCGCCCAAAGTCCTGAGAAGCCTAACATAAATCTAGATGTTGATGCAATCAAACGCGAATTTTGTGACGGATTTGTAGATTCTCCAGAAAAGAAGAAAAAGGGAAAGAACATCAGTAAATGGTTCTAAGAAAAGAAGAAAAAGGGAAAGAACATCCCTAAAGTGGAAACCGACATAAGATTTTCAAATGCGGAGTTTATTATGTAGTTGTACCATAACCGTTGTGTGTTTAATATTTGCAAGGATTTCGTGTACCTTTTTAAGACTTTTTAAGAATGTGTTCTAAATTTTATGTTTCATTATATGTAATGTTTTATTGGAGTTGCAATACCAATAATATATATATTATTAAATAATTCGGAACACACAAATGTGAGAGAAGAACATAAAAAACCTAACAGTTATTCCCAAATTACTATTCTGAATCTTCGGAGGGACCTTCACTAGGGATGGAGTCTGAATCGTCGTCAAATTCCCCTAGTGTTTCCTCTTCGTCCGAATGCACTAGATCATCCCCGACATGTGTGACATCAACGACAGGTCAATGTTATCCATCTCCTCAACAGGTGACATTGGTACACTTCTCGATGGTTGTAGAGCATCATGTTCTGGAACTCCATAGATTTTTCCTCTTGGGTTAATTGGAGTTACTGTGATCCACGGATCTGTACGGTAGGTAACTCGAGGATATGGCATGTAGCAAACCTATTAATAATTAGGTGATATTGTTAATATACATGAACAAGAAACCTTAACTATGAGTACATATGTAAACATATTAGTGTATTAATACCTGGTCTGCTTGAGAAGCAAGGATAAATGGATCATAATACGGTAGTTTTCGGCTTGAATTTATCGAAATAACACCAAGAGGGTCAACTCGAACCCCTCGACCATTGCATGGATCATACCAATCACACATAAACACAATGCACCTCAAGTTCAACATTCCTGGATAGCGGATTTCCAAGATTTCTTTTAAAATCCCATAGTACATGGTATCGCCGGAATTTGCCGAAATACCATAGTCCGCAGTTGACGTTTCACGTCCTTCCTTGCGGATCCTGAACGAATATCCCCTAGTACAAAACTGGGGATATGAAGTGGCGGTGCTGCGTAAACCATGGACAAACTCCAGTAACCATGTCGGGATGGGATGAGCACGTGCTATACAATCGGAAACCTAAAAATGATAATAGTAAGATATAAGTAACATATGAACGTGACAACATCGCAAAGTAAGAGTAAGTAATTATAGTAAACTTACATAACATTTCAACCACTTCTCAAATTCTTCGTCTTTCAAGACAGCAAGTTCGGCATCTGTCTTATCGCGATGGTATTCACGTGCGAGAGACATGTATATCCTGTAACATAACAGTCGTTAGTAGATGAAGTAAAATAATTCTATAAATTTAGTATGATAACTGATATATATATACCTTTCGTACTCCAAAATTTCATCACAGTTTCTTAGGATATATGTATGCAAATGGGTGACCTCTTGTGGTGATAGTCTGCGTTTCTTTGCTTTTCCACTTGGTCGACCAACTTGGGAAAACAACTCGGGAACTACCACGTCATAGACTGCTTTCTCACCTCTATCATCATGTCGGGGAGGCCGTCTCGCCTTAGTACTAACTCCCGGTGGAAAGTAATTTTCGGAAAATTGTGAGACTTCCTCGTTTATGCTTTGTGCGACAATTGATCCCTCAACCTTGCTCAAATTTTTAACCTTTTTCTTAAGGTGGAACATGTACCGCTCGAACGGATACATCCATCGGTATTGAACAGGGCCTCCTAAGGCTGCTTCGCGGGGGAGGTGAATAGCAAGATGTTCCATAACGTCAAAAAAAGACGGTGGAAATATCTTCTCAAGATTACAAAGGAGAACCGGGATATTGGCCTCCAAGTTACGTATCCCGTGTGTGGTAAGCGTTCTTGAACATAAATCTCGGAAGAATGCACCAACTCCTAAAAAAAAAAATTAAACAAGTTAGTACATATATAATACTATTATGGTTGTAAAAAAATAATGGGAGTAAGAAATATACCTCCAATAGATTGGTGGATAGGTTGTGGAAGAAGATATGCAAATACAAATGGAAGAAGACGTTGCATCACGACATGACAATCATGACTCTTCATCCCTATAAACTTGTCTTCCGTAGAATCCACACAATTACGTAGATTAGATGCGTAGCCGTCTGGAAATTTTACAAATTTTTTGAACCATTGAAAAAATACTTCTTTCTGCCCTGCGTCTAACCGGAAAGCAGGCATCGGCAATCTACCGTTCTTTACATGAAGAGATGGCCTCGAACAAATTGATGGCAAGTCTAATCTAGAATTCCAGTTATCTTTTGTCTTTCCTGGTACGTTTAATACGGTGTTCATGATGTTATCAAAGAAATTTTTTTCCACATGCATGACATCTAGATTATGCCGAAGTAGATGGTCTTTCCAGTAAGGCAAATCCCAGAAAATACTCTTCTTGTGCCAATTGTGATATTCCCCACAACCGTCAACGGGGTAATGGCCATTACCCCCACATTCCGGAGTTCGCTCTGCACCAAAATCTCGTAACTGTTCCAACATGCTGCGACCATCTATCTCAGGAGGTGGACCATGAAACACTCGTACATCCGTCTTGAACTGTCGTTTAGACTTACGATATGGATGATTGGGCGGCAAAAAACACCTATGGCAATCAAACCATGAAGTCTTCCTGCCGTGCTGCAATTGGAAAGCTGAAGTATTGTCTTGGCAATAAGGACATGCCAATCGTCCATGCGTTGACCATCCAGATAACATACCGTACGCCGGAAAATCGCTTATGGTCCACATAAGAACCGCACGCATGGTGAAATTCTGCTTCACTGAAATATCATAAGCCACAACACCATGCTCCCATAACATCTGCAACTCATAGATCAATGGTTGGAGGAATATATCGAGCGACCGTCTTGGATGATCTGGCCCGGGAACTAGAATTGAGAGAAACAAGAACTCTCGTCGCATGCACATAGATGGAGGCAAATTGTAAGGTGTCACGATGACCGGCCACAACGAATATTTTCTTCCATGCTTGCCAAACGGGTTGAAACCATCAGTGGATAAGCCTAAGTATACATTCCGTCGTTCACAAGAAAAATCTGGATATACTGCTTGGAAGTGTTTCCACGCTTCCGCGTCAGAAGGATGCGTGATATCTCCATCTTGTCTATGCTCTGCATGCCATCTCATAGAGTTAGCTGTGCGTTCAGATTCGTACAGCCTCTTCAACCTCTCCGTTAAGGGTAAATACCACATCCGTTTGAAGGGAATCTTCACCCTCCCACTTGTGTCCTGGAACCGTGGTTTGTTGCAAAATTTACATTTATTTTGGTTCTCGTCTTCTCTCCAGTATATCATACAGTTGTCGATGCACACATCAATAACCTGGTAGGACAAACCAAGACCGGCAACAAGTTTTTGGATCTCGTAGTATGATGCAGGGGCCAGATTATCCTCTGGCAAAATATCTTTCACGAACTCGGCGAATGCATCAACACAATCTTCGGACAAATTGTAATTAGTCTTTATGTTCATCATCCTTGTAGCAGAAGATAGCGGTGAATGACCATCCCTACAACCGCTGTATAGTGGTTGATTTGCTGCGTCTAACATATCGAAAAAACTTCGAGATTCTAAATTAGGCTCTTCAACCCTACCACCGTCATAACCACCCGACTGGAAATTATCTCTAACCATCGCAACCGTACTTACCCCAACATCTACTTCCGTACTTACCCCAACATCTACTTCCGTACTTACCCCAACATCTAATTCCGCTGTAGGTTCCCCTACGCTATCCGGAAAATAAGGTGCATTACTACTACTGCTACCATATTCATAATTCCTTTCTCCATGTAAATACCAAACCTTATATCCCGCCCTAAATCCATATCTATATAAGTGGTTCCAAACATTAGGAACATCAACACTAATTCTATTACAACAATTAGAACAAGGACATTTGATATGCTGACCTTTGTTGGCCGCCTCTTGATTTCTAGGTAACTTCATGAACTCGCAAATACCAGTAGCGTATTCAGTCGTTAATAAGTTACCCCCCTCTTGCATCATTGGCCCGTCCATCCATGACCGAAAATATGAACTCATAACTAAATTTTTTTTTTTTTTTTGTCTAATGATCTTAGGAACAACCGGAGAAAGTGGAAAACTTATGTAGGATGAAAATCCGTCAGAATTCCGTCAGACAACCGTCAAAACCTCCGACATAACGACACATCAATCCCATCGGCCAACCCAGACGATGTGTTAACCACTCAAAGTTTGCCGACATCGGATCCGTCAGAATTCCGTCAGAATTCCGTCAGCCCTATAAAAAATCTGATTTCCGTCAGTGTTCCGTCATTAAAACCGTCGGAATTGGATGACCGATTATTTCCGTCAGTATTCCGTCAGAATATACTGACAGATTTATGACGGAATACTGTCGGCTATCCTCGCCGTCAGTAATTCCGTCAGTATATTCTGACGGAATACTGACGGAGTGATTTTCTGTCAGATTACCGTCAGAAATCTGTCAGAATTGACTGACGGAATTACTGACGGCTAAAAATTCCGTCAGTATTGATGCTGTTTTCTTGTAGTGGACTATGATGGAATGCAAAATATTTGATTAATACATGCACGAGAAAGGAGGTGGAATCACAAGCTTTTCTACAACATATATATTATTTATTGCAATCCATTACCGTGTTCATTATGCCAACTTTATAAAAAATTTGAAAATTACTATATTCTCTCTTTGTTCGTAAATATTTTACTAAAAATGACTTGGATCATAGTTTACTAAATGTTTGGATAAATTTTAATCTAGTCGAGTTAGAACACCTATATCGACAAAAAAAAATTAAATAAGAATTTAATAACTAATATCAAATTAACATAGTCGGAAAACCACATTGATGTGTATGCTCTGGTTGAAGATATTACGGAGTTGGTTTCTGAACTTTTGGTCTTTGAAGCTATTGTACCAAACTTTAATCTCTGATCTTTGAATGAAATTTGCATATTGTGACCAAAAAAGAAGAAGATTTTGAGCTCAAACCAAATTTACATGTGTATTAACTAATATTTATATTAGTGAATCTTAAAACTTATTCCATCTAAAATACATAAAGAAAAAGAGATAAACAAAACAAAACCCAAAGATAATAAAGACATTATTTAAAGGAAAAACCATGTTTATCAATTAATTGTGTTGATTTTATAATCTAATTAATAATTACAAATATATAAAAGTTTTATACAATAAATATTACTAATTGGAAACAAATTTAACACGTGTCAAAATGTTGGGTCGACCGATTTAACACGTATTGCGTATTAATTATTATCTTTAACGCATCAATTTTCTATTATCATGATCAAAATTCGAAAGCAAGACGTACAAAATAATACCTAACAAAGAAGATAATTACAATTATGTGTAAATACTTAGATAAATAAGTGGGATGGGGATAAACTAGTATTGAAGAGGTGGGTGATGGTAAAAAGTGTTGCTGCGTCTCCGGAAACCAATGCAACACTCCACATACCAGGCTCCAAGTAACTAATAAGTCAATATTTTTGCAATTATAATTTTCGGTTTCTAATATGTAAAAACAGTAACATTGCATTGTCGGGTCGCAAGAAAAAGACATATCACAAAGAAATCTAGAAGGGTAAGATTGGTAAAAACTACAACTATTTAGGCTCAGTGCATTGGATGCCTTGGTGGTGGGGTAATCAATTAGTCAAGCACGAAACAAAGTAAATATTTTTGTTTGTATTAGACAGAGAAATTGCAAAAGGCTTTTACTTCAAAACATTGCATCAGTTTGACAGGTTGTAGTTGTAGAAGAAAGAGTACCTATTCGCCATGGTGCGAGCTTAGTATGGTTTTGAGTGATAGTCGAAGGCTCATCAGGATGACTACTTCTAATGACTTAGTCACTACAACACCTAAAATTCCATATCCAATAAACCCCCTCAACATTTATACAAATATTTTTTCAATATTTGACGTCAAAAGAACAAAACTCGTTACTTGTTTTGATGTAATAAATATTCTGATTGGCCCAGAAAGCCCGCAAATGTTATATAGTATATGGGCTAATTGTATTATCATTATTTGTTTTTTTTTTTTTTGTGTGTTAAAATATCATTATGTGTTTGGGATATAAGTAATTAACAATATCACGCGAGAGACATCAACCAGAAGAAGCCCTAATCCTTTTGCTGCAAAAAATATCACGCCCAGGTTTGTCTTCTTTGAGATCAAAATATTCTAAAATCCCGTTTGATTTCAACTAAAGTCCGATTGATTTCAATTGAATTGATTTAATATTTCTGTTTTATTTGAACAGATGTATGCGATTCTCAAAGGAGCCGGAGGCTGTGCAGATTTGCAAGTTAACAAGCTCTGCACGGATCCGACCTACCGAGATCCACATAGATGGAATAAAGTTGGATGCATCTCTCATTCCGATAATTCGAAGGTTTGTAATATTTGAAAGCTCTTGGACACAATTCAATATTTCTCAATATAAACACTAGGGTTCAATATTTCTTTTTCTTTTGAAAAAACAGATGTGGGCTCTTGAATGTCTCCTCTTGGATCCTCTAGTCTATGTGCGATTCTCAAAGAATCCGGAGGCTGTGCAGATTTGGGTTTCAAGCTCTGCATGGAACACCCAACGAGTGATCACATATGACATTGGATTAAATAACAACATTGGAATAAAGTTTGATGGATCTCTTATTCCGATAATTTGAAGGTTTGTAATATTTGAAAGCTCTTAGACACAATTCAATATTTCCCAGGGCTCAATATTTTTATTTATTTATTTATTTTTTTTGAAAAAAGAGATGTGTCCTCTTGATTCTCAAAGGATCCGGAGGCTGTGCAGATTTGGGTTTCAAGCTCTGCACGGACCCACCCAACGAGTGATCACGTATGACATTGCAATAAAGTTTGATGGATCTCTTATTCCCATAATTTGAAGGTTTGTAATATTTGAGAGCTCTTGGACACAATTCAATATTTCTCAGGTTCAATATTTTTCTTTCTTTTGAAAATAACAGATGAATGTCACATTGGAATAAAGCAAGCCTTATTCGTCATGGCGTCAGGTTAGAGTCATTCCTTATTGAATTCCCATCATCTTATTTTCTCAAAATGTTTTAAGTAGTGGATTTTAGGAGATTTCTTGTGATTTTAATGTGTTTTGGTGGGATTCTTTAGTTAAAAATTAGACAAAGCAAATCCCATTGATTTAGGTGGGATTCTACGGAATTTTAGTTAAAACACAACAATTCCTCTAAATCACCTAAAATCATTTAAAACACGACCACAATCAAACCACTTTAAATTCCATGTTGAATACACCCTTAGGCATATCTTTATCCAAAGGATTATGTTTAGCTCCTAAACTATCATTAACAAAATTTAATCTTCACCAACTAATGCAAACTTTGATAAGACAATGCAATGACTATTTGGCACTATTCTTATTCAACATGGAATTTGGAGTGATTTATATTAAAGTGACAAATCCTCTGAATTTTATTTTAAACCCAGTGTAATTGAACTTGTGATTTTAAAATCCATTTCAAAATCTAGTGTTATTGGAAATGTTTTTTAAGTAGTGAATTTTAGGAGATTTGTTGTGATTTTAATGTCTTTTGGTGGGATTCCTTAGTGAAAAATTAGACAAAGCAAATCCCATTGATTTAGGTGGGATTCTATGAAATTTTAGTTAAAAACACAACAATTCCTCTAAATCACCTAAAATCATTTTAAAACACAACTACAATCAAATCACTTTAAATTCCATGTTGAATACACCCTTAGGCATATCTTTATTCGAAGGATTATGTTTAGCTCCCAAACTATCATTAACAAAATTTAATCTTCACCAACCAATGCAAACTTTGATAAGACAATGCAATGACTATTTGGCACTATTCTTAGTTGATTCCAAAATCATGTTTGCTCCCAAAGGAAGGATTTAGGATCTTGAAAATTTGTAATTGTCAAAATGATTTCTTTGATTTAATGTCTATATTAGCTTTTTCGTTTTGATTCATTGAAATAATTCTATCAAGTGAAATAACATATAGTAAAAGATTGAACTTGTCCTTTAGCAACTCTTTATTGGTCCACTTTGTGGTGGTAAAATACCATAAGCCTCGGTATGTCGGAATCTTCTTTCAACATTGTTGAGAATGTTGCTTATGGGTTATAGTGTGCTTGGAGAAAATTTTATTAAAAGATGAATATGAGAGCATATTTTGATATGGTTATAGAATGCCTTTTGTAAATTATTTGTTTATCCATCAACAAAACTCACATATCAAACAAATTGTTTCATTAATTAGATATTGTTGGCACATAGTTTTTAGACTTTTATCAAAAACAAAAGCATCTCGATTTAAAGAACAATAATATCCATATTTCAAATACTAATCCATAGCATTTAGACAAAATCAAGCTTTTTACGACATCTCTTAGGCAAAAACCAAAATACGTCCTATTTTGTTATCTCTCTGTCTCTCATTTCCATAATCCGAAGCTAAATCATTCCAGCAAATTAAAGAGATAATATCTAAAAGTCAATGCAAGAGTTTAGAACTTTACAATCATCGTTGAAATATAGGTCATTGATTAAACATGATCCAATCAAGAAACTTTTGATGGAACCCAATCTCTTGATATAGTCCCATTCTAGTACATGTCAGTCTTAATAGCTAGGAACACACAAGAGGCAAGGGATGTGCAGTATCTAAGTATGTTGGCAGAGACAAATGCACAATGATTGGGAAATATCAGCAAATAGGCTTAACCTTGGGAATCAAAACACAGCCTTAATGATTTCCAGGTCCACTATAGAAAGACAGCTTCCATATAACTTTCTCCTGAGTCATAATCAGTAGTAGCTCATGGAAGTTGGTAGGAGAAGATTTTGAAGCTCGTGTCTTTAACATGGGAGAACTTTCTTGTCACCTTAAATACACCATGGTCTCTAGTTCTCTGACCCGACTATACTTCCATTGGGAAAGTCCTTTGACTCATCTGATTTGATCTCTAGAATTAATGTTGTTCACTCTTTTCCAACTAAGCTTACTCAAAGAGACAATGAAGGTTCTAATTCCACTATCTTTCATTAAGTTCCAGCTTTCCTCTTTGTTTAAGAATCTTTTGTCAAACCTAAAACTCGAATCTCTTATTAGAAACCAGGAACTTTTGATGCCTTCCATATCTCTTTCTTGAGCAAGTGAAACTCTCTTCCGTAGAAGTGTTTAGTTTAGTTTTAGTTCCTTCCTGCACCTCACAAGCTCTCACCATCTCATTGAAAGGCTCCCATAGACTGCATCATCGTTCCTACTAGGTCCTCCCACCTTCTCACCATTATGTAAGATGTCATTGAAATCCCCAAACATCCCTTGCTATTAATAACAATCCTAGACAACATTTCCCATGGCCTCATCTCACCATTAGGATCTCCATATACACAAATAAAAACTTCCATGACCTATCTCAACCTTCAAATCTATCTAGTTCTTATCAGCAAATAGAACCTCTACCTCAATAATGGAACAAGGGCAGTTGGGACTAGGGGTGTCAAAATGGTATGGTTGACCATTGTCCAACCATTCCACTACAAAAATGGTCAATTATGGTCATGACCATATGGAAATTGTCCAATTAGGCATAGCCCATTTTGTTTCATGGTCAAAATGGTCAGCCCGATAATCTAAAAAATTAGGTTTTATCAATTTAGGGAAAACTAAAAAAAATCAAATCGTTTTCTCCTTTCACTATCCTTTTCTTCTTTCTGAGCTTTTTCTCCATTCACTATCTCTTCTCCTTTCTCATATCGTTCGTGAATAGAACAATCCTCTTCTCCATTCACCATAATCACAGAAGCAAGGTATTGTGACTCTCTCTCTCTGTCTCTCTCAATATTTTCTAATCAAAGCAACTTTCTCCATTTAACTCTTATGGAAGTAGATTAAACGAAATTGATTTCATATCTGGTACGTTTTTGTTTCGGAATGTGTTTTCTCATTGTTTGATTTCACTAGTTTGTTCTAGGTACTGAGGAATTTCGTTAATGTGTTTTCTCATTGTTTGATCCGCCAAGTGTTCGACAAAATGTCTCAAAGAACTTAAATCCTGATCATTTGGTTGCAGTAGAAAATCATAGGATCTGTTTCAATAATTTATATTGTTTTAGATTCTGAAAATGTTTAAGGTTTTTGGATGATTTGAGGAATTCTTTTTCTATTTATGAAATTAGGGATTATGCTAATCCAATCTGTTTGATGTTGGTGTTAACTCTAAGGTTTTGAACGGTTTTTAGTCCCAACTTGGGACTATCTTTGGTTTATTTTAGGAATCTTGCTTCTTCTGCTTCTTTCTTTAGCTCTAGTACTAACCATTCTTCTGCTTCTTTCTTTCTGCTTCTTTCTTTAGCTCTAGTACTAACCATTCTTCTGCTTCTTTCTTTCTGCTTCTTCTGCTTCTTTCTTTAGCTCTAGTACTCTTGCGTCAACACAGCTTTAATACTGTTTATCTTCCTCTTCTTCTTCCATATCATTGCTTTTTATCCACAGCCAAGCTCAGAGATGTATCAAAATTATCACTTAAACCTGTTATACTTTAATTAATCTTAGCCAAATCTAACTCTAATATAGAGAAATGGATATTAAAAAGAGAAGAACAAATCTGATCTAATCAACAAAAAACAAAAAAAAAGCATGTAGTGAGCTAACAATGCTGTTTTCAATGTTTATATCTTCAGATCTTGCAAAATGCATCTGTAATTGTATTTGTGACCTTGTAGTTTCTTCACCTTCGTAATCAAACCCTCAACTTTACTAACTTGTCCTTTACTAAATTGTGTTTCCTCGCCAGAAACTGATTTCCCTTCTCTTTGTGTGACAGATTTTTGTGAAAACCATGTCTAAAAAGAAGAAGAAAGCTAATGTTCAGCCTAAAAAGTTCTTGAGAGCAGTAAGCACCACGATGAAAAAGGTATGATATGTTATGATACTTTCATCTTCACCACTATATATAATGATATGAGCTGATATGATTTGGGTTTGAATCTAGAAGAAGAAGACTAGAGTAGTCGCAGCAGTGAGGATGAAAAGGGTCAGGATGAAAATAAAGAATAACTGGAAAGCTAAAAGGTATTTTAATGATAATTATTGATTGTATTACTGTTAGATAATGATTGATAGAATTTTAGTTCGATAATGATGATTAAGATTAATATATGTGATAATGATTGATTGTATTACTGTTTTCTTAACAGATTAATGTATGGCACGACTACGAGAACATGGAACTTCCGTGGGATCTTCTACCACAAGATTACTTCAGTGAATTCACAAAAAGTCTAAGAAAGGAAGGCTTTACCGGTCCGATCGAGTATGTCATGGTAGCTGGTTATTCAGATTCTATCAAAAAGTGCATCACAGAAGCTTTAGATCCAGCTATAGTTGTCAAGCCAGCGAAACCATTCCCACGTAAGCATTTACTGATTTCGTTTATAATTAACGGTTTATAGTTTAGTCTTAACATTGTTTTTTTCTTTTTTAGGACCAAAAATTGTGAAAAGAAAAAGAAGACAACGCGGGAATCAAGTTGCAGATGAGTTTATCGAAGAAGATATAACTCTCTGGCTTAAAGAGGAACCTGATCCACAGAACGTAATGATGATATCAGGTGATAACGATTTCTCTAAGATTCTGAGCGCAGCAAAGAAAGCGGGTCACCACATACTCGCGGCATTTCAGAAACGGAATGATCAGGATGGAAAACATTCGACGGACATTACCTTAATTGCTGATATCTTTTGGGACAATTGGAGGAAGTTTCTGTCTCTGGATCCGGATAAGAAGAGACCTGCCTGGGAACCAAAGGAAAGAAAGAACAGAGGTAAGAAACCTGCGTGGAAAAAGATCACGAAGAACAGAGTGAAAAAACCTGTGTGGGAACCAAAGGAAAGAAAGAACAGAGTGAAGAAACCTGCGTGGGAAAGAAGGAAGAAAGAAGAGGCTAAAGATAAGAAAAAACTCCATAGAAAGAACAGGAAAGCTACATGGAAAAGAAAGAAGAAAGAAGAGGCTAAAGGTAAGAAAAAACTCCATGGAAGATATGAGATTCCAGTTTTTGGTGATGGCAATTGCCAGTTCAGATCACTCGCACATCACCTGCTTGGAAATGAAAGCCTTCACATGCAAATCAGGCGTGAAGTAATCGAATATGTGAGTACATGTTCTCTGATTTTCTTTTAGTTTTTATGGGATTATTCTCTGAGTACATGTTGTATTTGTGCAGATGAGTAACAATCCAGAAAACTTCATGGTTGGTATGACCATGCAAGAATTTAGGAACCACTTAAGAAGAATGTCAAGTAATGGAGAATGGGGAGACAACTATACCCTACTAGCTGCAGCCCAAAATGTAATGCCTTCTTTTCTTAAAGCTTTTTCATCAGTACCTAACAAAAACAACCTTCTTTATCAGTATAATGTACGCATATGGATTGCAAACTCAAACGGATCTGGTGCTCTTTATGCAATTTATCCTATTGGAGACCCTACTAGAGGTATATTATTTGATCTACTAGAGGTATTGGTGCTTTTTTTATTTGATCTCATCTCATTGTTTTCTTTTGTTATCTAATCAGACGATGTGTGGGTTAGTTTTGATCCTCACCTTAAGCACTACAATCCTCTTGGGGACTCTTAGACTGGTCCTAGAAGAGCCTATCTTTCACAGAGACTGGATGAGGCGTTTTTATTTCTGTTTAGTCTTAAAGTGATGGTCTAAGAAGATTTTACCTTTAATTTCTTTGCAGAGACATACCTCACTGCTTGTTTATGTTAGAGAGCTTTTTGTCTCTAAATTTCTATGTAGCTTTTTGTCACTGTCGGGTTTAGGAGACTTTGTCTCTAAATTGTTTAACATTGACCATAGTCTCACTGGCTTTTACTTTTCTCATGGAGACTTTTATAATATTTCCATCAAGGATTTATCTCAAAATGTAGTGACGGTTGTTACTTGTTTTTCTTATGAGTCAGTCTCTAATATGATATGACTTATCTGAGATTCTCAGCTTTTGCTTCTCTTTATTAGTCAAGAAAAAGATTCCTGGTTCTTATAAATAAAACTG
Source organism: Draba incana (assembly GCA_963576765.1). NCBI lineage: Eukaryota > Viridiplantae > Streptophyta > Magnoliopsida > Brassicales > Brassicaceae > Draba > Draba incana. The sequence continues at coordinate 413,101 of OY755209.1, read as the reverse complement.
CCTCAAAATTTATGATTATCCGATGACTTGAAAAACTTTACAAAGCGTATTAGTTACTTTTAGTCATCCGATCACAACCACAATGAATTAGTTACTTGTCAAGACATTTGTTCTCTTTTTTGATCGTGTCAAAATCGGCTTGTAATTTCTTCAGACTCATGCCTCGAGCTGTGATGGACCCTAGCTTCTTCTCATAGTCGACTGCTTCTCTTCTTAACCAATCATTTTTACGGAGATTTGCTCGAAAATGCCATGGATACTAGTCAGGAGCTTGTAGACCTGTTGGATCCTTTTTAACTTCCCTGCTCGGAAAAGAGAAACCATGATCATCAATACAAGATAACAGGATTTACATTTTCTCTTAAACCGAATTATCTTGACGAAAAGCTAATACCTTGTAACCATTGAGTTACTCTCTAATTATAGCTCCCTGGTCTCCCCTAAAATACTTTCGAATATCGGTGTCCAGTTTACGGCTATTTTTTGTTATTTCTTTAATCCCATGGATATAAGATCTCTGCTTTTGGCTGCTTCTCAAGTTCAGCGTATAGGTTACACCGTTCCTCTTCCCTGTATGGGAAACAAATATGATTACATATTTGGTAGGAGTTGGCTGTCTGATTACCTCTTTTCTATTTCTGATGAGAGAGATTGTAAATCCAGTTCAATCTTTCTCAACTTGTAAAATTTCTCTTCTCCACATGAAGTTGGTCCAAGAGATGTAGCTTTTTAGTTTCCAAAGTCAGCCTTACATCGTCCTCCCTGAAGGAAGACATGATATAATACGTAATCATAATCCTCCGCAGATGTCTACATGTATTTTATGGTATAAACAGCCATTGTTCATACCATTGCCTTTTAAGATCCATGATATTACACCTTTTAACCACTAGTTGTTGATTAAGCTTGTTGGAGATATGACCCATCCATCCGGGCTCCAATAACCTCTCCGCAGCCATCTTCAACAACAACTCCAGCTCACTGTCAAGACTCTGAAGATCCAGATTCTAGCTCCTCCGCCAAGAGTAAGTTATGTTGATTCTGTAACTCAGGATACAAACAATTAGGTGAAACTTTGAACATTTATGGAACTGGTTAGACATGACTATTCTTATGTAAATTTCACAATAAGCAGGAGAAACAGTACCTTAGGGGTATCTTGAGAAGAATTTCCAGAGCTGATGGTAGATCAGGGACAAGAGGTTGAGATATTTTTCGCAGGTAAAAGAGAGATTTCACTAGTCATTGTAACATCTTTAAGTAGAGCTTCAACTTTCTGTATATGCATAAGCAAAAAAGGAAAAATCCAATTGTGATTAACCAACAGGAATTGTTATTACATGACAAAATGAAGATAATAAGACATGAAATCTAGACATGAACAGGCGACTGGGAGATCAAAACTTACACTTTTAGAGGTTGGAGTAGAAGGTGAGGAATTACGAGCCATGGCAGTCGGAGAAACAGAGTCTAGAAGATGAGGTTTCTTCTGCATCGGCTCGTCAGATTCCATTGACACACTCGAAAGTAACCCAAAAAAACCCTAAATCGAATCTACCCTAAGTTTTAAAAACTTTCAACACAATACTTTGTCTTGTTGATAGAGAATTGCTAAAATGGATTCCACGGTGGGTTTCGAGGCGGAGGAAGTATCGCCGGGGAATTGTTTTTTTTTTTTTATTGTAACAGAGAGAAAAACCTTTTAAAAAAACGACGTCGTTTTTACTTTTTTTTGTTCGAGTGTAATTGATGGTCAATCTTGCGGAATACGTGACTTTAGTATGCTTGTTAGCCTCAATGGATAGTAGAAAGTTTTCAGATAGATTTTTTTATGTTATGCCACTACAGAACCTGCCTTTCATTGACGACATGGAGAAAAGGATCCAGAGCGCTAGTGTTGTGTTATTATTAGAACATGTGTATTGTAGATTCCAAGGGGTCTAATGTGGTGTTTTTATAATATAAAATTATTAAAATGGTTGTAAAAAGAAGAAAGAGAGTGTTTTTGTGGGTTATATTGAAATATAAAATTAATAAAATTTAAGTAAAGAGAGTAGAGAGTGTCTAAATGGAAGAAAAAATGTCTAAAATTGGATATTTTTAGAGTGTTTTTAAAAAGAAGAAAAAGTGTTTAAATATAAAATTAATAAAAGTTGAATAAAAGGATGAGAGAAAAGGTATAAAGTTGAGTAAAAAGAAAAGAGATTGTGTGTTTTAATAATTTTATATGGCCTTAAGACACGATGGTGTCTACAATGCATATAGCCTTAGATGCTTGTCTCGGTATAATTAGTGTCTTACGGCAAAAATTAGTTATAATAATTAGTGGTTTTTGTGTTGCTTATAAGACTTTACTGCCGCTCATCTTAATTTAGTTTTGAATATTTATATAGATGTTCCATATATTTTTGTTTGTGTTAGTCAATTTTAGTTCCACATATTCTTCGAGAGATCTCTCCAATAGTGTTTCTTTTGTCTATACTTTCTTGTCACTTTACTTGAATTATTTTTCCAATTAAATACATTGAAAAAGTCCCACTACCCTTTATGTATATATATATCAATTTTCACTGACGGTCGAAAACATCGCATAAACATATGCAAAAGCGTAACCAATCCGCGTTGGTCCAGTTGGTAAAAAGGCTCACAGCTGTGAATTTCCCCACCTGGATTCGATTCGGATTGGCCACTTTATCGTGCCCTTTAAGTTGGGATTTACGTGCAACCGGATGCAAGACCTCGTGAGATTAGTCTTTGGGCCTAGATAGTCTTTGGGCCTAGACAATCTTTGGGATCCCCACGGTTATCAAAAAAAAATATATATATCTATATATATATATATATATATATATGCAAAAGCAAATGAGGCCATTAGCAAATTAGCTTACTACTTTTTGTTCCTAATTATCCATCATCGTACTCCCTACCCTAAGTACACTAGCTACTTTTCGAAATCAACAAGAGAGCAATTTGACTTCTAGAAGTTAATAGTATTATACTTTCTAAAAGAACTAACCTCTCTTTCTTTTGTCAATTGTCTTTGATTAAATCACCATTTTTCAATTCTTGTTTCTAAATATGTAATAACCTAAAACACGAATGACATAAAGAAGGAAAAAAACGTTTAAACATTATTGACAGAAGTAGGGTCGCATGCATAAGTCACGTGATTCTGTTTCCCGACTGAGGAGGAACAATAATGGTTCTCGATGGTTCGTGTCATTATACTTAAGACAGCCAAATACTTGTCCTACTCGGTAGACACGTGACGATTTCATACCGGTTTTGAATTCCAAATCCGTGACCGGTAATTCCGGTCAGCCATTCTTTTAAATTTTTTGTTTTCTATCGTTACACATGGAAATGAAACAGTCTAAAAAGACAAGATTTCCGTATTCGCGATTTGTTTTGTGTTAACAATGACATTTTTAGGTTATTTTTCTTCTTATTCACATCAATACCTCGTGGTCAATAATAGCTCCTAAAAATAATTAGGATAAAACTGATATTTTATTTAAAAATTTGCATTCAAAATATACATCGATATATTAGTGCTAAAGCGACACTTATCATGAGTACTACTGAGTAGTAGTATAAGATAAGGAAATGAGAAATTAAATGATGCAATGGAATTGAGACTAAATATTTTGAACCCATAAGGTGAAGATGGATTATCTCAGAAGCGAGAACCAAATCATGCTATTAAATCAAAATTGCGAAACTATCCGTACACAACACATGCAAAACTGTTGGAAGAGAATAACGAAAAGAAAGAATCTGAAAAAAAACTTCTCTTTATTCTCAACAATTTTACAACAAGACATTTTACACACTTATATACAAAACGAACCAATGTGTTTACGAGACATGACTCTTTGTGAAACGACACAACTTACAAACGTGACTCTTAGTTTAATACCTAACTTATTTTAATAAGACTTTGTCTTATATGAATGTGATTATAATTCAACACTCCCCCTTAATCACATTTCAGTTTTAGTCCAAGCTTCCTTCAACTTGCTTCATCACGTCTCCTCCGTGATCTTCTGTCACGTCCTCTCTATGATCTTCCGTCACGTCTTCTCCGTGAACTTCCGTTTTGGTCTCCTCTTGATCACCAGTTTTGTGCGTGAAACTTCTTCACGTCTTCTTCGGTTATCTCTGTAACCGGTTCCCGTCTTCGGTTATCTTTTTAACCGGTTCCCGTCTCGTGAATCATCTCCACGTCTTCTTCGGTTATTATGCTCCATTTTTCTCTGAGGTAAGCATCCTCCTTTCGTGCTTGGTGTCTTCTTTTGATCACCATAACGTCTCCATGACGTCTCGTACGTGAATCTCTTCTCACGTCTTCTACGGTTATCTGTGTAACCACCTTCTTTGCGTGAATCTCTTCTCCACGTCTTCTTCAAGCCTCTCGTGGGCTTTTCTCACGTCTCCTTGACGTCTCGTGCGTGAATCCTCTTCACGTCTTCTACGGTTATCTCTCAACCGGATCCCATTTAACTCTTTCTTTTGAGTTAGACTTACCGAGTTTAACTTAACGCGTTCACACTTGAACCGTTTAGAGGTTTAACTCTTTCTCATTGAGTTTACTCACCGAGTTATACTTAACGCGTTCACACTTGAACCGTTCAGAGGTTTAACTCTTTCTCATTGAGTTTTACTCACCGAATTAAACTTAACGCGTTCATGCTTGAACCGTTCAGAGGTTTAACTCTTTCTCATTCAACTTGGTGTCTTCCTTGATCACCAACTCATCTGCGTGATACTTCTTCACGTCTTCTTCGGTTGTCTCTCCAACCGGTTTCTTCTTCCTTTCATTTTTCGCACTCATTTGCGGAACGCATCCGTTCTTTACCCCCTTAGGCAAGCTAACATCCCTGTGTTGCTTTCTCCAACAATCACTCTCATTGTGATTGTCACACGTACAAACGCCACACCATTTCTCGGCCTTATTTTGACGTTTGTCGCCATATTTGTTTTCAAACTTTGAAACAAACATCTCTCCATAGAACGCCCCTTCCGTTGATCGTTCTTCTCGGAGTTCTACACGCTTCTCATGCGCTTCTCGTGCCTTGCCCTGATTCTTCCAACAGCGGCTTCTCCGTCTTGTTTCCGTGATGCCTTCATTGAGTGATGCCTTCTCCGCATCCTTGTGCTTCACCAAGACGTTTTCGAACAAAATTCTAGGATTCTCCGTCCACAACTCCATCTCCACAACCATTGTCTCCATCGTCTTTTGAGAAAATTTCTTATTTCCTTCATCGCTTTTGGAGCCTTCTTCTTGAAGGTATGGCTTGTGAATGGTTGTGAAGATTGATGGGCTCTGTCTTGTCACCACCATCTACTTTTCTCCGGTTTCTAACTGTTGATTGTTGCCTCCATCTTTCTCATAGCCTTTAATCTCTTAATTGATTTCCAAAATCAATTAACTTGTTTGCGGAGATCTTTGAAACTCGGACTCCAATGCATCCCAAGCACTCTTTGATGTGATTGCCAATGCTATACGAAAACATATCTGAACCGTGACGACCGTTTGCAACCGATGCATCACCATCAAATCATTCGTTGATAAATCCTCCCATTTATCTTTCGATTTCAAGACTTCGAATGTTTCCTCCGTTTGTAACGGTTGGTTCGGAACTGCGTTTTCCTCCACCGTCACCAATTCTCTTGTATTTAAGATGGTCTTCATCTTAATACATCAAAAACCCACTCCATCAAACATGAGAATCACTCTATATTTTTGTTTGAATTTTTGACGAGACTTTGCTCGAACCGTTTTGCGGAATTATTGGCCTTTGGATCAATAGAGCTCTGATACCATGTTGGAAGAGACAAAGAGAACAAAATAAAATCTGAAATTTTCTCTTTATCTCAACAATTTTACAACAAGACATTTTACACACTTATATACAAAACGAACCAATGTGTTTACGAGACATGACTCTTTGTGAAACGACAAAACTTACAAACGTGACTCTTAGTTTAATAACTAACTTATTTTAATAAGACTTTGTCTTATATGAATGTGATTATAATTCAACAAGCCATACCTTCAAGAAGAAGGCTCCAAAAGCGATGAAGGAAATAAGAAATTTTCTCAAAAGGCGATGGAGACAATGGTTGTGGAGATGGAGTTGTGGACGGAGAATCCTAGAATTTTGTTCGAAAACGTCTTGGTGAAGCACAAGGATGCGGAGAAGGCATCACTCAATGAAGGCATCACGGAAACAAGACGGAGAAGCCGCTGTTGGAACGAGAAGCGCATGAGAAGCGTGTAGAACTCCGAGAAGAATGATCAACGGAAGGGGCGTTCTATGGAGAGATGTTTGTTTCAAAGTTTGAAAACAAACATGGCGACAAACGTCAAAATAAGGCCGAGAAATGGTGTGGCGTTTGTACGTGTGACAATCGTAATGAGAGTGATTGTTGGAGAAAGCAACACAGGGATGTTAGCTTGCCTAAGGGGGTAAAGAACGGATGTGTTCCGCAAATGAGTGCAAAAAATGAAAGGAAGAAGAAACCGGTTGGAGAGACAACCGAAGAAGACGTGAAGAAGTATCACGTAGATAAGTTGGTGATCAAGGAAGACACCAAGTTGAATGAGAAAGAGTTAAACCTCTGAACGGTTCAAGCATGAACGCGTTAAGTTTAATTCGGTGAGTAAAACTCAATGAGAAAGAGTTAAACCTCTGAACGGTTCAAGTGTGAACGCGTTAAGTATAACTCGGTGAGTAAACTCAATGAGAAAGAGTTAAACCTCTGAACGGTTCAAGTGTGAACGCGTTAAGTTAAACTCGGTAAGTCTAACTCAAAAGAAAGAGTTAAATGGGATCCGGTTGAGAGATAACCGTAGAAGACGTGAAGAGGATTCACGTACGAGACGTCAAGGAGACGTGAGAAAAGCCCACAAGAGGCTTGAAGTGTAGGAATTTGCACAGGTTTTTACCTGTTTAATCTCTATTAAACAACCGAGCGAAAGTTCCTTTGCCTAGGATCTAGGGTTTGTAAACAATTAATCTGAAAAGAACGGATCTCGAAAATACCTGGAGTTTATGCAGCGGAATTGAATCAGGGATTCGAGATCTATAGCGCCCCAAGCGTTGCGCCTCTACTGTTAGTCCACACGCACACAAACAGGAATCCGCAGGGTCGCTAGAGTCTGGAATCGGATCTTTCAGGGAATTTATGTTTCAAAGGCGGCTCTGGACTAAAAGCTCTTTCTCCAGGTCGTGCCTCATATCATATATATAGGCCCTGGAGAAAACCTAATTAATCCCTGAACCGATTCAGAATTAATTAAGTCGTTAAACCGAAATCCCTATTTCGGTCAAAGCCTGGTGTCGATCGACACCACCATGTGGTGTCGATCGACGCCTCTTCTAAAACATGATTCTTATGTGTATCTAATACACATCATTTGATCATTACATTAATGATCATTCCCACATTAAGTAAATCCAGTTTGCTTAGGTGTGTGACCCTGTAGGATCATATAATACTAGTAATGAGTTCATAACTCATAGATCATCAGCGGCTTCTAGCAAAACATAATGACCACCTAGTATCATATGAATGTCTGATCTCGACAATACAACTATCACTAGAGTGAATACAAGTGTGATTTCAGGACATTCCCAACAATCTCCCACTTGTACTGGAATCATCTATTCCCATAATCCCTTTGTCTCTATATCTCGATATGGCATAAGGCAAGATCCGTGTCATCCTTATTACAGCCATTATCACGTTCATCGAACTCCGATTTATACTGAACAAAAACAAACGACTGACAATCACCTCATTTGAGCGAGGCCACGCATTTCTTAGTATCAAATCTTCGATGGGCCCTGAGATATTTATCTCCTGTTATATAGGAGGGACAAATCCCATCTTGTTCCATCCCTGTTCCTTCACACACTTCATGATACGCCCAATCAATGCCTTTATAGTCACCTGTTACGGATAACGTTTGACAAAGTCAAAGCGGACCAATTCATATGTAAGAAATCATGATGAACTCAGGTCTAAGGACTATACTCTATAGTCGTAATGGGAAACTCTTATGACACTTATATAACTATCCTGTAGAGTTCCCATTAGCGGGTCATGCCCGATCATATGTTCTCCAACATATATCTATGTGATTGACTTTAATACTCTTATTAATGACTCCATGAAACTTAGTCATCAGTCACCTCACATGCCAGTCTCACGCGGTTGTCAGTGTCCCACTTTAACAACCTCGACCAGGGACAAATATAATCTATGTCATTTATCACTTATAGGGTTTCATGATCAAGTCCTCAACTTGATGACCTATAAAATGCCATAAATTACTTTGGGACTATTATTCAATTATCCAATAATCAAATAATACATGAAACAATTTCATTATGACATAACCAAAGTATGTCAACATGAATATCATAACATAACTAAATCCTTTATAACTCCCACTAGAATTAAGATCACATCTTAATATATCCAATACCTACAGCAGGAGAATGAAACTCATGCTTAGGTCGTGGGAGAGGCTGCGGTGATCTGCTTGGAACCCTTTCCAACAAACCGCAGGCTGTGGTGCTTTGCTTGGAACTCTTTCCAACAAAACGCACCGCAGTATGGACACAAGACATAATCAGGTTCCTACCAGAAATTGTCTTTGTCTGTCTAACCACTCTCATCAGAAACCATTACTTCCTCAGTTCACCAAGCTCCTATCCTCAGTATTCCTCAAATACTAGAGAATATTCTTGGTAACTGTCCAGTGACTTTCACTTGAGTCATATTGGTACCTACTCGTCCTGCTCAAAATACAAGCAACATCTGGACGAGTGCAGGTCATGGCATTTATGATAGGTTCCACTGCATACGCCTGGAAATCCTACTCAAACACTTTCTTGCTCAGCCAGTGTCCATGGACACTGCGTCTTGCCAAGATTAATGCCATTAGACATTGGTATGGAGCCCTTCTTGGAATCATGCATATTGAATCTGTCCAAGACCTTATCACCATAAGAATCTTGACATGATCCAATTAGCCTACCCAATCTATCTCTATAGATTTATATTCCAAGAATTCACACGGCTTCTCCCATGTCTTTCTTTGAAAGAATAACTTCCAAGCCAAGTCTCTAGAGACTAAAGCAACGGAACGTTATTTCCGAGAATAAGTATGTCATCTACATACATAATGAGAAATGCAACTACACTCCCACTAGTCTTCTTGTAAACACTCGGTTCCTCTTCGTTCCTGATGAAGTCAAACCTTTTGACATCTTTATCAAAACGAAGATTCCAACTCCGTCATGCTTGCTTCATTCCATACATGGATCGATGAAGCTTGCATTCTTTCCCAGCATTATTTGGATCTGTGAAACCTTAGGTTGTGTCATGTACACATCCTTTTTCCAGAATTCCATTAAGGAAAAACTGTTTTTCACATCCATCTGCCAAATCTCATCACCATGATCAATGGCAGTTGCTAGTATAATCCAAATGGCTTTAAGCATAGCGAATGGGAACAGTTTTCATCATAGTCAATACCATGATTTGCTTGAAACCTTTTGCCACCAGCTAAGCTTTGAATATCTGGATATTCCCATCTCGGATCTAGCGGCTCCTAGCCACTTTTCGGAGTCCGGGCCCAACACTGCTTCTTCAAAATTCGTAGGGTCTTCATTGTCAATGATCAACAAGTCATGACAATCGGTCACAAGAAATCCATATCTCTCGTGATCGTTACGAATCCTTTCGGATCTACGAACTTCAGGCACCACAGGTGCAAGTTCTACAACCCTTTGCAGACCCAGCTACTACTCTTCCTTAACAGGTCGAGCAGTCTCCTGTGATTCTCGAACATTTTCGAGATACACTTTACTCCCACTGTTTTTCTTGGAAAGACAATCTCTCGCAAGAAAACATAGTTCTTAGCAACAAACATTTTGTTATCAGAACAGTTATAGAAGTAATAAGCCTTGGTTTCCTTAGGATAACCATTCAAAGTAGCATTTATCAAATTTGGATGCGAGCTTGTTAAATGTTTTACACAAGCCTCATAACCCCAAATTTTAGTAAAGACAAACTTGGAACATTTCCAATCCACATCTCATGTGGAGTCTTTGCAATTGATTTTGTTGGAACCCTATTTAGTGTAAACTTAGACATTTCTAGAGCGTATCCCAGAAGGGATTATGGAAGATCTGTGTGACTCATCATTGATCGAATCTTATCCAATAAGGTCCGATTCCACCTCTTGGAAAACCCATTCCAAAGGGGCGTTCCAGGAGGAGTGAGCTGTGAAACAATTTCACACTCTCTCAGATGATCACTTAACTCTTGACTTAAGTATTCTTCTCCGCGATCTGATCAAAGAGCTCTAATACTTTTTTCAATTTGATTCTGTACTTCATTCTGGAATTCCTTGAAAAAATTCAAAAGAGGATTCCTACTTGTGACTCATTAGATAGACATCTCCATGCCCACTCTAGTCACCAGTATAGGTAATGAAGTCTTGAATCCTAATTTTCTCTAGCATTGGTGCCTATCGGGCCGCACACATCTGTATGTATAAAGCCCAATAAGTCATTGGCCCATTCTTTTAGTTTGATAAAATGGGCCTTAATCGTTTTGCCCAATAAGCAGGATTCAAATATCTCACATGATTCACAATCATGTGAGCCCAAAAGCCTATCACTATGGAACTTCTGAATCCTCTGTGGCCCAAACGATAATGCTGGAGAACCAATTTGTGTTTATGTCATAGACAGATATATATATTGGTTTAAGACATAAAACCCATTCTCTAATGGGATGCTACCATATAAAATATCATTTAGATCAAAAGAGCAACATTTGTCTTTTATCAAAATAAAATCATTCAAAATCTTACAAGAAAATGAAATGACATTTTTTGCTCATAGCAATTACATAATAGCAATTATTTAGTTTCTAAAACCAAGTCTGAAGGCGACAACAAATGGAAACTTCCTACAGCTAATGCAGCAACCCTTGCTTCATTCCTGTTGAGTATCTCCATTCATCCCTTCTTCAACGTTCTACTGTTGCTCAGGCCCTGCACATTTAAACAAATATGAGCACCACAACCGGTATCTAATACCCATAAGGTAGAACTTGAAATAACACAAATACCTGAATAAGGAGTGTCATACATCTCCATTATTTCCTTGGAATCTTCTATGTATTTCTTGCATTTTCTCCTCCAATGCCTTGGTTCCCCACAGTAGCTGCAAGCATCATCATCAGATGGGCCAGACTTGGGTTTAGTGAGAAACTCAGGCTTATCCTGATTCACAATCTGGACGGCCTTTCTCTTACCCTTGTCCTTACCAGGTTTCACAAACCTTTTGCCCTTCTTGATATTGAGCTCAGCTGTCTTGAGCATATCATGCAGTTCAGTCAACGTCTTCGTCAAGACATTCTTGATGTAGTACTTGATGAACTCATCATAGCTCGTCGGCAGGGACTGCAAAATGATGTCAGTAGCCAACTCTTGGCTAATAGGACAATCCAGTCTCCTCAGGTTATCAATATAACCCATCATCTTCATGACATGAGGACTTACTGGAGCATCCTTTGGCAGCTTGCACTCAAATAGAGATTTAACCGACTTGTATCTCTCAGTTTGAGTCTGCTCCTGAAACATAGCTTTCAGGCTAGTGACTATCTCGATAGGGGATTCCACGTTCTCATATTGCCCCTGCAATTCAGAGTTCATGGTATCCCTCATCAGACGGTTCACATCGACCACATCATAATAATGCTTATTCCAAGCATCATATACTGCATGTGAGGCATTGGACCTTAGTTTCTCGGGGAGAGCTTTCTCAAGGACATAGTCCTTTCTCTCTTGCTTGAGAACAATTCTCAAGTTCCGATACCAATCAAGGAAGTTGGATCCATTTAACTTGTCCTTCTCAAGGACGGATCTCAACGAGAAAGAGTTCTGATTAGACATAACTGTAATAAAAAAAGGAAAAATCAGTTATGATATTCAGAAAAGAGAAATCTTAACAATTAAGAAAACTCGCATTATATTCAAAACAATGTTTCCTCAAATGAATATAATGATCCAAGATCCATATTTCACTAAAACTCGAGCAAGCCACTGGCTGTTACTCAAATCTTAGCTATATAGGTAAGCAACACTTTGCTAATCATATCCAATATGACTCTTGGTTTTGGATAATACATCTTATGTTTTATCCACCTGATGTCTATGGGCCCAGAACTTCTGATAGCCCATTCAAGCAAACCAATCTCTTTAGTCATGTAACAGTTGATGCCATGCACTGCAAGCCCATCAACACAATTACCTACTGCCTTACTCATGTCACTGCGGACACCTTGCACTGCAAGCCCATCACGCAATGAAACAAGTCTTTGACAGCTGACAAGATCGGGAAGACATCCAGAACACTTGATATTTAGTTGAGGAAATGAACTTTTAATCCATAACACACATCATATATGCATTTAGGAATCCAATTTCATTAAATCTGGTTCGGTTATTAGATTTTAGGTTTACTATCTAAAATACCTACTGCCTCACTCATGTCACTGCAGACACCTTGCACTGCAAACCTGTCACGCAATGAAATGAGCCTTGACAGTTGACAAGATAGGGAATCGATCGACACTACCTTAGTGTCGATCGACACTTACCTGTCTGTCACAGTTCTTCGAAAACCGATCAATCCAATTGAACTCGATTTCGATAACCGACAGAACCAATACAATAACCGGTTAGTGTTGATCGACACTACATTAGCATCGATCGACATTGATCAAACCAGATCTAATTCTCGATAACCGGTCAATCCAATTGAACCGGATCGATAACCGGTCAATCTAATTGAACCGGGCTGATAACCAGTCGGTGTCGATCGACACAACTTTTGTGTCGATCGACACCAACCAGACCGCAACAAATCAAAATTTGCCGGTTTAATCGATCTGTTAACCAAGCGCGATAACCGATTCAAAATCTTATTGAACCGGTTAACCAATCGCCTGGTTGTGTCGATCGACGCAACTTTTGTGTCGATCGACACCTACTTGATATCGATTAATATATCAAACTGACGGCAATTGAAAGAGCGTGTCGATCGACGCCCCTCAACAGTGTCGATCGACACCAACCTCTCTAGAAAAAAATACAAGTTACTTTGGCCCGTGTCGATCGACACCAGCTTGGTATCGATCGACACAGCCAAAAAACCCTTATTCCGAATTTTAACAAAAACGTTTTAGGTCAAAATTCAATCTCATAAGCATCCTCTAATGAATTCAACTAATTCGTTTTCATGCTTTAGATTCAGATTAGTTAAACCCTAAGGCTCTGATACCACTGTAGGAATTTGCACAGGTTTTTACCGGTTTAATCTCTATTAAACAACCTAGCGAAAGTTCCTTTGCCTAGGATCTAGGGTTTGTAAACAATTAATCTGAAAAGAACGGATCTCGAAAATACCTGGAGTTTATGCAGCGGAATTGAATCAGGGATTCGAGATCTATAGCGCCCCAAGCGTTGCGCCTCTACTGTTAGTCCACACGCACACAAACAGGAATCCGCAGGGTCGCTAGAGCCTGGAATCGGATCTTTTAGGGAATTTATGTTTCAGAGGCGGCTCTGGACTAAAAGCTCTTTCTCCAGGTCGTGCCTCATATCATATATATAGGCCCTGGAGAAAACCTAATTAATCCCTGAACCGATTCAGAATTAATTAAGTCGTTAAACCGAAATCCCTATTTCGGTCAAAGCCTGGTGTCGATCGACACCACCATGTGGTGTCGATCGACGCCTCTTCTAAAACATGATTCTTATGTGTATCTAATACACATCATTTGATCATTACATTAATGATCATTCCCACATTAAGTAAATCCAGTTTGCTTAGGTGTGTGACCCTGTAGGATCATATAATACTAGTAATGAGTTCATAACTCATAGATCATCAGCGGCTTCTAGCAAAACATAATGACCACCTAGTATCATATGAATGTCTGATCTCGACAATACAACTATCACTAGAGTGAATACAAGTGTGATTTTAGGACATTCCCAACATGAAGAAGACGTGGAGAAGAGATTCACGCAAAGAAGGTGGTTACACAGATAACCATAGAAGACGTGAGAAGAGATTCACGTACGAGACGTCATGGAGACGTTATGGTGATCAAAAGAAGACACCAAGCACGAAAGGAGGATGCTTACCTCAGAGAAAAATGGAGCATAATAACCGAAGAAGACGTGGAGATGATTCACGAGACGGGAACCGGTTAAAAAGATAACCGAAGACGGGAACCGGTTACAGAGATAACCGAAGAAGACGTGAAGAAGTTTCACGCACAAAACTGGTGATCAAGAGGAGACCAAAACGGAAGTTCACGGAGAAGACGTGACGGAAGATCATAGAGAGGACGTGACAGAAGATCACGGAGGAGACGTGACGAAGCAAGTTGAAGGAAGCTTGGACTAAAACTGAAATGTGATTAAGGGGGAGTGTTGAATTATAATCACATTCATATAAGACAAAGTCTTATTAAAATAAGTTAGTTATTAAACTAAGAGTCACGTTTGTAAGTTGTGTCGTGTTGGGGTTGGTTTTTACCCACTCGACCTTAACGGTCAAAGTCAAGTATACGCCGAGGTCCTCTTACGGATAGAAGCAGAGCAAGTGACTATAGGGTGAGACGAAGCGAGAGGGTTATGGACTTGGCGAGAACCGACCATAGGCTCGGCACGCCAAGACCGACCCTGGCTTCGGCACGTCAAGGGGGGCCGACCGTAGGCTCGGCACGCCAGGACCGACCGCGGGTTCGGCGTGGACGGACGGCCGAGTATGGACTCGGTTTGGCGATGCCTTGGCGGACCGATCCTGCCTTCGGTCCGATAGGACCTTCGGCCCAGCTACGTGAAGATGGTCCAAAGGCGAAAGCATTACGGCCCAGACGCGAAGCCCATTTCAACGTGACCGACCTCAACGAGGCGAATCCACAAGGAAATAGGAAACGAAGCCAACTTAGCATAGATTATAAATACTTGTAAACATCTCTTGAAAAGGGATCCGCAATTTCAATACGCAAACTTGTACTCAAAGCTTTTCTGAGCAATAAACAATCTCTTTACATCTTTCTTGGCCCTAGCTTACCATTGAAATCTCACAAGCTTCCCTAGAACTCTTACAAATTCTAGTTGTGTTGGTTTCAACCCCCACAATTTGGCGCCGACTAAGGGGAACGCAGAGAATTTCTGACACACAAGAGCTAGGGTTTCGCAACACCGCGAAGATGTCAAGCAACACCACGAGCAATGAAGGATCTTCGTCTCACCAGCACGACGAGGAAAGAAACAACTCCGTGGAGAACACCGCGCCTCGCGCCGCTAATCACCCAGCGGATCTCGCGGAGATCAAGCAGATGCTTGAGACTCTGATGAAGAAAACTGAAGATACAGCGAGCGAGCTGCAATCGCTCAAGAGAAGAAAGCGCAGGAGGTCCCGTGTCTGTCCGACACGCCCCAGCTTCGCCACGCCTCGAACCAATCGGAGGGTTCGACACGAGGAGCTACCACCTAGGGTTGCTCGCACAGATCCAAAGGATTTGCCTCTACCACCGCCTCGTCGGGAATCCGATCTAACTCCCGAGCGCATGATCGGAGAATCAGATGAGGATCTGCCTCCTCCTCGAAGACGTGCCCGTGTCGACCTACAAGTTGATCATGCTACGGCCGCAGAAGAAGGGGATGCGATCATAGCAGAGCTCTACAGGAGGGAACAAGAGCGCAGGGCTCCGCTAGGCTTCCGAGATGGAGAGGTCGCTGCGCTAAAAGCCCAGTTAGACCAGGTCGCCTCTGACCTAAAGGCAACCCAACTACATATGTACCGGAGCACGGCGAAGGCTCCTGGGATCGCCTCTGTGCTAGAGAAAGCACGGAACACACCCTTCGCTGAGAGGGTCGCGAGAACTCCAATCTCCGACCCCGGAAAAATCAAGCTTCCAATCTATGAAGGAACCACTGACCCTGCTATCCATCTGATGGAATTCGAAGTCGCCTTAGGAAGGGCAAACTTCACAGAAGCCGAGAAAGACGTTGGCTACTGCAAACTGTTCGTAGAAAGCCTCAAAGGGCCTGCCCTCCAGTGGTTCTACAAGCTGGAGAAGAATTCAGTCCACACCTTCCATCAATTCTCAGAGATGTTTGTGCAGCATTACAACATCTTTGCCGAAGGAAAGATCTATGATGCGGAGCTGTGGACGAACAAGCAGGGTGAGAATGAAAGCCTGCAGTCTTTCGTGACAAGATTCAAGCATACACTGTCAAAGGTGGACGGTATTACCAACACATCCGCACTGGAGGCCTTGAGAGGAGCGCTTCGATGCCCCTCTCCATTCTGGGAGGAGTTGACTGTCAACCCACCTGCGACTATCCAAGACGCTCTCCACCGCGCTACAGATTTCGCTCGAAGCGAAGAGGAAGTCTGCGCTAAGAGGGGCGGGAAAACCAAGCACGCGGACGAGCCCATCCAGTCCGCTGTGACGCCACCACCCTCTTAGAAGCTCTTGCAATGAACTACGAAGCGACTTGATCCCTGCAAAGGGTACGTAGGCAGCCTGTCTTCGGATAGGTTCAGTTGCTCCCCTCCATCAAAAGGGGGGGGAATTACATTTCACTTCAGCCTCCTTCCGGATGAGCTCACACGACACCAACCTCAGTGACAACCTCATCGTCACACAACAAACACTCGCCACATCACTCATCATGAGAACAGCTTGTCCTCTACGGACTGATCAAAGCTTTATTCGAGTAGAGTCGTTCTACATCTATTATTGCTGGCCACAGCAATAGTGTAGAGATACGAACACAATGACATCCACAGCGGATACAGCGCGCTATATAAATTCCAGTGTTCAGAATCGTCTCCGGATGACCCCCTGATCACTCAGAAACCCAACAACGTCGTTGGTAATGCAGCTGCTAATGACCTCCGTTTGGCCTATACCCTGAACGTGTCATTCAGAAACCCAGGATACACTCTGGTCAAAATCAAGGTGAACTCGTTCTCAGACAGACGTGTTTACAGAACAGCACCATTATGCAAAGCCCAACAGCAACGTTGGCAGATAAGGAGATGAGAACGCATTTGCGTGCTCTCTTCTTAACGAAGCCTCATTTATGAGCAGACAAAGCCTCATTCATGAGCAAACGAATCCTCATTCGTGAGCACACAGAGACTCATTCATGAGCCTCATTCGTGATCACACATAACCCCCATAAGAAATACGAAGTCTTAAAACCTTCGAAAAAAAAAAAAAAAAATAGAGAAAGTCTTTTCTGCAGAAAACGCAACAGCTTCGGCAAATGAAGCGAGAAGTCTTAAAATCTTAAAAATGTTTACGGAGTCTTAAAACCTCCTTTATAAAGTCATTTTCTACCATTATGAGAAAGGATAGACCAATACCTTGACTTTGAACGGTAACGCCGATAACTAACACATCTTCTAACTCGGCACCATCACTCCTGATAGTACCGAGCTGGGGGGCTAACTGTTGGGGTCGGTTTTTACCCACTCGACCTTAACGGTCAAAGTCAAGTATACGCCGAGGTCCTCTTACGGATAGAAGCAGAGCAAGTGACTATAGGGTGAGACGAAGCGAGAGGGTTATGGACTTGGCGAGAACCGACCATAGGCTCGGCACGCCAAGACCAACCCTGGCTTCAGCACGTCATGGGGGGCCGACCGTAGGCTCGGCACGCCAGGACCGACCGCGGGTTCGGCGTGGACGGACGGCCGAGTATGGACTCGGTTTGGCGATGCCTTGGCGGACCGATCCTGCCTTCGGTCCGATAGGACCTTCGGCCCAGCTACGTGAAGATGGTCCAAAGGCGAAAGCATTACGGCCCAGACGCGAAGCCCATTTCAACGTGACCGACCTCAACGAGGCGAATCCACAAGGAAATAGGAAACGAAGCCGACTTAGCATAGATTATAAATACTTGTAAACATCTCTTGAAAAGGGATCCGCAATTTCAATACACAAACTTGTACTCAAAGCTTTTCTGAGCAATAAACAATCTCTTTACATCTTTCTTGGCCCTAGCTTACCATAGAAATCTCACAAGCTTCCCTAGAACTCTTACAAATTCTAGTTGTGTTGGTTTCGACCCCCACATGTCGTTTCACAAAGAGTCATGTCTCGTAAACACATTGGTTCGTTTTGTATATAAGTGTGTAAAATGTCTTGTTGTAAAATTGTTGAGAATAAAGAGAAGTTTTTTTTCAGATTTTTTCTTTTCGTTATTCTCTTCCAACAAAAACCGCTAATGAAACTTTTAGATGCTAAGTGTCTAAGAGAGCCATAACTAGAAACACTTCAACTTGGTTAGAAAACGGCCGATGTAGAGCCCAATATCAGACGAGCACAGTGTCTATTTAATCACCAACTATTCACTTGTTCGCATGGACGTGGAGATACCAAAACCGCCAGTTACATGGACAAGTGTCATTTTATGTGCGGTTTCACTAGGATTTCTAGCAAACACATAAGTATAGTTCCGACTATAAAAACAAAACTAGAAACCATCATACAGTCAAGCCAAAAGTTAGTGCCACTTTGTCTCATTACTTTCTGCACTATATTCTTGATAGTTTTTAAACATACATATATAAATAAATAGATAGAGACAAAGAGACAATGTCACCGGAGGAATACGTCAGGGTTTGGCCGGAAACCAGCGATCTTGGAGGAACTGAGCTGACTCTAGCTTTGCCCGGTACGCCAGTAAAGGCATCGGACGGTCAACAAAAGTCCGGAAACAAACGTAGATTCCTCGAGACCGTTGATTTGAAAGTCGTGGAAGGACACGTAAACAATTACAACACAAGCATCGTGAAGTACGCATAATGTTTTTCTTTAGTGTTAAATGTATTTATAATTAACATGCATATGTTTCATCGATCTCTGTGTGCATTTTGCTGACAACTTCCGATGTGGGATATTATTTTTAGTAGTTTTAGTGGCCGATTAGTGGGGTGGCCACCGGTGAGGACTGTGAGGCGGAAGTACGTCAAAGTGGCGGTGGACGGTGCGGCCTATCTAAGAAAAGTCGATCTCGAGATGTACGATTGCTATGGAAAACTTTTGACCGCTCTAGAAAACATGTTTCAAGTTGAAATTTCAACTTGTAAGTGAACGACCGAAAGATTATATTTGTTTTGATGGGGTCAAGATTAGTAGTGTGTTTGGTAAATTGAATTTTATTACGGTGGTAGGTAAAGTGCCGGAGATAGAGAGAAAGGGAGTGCATGATGAGTTTGTGGCAACATACGAGGATAAGGACGGTGATTGGATGTTAGTCGGAGATGTGCCGTGGATGTGAGTTTCCGTAATTACCCTTGTCAAATATATATATAGGCTTATTCTTAAAGTTTCGTTTTTCATAAATGTTTTTAAAACCGGACCGGACCGGAGGTCGAACCAGATTAAACTGGGAACCGGCTACTGGTCCGGTTTAGGTTAACTTAAAAATCCAATTATAATTAGACCGGATTTAAAACCGGGTTGAACCGGCAAAAAATCGAAAATCGATATCGAACCGGAACCGCATCAAACCGGGTTTAACAATTTTGTTAATTCAAATTTTTGTTTTTTACTTTATTTTCTTTTAGTTATAAGTTTTTAGCCAACTTTTTTGATAAAACTAATAAAATAGTAAAACAATTTCATATAAAACATTTTTAAATTATAAAACGTTTAAAGATTTAGACCAAACGTTTAAATTTGTTACAATTGTGTTAATATCTATAATTTAGTTTTATTTTGTTATTAGATTTTTTTTATTTTTCTAAATGTTTGTAATAATTGAAATGTTTTGTTTGATATTTGGATAGATATGGACATATAAATTTAAGAAACTTATAAGACCAAATATATATAAACTAATATTTTAAAAAAATTATTAAACCCGGTTGGACCATGTTAACCTACGATCCGAAATTTTTTTCGGTTCGATCGCTGGTCCGGTTTTAAAAACATTGTTTTTCATGTAATTTCAAGCAGTGACAAATATATATTTCTTGGGGTTGATGATTTTATGTAGGATGTTTGTGGAATCGTGCAAACGTATGCGTTTGATGAAAACCGTTGATGCTATTGGGTTAGGTACTAAATAACTCTCGTTTTTATGTATACTAAAATATACTCCTATTTATAATTTTGTGTAATACTTACATTATCCTCATTCTATTTGGTTGGTGCAGTCCCAAGGTGAAGCAACCATTAATGTTTCTACTCTCTAGAACGTAAAAGCATCGGATATTCCAAAGTTCACAACATTACTATCATAAATGCATAAATATAGTCAAGAGATACATATACATGTAATTTTTTACTTTACAAATGCAGTAATCCTAAATCAATAAAACCTTTTTGGCCGTCGATTTTGTATGTAATGTACTATGACTAGATATAAATAGCTTGTAATTTATTCAAAAGTAATCACTATACAAAAAGCATAATAAACACAACCACTTTTTAATACCAGTTTCCCGACCACCACGATCCCAACATGATGAGACATCGACAAGACGGACAAGAATTTTTTGCTCCATTTATACTTACACAAATACAACAAATCACAGTTTAACAAAAATATATATATGTGCAATATTACGTCAAAAGATAGAATGAAGAACATACATAGTGTGATGTATACAGTATATTATACTCTCTTTTACATACAAAGAAAACAAGGTTTTAAGGCAATGGAGACATCTCATCTCATCAGTTTGCGAGTATCGGGTTCCTTTCTTCATGGATATCTATCGCCCGATAGGGAACAACTGTCGATGTAGTAGAGCCCAATATCACCCGAAGCACAATGGGTAATTAATCACCAACTATTCACTTGTTTGCGTGGACGTGGAGATACCAAAACCGCCAGTTACGTGGACACGTGTCATTATAGGCATGGTTTCACTAGGTTTTATAGCTAACACATACGTATAGTTCCGACTAAAAAAACAAAACTGGAAACCATCATACAGTCAAGCCAAAAGTTAGTGCCATTTTGTCTCATCACAATCCGCACTTTTATTCTTGATAACTTTTAAGTACATAAATTTACATATAGACTGAGACAAAGAGACAATGTCACCGGAGCAATACGTCAAGGTTTGGCCGGAAACCGGCGATCTTGGAGGAACTGAGCTGACCTTAGCTTTGCCTGGTACACCAATAAAGGCATCGGACGGTCAACAAAAGTCCGGAAACAAACGTAGATTCCTCTGTAAGAATACTTCCATTAGTGTGGCCGAAGTATTAACGGTCCAACTATTATAGTTTAAGTTTAATGTAAGGTTTAAGGTTTCCGGTATGTAACGGGATACGGTGATGGACCGAATCAAATAAAAGATACCGGAATGGGTTTGATGTCAACCCTCTTACTCCACCCAATAAAGAATCTAATCTAAAGGTTCATATACATTTATATATAATGGATTAACTTATATGAATGTATATGTATTAAGGTATAGTTTATATGTTATGTCTTAATGAATGAGTGTCTCATTAAGAGACACATTTCCCTCCCTCTTCTCTCTAATTTTGTGGGCCCTGTGTTGGACCGGTTGGTCCATAAGGTGCGTAAAGGGACCTGGAGACCGGACCGGTCGGTCCATGTGTTGGACCGGTCGGTCCATAAAATCCATAAGGATCTCTGGAAAGTGGACCGGTCGGTCCATGTGTTGGACCGGTTGGTCCATGAGATGCAATGGGGTCTCTGGAAAACGGACTGGTCGGTCCGTGGTCTGGACCATTCGGTCCATGAGGTGCATGAAGGTCTCTGGAAACCGGACCGGTCGGTCTGTGGTTCGGACCGGTCGGTCCAAACCCCGAATAAAAAAAAAAAAAAAAAATTTTTTTTTTTTAAATTGTAAAATCGTTTCCGCTGTTTTCTGAAATGTGAAAAGCTAATCTATTATGAAATGTTAATACATATAAAATTTATTTATAAAGATTATAAGAAAAGAGTTCATGTTACGTATAACTTCTTAATCACCAAAGTGGTCTGGTTATATTTAATGTAACGGTAAAGTAAAGATTCATAATTGATCATGATTAAAGGATGTTAAATGACATGAAAAGTTTATTGATTGATCAATTGCTTACTTAGTATATCCTAGGAGATCACCCAAAGGTGGATCATTGGGTGTATTGAGTAACGACTAAAGTATTAATCACCCATGTTGCGGTTGATGGTGTGTATACCCAAAGGTAATATTGCTATCCGTTGTAACTATGGATTGACTAATTATTAAATAAAATCTAAACAAGCATCAATTTAAGTTGTATGTGTTTAAAGTATTGCCCAAAGGTTGCTTTAATACATACAAATGAAAGTGTTTAGATTATTTGTTGTCGATGAATCTATTAAAGTCTCATAGAATTAATGGTAAGCATATATAAAATATTTTGCAGCTCCGTTTGATTCAGCAAACTCTGTCGTGAAGTTCAATGGGCTCAACTATGAGGAATGGTCTGAACAGATAAGGTTCTCTTTGGGTGTAATGTCCCTTGACCAAGATATACTCACGGATGAGGAGCCAGCAGCCATTACGGATCAGAGCACCGAAGTGGAAAAGACTCGTTATGAGACTTGGGAGTGCTCTAACCGGCTGTGCCTGAATTTACTTAGGATTTCGATGGCGGACAGTGTTAAGCCATCCATGCCTAAGACAGAGAAAGCAAGGGAATTCATCTTGAAAATTAAAGAACAATCCCAATCGGATGTCGCTGATAAATCGATTGTAGGTAGTCTCATGAGTGAGCTAACTACGAAAAGATTCGATTGGTCTCAGACAATCCATGATCATGTTACTCACATGGCAAACTTGGCATCAAGGTTATCGTCCATGGGGATGGAAGTGCATGAGTCCTTCTTAGTTCAGTTTATAATGAACTCTCTTCCTATGGAGTATGGTCAGTTCCAGGTGAATTACAACACCATTAAGGATAAGTGGAACCTTCAGGAATTAAAGGCCATGCTCGTTTAGGAGGAAGCGAGATTAAAGAAACAGAAGGGTGACATTGCACTGTTTGCTGGACATGAAAGTGCCATGGGAAACTCAAAGAAATCAAGCAAGGGCAAAAGGAAGGATAAGATTGTCTTTAAGACTCCGGAAAGCAAAATCCGTAAAGCTGTCAAGTGTTTCTTCTGCAAGAAGGAGGGACACATCAAGAAAGACTGTCCTAAAAGGAAGGTATGGTTCGACAAGAAAGGTAATGAACATATATATGTTTGTTCTGAAATGAATCTTGTAGAAGTGCCTAGAAATACTTGGTGGCTTGATTCTGGAGCTTCTACTCATGTATCTCATATTGAACAGGGATTCAGTTCGATCCAGCCTTTAAAAGGAACTGAAAGGTACTTGTTCATGGGAAACAGGATGAAGGCGCAAATAGAAGGCATTGGGACGTATAGATTGATCTTCAACACTGGCTGTTTTGTAGATCTTGAAAATTGTCTCTTTGTATCTGAGTGTGCTAGAAACCTTGTTTTAGTAAGTAGGTTGGATGATGTAGGTTTTAACTTTGAGATTGGTAATGGTGTGTTTTCGTTGTACCGTAACAGATACTTTTATGGTAATGGTACATTGTGTGATTCACTTTATAAGTTCAATCTTGATAAAGCCTTTTCTGAATCTTTGTTTAATGTTGAGTATCAAGGAATTAAATGTAGTGCAACTAGTGAAAACTCAGCAATTTTGTGGCATAAAAGATTGGGTCACATATCCAAAGAACGGATGATGAGGTTAATAAAGAAAGATTTATTACCTCCATTGGATTTTAGTGACTTAGATGTGTGTATAGAATGCATTAAGGGAAAGCAAACCAAACACATCACAAAGAAATAAGCCACAAGAAGTAATGAACTCTTAGAGTTAATTCACACAGATATTTGTGGCCCTATAGATGCTCCGTCTTGGAGTGGTGAGAGGTATTTCATCACTTTTATTGATGATTACTCACGGTATGGATATACTTATTTGTTGCATGAAAAGTCTGAATCGGTGGACGTACTGAAAGTGTTCATTGATGAAGTAGAAAGGCAACTTGAAAAGAAAGTAAAAGTTGTGAGATCTGATAGAGGTGGTGAATATTATGGTAGATTCACCGAAAAGGGACAATGTACAGGGTCATTTGCTAAAATTCTGGAAAGTAAGGGCATTTGTACTCAATACGCAATGCACAGAACACCTCAGCAGAACGGTGTAGCTGAAAGGCGTAACCGTACTTTAATGGAAATGGTTAGGAGCATGTTAAGTAATTGCAAACTACCAATGTCAATGTGGACATACGCATTAAGGACTGCGACATATATTTTAAACCGGGTTCCTAGTAAGGTGGTTCCAATGACTCCATTTGAATTATTTACGGGAAGGAAACCCAGTTTAAGACACTTACGTGTCTGGGGATGTCCAGCTGAAGTAAAGCCGTATAATCCGCATGAAAAGAAATTGGACTCTAGGACGGTCAGTGGATTCTTCATTGGCTATCCAGCAAAGTCAAAGGGGTTTGTGTTCTACTGTCCTAACCACAGTACGAGAATTGTCGAGACTGGAAATGCTAGGTTCATTGAAAATGGTGAATCTAGTGGGAGTTCAGAATCTAGGGGAGTGAACATTACAGAAATTCGGGTAGAAGATTCTTCACCCGTAGTTCAAACCCAAGTTATTGTTCCTTTTATCGGTGTACAGCCCACTATCGAAATAGAACAACAGAATGAAGAACATACGGACCCACTAGTTCAGGAGGAAACCGAAAATGAACAAGTCGTCATTCAAGAACAGAACGTTATACCACAAGAACAATTAAGGCGATCTGGAAGGCAAAGAAGATCCGCCATTACAGATGACTATGTGGTTTATGATGTTGAGAATGAATGTGACCTTAGTCTTGATGAAGAACCGAAAACATTCATGAAAGCCATGGAAAGTGAAAATTCTGAAAAGTGGTCAAATGCTTCAGATGAAGAAATGTCATCTATGGACGTGAACCGAGTGTGGGACCTAGTAGAATTACCTGATGGTTTCAAAACCGTTGGGTGTAAATGGGTCTTTACGACCAAACGGAACTCTATTGGTAGCATAGAAAGGTACAAGGCTCGCCTTGTTGCTAAAGGGTTCACTCAAAAAGAAGGCATTGACTATACGGATACCTTCTCTCCAGTTTCAAAGAAGGATTCCTTAAGAATTGTCATAGGATTGGTAGCTCATTATAATTTGGAGCTTCACCAAATGGATGTTAAAACCGCCTTTCTCAATGGAGAGCTTGAGGAAGAAATTTACATGGACCAACCAGAAGGTTATATGGCTGCAGGAAAGGAAAATCTTGTGTGTAAGCTGAGGAAGTCAATATACGGATTGAAACAGGCCTCCCGACAATGGTACTTAAAGTTCAATGATACCATTTTGTCATACGGTTTCATAGAGGTCATCGTTGATCGATGTATTTATATGAAAGTCAGTGGGAGCAAGTTTATCATTCTAGTATTGTATGTTGATGATATATTGTTAGCTACAAATGATATGAGTATGTTGAGTGATGTAAAGAAATATCTCTCCAAGAACTTTGAAATGAAGGATATGGGTGAGGCAAACTATGTGATAGGGATTGAAATAATCCGGGATAGATCACAAGGATTGTTAAGTTTGTCTCAGAAAGGATACATAGATAAAGTCTTGAAGAGATATGGGATGGAAAAGTGCAAGTTAAGCAAAGCTCCAGTTCAGAAAGGGGACAAATTTAATAAAGCTCAATGTCCAAAGAATGAACTAGAGAGAAAAGAAATGGAGATGATACCTTACTTATCAGTGGTTGGGAGTTTGAATTACATTCAAACATGTACTCGACCAGACATCAGTTTCGCGGTTGGTGTCTTGGGTCGGTATCAAAGTAATCCTGGAATGGACCACTGGAAGGCTGCAAAGAAAGTTCTCAGGTACTTGCAAGGCACCAAAGAGTTTATGCTTACGTACAGGAGATCTGATAATCTTGAAGTAATCGGATACTCAGATTCAGACTATGTCGGGTGCGTCGATACTCGAAAATCGACGTTTGGCTATCTGTTCCTATTAGCTGGGGGAGCAGTATCATGGAAGAGTGGAAAACAGTCCGTCATTGCTACTTCCACCATGGAGGCAGAATTTGTGGCTTGCTATGAGGCTACAATTCAAGCATTGTGGCTGCGAAACTTTGTCTCAGGACTTGGACTTATTGACAGTATTTCCAAGCCGCTGAGAATGTATTGTGATAATTCTGCAGCAGTCTTCTTCTCAAAGAATGACAAGTATTCGAAAGGTGCTAAGCACATGGAGATAAAATACTTGACTGTAAAGGAAGAAGTGCAGAAACGCAGAGTAGCAATTGAGCATATAAGAACGGATATGATGGTTGCGGATCCGTTAACGAAAGGACTCCCTCCTGGTATATTCGCTAGCCATGTAGAGAGGATGGGAATAATTGATAAGACCTTGATGTATTGATATTATGCTAATGTAAAGATGCTATCTTAAGTAATTTGAATTCAATAAAGTTTATGTGTTTTCTGCAA
This sequence comes from Draba incana, assembly GCA_963576765.1. Lineage (NCBI taxonomy): Eukaryota > Viridiplantae > Streptophyta > Magnoliopsida > Brassicales > Brassicaceae > Draba > Draba incana. The sequence goes on along the minus strand of OY755209.1, from coordinate 386,460 downwards.
ATTAATATGTTATCATTATGATTTGTACATGTAAGGTTTGGATAACATATGAGTTGAGAATAAAGTTATATCTCAACATAATGGACTTTGAGAGTTAGGCAATCTCTCAAATATTAAAGAAATAATAAAGTTGGAATTTGTTTTTGATGATGGAAGGGAACTTATCACTGTAAAAGATAGGGGACCGCCTCATTCGATGAGTTCTGATTTTATGATACTTAAAGAATAATTAAGCTTAATGAAAGGATGCGCATTAAAGGAAGTTGAACCATTAAGTTAATACACGGCCAAGTGGGAGAATGTAAGAATACTTCCATTAGTGTGGCCGAAGTATTAACGGTCCAACTATTATAGTTTAAGTTTAATGTAAGGTTTAAGGTTTCCGGTATGTAACGGGATACGGTGATGGACCGAATCAAATAAAAGATACCGGAATGGGTTTGATGTCAACCCTCTTACTCCACCCAATAAAGAATCTAATCTAAAGGTTCATATACATTTATATATAATGGATTAACTTATATGAATGTATATGTATTAAGGTATAGTTTATATGTTATGTCTTAATGAATGGGTGTCTCATTAAGAGACACATTTCCCTCCCCCTTCTCTCTAATTTCGTGGGCCCTCATATATAAGGGAAGGAGGAAGTTATTGCAGAGACAAGAGGTCTCATTTCCAGATTTGAGACAAAGACATAACATAGAAACACTAAAGGGAGATTAGAGATTGTGATCGGAATCGGAACACCCCGGCTCCGTCGAATGGGAGATCGCAGTAAGGAAGGGAAGGAGAAGATCAAACAATCATCAAAGGAGTCATCATCATGCCTAACAATGCAATGGATCAAGGTTAGGCACTCTTCCTTCTCATAAACGAAAACTCTATCAATATGAACTTGTTGATTCATTTGTTCTAGTGGCGATTATGGGATGGATTACAAATTTGTAATCATAAGGTTAAACTTATATCCTCGAGACCAATGATTTGAAACTCGGGGAAGGGCACGTAAACAATTACAACTCAAGCAACGCTAAGTACGGCATATATGTTTTTAGTGTTACATGTATTTATAAATTATAATTAACATGCATATGTTTCATCCACTTTGGCGTGGGTTTTCCTGATAACTTTCGATGTGGGATAACATATTTTCAATATTTTTAGTGGGCGATTGGTGGGGTGGCCACCGGTAAAGGTAGCGAGGCGGAAATACGTGAAAGTAGCCTTGGACGGTGCGGCCTATCTCAGAAAAGTCGATCTCGAGATATACAATTGCTATAGACAGCTTTTGACCGCTCTAGAAAACATGTTTCAAGTGGTGAGAACAATATGTAAGTGATTTTCTTCAAAAACAAAGATAAAATATGTATGTGATCGAGAGACTATATAATTCATTTGTTTTGATGGACTCATACTCACGAAGTGGAGGGTATTTTTGTAAATTGATTTTTTGACGGTGGTAGGTAAAGTGCCGGAGATAGAGAGGAAGGGAGTGCATGATGAGTTTATGGCAACATACGAGGATAAGGACGGTGACTGGACGTTAGTCGGAAATGTGCCGTAGATGTAAATTTCCGTAATTACCCTTGTGTAAATATATATAGGCTCTTATTATTAAGGTCTCATTTTACGAAACAATTTTTATAAGAGCATGCACATTGGTGAGATTTGATGCTCATAAAACATATTTTAGTATTAATTTTAATATTAGTTTATTGTTTGAGACTCAATAAGAGACCGTTAATAAATCTGTCTCCAATGATGAGACCGGTTTCGGTCTCATAATTTTTTTTTTTTTTTAAATGTTTGCAAATTGGATATAAAAGCATGATGATCACGATTCAATACCATAAAAAAATGTTTGCAAATTGGATATAAAAGCATGATGATCACGATTCAATACCATATATAAACTGCATGAAAATGTTCAAGATCTGTTTTTTAAGATATATCTTCTTGTTCTACTTCTTCACAACAAACTCAAAGGGATAACATATGTATCAAACTTCCATTAACACAACACTCATGACTCAACCAAAACTCGGAATATATCTACATACTCGGTAGAGGCTTTATAAAAATGGCGAAAGAGACGAATTCTCACCCGGATGATTCGACATTTACCTCCCGGTCTTGGTGACGACTGAAAGTAAACTATAATTGAAACTGATTGCTTCGCAAACGTAAACTTCCTCTTGTTCCCAAACACAACATAGAAAAATCCAATCCAACATGTTCAATGCCAAAGGTCAATCAATACATACGAGCTCCTACTTGTTACCTAGAAACCAGTTCACGAATTCAAAAACAATAATCAGAGGAAGTATATAAACCTGAAGCTATCAACACAAAAACAACAAATGAGATCGTGGCGGTAGAGATGACGAATGCAGCAACAGATAAAGCTCTGATGTAAATACCAGCCAAGCATAGAAAGAAGAGAGCTAAGAAGTCACCAGCAACAACAAGTGAAACTAGAAGAGATAATATAATTGCATTAACCGTTGCAGCTACTAAGAAGAGCGTGAAGACAAGCATAACTATTGTTGTAAGCAAAACTATTGTTCCCATCTGCAACAAGAAATCTTATCTCAAATGGGTTTCAATAAAGTACCAAACTTTACATTAATTGCAATAGTTACAGAACCAAGATAAACGATCTAGGGCACAGAATATCAATTTTGGGGGAAATTTGGGAATTGAAACTCTAATTAGGTTCAAAACCAAACCAATTTCAACATTTTCTTCAAGAGAGAATCAAAATCGAGTTCCAAATCGAAATCAGCTAACAGTGATGACAAGGAGTGCACGAAGCGAACTGCATTTACGAGTCCATAAGAGAATCTCGTGTCCAGTTTCTTGAAGCTTTTGACCGTTTTCAGCGACAGAGTTTTGAATCCGTTGAACCAAAGAAGAGGCATCACCGGTGTTCGAATCGGGAAACAAAAGAGAGAGAGGAGAGACGCCGGAGATGAGAAATCATGTGAAGAACCAAATCGTCTTCACCGTCGCCGACGGTGAAGAGAAAACAAGTTTTTATCTAATGATTTTTTTTTCTGTATTTCCCCAACTCTGAAAATCACAAACGAATGAGAAGATGACACATGTGCTTGTGAGACCGTCTCAGTAAACTCTACCCATAGAGCCGGCTCAAGCTTATTTCCTTTTTCTGATTTATTTTCTATTTATTTTTGGGCTTTAGAACCTCTAAAAAACTCACCATTGGAGCTGCTCTAAGGGTGTGGACTCATATATATTTCTTGTGGTTGATGATTTTATGTAGGATGTTTGTGGAATCGTGCAAACGCATGCGTTTGATGAGAACCGTTGATGCTATTGGGTTAGGTAATAATTTTTTCTTACGGGTAGTACTAAAATATACTCCTTTATAGTTTTTTTTTTGATAAAACTCCTTTATAGTTTTGTGTAATACTAACATAGGTATTTGGTTGGTGCAGTCCCATGGTGAAGCAAGCATTAATGTTCCTACCCTATGGAACGTAAAATCATCGGATCTTCCAAAGTCTACAAGACTATAACATTACTATCATAAATGCATATAGTCAAGAGATACATATACACATGTATATTTTTTTTCTCTACAATGCAATAATCACTATACAAAAAGTATAATAAACACAACCACTTTTAATATCAGTTTGTTGACCACCACGATCCCAACATGATTAGACATCGACAAGACGGATAAGATTTTCATGCTCCCTTAAATTGACACAAATACAACAAATCACAGTTTAACAAAAAATAAGAAAAATATATCAAAAGATAGAATGAAGAACATATATAATGTGTTGTATAGTATACTCTCTTTTACATACAAAGAAAATGAGGTTTTAAGGCAATGGAGACATCTCATCTCATCAGTTTGCGAGTATTGGGTTCCTTTCTTCATCGATATCTATTGCGAGTACACGCTCTAGGTCTGACCCGCTCGGTCCTTCTGCGTAGAGGGTTGGAAGATAGGCCTTATACGCGGGTAAATACCGCGACACAAAGTCATTCACCTAAACAGATAAAATCAACAATCATTGTTTATATATCAATCTAATACAGTTGTAGTTAAAACGTATCAATACCTCCTCATCAGACATCCCGGCTTTACCAGCCTGTCTCATAGCGATTTCCGCCTGTCCAAAACCAAAAAAGTAAAACCGTGTTTATATACAAACGAAGCGAAAACCGCTGGTTTTGTTAATAGAAGTTATGCAAACCTGAAGACGCCACCGGTATACATAACTTGGGTCCTTGATCTTGATGACAACCCAAGCGTTTATGTACTTGTCCCATGCGTCGTAATAAGCTTCAAGGTTCTTATTCACAATCTCCAGCTGTAGAAAGACGAACAGAGTTTTTCATTTTGAAGACGTTATATCGGTTGTATTACTACGCAAATGGTTTAAAGGGAGTTGAAATTACCTGCGGATCAACTGCTTTAACAACTTCAGCTGGAACAGGTTTGAAACCAAGCATCCATCCCTCAAAGAGAATCACCTAGAGAAATCGACCAACTACGAATTAATGGTCTTATTTCATTTTAGCTTTGAACCGAAACACTTTAAAAGGTAAAAATACCTTTAGAGGTCCTTCAACTTCAGGCCATGTTGATGCATCGGCTCTGTCACCTCTCCCGCTATAGGCAGACTGCAGCCAAATAGGAATAGTTCAAGAACTGGTTTCTCTGTGTTTGTTCTGTGTCTTATGATACAAAGTGATAAAATAGAGAAGGTAGATCAAGATGTAACTCACCTTATCGTACCGAGGTACCTTCATCTTCATGCCTGTCAATGACCAAAAAACTCACAAGGTAAATAAGAATATAACAGCCAAGAATATTACTTTACTGATGAGAAACTAACCTTCTTTGGTCAGTTTAGTGAGGGCTTCTAGTGTTTCCACAGAGAATGGAAGATCATGGCTTCCTGCATTTCCACGATACTGCAAACAACGATATCGTTAAGCTAGAGAAAACATGGATAAAGGAAAAATGTAAGGATTTGAAAGATGAGTTTACCTCTAAAAGTGCATTTCCAGGATTCTCTTCTCTCAACTTAGCCTGAAAAAGAACAAAAACCGAAACTTAGTAATCGATACAAGATCTAAACAACCACAGCGACAATATAAAATACCTGTCCCTCTGCAGTCAAGTAAAAATCGTCTATCGATATAGTAGCAGACTTCCTGATATATTTGCTTTGTTAGTATAAGAATCACAAGACTAACATAGAGTAAAAAATTCAGTAAACCAATGTGTACCTTTTTGTAGTTTTGAAAAGATAATCAAGTGCAAACACAAGTGTAGTCTTGCCACATCCCTGAGGCGCGCTAAATCCAATCTACATTATCTCAAACAAATCTAAACAAATCTCTTAATCCACCAACCATTAATTTGAAAATACCATCAAAAAATCAAATTAGTACCACTAATGGAGGCACATCATCACTATCTTTAAACTTTGAATTATGCAAAGCAATCTGATCTTCACACCAAACAAAGACAGGTATATAGTAATGATATAACCTCGCTTTCTGAGGAATCGTTAGCTTAAGCTCGTTAAGCTGAAACAATCTGCATAACTGTGAGCCATAGAGTAACCATTTGTCAATAGACTCCCCAACTTTCTCAGGTGTAATACCAATCTTCTCTACAAGAGGACCCGAACATATGAATTCGAACAAGTCCGATATCGAAGACACATCCACTGTTTTCGATGTTGGTACCGCCGAACATTTCTTCGACGTCCCATTAACCATTGAATTGTCCTGAATCCAAGAACAACCACACCCTGCAAACAAATTTCAAAAATAGAAGCTTTATCATTTACACACAACAATCTTCACTAAATTCAAACCAATGTTCCAAAAACACCAACGAAACAAACCAACCCTGAATTCTAACAAGAGCTCCAATCGGATATAAAAAATATGATTTTTAACACTAAACTCATCAAAATAATAATCAAACCTCAAAATTAGGAGAAAATTGAGAAACGGGTTTCATTACCAGAGGAAATTGAGAAATGGGTTTGAATCGTAGAAAGCTTAGAGGAAGAATTGGTAACGACATGGTCGTTAAATTTGGAAGGAAAAGAGGAAGAAGAAGAAGAAAGGAGACGTCTTTTGAAATTAAAAGTATTGGCAATTGGATTAGAGTGACACGGAAATGGATAATCTTTGAAATAAATCCTATTATTATAATGTTGAAGAGTCGCTTGCCATGGAGATTTCAAACTTGAAGTTGCGACCTCCATTTTTCTATCTCTCTATCGGTGAAGGAGGTGAGAACAAATTGAGATTTTTTAATATTTTTTATTAAAAAAAAACAAAAAACAAAATCTTTTGCCACATAATATGTGAGTCATATTCCTCCAATTGGATAATCTATAATTAATGCACTGTCTCTCTGACAAAACACTGTATTAATTAAACTAATTTCGTCGGTTTATACCTTAAATCAAGAAATTAAAATTAAAATATTATTCCGTAGAAGAAATAAATTGCCTTTAATAAAGGGCAAAAAAAAGAAATGTACAATCCCACATACAATTAAGGAACTCGTGTTAACGATCAGGTTTGGAAGAACCAAACAAGTCTAAACTAAACCGAAATAAACCGAGCACTAAGAAGTAAATCCGGTTTAAGACCGTGGGATGGAACCAAACAAGAGACTGTTTTTATTTGACGATGAATGAGGATGAACCGGAGAAAAAGTTACAGAAATGTGTTATATCGGTTAGGTTGATGAACCGGTTCGGTTTAGTCTCTTTTCAGCAGAATAACTTGTCTTGTAGCTCTGGTGAAGTGAATACCGACACAGATTTGAACTGCAAAGTAATAATAAACATTATGTTATCACTTAAACAGAACGGTTTAACAAAACCAAACCGAGATTCAATTTTTGTTTTTTTTACCTTTTCTTGCCTATACTTCATGCGTATGGAGTTTAAGGGACATCCTTTGGTGTTAAGCTGTAAATCTTGCAAGGCTTGAACAGATTCTTTGAGATCAGAAGCTTTATACGTTGTGTAATGCTCAAGAGTTGGATTCTGAAACAACAAAAAGAATGAGATTCAAGAACATAAGCAATATATGTGTGTCTTGATGATGATGGAGAAGAGAAACAGACCCAAGGGTGGCTTGATTGGTTCAATGTCCACTTGGCAAGAAAAACAGCCGACGCAGCGATCACCGAAGGAAGATACTTCAAGCATCGGTAATCCATTAACGTCAATTCAGTGAGATAATTCGCCAAAAACTCCACTTCAAGACTTGGAATCTGCAGATCATCATTCAAAGTTTCAATCTTTCTGCTAAAGGTTTTATGAGTGTAGATAGATAGATACATATGAACAAGAAATGATCACATTACCAGTAGTGAAGCTTGAGCTGCTCGGAGAAATCTCCTGCGAAAAAACGGAAACTTTGAATCACTAAAAGGCCATACAAAACAACATCATATTTGTATGCAGGATTTTCGCTTTCTTACCTAAGGAATGTTTTTGAAGTGGGAGTGTAAATTTGAAAGCTGAAATGCTTGAGTACTTGTCTCTCCATTTCCAAGACTTGATCTCTTGTGTAAGTGTTATCAGTAATGAAACAGAACTCCTCAATACGCGGCGCATTGATTTCTTCGTATTTACTTCAAGAAACACCAAAACTCTTTTAGATATTTCCTTTTCAGACCAGAATTGGGAAGAAAATGTTAGACGATTGAGTAACTTACGAGGCAATGAGCATACAAGTGATGCCAAGCAATTGAAGTCTTTGTCTTTCCATGTAGTTTCCATGGAGAAACCAGTCTATAAGATAAACTGTGAGGTAGAGAGTGTCAGGTACAAGTGTGTACTCCTCTGAGACCTCTACAAGCCAATCAACGAGAATCCCCCGCATTGTCTGAGTAATATCTTTTTGTGTCTTCTCCATAAAATCAGGAAATGGTCTGTTTTTAAGCTGCTAAGTGGTAAACAAGTTTGTAACGAATCAGATGACTCGAATGCATCACCGTAAGATATCAAAACTCCGAAAGATTATTACCTCGGCAACACGAAGGTTGTAGTAGATTTCAGGTGCGTAAAGGCTACATAGTAAATGATCCTTGTCATCCGAATCAATGTCAACGAATTTCGAGCTACTTGCCACAGTAGAACTTCCTCCAACATTACTTCTCTCAACTGTAAAAGCATTTGCAAGAAATGTTAGGGCATGCACAGCGGTGAACCTCTAGAAGCTCATAAGATTAAAAAAATAATAAATCTCTTCTTTTTACTCAATTTTACTCAAAAAAACACTCTATCTCTTCGTTTTACTCAATTTTTATTAATTTTATATTTAAAAACACTCAATTCCTCCTATTGATACCCACTTTTGAGTCTCAAAAGTATCAACCCATTGATACCCTCTCTCCAATAATAACAACAATCTTCTTTTTACTCAAATTTTATTAATTTTATATTTAAAAACACCCCATTTTTTTACTCAAACACACTCTCTTTCTTCCTATTCCTCAAATTTTAATAATTTTATATTTTATGATACCCACAAAATCTCACCATTGTTCTTGCTCTTATAAACCATTCATACAAAAAAACAGTAAATTTACAAGAGTACTAGTAAAGTTCACCTGTAGAAGCTGATCTTTCAAGGGATCTTGGAGGCAAATTGGAACTACGGTTTCCGATAAAGCTAGAAGACGGTTCGTTTGTGCTTGAATTTGACACAACTTCTACCTTTACTTCTGTAACTTCTGAAGTAGCACTAGATGATGCAACCTTAGAAGAATTTGTCTTTCCCTTCTTAATCTGCTTGATAGTCTCCACCTAATCGCGACACGAAAACGAACAATTCTCAGCAAAAACATTACTTTTTATCAATTTGAGAAGCTGCATTGTGTGACTTATTAACAAACCTGGATTTTAGCTGCATTGAAGCAACTAATGTAAGAATTCTCACAAGTAACATTTGTGATATCTTTAAGAATAGCTCTCTTCTTAGACACATTGGCTTTCTTATCATCCAAGGCTGTTCTTTTAGAGCTTGCTCTCAAAGCCCTTCCTTGGTTCTGTGTTGTTGTAACAGCCACTTCTGAAGATGTTGTTATGAGCTTAGAAGAAGCACGCAATGCACAAGCAAGAGCACGAGTTATAGGCCGACCAGAGACAACATTCTCTTTCTCCATGATTGATTCCCTTTTGAAAAGATCCAATCTTTTTCAAGTTTTGAGTCTTAGCAACACATCCTCTTCTCTTGATCTGTGAAATTGAAATCCAAGATCAATTAAAAGTTGAAACAGAGAGATCTATATATGTATAGCTAAATCAGACAATTATGGAGATGGAAAGAGACCAATGCATATAAGATGTTTGGAGAAATTGTTTAGTCTAAAAATGGAAACTTTAGCTGATTATGAGACACGATGATTCAACACAGAATTGTAAACTTTCCCAGGAAAATTGGTTAAACCAGAGAAGAAGATGCATTCAAGTTCTAAAGTTTCAAACTTTTTTCCTGATTAAGTCAGATCCAGGTAAGTTATATTGATTTCCTTTGTTAAAATATAATAATTCCAAACAGTAAATGGAGAAAAAACCTCAAGGCCTCAAGTCCCTTGGAAAAAGTCGTAGCAATTTTATAGAACAAGCGCAGAAAAATTTGGAGGAATAAAAATCGAAGAAAATATCAGGAAAAAAATTTAAAAATTTTCCAAAATCAAAACTTTATTAACTTTCATGGGTTTTACTTAAATTTGTATAAATCAAGCTTCTTCTCAAAAAAGCATCCACATTTTCTCAGGAAAACGAAGAGACCCATGATTTAGAAACTACAAGATCTCCACAAAATTTTAAAGAAAACCCCATCGATCGATTCGTTCGTAGGGAAAAAAGGAAATTTCAACTTGCATTTTCTTAAATCGAAGAAAACAAACAAACCCATGAGAAAATCCGAGTGACCCATAAAGCAAAAAGCTTCAAAAATCCTCAAGAAACCCTAAACCTAGAAAACCCTCATCGTCCGTACACAGAAAAAAAATGCAGAAGTAAAAACAAAAACAAAAAATCTAAAAACGGAGAAGAAGAAGATGGAGACAGATTGCGATGGGAACTTACTACGCTACAAGGAAGTTTTTCTCCAGAGCCCAAAAAAAAAAAGCTTTTTTTTCTTTTTTACAGAAAAAGGAGCTCCTTGAAGAAGAAGAAAAAAATGGAAGCTTGGGCAGATCGAGAGAGTAAATGAATAGTCAATTCGCTTTTATGCAAAGGGACTGTCTATCTGAGAGAGAGTGAGCGGGATAGAGAAAGGTTTTAAAGATAATAATAATTACTCCCTCTGTTCCTAAAAGATTGAAGATTAATATTGTAGGAAAAACAAATATTTCAAAAAGATTTATTTTTTACATTCTTAATACATTTTTAATGAAAAAATAATGATAAATTGTAAATTATAAGACACATTAATTAGCTTTATTGAATTACTAGTGGTTTAGAGTCATACAAAATTGTTTAGTACAAAAAAACAAGACATTTATAACTAATAATTAATGTGTTTTCTTAATAGTTGTGAAAATTATATAACATCAATCTTTTGGAAATGGAGGGAGTAAATAAAAAACATTTCATTATTTTAAAATAGAAACTTTTTTTATCATAAAGCAAATAAAATGTTTATTTATGTACTTCTAACGAAACTCATTGAATGTTTGACCATGAAATAAGGGAGAAAAGCAAGTAAAGAACTAAACAAAAGTTTTATTTGGGAAAATTTTGATCAAGTGATTAGTGGTTAATTTTTTTTTTTGGTTCAGTTTAGGTATGTGATTGAACATAGATTTGTTTTTAGATTTTGGTAAACTAATCATTTTACCTTATTTCAACTTAATTACCTTTTGGTATTTTTGGGTTCCGTGTGTCGTTTTCATTTCTTCATTAACTTGTTGTAATTAATGAGGATTTATGATGTAGATGCTGTTTTCTTCCTTTGTTCGAATGAGTTTACATATTTTTTGTCAATCTTTTTTACTTTTTTTCTTCTGATAATAAATATATAACAATTAAAGTAGAGAATGATTACGTTTCCCAATAAATGTATAATAATTTACACATTTATTTACACAGTTCAAATGCGCTGTTTACTCTAGAGACAACGTGGCGATTCACCCAAAGGTAAATAAAAGTGATTAAAAAATCATAACTTTGTTTAAAGGTGAGTGAGAGTGATTAAAATACAACTATGTTCAAATTTTGAAGATTTGAAGAAAGATTCCACTGGTTATTTTGTAATGGTATAGTTCAAAGTTTTGAAATATATAAAAATACTAACTAGTAAAATAAAAACAAAGACTATACATGCTTACCTCAGAATCAGCCTTCTTGTTTAACTTAATTTTTGTTTTTTACGTTTCACTGTTTTAATATTCCTTAAAACCTATTTGGACACCACATGGTAAAGATCCATCATACATGAATTCTAAATTATCCTCTCGGTTTTTAAAATAATTTGTACAACTTAAACAATCCATATTATTCCTATTGGATTTGCTCCGTTTTAAAAGCATGCTTAGACTTTGTCGTGGCCTAAGTATTGATTAACAGATCACATAACGTGATAAAAACTTGTTATTTCACGTAAAACAAAGTTATGGCTAATTTTCTAAACGGTTACTTTGACCAAGTTACGCGAACTTGTATATTTAGGGGAGATATCTCCACGAGAAAACGTTATACAAAAACATTTGTAATAACATGAGTTATTAAATTGTAATGGATCTCGCATATATTGTCCATGGACGCATACTATTATGGCTTTGAATGGTGACAGCTGTTTGGGTGGTGTGGAACAAGCGGTTTAGGAGGTGCGGTGCAGTTCAAGTGCGGTGCGGAAAAGAGCGGTTTAAGAGGTGCGGTGCGGTGCGGGATAATGTTTGAATGGTTAAAAAGCAACATGCGGTACAAAAGTAAAGTTTTGAATGGTGAAAAGTGCAAATAGCGGTGCGGGATACATATATGAAAAATACAATGCAAAAAATTAAAATTATTGAGAACTATTGATTTTGCCAATACATATTTGCGATATTGTCTCTTATTTGCGTCATATATTCTCCATCTGCTATTTCTGATGCTTCCATATCAGCTGAAACAGGATCCTCATCTGTGTTATTTCTTCCCGTCTCTGCCATTACTTCTGCAAAATCTGCATCTGAAAAATTTGAAATTTTGATAAAATTGTGTAATCCCATTGTTGCCATTACCACTCTCTTTTGTACGTTAACGTTGTATCTTGGAAAATCAGATAGAATCCTCCATTTTTTTTTTCATACTCCAAACGTCCTCTCTATGACAGAACGTAAAAAAGCATGTCATTTATTAAACAATTCTTCTTTATTCCTCGGAGGAGGACCAGAGTTAAATTGTGACATATGATACCTCACCACCCTGTTACGTGATGATTTATATGGTGCCAAAAATCCTTGTCTGCTTGGATAACCAGAATCAACGAGGTAATACTTGTCTAACAGAGGCATAGGAAACTCAGAATCACTTTGTCTTGCCATTGCCAGCACAGCTGTGTCGTGACATGATCCCGGTGCTCCATTCCAAATGTAAGTGAATAACATATTCAAATCACATATTGTCATGATGTTCATGGATGCATTGTCATGTCATGAGCACGTAAATAATGATTTTGTGTTTTTTTCTGCACAATGTTCTTCTGTTTTTTTTGTATGTGCACAATGAGATTATCTGTTTATATAGACGAAAGTTTGTTAGATTTTTTTTTTATGAAAAATATTATTTTCATTTGTGGCTTCTCAAACCACTCCAAACCACACATATTTGTCACTCCTATGCGGTCCACAGCGGTTCAATCACTTTATCCCGCACATGCTAATGTTTTTTGTCTTTATTCAATTAATGGTACCTCTTTTACTGTGTAATAATAATGTTGTATTTTTGTTGAGTGGTGACACAATTGTGGACCGCCCCGTAGACCGCAGAGACCGCTCTGCACATTCAGTACCTATAACTAAAATGTTTAGATCCGCAACAAAAATAAAAGATACTACGAAGTGAATAATAAAGTAGTGGATTCTGCATTTTCAGGTTTTGTGTTCCACGACATAATAATGCATTGATGATCGGTTTTCAGTAGGTATACATTTTTTTAATAAAAAAATTACGATTATGAGTACTGACAATTACGGTTCGAAAAAATATCAGATTTGAAATGTAAACTGAATTTGAAATAAAGGTGAGATTTGAATTGTGGTTTTATTCGAAAATTATCTTTTTGTTGTGAATAAAGTTCTGTGGTTTCTTGTTGGTAATAAGCGAAACGGCAATAAAGTCAAATGATCATAAGTCAAAAGATTCAAAAGATATAACTGAAAAATAATACTAGTAATACAAACAAAAAATAAACTCATACTAGTATACACTTGGATATTTATATACATGCACAATACACTAGTATTTCAATAAGCTAAAGTAACGAGCTAGAGCCAATAGTCTTACTAACCACATGGGAGTTACATATTCAAAGCTTGTGGATTTGAAATTTAAGAGATCTCTATAGTATCGATCGTTTGTATATATTTTTATTTTATTTCAAAAGCTAATGCGTTAAAGCTGTTATAGTGTGAGAAGGACGTAACGAGAGGTCGTCGTGGACCTAATAATAACGTTTTACGTTTTTATCCAAAGACCAAAAAGTTAGATCTACACGTTTCAAACTTACACGCAAAATAAATAAATAAAACAAAAAATAAGAGAGGATTTTAAAACACAGAAACAGATCTAAAATCTTACAGACATTAAAAATCATGTCATGTTTTTGGTTGGTCCATATTTTTGAACCCCCACAACTTTCCCTCCAATCTCCTTTATTACACATCTCAACATGTGACGATATATCCCAAAAAATAATTTGAATGCATGTTTGAGTAAATATGGTTCATTTGCTCAAAAAGAATGGGACCGTGGAATATATGTCCGTATCTGTGTAATTAGTGAATATAAGCACACAAACAAGCAAATTAGTGTTCTGATTTAGTAAAAAATGATCGAGAACTAATAAGTGAGCTGATCTTCTTTCCCATCACAAGTAAATAGTTTTAGTGTCTTTTAATACTTGATTATATCTTGTTTAAAGTTAATTATTATTATATCTCATATAGTTTAATTGTTTGTGTACTGCTTATTATCTTTTAATTGTTTGTGTACTGCTGATCTTCTTTCCCATCACAAGCAAACACAAAGTTGTTTGTTTTTTTTCATATAAATCATCAGTTGGTGTACTATTGATTGCCTCTGAGATAAACTTTTTTCCTACCCAATTAAATTAATATTTGAAATTATAGTCGGAAAAAACACAAACTGTGTTTGGTTTGATCATGCTTTGTTTGAGAATTAGTCTTGGGATAGTTTGGTTCTCTCAAGTTCGTATGCAGTTCCAGCTTCCCCTTTATCTTTGATGAGTTGCGAGGATTCCTCTAGTGCATGGTTTTAAGCGCTTGGTGGATGATTGCTGGTTTGACGAATGGATTGACTAGAGGTTAAAAAGTTTGGTTTACCTTTTTAGATTGGTTGTTTCATGCTTTTCAAGTTAGGTTCTCGTTTGGTTTTGGTTGTTCCTATTTAATTCAACCATGTATCCCATCCTTGTATCCCAAACTTTTATGTTTAATATAATATTGGAGATGATAAAAAACACAAACTGTGTAACCAAAAAAGAAAAACACACAAAGTGAATTAGGTGGTAAAAAATCGTAATCGAAAATAAGGGTCCAATTATCAAATACATAGAAACATTGAGGGCTTTTATGTGATTTTAGGAAAATAAAACGCAGCGTTTGATTCCATTTCTGGTCTTATCACTCAAACGTAAAGAAGAGGAATCAATCAATGCAAGGAACAAAAGAAGAAGAGATCAAAAGGTTTTTTTCTTAGTTATAATTACTGTAATTTTATTCTTCAATTAATATCAGAATCCGTTCGAATAAAGCTTTTTGATTTTGGTTTTGTGCGAGTGAAGCAGAAGCAGCCAAATTGGATCAAGTCGATAACGATGACGATGAGATTCATAAACAAAGGCGTTACTCTTTTTTGAGTAAATTAAAATTAAATTTGATACCTTTTATTTGTTTTTATTTAGTTAAAAGTAGGAAAAATGGTTATTAGCTACCCGAAAGATAGGGTAATGTGTAGAAACCAACCTGAAGTATAGAAATGTGTTGTAAACTACACCAAGTTTTTACGAAATGAATCGACATACACGAAGTATTTAGATTTATGTTTTGAACACCAAATTGGGTTTTAAAAGCTAAAAGCAGAAATTTGTGGCTCAACTATAATAAAAATTTCTTAAATCTGTTTTATTAAAATACTCCATCAGACCAATCCCTAAACCGGACCAGGTTATGCTTTTCATTTTAATTGGACCAGTTTTAATCGTTTTGCTCATCTTATAAGGATGCCATTTTTTTAATTTATAGAGTAGTAGATTGGTAATACAAAGGTACGTGGATTAAGTGGAAACAAAGATAAAAAAAAATTCAGTAGAATAAATAATCTAAAGATCATAAGTTCAAACAAATAAAATAATTTAGCATAATAGTCTATATAGTTTTGTAACTCTTAATAGTTGAGTAATTTTAGCAAAAGAAAACAAATACATTGATGTTAAGCATCTAGTTGGCTTGGAGTAGGTGCAATTGATGAAACATCATCCACTTGAGCTTCCATGTGAGCTTGCACTTGGCGTCGAACTCGAGCTTCCTCGTTGAGCCGTTTTCTCTTTGCTTTATCTTCTTGAGACTACGAAATAACCAGCTTAAGTCATATAGGTTGCACAAATTCAATCAATAAATAATCCAACAAACAAGAAACTAAACCGAAAAACCATTTCCAAGATAGAAAACAAGGCACAAAGACTCAAAATATCAAAGAAAGTTACCTCACATGGACAATTTCTTATGTTGTGTCCTTCTTGCCCACATAGTCCACAATGAGGTACTCGTCCTTTGCAACTTACCTTTGTCTTACCTTTAGTTGGAGATTCATGGATACTTTTGATCCTTGCTTTGCCTGGAGGTCTTCCTGGAGGACGCTTATAAGGTGGTGCTTCAATGAGTTTTCCACCAGAAACTTTCCAAAACTTAATACCATTCACGGGCCTCAAACCATGGCGGTATAATTTTTGCCATTTTGATGTCAAATAATAATCAGATTTGAAATCCTCTACTTCTAAGCCATGCTCTCGGATTGCACATACAGCATGTTGGCAAGGAATTCCAGTCAAATTCCACTTACGACAAACACAATCACGCTTAGTCAAGTTTAGAGAATAACTAATCCCAAATTCAAGGATCTCAAACTCACCATCGGTGCTAATAATAGAGGTACAATACTGAGCATCCTTACACGACTCAGCAACGTCTTTCGTGCTTTAGGCGTGTATTTACCAATCTCTTTTCTAGAATTTTTGTACCTATTCGCAATCCTTTGCATTGCATCCCTTCTTATCAATTCTAACATCTCCACAAATGGCTTCTTCCTTGCAATCTTCAAAGTCCTATTGAAAGATTCTGTCAAGTTGTTATGTGTGTCAGCACAACAAGGATTCGTCCTAAAGAAAGCTTTGCACCATGTACGAGGATCCCTTTTCAATAAATCTTCACATGCTTTTGCATCAAAATCTTTGAAAGCTTGAAGATTTCTTTCAAAATCAGCCTCATTATAACTGCTTGCTATACGCCAGAACATTAGTTTCAACATATCGGACTTGTGAGTCTTTTTCAAGTTGGAATAAATGTGTCTTGAGCAAGCTCGATGTTCTGCCATTGGTAACTCAGCTGCAACACCATTTATCAGACCTTTATGCATATCTGAGATGATTGTAACAACTTCACCATTGCCTAAATCTAAGTCCACTTTTATCTTATGAATAAACCACTGCCAATTATCGTTATTCTCTACTGAAACCACACCCCATGCTATAGGGTAAATCTGATTGTTTGGATCTCTTCCAACAGCAGTCAACAATATCCCTTGAATGGAATTCTTCATAAATGTTCCATTTAAGCCAATTATAGGCCTACAAGTCTCCTTCCATGCAACCTTAAGTGCTTCGTAACAGACATAGAAACTCATAAACTGCTCAGATCCATCAACTTTTGTGGTGGTCTTGATCTCTACAACTGTGCCGGGGTTTGATCTAAAAGACAAAAGAAGAAGCATAAGAATCGACATAACATAAAATGCAAAGAAAATTAACAAAGAGGCATACTAACAAGTAAACGTAAACTTTTAAAACACAGAAGCATCATCTACTTACTTCAGGAGTTCCATCTCATAGTCTCTCAACCTAGCAAACTGCTCACTACACGCAGCTTGTAGCTTGTCGAATGCTAATCTCCTTGCAACACGTGCCTGGTCTTGAGAAACAAGGATATTGTACCTTCTTTGCATTTCATACCTTATGTCTGGTCCACTCATTTCAGGCTTCCTCCTTATGTCTTCTAAAATGAGATCCGCAATGATAGGACTCCTAATCAGCTTGCACTTTCCAGTTGGATGGCAAGTATGCTTATTTACATATGTTTTTACCATGTACTTCTGAATCGGTTTCTCTATTGAACAATAGATACACCATTCACAACCTTTTCCCTTACATATAGCCCCAAGTTTGATTTTCTTATCCCAACGATCAAAAACTACATTTCGTCTTTCTTTCAGAATGTATTTATCACGTTCTCCTTGAATTCATCCCCAGTAGAAAATATTTGTCGCAAGCTAAAAATACCATCTAGCAAACCATCACTAGCCATCTTACGAGCATGTTCTTCTTCATCATCAGATTTTGTATCGGGATATGTTTCTTCTTCGTCCAGAATCTCATCATCATAATTAACATTACTAAACACCACCATGTTCTCTTGAGTAATCTCATCATCTTCATTAGCATCTTCATTGTCATCCTCACTGCAATCATCATCACTATCACTGACCAGACCGTCTTCTCTATTACCAGCAGCGTTATTTACCTCTTCCAATTCTGGATTTTCTATGATAATTACGATTTCTCCACCCCAACGGCCTGCTAGATTCATCTTTCTCTTATTCTCTTCAACATCTTTCCACAAAGGTTTCCTATCTTTAAAGTCTTCAAATGGAAGAATGTACCACATATTTCCCATACGATTCATACTGATATTACCAACCATCTCCAAGACGACGTCTTCATATATGGTGCTTGATAGAACAGTCAAACTATCAACCTTCCCATTTACGTAAGTTAGCTTACCTCCCTCAATTTTAAAAATCCCCGAATGATGGCACTTTACCTTGACATCTATATCACCACTGTCATTAAGTTAAAAGAAAATCAATAACAAAGCAACTACAACAACTAATTAACAAAAGAGAGAAGAAAAGTAGCCAAAATCATAATTTGAAAAATTCACCTAAAACATTAGATGCCACGAAACCTTAGATATTCTATAGACCAAATCAAAAGAACCCACAAAGCCTCTCAGTCTCAAGATTAAAACTATCACGAATCAATTTTCTATTTAAAAAAAAAAGATTCATAGCAAGTAACCCAATTCCTAATTAAGAAACATGAATAAATCTCAAGAACATAGACGACATACCTCATTTCTTTTCTTGTCGATTGCATATAACAGTAAAAACAAAGAGATCCTCTCAATCGTGACCTCAGGCTCTCAAAATAAAAAAATCTTCAAATTGAATAACAAACCCCTAAATGGTGATGAAGAAGAACGACGCCTATGTATTAGTTTTTTTTTTGGATATGTTTTGGGCCAAATTCAAAAACTGGTCCAATTAAAATGAAAAGCATAACCTAGTCCGGTTTAGGGATTGGTCTGGTGGAGTATTTTAATAAAACAGATTTAAGAAATTTTTATTATAGTTTAGCCCCAAATTTCTACTTTTAGCTTTTAAAACCCAATTTGGTGTTCAAAACATAAATCTAAATACTTCGTGTATGTCGATTCGTTTCGTAAAAACTTGGTGTAATTTACAACACATTTCTATACTTCAGGTTGGTTTCTACACATTACCCCATTTTTCGAGTAGCTAATAACCATTTTTCTTTAAAAGTAATATACTTTATCCCTTAAACACAGGAAAAAAACATGAAAGTAAAATCCATTGGTTGGTGAAGAAGATGACGACGAAGACAAAGCGTGCTTAACGCTCATAATCTCCTTTTAAGTTTTCGTCAAAAGATTCTTTTTTTTTTGCATTAAGTGGATTCAGATTCAAGTACATATATATAGATCAAACAATTCGACCCTTAATCGCAAAATCTATCCTTTCGGTTTAATCGAAATCGAAATTCGTCGTGTTTGTTAGATTTGAGAGAGAGAGAGAGAGAGAGAAATGGGTTCGTTTGGGATGCTTTCGAGGAGAACTTTGGGAACTGATGTTCCTGTAATGACTCAGGTCAACCTCGTACTCCTCTCTTCGGATTGATTTTGATTGTTTTTGGTGTCTCGTTGTGTGAAATGTTTGGTTTTGCGTGCAGATTCGGAAATTAATGGCAGAATTGACCAACCCTATGTCCCTTGCTCAGGTTTGTATATTTATATAGTTGTGAGTTTGGAATCCGTGAGTGTTCGACTTGTATTATACTCAGGCTCTAGTTAAGCTTGTTTTGTTTGGGAACATATGTTTAGTATGAAGATTCCATTGCCCTGTTGCTCAATGAAACAAAGACAAAATCATGTTCATGTGATTGTAGGGAGTGGTTTATTGGCAACCTCCTCAAAAGGCCTTAGAAAAGGTTAAGGAGCTTGTGTGGGATCCTATGGTTAGTTCTTATGGTCCTGATGAAGGTATTCCTGAGTTAAGAGAGGCTCTTACGAAAAAGGTAACCACAACTTTTTTCTTTGAATCCAGTAAAGTGATCATCTTTGCTGATTTTCTGTCACTGAGCTTTGTTTATATGTGGTTTGAAGCTGCGTGAAGAAAACAAGCTAACTAAATCAGCAGTGATGGTTACTGCTGGTGCTAATCAGGTAAAAACCGTTGCAAGGCTCTTTCTTTTGTTGTTTCTTGTAGTCTTATACTCGGTTTTTGTATCGAATGCAGGCGTTTGTGAATCTTGTTCTTACACTATGTGATGCTGGTGACTCGGTTGTCATGTTTAAGCCTTACTACTTTAATGCTTACATGGCCTTTCAGATGACAGGAGTCACCGACATAATCGTTGGCCCTGGTCATCCAGACACTCTTTATCCCGACGCAGGTGACTTTGTATCACATTTTCATGTACTTAAGTAACTTTAAGTTGTGACTTATGAGTCTCTTTTTTTTCTAGACTGGTTAGAGAAGACTCTCACTGAGTCTAAACCGACACCAAAAGTTGTAACTGTTGTGAATCCTGGTAACCCAAGCGGCACCTATGTCCCTGAGCCGCTACTTAAGAGGATTTCAGAGATATGCAAAGCTGCAGGGTGTTGGCTGATTGTAGATAACACATACGAGTGAGTTTCTCTTTTGCTAAGTTCCATGATGTTCAAAAATTGAAATGTTTTCGAATGTTGTATAAAAAAGGATTGTGAAAATCGCAGGTATTTCATGTATGACGGTTTAAAACATTCTTGCGTCGAAGGAGACCACATTGTTAACGTCTTCTCCTTCTCTAAAACTTACGGCATGATGGGTTGGAGGCTTGGATATGTGAGTGCTCAATCCAAATTCTATTACATGTTGATTTTGGGACTATCTTACGAACGGTTTGAGGGACCTTGCAGATAGCGTACTCAGAGAGATTAGACGGGTTTGCAGCAGAGCTTGTGAAAATTCAAGACAATATCCCAATCTGCGCGTCCATAATCTCGCAGCGGTTGGCTATATACGCGTTAGAGGAAGGTGCTGGATGGATAACAGAGCGGGTAAAGGGTTTAGTGAAGAACCGGGAGATTGTTAGAGAAGCACTTGCACCGCTCGGGAAAGAGAACGTTAAGGGGGGAGAAGGAGCGATTTACCTGTGGGCTAAACTACCGGAAGGACATAAAGATGCTTTTAAGGTTGTTCGGTGGCTTGCTCACCGCCATGGCGTGGTTGTGATCCCTGGTGGCGCCAGTGGTTGCCCCGGACATATCCGGGTTTCGTTTGGAGGGTTGAAGGAAGAAGAAATGAGAGCTGCCGCGGAAAGGCTGAAGAAAGGATTAGAGGAGCTTATTCACCATGGAATGGTAGAGTGAAATTGTTTGCTTAAAGAGTCAAAAAGATTGTTACTTTGTGTTTTATTGAAGTTTTTAAAAAAATAAAGTGTTTGTTTATTCAATACTGATTCTTCTTTACAAAGTCACTGTAATTGAGAAATTCATGGTTGTGTTACCTTTGATGTATGTATATAATACTCTTTACTTATTCAAATAAATAAACACAAAATTACCTTTATTGATGTGTATAATCAAAATCAGTGTTTTGAAACTCGGACCGGACCGGGGTTTGAATGATGCGTCGCCAGCACAAAGGCCATGCGATCCGTCGAGTTATCATGAATCATCAGAGCAACGGGCAGAGCCCGCGTCGACCTTTTATCTAATAAATGCATCCCTTCCAGAAGTCGGGGTTTGTTGCACGTATTAGCTCTAGAATTACTACGGTTATCCGAGTAGTAGTTACCATCAAACAAACTATAACTGATTTAATGAGCCATTCGCAGTTTCACAGTCTGAATTCGTTCATACTTACACATGCATGGCTTAATCTTTGAGACAAGCATATGACTACTGGCAGGATCAACCAGGTAGCATTCATCAATCACGGAAAGACCCCAACAATTCTCTCAAACACTAGGCAAGAAAGAACAGTGGAGGCCTCAACCGTCATCTTTTGCCCGATGGACAATGTGCTTTGGCGGGACTGAAAATTACTTCGAGTCACCTTGCCGCATCCGAGAGTTCAGCCGAACACTTATTCACCTTAGAGAACAAGGATTTTATACCAAGTCAAAAGGATCACAAGTGCCAACTTTAGTGTTCTATCTATAAAGTTTGAAAGCTTGAGATGCTTATTGATAGGTCGTTAGAAAGACCGGTTTGGGTTGACCCGAGTTTGATTTTTTATTTTTTTTTGTCAACGTTAGGCAACAACTGGGCGGTTCATTAGCCTAATTCCTACATTAAGTTAACAGATGGACTTGATCTCAGGTGTGATGGTGCATGCTCTCAGTTGATTTACCTCCTGCCAGGCTGCCACTAGACTAAGGTCATTTCACCGGGGTTTGATAATTTAATATCAAATTTTGCATATTTTCATATATTTTTTCCTTATCTTTTTATGATTAAAACTTTTAAAAATAAATACTAGTTTTGAATTTCATTATTTTCTTCATTAATTTAAAGTTTCTAAAATTTTTTATTTATAAATTTTACTATTTGTTTTCAAACTTTATCTTTTACATGAATAGTTGAATTTAATGAGACCAAATTTGAAAGTATTGGTTTCTAGAATTTAGTTTGGTTTGTATTTTATTTCATTTCATAATGCTTTTTGTTTGTTTTCACCTCTGATACATTGTTTGATCATTTTTTAAATAAAATTTTAAATGGTTTTTAATTGTTACACTTTAATTCTTTTTAAAACACTAAATGTATATGTATATTTAATTGATGTGTTTTTATTCATGATTGAAAAATCTAAATATATATATTTGAAGGATATACTTTATATTTAGATATTATAGTTATAGAAAATTGTTTATACTAGTATTTATAAAAAACATTTAAACCAGGTTCGACCCGGTCTAGATCCCTGGGTTTCGATTTAGAAGCTTGAGAAGACCGGTGAAAACTCATTGGAGACGGATTGAAGATGTAACATCCGCAAACCAAAACCAAAAATCAGATTTTTGGCAAGGATGTCGATCGACACCAATGTTGGTTTTGCGGGTCGGTTTGATTTTTAATCCTCGGTTTGCCTCGGTTAGGTTATGGGAAACCTAGGAGCTCATTTATAAGGTTGTTGTGCGTTGTTCAACCGTTTTTCACAAAGGAAAAACATGATTAAATGAGAGAAATTGAGGGATTTGCGAGAGATTAATGTTCTTGAGCATTTAGGATCATTGTTGGTTGATTCTAGAGAGAAAAAAAGTTTTCTCTCGGTGATTGTTCTGTGGAATCAGAGGTTCTTGACGGTGGTCGAATCTAATTTTCGTGTGTAATCCTCCAACTTTTCTGAATCCCTAAGGTGAGTGCGCGACCATGGTTTCTAGGCAATTTGGGATTAACACTGCGTGTTTTGTGAATTGATGGCTTGAATGTGTGTTCTCTGTGTGTTTTTCGTATGGATTGTGTGTTTTATTTACATGTGATCGACTCGGAGATGACCGAGAATCGAATCAGAGAGGATAACTCGATTCTGGTCATATGCGGCAGTGTGTCGATCGACACCATTTGTATGCGAGTATCGACCGACACCAGTTTATGACAATTGCAATTTACGTTGATTGATATGTCTTCGTTGAACTGCTGATTGGTTGTTGTGTTGTATAATGTTTTAATGTGGTATTAATTCTAATGAGCCTGATTGATACGCCGTAGGTGGTATGACCAACTCACTAGATATTTGTTAAATATTTACGCATCTCTTTTTTCCCATGTGATGCAGGTAAATTTAAAATGTGATCATGGAATCATGGCAAAGAGAAGAGGATGATTAGAATTTTTAGTTTGTTTGATTATTGTTGGAATTTAGTAACTGGTTTAGGTTGATGGATGCTATTACTGAGGTTGTGGAATTGATTATGGTTGTTTAATTGATTTAATTGGATTTAAATGGTTTATGTGTTATGCTGGTTTGCTTGTGTGAAATCGTCGAGAATTCATAATTATGAGATTGTTAATTTGGATTAATCAAATTAAATAAAAAACTTTGTTGTTTTAGAAGATGACCGGAGAAGAAAATAGTACGGTGGTGGTAGTTGAGAGAGGAGAGAGATTAACCCTTTTAATTCTTTTTTTTTACCGAAAGCAAGAGGAGGAGCAATGAAAACTCATTGGTATTTGGGTAAGATTGATCGGAGAAAATGGAGGAGTACGGTAAAAATTTGGTGAGATTTGAATTCTCGGGAAATGTACCAGAGAGAAAGTCTTCTCTCTCAGTTCTACAAACATATATATATATATATATATTATTTTTTTGTCGGCACTTGTGACTAGTCCACTAGTCCATACAACTTTTTAATCTTTTATAGAGGTGTTTCTAGGCTCGAACTATGGTGTTGGTGAGAAGGCAGTAGAGACCACGTGCTCCTCTTCTCACAAACTTATATGCTCTTGACTTATTCAAATAAATAAACGCAGTGTCACGTTTTTAATGTGTATAATCAAAGTACCAAAAAAAACAAAAGCTCTTTACAAGAAGACAAAATGGGGCCACAAAATCCATTAGGCTCGAGGTAAGAGGACACGCGGCGCAGCGAGTGCCCACTCAAAGAGGAAACCTTATCAGGTTGAACGCTCATCATCCCTTACACCATTCACAATGCAGACACAATAGTGTTTAAATGAAGTATCTAAAAAATAAAAAAATGCTAAATTTTAGAAAACTTGTTTCTAAAACATAGTTAAGTGTCTAATATTGGATCTCTTCTCAGAGATAGGAACAGACACGTGACGCTCAGTGAGTAATTGAGAAAAAAATAAAATAATAAAACAAGCTGTTTTCATAAAAAAAAGAATTTAACTGTTTAATTTGGAAAAAAGTCATTTGATAAAAATACAGTAAAAATGGTCAATTTTTTTTTCATCTATCTTTCAAATTTTGTAAAACTTTTTTATGTGTTAAATATTTTTATCTTTCAAATTGTTTTAACTTTTCTATGTTTTTGATGGTTTAAATGTTTTTATCTTCAATATAATGTTTTATAAAAAAGAAATTTTAAAATAAAATATTATTATTTTAGGATCTACTTTTAAGTGTCTCCATTGGAGAGTACAAAAGGTCTCCATTGTGGATGCTCTTATAAGTTTTCGTCAAAAAACTCCTTTCATTTTGTTAAACCAATAAGTTCTAAGGACATGTACAATGGAGACACTTGTCTAAAAACCTTTTAGAATTAAATATATTAAATTTATGATTATTCAGTGTCTAAAGTTTTTAGACACTTAAATTTATTTATTTATTATTATTTTTTTTTTTTTGTGGAAGCCCTTTGACCCCAATGGTCAAGGGTTTAACGGCTTTTACACCAGGTCTGGGGTTCGAACCCCAGATAATACAGTTTATTGCATATTAATGGAGGAAATGCTTCTCGGAGGTTCTAGAGTGCAGAGAGATCATGTCCATCAGTGGAGATGTCGTATATGCTAAGCCGATCGTCGGGGAGAGTCTGTCCATCATGGAAGATGTCGTACATGCATAACCGTTCGTCGGGGAGAGCTTGTCCATCATAAGGGGTATCACACATGGAGAGTTACATCAGAGGAGATGTCGTACATGGAGAGCTGCATCATGGAGGCAAATGTGGAAGCTATTCACCTTAACCGCATAAGACAAGAGATCGATGAATATCATCATAATAGAACTAGGTGAAATAGATCAAATTAGTCTAGTGATGATTGTATTATCTATAATAATTCCAGACGTTTTAAAAAAAAAAAATTTAATATTTTTTTTCCGGTTTTAGACACTCAAATATCCTAAATTTAATATATTTAATTCTAAAAAGTTTTTAGACACTTATAACAGTATCTCTATTATACATGTTTTATTATAGTGTCTCCATTATAGATGTCCTAAGACACAAGTGGACAAACTCTCCTTTTATTTTGCCATAACCAAAACCATCAGAGCTGTTGCTACTTGTGGTCCTAAAAGCAAATCCTTAGCTTAACCCAAGTTAACTTATATAAACTCTAGTTAGAGCTTATCCTTGTTTCGGTTTGAATAAACATGTTCATAAAGTTCTCATCTTCACAAAGTTCATATATATATATGGATCAAACAATTCGACCTCTAGTCGCAAAATCACTCCTTTCAGTTTCTGGAAATCGAAATTCGTCGTCTTTGTTAGATTTGAGAGAGAGAGAGATATCGAAATGGGTTCGTTTGAGATGCTTTCGAGGAGAATTTTGGGAACTGATGTTCCTGTAACGACTCAGGTCAACCTCCTACTCCTCTCTTCGGATTGTTTTTGGTTTTGGTGTCTCGTTGTGTGAATTGTTTTTTGGTTTTGCGTGCAGATTCGGAAATTAATGGGAGAATTGACGAACCTTATGTCCCTTGGTCAGGTTTGTAAATATATATAGTTGTGACTTTGGAATTCGTGAGTGTTCTACTTGTACTATACTCAATCTCTAGTTAAGCTTATTTTGTTTTGGAACATGGACATATGTTTAGTATGAAGATTCCATTGCCCTGTTGCTCATTGAAACAAAGACATAATCATGTTCATGTGATTGTAGGGAGTGGTTTATTGGCAACCCCCTCAAAAGGCCTTAGAAAAGGTTAAGGAGCTTGTGTGGGATCCTATGGTTAGTTCTTATGGTCCTGATGAAGGTATTCCTGAGTTACGAGAAGCTCTTACCAAAAAGGTAACCATAACTTTTTCTTTGAATCCAGTAAAGTGATCATCTTTGCTCATGAGTTTGTTTATTCGTGATTCCTCGTGTTTGTTCTGAAGCTGCGTGAAGAAAACAAGCTAACTAAATCAGCAGTGATGGTTACTGCTGGTGCCAATCAGGTAAAAAACCGGTCTTTCCGTACTATTGCTTTCCTTTTGTTTTGGTTTCTTGTAGTCTTATTACTCTGTTTTTGTATCGAATGCAGGCGTTTGTGAATCTTGTTCTTACATTATGTGATGCCGGTGATTCAGTGGTCATGTTTAAGCCATACTTCTTCAATTCTTACATGGCCTTTCAGATGACAGGAGTCACCGACATAATCATTGGTCCTGGTCATCCAGAGACTCTTTATCCCGACGCAGGTAACTTTGTATCACATTTTCATGACTTGGTAACTTTAAGTTGTGACTATGAGTCTCTTTTTATCTAGATTGGCTAGAGAAGACTCTCGCTGAGTCTAAACCAACCCCAAAAGTTGTAAGTGTTGTGAATCCTGGTAACCCGAGCGGCACATATGTCCCTGAACAGCTTCTTAAAAGGATTTCAGAGATATGCAAAGCTGCAGGGTCCTGGCTCATTGTAGATAACACATACGAGTGAGTTTCTCATTTGCTAAGTCTCACCATGTCCAAATTGAAATGTTTTTGAATGTTGTGTAAAAAGGATTGTGTAGGTATTTCATGTATGACGGTTTAAAACATTCTTGCGTCGAGGGAGACCACATTGTTAACGTCTTCTCCTTCTCTAAAACTTACGGCATGATGGGTTGGAGACTTGGATATGTGAGTACTCTATCGAAAATCTATTAGAAATTGTCGATTTTTTGGACTTACGAATCTTATGGAACGGTTTTGATGGATTTACAGATAGCTTACTCAGAGAGATTAGATGGGTTTGCAACAGAGCTTGTGAAAATTCAAGACAATATCCCAGTCTGCGCTTCCATAATCTCTCAGCGGTTGGGTATATACGTGTTAGAGGAAGGTGCTGGATGGATAACAGAGCGAGTAAAGGGTCTAGTGAAGAACCGAGAGATTGTTAAAGACGCGCTTGCACCGCTCGGGAAAGAGAACGTTAAGGGAGGAGAAGGAGCGATTTACCTGTGGGCAAAACTACCAGAAGAACACAAAGATGCTTTTAAGGTTGTTCGGTGGCTGGCTCACCGCCATGGCGTGGTTGTGATCCCGGGTGGCGCCAGTGGTTGCCCCGGACATATCCGGGTTTCGTTTGGAGGGTTGAAGGAAGAAGAAATGAGAGCTGCCGCGGAAAGGCTGAAGAAAGGATTAGAGGAGCTTATTCACCATGGAATGGTAGAGTGAAAATATTGCTTAAAAGGTCAAAAAGATTGTTACTTTGTGTTTTATTCAAGTTTTAAAAAAATAAAGAGTGTTTGTTTACTTTGTGTTGTATGTATATAATACTCATTACTTATTCAAATAAATAAACGCAAAATTACCTTTTTAATGTGTATAATCAAAATCAAAATCCAAAAGCAAATTTTAGATTAAGCTTTATTCGTTAAAATTCAAAAGAAAAATCGAGTTTTGAGCTGATGAATTTTGAAAAAAACCTTATAATCTCACAACCTTTATTTTGAAATTTTGATTTTTGTGAGAATAAAGTTTAAATCGATGATTTATTACCTTTACTGGATTAAAAGTGGGCCGTAAATGGGCCCGGATCTAAATTTGAATTTAAAACCCGAATAAAGAAGAGACTGGATCAGTAACTACCATATCTACGTGTCTTCCATCTTCTTCCTCGTTCCCAACTTCGCCGACGAGTCGCATCTCGGAAATCTGGAGAGAGAGAAAAATTAGGAAATTTAGGGGTTTAGAGATCGAACGGAACCCTAGATTTTGTATATTGAAATCGGCGATTGTAGTAGAAGAAGAGAAAATGGTGGGTAATAATAATTCATTGGCTGGTCTACAAGATCACTTGAAATTAGCAAGAGAATACGCACTTGAAGGATCTTATGATACTTCTGTTATCTTCTTCGATGGTGCCATTGCTCAGATCAACAAGTAAGTAGTACCTTCTTTGTCTCTTTAGTCTTGAATCTGGAAAATTTCTTCAAGCCCTAGCTAGTTTGATTTTACTGAAATGTGTTTATTTTACCTAAAATTAAGCTTATGGGTTTTTGCAATGTTTCACTAATTTATGTGAAAGTTTCTATCTTTGTTAGTGGGTTCTGAATCTGTACTGTGTGTTTTAGGCATTTAAACACACTTGATGATCCAATGACGAGGACGAAATGGATGAATGTTAAGAAAGCTATAATGGAAGAGACGGAAGTTGTGAAGCAATTAGATGCAGAGAGGAGAGCATTTAAAGAAGCTCCTACTGGTCGTCGTGCTGCTTCTCCGCCTATCAATAGTACCAAATCGTCGTTTGTTTTTCAGCCGTTAGATGAGTATCCGACTTCGTC
This sequence comes from Draba incana, assembly GCA_963576765.1. Lineage (NCBI taxonomy): Eukaryota > Viridiplantae > Streptophyta > Magnoliopsida > Brassicales > Brassicaceae > Draba > Draba incana. The sequence goes on along the minus strand of OY755209.1, from coordinate 357,412 downwards.
TAGTAATGGTGGTCCTATGGATGATCCTGATGTGTGGAGGCCTCCTACACGCGATGTTTCTAGTAGAAGACCCGCGAGAGCTGGTCAAAGTGGTATGAGAAAGTCACCTCAAGATGGTGCTTGGGCTCGTGGTGGCTCGACAACACGGGCGGTTCCAGCTTCCCGTAGTGGAAGAGGTGGTGCTACTGGTAAGTCTACTGCAAGTGCCCGCTCTTCCACTGCCGGAAAGAAAGGAGCTTCCTCAAAATCTACCAAAGGAGAGGCAACGGTAAGTTTGAATTGCTTACGATCATGAATTCTGTTGCTTGTGTGAATGTTTATTGGTATTCTGTTTTACCTATGATGATGTTGAATCAGTATTTCCACTAATAAAACCTGTGGCTTCCTCGTTGATGTCAGAATGGCGAAGGTGAAGATGGGAAGACAAAGAGGGGACTGTATGAGGGACCTGATGAGGATCTGGCTGCTATGCTTGAAAGGGATGTGTTGGACTCGACTCCCGGTGTCCGTTGGGATGATGTTGCAGGCTTGTCTGAAGCCAAAAGGCTGCTTGAGGAGGCGGTTGTTCTTCCTTTATGGATGCCCGAATACTTTCAGGTACTTTGAATTCGGAGAGTGAAAGCGTCAATTCATCTATCTCTATGGAGGATTGCTTAGTTTGTTTCTCTTCAGGGTATTCGAAGACCGTGGAAAGGAGTTCTCATGTTTGGTCCTCCCGGGACAGGTAAAACTCTGTTGGCGAAAGCGGTTGCAACCGAGTGTGGTACGACCTTCTTCAACGTCTCTTCTGCTACATTAGCTTCAAAATGGCGTGGAGAGAGTGAGCGTTTGGTCAGATGCCTGTTTGATCTAGCAAGAGCATATGCTCCAAGCACAATTTTTATCGACGAGATCGACTCTCTTTGCAATTCTCGAGGGTAATTTTTTGCACATTATCGGGATTTTTTCTGTACCGTATTTGTTTTAAGTGTAATTGGTATACATTTATGATGCAGGGGTTCGGGAGAGCACGAATCATCACGAAGGGTGAAATCAGAACTCCTAGTTCAAGTAGATGGAGTGAGCAATACAGCGACAAATGAAGACGGTAGTCGTAAAATAGTAATGGTATTAGCAGCTACCAACTTCCCATGGGACATAGATGAAGCTCTCAGGTTGATTTAATTCCGTCTTTAGACTTGCTTAAGATATAACGAAACCACGCTGACTATTAAGCTCGTGGTGATGCAGGAGAAGGCTGGAAAAACGTATATATATTCCACTTCCGGATTTCGAAAGTCGAAAGGCTCTTATCAATATCAACCTGAGAACAGTTGAGGTTAGTTGTGAATAAATATACACATAATCGTAAATTCGTACGTTGGTGCAATGTAGCAATGTTGACGTGGGGGACATTTCAGGTGGCGAGTGATGTTAACATTGAAGACGTGGCTCGGAGAACGGAAGGGTACAGTGGAGACGATCTGACAAATGTGTGCAGGGACGCGTCAATGAACGGGATGAGGCGTAAGATAGCAGGGAAAACGAGGGATGAGATAAAGAACATGTCGAAGGACGATATCTCAAACGATCCAGTCGCAATGTGTGATTTTGAAGAGGCCATTAAGAAAGTGCAACCGAGTGTGTCTGCTACCGATATCGAGAAACATGAGAAGTGGTTCAATGAGTTTGGATCGGCTTAAAACCCAACTTTTCCACTTAGAGTCAAAAATGTGTGTGCGTTTGTGTTTGTTTATATCATTATTATTGTTTTACCATTTTATCATATTCTTATGTTTCTGACTTCAAGAAAGAAAAGTATTGTATCATGTTGTTTTAATTATTTTTTTGCTTTGGATTTTCTCGATTCAGACTTGTATAGAACGAGATTTATTGTCAATATTTTCTTCACGTCTTAAAATAAACAAACGAGTAATTTGAATCAGAATTAGATTAGTATAGAACGAGATTTATTGTCAATATAAGTGATGTTTCGCTAGTTTTTATATCATATTGAAGTCTATGTGTATCTTTTTTTTTGCTGTTGTGATAAAAATTTGTTATTTTTAGACAACTCTATTCAGAAATTTCTTATTTCTACATATTTGTATCTTATTGATAGTGGACCAAAGGAGCTTTTGTCTTCACCTATCAAATACTCACTCACTCCACACTCTTCTCATCACTCTTTTTAGTCTTTCACTCTCTATCTATAAATACCCTCCGACTCCTACTCCTCTTCTCCACCAAACATCATCATTGATCATTTCCAAAACAAACAACATTAACAAAAAAGCTGAAACCTAAATATATTTCTTTATTTATGAACTCAACGTTAAGCGATGTGTTTAGATCGCATCCCATTCACATCCCAATCCCAAACTTACCCGACTTCACATCCTTCCATCACCTCCCGGATTCTTACACGTGGACCCCTAAAGACGATCTCCTCTTCTCCGCCGCCTCCGCCTCCGACCAATCCCTACCGTCCATCGACCTCGCCGATCCCCACGTGGCCACTCGTGTGGGCCACGCCTGTGCTACGTGGGGAGCGTTCCAGATCATAAACCACGGCGTGCCCTCACGACTCCTCGACGACATTGAGTTTCTGACTAGAAGCCTTTTCAAGCTTCCGGTCCATCGGAAACTCAAGGCGGCACGGTTGGAGAATGGCGTCTCCGGCTACGGTGTTGCTCGTATTGCTTCTTTCTTTAATAAGCAAATGTGGTCCGAAGGTTTCACCGTTATTCGCTCCCCACTTGACGATTTCCGTAAACTGTGGCCTAACCATCACCTCAAATATTGGTATGCGTTTTTCTCTAAAATTCATTTTGTACCTTATACGTAGCATATAACCAAAAAGATGATATGTGGACGTTAGTACATGACTTTACAGTTGACTAATCAATTTATGCGGATTCGGGAATAATCCCCAAAAAAGAAAGGGAAAACGACTAAAAAAACCCTGACCTTTTTGGGCGGGAGCCAAAATAACCCCCAACTCATTACTAAACCAATTTAACCTTGATCTTTTGTTGACTTTTGATTTTAACCCTAAACTTTGGTTGACTAAACCAAATTAACCTCGTCGTTAAGTAGCCTAACGGAACAATTAGACAGAGTTTAATCTCTGTTACGGTTTCCCGTTTAACACTAAACGACCCCGTATTGATTTGTTCTTTGAAAACAAAATCCCCAAATCGAATTTAGGGTTCTTCAAACCCAAAAATCCCCAAATCAATTTCTTCACCTCTGCTCACGAAAATGGTTCAACTCAGACGGAAAAAGCTTATCTTCCGTCGACGAAATCAAATTGACGAGGTCGGTGATGATAATCGTTGCTGCGAAGATGACTGCGAAGTGGTTGGTGACGATGATGCTAACACCATTGTTGATGCTGAAGTCGACGATGATTCTGATAAAGAAGAAGAAGAAAAAGATGAGGAGGAGGAGGAAGAAGAAGAAGAAGAGGGTAACATGAATGTTGAGGATAATGTTGAAGATATTGTTGATGCAGAGAGTGGTGATGATGATGTCTGGAATGAAGAAAGGATTCCAGATCCTTTGCGTACTGAAGAAGAAGAAGATGAAGAAGAGGAGCGTATACAACAAAACACAGACCCTGATGAACTGCTAGTGTTGGGGAAAACATTTGCTTCTGCAAACGATTGTAAGTTATCTTTGTTCAGGTATTCTCTGAAAACTAGGTATGACATTAAACTAGTGAAATCTTCATCTATGAGAGTTGTTGTTGTTTGCTCTGATGCTGAGAGTAAATGTCCTTGGCGCGTATATTGTTCATATGAGAAGAGGAAGAGGCAGTTGCAGATAAAAACGTTTGTTAGTGAACATATTTGTGTTCGATCTGGCTACTCAAAGATGCTAAAGACATCAACAATTGCAATTCTGTTTGCAGAAAGGTTAAGACTGAATAAGAAAATGAAAAAACAGGAGATGGCTTCAGAGATAAAGAGAGAATATAAGCTCACTGTCAGTGATGAGCAATGTGGAAAGGCAAAGACAAAAGTGTTGAAAGAACTGAAACAGAGCCATGAAACACAATTTGGGAAAGTGTGGGATTATCAAGCTGAGATCTTCAAGAGAAATCCAGGCTCTACCATGGAGATTGAAACGATTCCAGGCCCTTGCATTGGAAGTAAACAAAGATTTTGTCGGTTGTATGTTTGCTTTAAATCGCAAAAGGTTGCTTGGAAACAGTCTTGTAGACCTATAATAGGAGTAGATGGTGCTTTCCTTAAGTGGGATATAAAGGGACACCTTCTAGCAGCAATAGGAAGAGATGGAGATAATCGGATAGTGCCTATTGCATGGGCTGTAGTTGAAGTAGAAAATGATACAAACTGGAACTGGTTTATGAGACTTCTGACAACTGATTTGGAACTAGATGAAGGAAAAGGCATTGCAGTTATTTCTGATAAACATCAGGTAATTTTCAGAAATAAATTGTAAACTCTCTTCATATCTACTGTAATTGTACTTATTTCATTGTTTGTTTCTGTGTGAAGAGTATAGTCAAGGCTGTGATGAATTGTCTTCCACAAGCAGAGCATAGGATGTGTTGTAAGCACAAACTGGATAATTGGAAGAGAGACAGCAATGATTTAGAACTGCAGAGGCTGTTCTGGAAGATTGCACGCAGCTACACTATTGGAGAATATGATGAACACATGGATGCCTTGAACAAGTATAATCCAGGTGCGTTTGAATCTCTACAAAGAACCAATCCTCCATCATGGTCTAGAGCTTACTTTAGGATAGGCACCTTCTGCAATGATATCTTGAACAACCTTTGTGAGTCTTTTAATAGAACCATTAAGGAAGCTAGAAGGAAACCCTTGTTAGAGATGCTAGAGGATATTAGGAGACAGTGTATGGAGCGTAGTACAAGAAGGTCTATTCTGGCTAATAGATTAAAGACCAGATTCACCAAAAGGGCACAAGCTGAGATAGAAAAAATGATAGAAGATTCTACAAGATGCATTAGATACATGGCCACAGGAAATGTGTATGAGATAGATGATAGAGGTTGTGCATATTCTGTGGATATGGGACAGAAAACTTGTGGTTGCAGGAAGTGGCAAATGACAGGAATCCCTTGTGTTCATGCGGCTTGTGTTATCACAGCCAAGAAACAAAAGGTTGATGACTATGTTTCTGAGTTTTACACAACAAAGAAGTGGCAAGAGACATACAAGGAAAGTATAAGGCCTGTAGAAGGTCCTCGGAAATGGCCTAAAACACATAGACTAGGTGTATTGCCACCACCTTCTAGATTAGGCAATCCTGGTAGACCTAGTAACTATGGAAGACGTAAAGGAGTTAATGAAACAACCTCTTCCTCTAGTAAAACCAAGTTAACCCGTGCCAAAAGAATCATCTCTTGCTCAAACTGCTTGGAAGAAGGTCACAACAAAAGCACTTGTGGAAAACTAAGTGTTGAGAATCCACCAAAAAGACCAAGGGGTCGGCCTAGAAAAAATCAGGTTTGTATCATCCTATCTTCTTACAATTTTATGTTGATTATTCTTACATAGTTCTTACATTTTTCTGTTGATTGTTCATGCATAGTTCTCACAAATCCAAGCATCACAAGGTCAAGCATCACAAGGGCAAGCATCACAAGGTCAAGTTCTCTAGGATGAACCAATGAACCAATCTCTTTTTTTCTTTGCATTCGGATTATCACAAAGACTATGGTATCAAGCTTGTTTTTTGTTTTGCTTATGGTTATGGAAAAAAGGTTTGTGTTATGGTATAATACGAAGCTTTGTATTGAATTATGGTATTTTAACTTTTTTGCTTTGGATTATGGTATGATACCAAACTTTGTATGTTAGTGTCTTTTGTGTTCTAGATACTCAAATTACTAATTGGTTTCATAAACAAGAAGAAGGTTGCATCAATAGAACATTTGAGTACACATTACATATTGGTTCACATCTCATACACATCTTGAACACTTAGCTACCTAGTAACCTCGAACCAATTTCTCCTCTTTTGTCTTACCATGAACCAAAAGATAAACAATAATAATGACCATGAAGCAAATACACACAAAACATATTTTGTGCATCATTTTGCCTTTTCGGATTTCTTCATTGCTCCTCATTCCATCTTCTTTCAATTCTTGAACCAAAGATTTCAAAACTTCAACCTCTGCCTTCACATTTGAGATTTCATTTTCGAGTATACCAAGTTTTGGTAAATTATCCTCAACTTCTTCATATACGGCTTCTTCTACCCATTTGAACAAATGGTCCTATGCAAAAAACAAATTTTTTTTCAATCAAAACCCCCAATTAACCCGGATTTTCATTCAAAACAACAAATTTGTTTTCAATCAAAACACCAAAACAAATGTGTACAATGTAAACAACAAATTCATAATTCAATCGATTTCTTACCTCTCTTTTCGTCGGGCAACGGAAGAAAGGTCTACCCGGATTTTCTTGCGTTTTTGAAGTGTAAATTGTGACATCTCGTCCACAAACACACTTCAAAGGCATTCCGCGTATACCTTGTGTGTTTACACACATTGCAGATTTCTGCGTTTTTTCAGAGCTCGAACTCATTGCAGATTTCAGAAATTGAGAAGATTTTCGTGAGCAGAGGTGAAGAAATTGATTTGGGGATTTTTGGGTTTGAAGAACCCTAAATTCGATTTGGGGATTTTGATTTTAAAAAACAAATCAATACGGGTCGTTTAGTGTTAAACGGAAAATCGTAACAGAGATTAAACTCTGTCTAATTGTTCCGTTAGGCTACTTAACGACGAGGCTAATTTGGTTTAGTCAACCAAAGTTTAGGGTTAAAATCAAAAGTCAACAAAAGATCAAGGTTAAATTGGTTTAGTAATGAGTTGGGGGTTATTTTGGCTCCCGCCAAAAAGGTCAGGGTTTTTTTAGTCGTTTTCCCAAAAAAGAAAGCCGATATTTTGTATGGGCCCACCAATGCTTCATAATATTAATATGTCATTTATGGTAGGAACAAAAAAAATAATACAATTATGTCATTTACTGAACCGTGATAGATATGTTTTCGGTTCGGTTAATTCGGTTATTGGGTTTTCGGTTTTAGAAATATAATACCTATTCGGGTACTTTAAATTTTTGGTTCGGTTTCGGTTCGTTTATTGTCGGTTATTGTCGGTTTCGGATTCGGGTTCGGTTACCCAAAATATTCATAATTACGTAATTTTTTTTTTCCGAATTTGGTTCGATTTAATTATCTTTAACACGAGTTATCCAAAAATAATAAAAAGAAATTGAAATTTTCAAATAATATACCTAATTAAATTGATTATTTTTAGCCAAATGTACCTATTATTTCCGAGTTCCAAAAAACAAAAACAAACTATAAAATTTGCCTAAATTATATGAACATATCCGATCTTATATATATATATATATATATATATATATATATGTAGGTTAATTTTATATTTCGGGTATTTCGGGTACCCTTTTGGTTTTCGGTTCGGTTCGGGCTCGGTTTGGGTTTTTTAGTTTAGATATTTAGAACCATTCGGGTATTTTTAAAAATCGGGTTCGGTTTGGTTTGGTTTGGTTTTTCGGTTTTTTCAGATTTTTTGCCCACCCTAAATGAGAGAATGTAAGATTTTAGATACTAATTTCTCGCATTGATTCAACAGTGAGATTATCAAAGATTACGAAGAACATATGCAAAATTTGGCAGCGAAGTTGATGTGGTTGGCATTAGGTTCACTTGGAGTCGAAGAGAAAGACATTAAATGGGCCGGTCCTAGTTCAGATTTTGAAGGAGCTATCCAACTAAACCATTATCCAATATGCCCTGAACCAGACCGAGCCATGGGACTAGCGGCTCATACCGACTCGACCTTACTGACCATACTGTACCAAAACGACACCGCCGGTCTTCAGGTGTTCCGAGATGACGTAGGATGGGTCACAGTGCCACCTGTCCCTGGTTCACTCGTGGTCAATGTAGGTGACTTGCTCCACATTTTGACCAATGGGATATTCCCTAGCGTGCTTCACCGAGCCAAGGTTAACCACGTCCGGTCTCGGTTCTCGATGGCTTACTTGTGGGGTCCACCTTCTGATCTGATGATCTCACCACTTCCAAAACTCGTTGATCCTCTCGAGTCGCCTCTTTACCCATCTCGCACTTGGAAACAGTACCTTGCAACCAAAACTACTCATTTTAATCAGTCTCTTTCAGTTATTAGAAACTATGATCTGTCTTTAGATCAACTCTCTTGATTTTATTTTTGTTTTTTACTTTTTAGTTTGTACATTTATCTCATAAAAGTAACTAGATCTCATATGAGTGGTTCCTCATTTCTAAAGGGGGTAGAGTAACTTTATTTATCTCCATCAATAGTCTCTAGTTCAAGGAGAGAGAGATGAGAGCACCTGCAACGGAGTATATAAGTGGGTCTTTTATTGGGTCTCTTCCTCGCAAAAATAATAAACAAATCAATAATGAGGCCTATTAAACAAGAGACGTCTCCGGAAACGGAGACTTTGTATACGTCTCTATGTTTCCATGAGTGACGTGGTGGCCAGCAATTGGTGGTGAAAAAAAAAACAAAAAACAAAACAAAACTGAGTAAAAAATATATAATAACAAAATTAGATAAGAGATCCATGAGCATACTACCATTGATGATGCTCTAAGTCTCTCAAACAAGAGACGGTTCTCAAGCTTTTTAGACTCTTTTGTCACTTGTTTTCACTTTATTGGTTTAATGTTTTTCTAGTAATTAAATTAAATCAAAACTATTATAATAATATATATGAGAGACCATAGAATCTCTTACTATTGGAGATGCTCGCTCGTATAAACATAGCGGATAGCGGGTGTGGATAAGATTGCCAAAATATTAGGTCTGATATTATTGGCTAAACATATTTTTAGACACTAAACTCTCCTATTACCATAGAGGTTTAGTAGGTTCCTGATTATTTTAAAATTTAGCTTGGACCGTAAATACATTATTTACTTTTTTTTTTTTGTCAACACATTATTTACTAAAGAAAGCAAAAATATTTTCCACACAAAAAGCTATAAAAAAATACATGTTGATTCTTACTCCAAAAATTAACACAAATCCAAAAAATGAATCGTCTCATCAATTTTATCTTAGTTACTATTCTATATTTAGACTAAATAAAGCTTGTAAAAAAATTTATGTAGTAATTCATAACGAGCTTGGTCATGGGATTGTTCTATACATTGCATGCATGCATGTCGTGAAGGAAGCATAAAGAACCCACCTACAAGAACACACAAATTAAAATACAAGGATTTTTTTTTATAAAATTGAACTCAAGGAAAGTCACTCTTTGTTTTCTAAAACAACATGATATTGTAATATAAGTTTTAAAAAGCTACTAATATAAAGTTACAATAATTTCAATTAATAGTACATTGGTCAAGAAGGAATAATAAAATAAAATAAGAAAATGAACAAAATCAATTTACAAAGTACATGCGCGCAGGGGAATCTATATGTGGGACATAAATTGATTTCCATTGAAGATTGAGGACAAAAGCCATTTGTAACTCATACCATGCATGAGTATGAACCCTTATTTAAAAAAAAAAAAAAAAAACTCACACCATGCATGAACCCTTATTTAAAAAAAAAAAAAAAAACTCATACCATGCATGAACACATGTTTTAATTATAACATTAGTTTGTGGATATATACAATCAAATTTCATAGGTTTAATTGGAAGTTGGATGTTTTACCAAATAAATCTGATACTTTATCAATATTTACAAATACTAATGATGTACGTGGACACATGTGAATGATCAACTTGGGTTTATACTTCAACAAAAAAGGACAAGAATAAAAAGTGATTTTATCCTCATCATATATGCATGCATATAATAAACTTGTTGTGATCTACATATTCATAACATATGTGTGTGTGTGTTTATAAATAAATCCTAAGTAATTTTAAGCATCCCAATCTTTCAAAGTATTTCACAAATGCCTTCAATAGTAGAAGAGATATGTATCGGAAACTTAGGCAGTCTCCAAACACTCCCCAACTCATTCGCCTGGAAACCAACCTCCAGTGACTTCGTCCTCCCTCCCTCCGCCACTACGGTTGAAGAGTCCGTTCCGGTGATCGACCTCTCCGATCATGACGTCACTACCCTTATAGGAAATGCGTGTAAAACGTGGGGAGCTTTCCAGATAGCTAACCATGGGATTTCTCAAAAGCTCCTCAACGATATTGAGTCTCTTTGCAAAACTTTTTTTGAGCTTCCTTCAGGAAGGAAGCTCGAAGCGGGTTCTTCTGATAAAGGACTTAGTGGCTATGGAGAACCACGAATCTCTCCTTTCTTCGAGAATAAAATGTGGTCCGAAGGATTCACTATCGCGGATGCTTCTTACCGCAACCATTTTCGTACTCTTTGGCCCCATGACTACACCAAATATTGGTAACGTCCTTTACACACGTATATTGCCTATATAGATCGCAAAAACATTGCAAATAGAATTCAACTTATAGCTAAGAGTTTTAAATGTTCCATGCAATTATATGGTTTATGCTTTACACTACAAATGCAATATAATCTCGAAATGTGCGTACTTTTAACACGCGACGGTCTTAAAATTGATTATTAAAAAGGCTTTTGTGTAACTTTGCTTGTAATGTTTGGTATTATGCAGCGGAATAATCGAAGAATACGAGCAGGAAATGGAAAAATTAGCGAGAAGACTTTTGTCTTGCATTTTGGGCTCACTTGGTGTTACCATGGACGATATTGAATGGGCTCATGATCGCCAGAACTCTGGATCAAAAGTGGGTCGAGGAGCTATACGACTAAACCAATATCCGGTTTGTCCTGAACCGGAACGAGCCATGGGCCTAGCCGCTCGTACCGACTCCTCTATGCTAACCATTCTACACCAAAGCAACACAGGAGGACTACAAAGTGTTTAGAGAAGAGCCCGGTTGGGTTACAATTGAACCGGTTCCTGGTGTTCTTGTGGTTAACATCGGCGATCTCTTTCACATTTTATCGAATGGGAAAATACCAAGCGTGGTTCATCGAGCTAGAGTTAACCATACCCGGTCAAGAATTTCGATTGCTTATTTATGGGGTGGTCCAGCTAGTAATGTGGAGATTGCACCTATATCCAAAATAGTTGGTCCGGTTGAACCGGCTTTATACCGACCAATTACTTGGAAAGAATATCTCCGAATCAAATATCAAGTTTTCGATAAGGCATTTGACGCAATTAGGGTCGTTAATCCCACCAATTAAATCTCCTTTTCTCAAATGTTATTTGAATAAAGTTGTGTTGTTTTCAAGTATTTTGTTACTACTACACAAATTTAGTGATTTATTTTAATATTTTTTTTGCAAAATATGAGAAACGAGAGTCGTTGACTTAATCTTATCGGAATTTACGCCGGAGAGTACACCGGTGATAATCTCCGATTAGGGCTTGACGCCGCAATAGATCTGAAGAAGGTCTTCGCTAGATTTCTTCATGGAATTGATGTAGGACTCGTAGAACCGTAAAAGACCGTCGTGCTGAAAAGGATTGTACCGGAGAGGATGTTCGACGTCGACGAGCTCCTCCGGCGTAAAAATCGTTCCTTTATGAAAAGAGAAGAACCCTAACGAGTATCGAATCTCATCTTCACTCATCACTACCTTATGGTAACACGGCTTTATCCAATCGTTACTCCACGCCTTCATTACAACAAAAATCGAAATCAATTTTCAAAATTCGAATCGGAATTGGGTTTTTGATTTGGACTTACCGTTAGACCCATGCCGGAGAGAACAACGAATCTTGTCGGAGACGGGTTAAACCCGACCCATTGATCGGTCTTTGTTTTTAGCTCTAGACCTGGGACATGGTTCTGGTGAAGGATACTCATGAAGCTTTTATCTGTATGGGAGACAAAACCTGTGTTTGCTTCACCGTTTTGTTGTCTTTTGTAACTCAGTAACCTCAATAGGTAACGAGTTGACTCAGAATGACTCGTTGAGTGTTTCTTCTCTTCAAGTCCATAGCTTTCGTATAACAGCCTCATTACTGTCTTGTCTAGCTCTGCTAATGCCATTGCATACATATGTGTTGTTTCACTGCAAAAATCAAAACATTTGATATTGGAAATGAAATGAAAATGAGAGTTCTTGTTTTTTTTTTTTGTTGTACCAGAAGGGATTGTTTCCTTGAGGCCAGAGTAATTTAGAGAAGTCTTTGCAAGATTGGAGCTCGGTTGCGTAATCGATTCCTAAGCTTTCGTGGATTTGGTAATCGTCGACGTTCATAGACATGTAGCCATGTGAGGCTTTGTGGTTCTCGTTCTTGATTTTGGTCTCGTAAGGAAGATCATACATCTCCTTCATGCCGGCGAGTAAATTGTCTCGGAGGCTTGATGAGACGCCGTTGAACTCTGCGATAAACCAACCTTGCTCCTCCATGGCTTTGCGAACGTTGTCTCTTGTTGTAATCCAGTGACTTGTCCCTGGTACTAGTTTATCGGGCGAGAAGTCGAGGATTGGTAAGCATTGCTCTTCTTGTGAGTCCATTTGAGTTTGATAGTTAATAGATTAAGAGTTAAGTGATGATGGATTTAGAGATTAGTCTATATATAGCAATTTAAGTAACAAGTATATGTTCATACTAGAATGGAGATATGATCCTTTATAGAAGAGACAATAGTTTAAGGGAGATTCGGTTTTGGCTTCTTTTATGCGTCATTGTTATGATGTTTGTTGCTTTCTATAGTTTAAAGATTTTGTCAACAAAAACCCAAGTTCTTAATCATACACATTATTATAGTCATGAAGTACAAATGTGACCAATTTAAAAGATTTACATCTTTGTCCAATCAAGACTATACACTCTTTAGAGCATGTATAATGGTGGTCTAAAAACTTTTTAGAATTAAATATATTAACTTTTAGGAACTTATAGATAGCGTAACAAACAGAGCACATAACGGTCCAACCCGAGGTCCCGATTACAATCTAGGCCAAGCCAGGAACTGAGATAAGACTCGAGGCACATTGGTTATGGGAAATAAGTACCAAATTATCAAGCAATTTTGGTAAATCAAAGCCGGACATAGAAGTAATCTAGACCACACGAGGAGCGGCTTCCGAGTCCGCGGGCGATTCACCATTTGAACGGGAAAATAGAGGAGTAACCGAAGAAGAGTCCAACGTTCGTAGCTTCAGTAGCAAGTAAAGAACAACTCCACACCCAAACCCTAAAGCCGCACTCGAGCCAGTCATGGACACAGCAGCGCAAACCAACATGATAAACGATTCTTCTTTCGTGTTCATGTCTTTCGAAGCCATTGCCAATTCGATCCCCGCAAACAGCAAGAGAACCCCGAGTATTCCAATCGGAAACTGGCTCAAAATCCTCACAAACGAGTTACCAAACACCAAACCTACAATCAGTTTCCCGACGCCGAGAAAAACAACCGATAAACCACTCCTCGCGCCAAACCGGTACTGTCCAGCTAACCCGCCAGCACCATGACAAACCGGCATCGCCCCGAACCAGCACCCGATCAAATTCATCACACCAACGCTCACCGAAACCCTAGTCGCGGATAGTTCCTTGTCAAACAAGTCATTCGACAATTTACAAACCGCAATCACCGAATTCAACACAGACAACGGAATCTGCGGAATCGAGGCTCTCACAAACCCGATTTTCCAATCATCCCAAGTAATTTTCAATACCTTAAACCTCGACGGACCAAACCTAATATCTTTAAAAATCGACGGATCGCGTATAAAACAGAGCATTAACCCGATTAAAAACACGATTAACGCAGACGGAATCGAAGCAAGAATCCGCAATCTCCTCTTACGAGATTGTGATAATTCATTACTACTAGAACTCTCTTCAACTTCTTCAACAACATCTCTATCATTTCCTGAGCCAGTAGACAAAATAATGAAAACCAAAGCAGCTAAAGCCAAAACAAGACCATCAAGACCAAACCAAGACCGTGGAGAAGAAGAAGGTTTAAGAGTGGCAGTATCGTAATTAAATCGAACGTATTTAATCGCAGTGAAAGCGAATTGTAAGCCCTGAGAAAGCTGAACACCGCGAACGACAGGGAGAGGGATAAGATTGTAAAGGAAAGACATAGCTCCGGTGGCTCCAAGGAGAAGGAGAACGGTGGCGGTAGAAGCTCCGGCGGCGGCGATCTGAGACTGAGTGAGATGTGGAATCTCGGCCACGGCGACGGCGGCGATTGATTTCATGGGTTGAACAGGCATAGGAATGTCGAAGAGAAGACCTGTAGCGATGTTGTAGAATCCAGTGAAGATTAGAGTAGTGGAAAGATCGAGATTTGAGACTAGAGTTAAGGTTAAGACGATTGGTATGAAAGTTCCGAGATCGCCGACGGCGCCGGAAAGTTCGGAGGAAAGTGGGGTTTTGAGACGGAGACGACGACGGAGCCACCCACATCGACGGTGATCATCGCCGGAAAGCAGAGGAGTCGTCGTCGTCGTCGTTGTCTCCATGATTGAAATCTCTCTGTTTTTTGTGACAAAAGTTTTGATTTTTAGTAATAAAAAAATGATTTTTAAAGACGTCACCGTAGATGTTGGATAAAAGACGGCTTTTCAGACAGTGATGAGTCGATGTTGGTTTGTTACATCGACGTGCAAAAGTCTCTAAACCATAAAAATATGATTTTTGGAACAGAGAGGATATTCGAAGCATATGAACAAAATGTATTAAGTGGCTTTGGGATCTTATGATATGTATAATTAGATGGACAGTGAACTAAATCTAGTTAATGTTTTGGATTTAACAATACACAACACAAGTTTTATCAAAAGGAAGAAACTTTAGAGAAGGTAAAAACAAATTGAACTGAAAAAAGAATATTCAAAAAAGCTACAAACTAAAGGGTGATTTGTTTAGAGAGAAATCAGAGAATTGATGTTTCTTCTCACTCTCAAAATTTTATTTTTGATTCAACTTTTCACCTAAAGCCCTTTTCTATATGTTGGTAGGAGCAGATTTCTCTGAAGAACTGCTAGAAGAAGAAGATTCACCAAGGGAACCGTTTGCGTTTTCGTCTTGAGACACGACAGGGATCTTAACCGACAAAGCTCTCTCCATTTCCTTCTCGAGCTCTTCTTCAGATCGTAAAGCGTTGAACTGTCCTTCTAACGACTTAGCTGCAGCTAACCACGCAGTGACGATAACCAACAAGACCCCTCCTAGATACGGTGTTGAATTCGCTAAAGATCCAAACGATAAGATCATGAACTGCTGGATTAACGCTCCTCCTGATTTCCCTAATGGGTTACAAACCACGTCAATCGCAGCTTTGCCTTTAACCTGCGATGATTACACATCAAAAACCAAAAGCTTAAACAACACAACTTTTCATAACCATAATGGATTCTTTAAAAGAGATAAAGCAAAAACCTTAGTGTCTTCGTCTAAGGGGATATACGCCATTTCTTTGCAAGGATCGAACAAACTGTACTTGGCGCTCTTACTGAAGATATTCTGTAGCGCACCGACATAGACAGCTGCGAGTAACGGTGTCATACCGAGCTTGGCAACAAGCGGTGCGAATGGACCGCCAAATAATATCAGTGAGAAGAAGGCAACTCCGGTCAAAAGCAGAACGGTTGGTGTGATCTTTGCAGCTACTCCCCAACCGTACTTTTTGAATACGTATTGACTCAGAAGCATCATTGTGAATGTTGCAATACCCGTGCAGGTCGAAAAGTCTCCCATAAATGCTGAGTACTCGTTCGGACTAGGGAACTGTAAAGCATATGAATGAATTTAAGGAGCTCAAAACTTGCAAGCATTTAGAATGGATAAGGAGCTGTATATACCTGAGCTTTAAGCTTAGATTTCCATGTGACTTCAACGAGATTGATACTAATACCGTACGCAACCACTAGAGTAGCGAGATCTCTAATGTATGGTGATGACACCAAGAACTTTATGCTCTCCATCGTTCCCATCTTCGGTTTCTCCTGTAAAACAATTGCATAGAGAAAACAAATCAGAAGGGTCCTCATAATCTGCAAAAACAAAACTAAAACTTCTATAAACGTTACCTTCTTCTTCTTGCTACGAGTTGGAAGAGAAGCATATGTATTGACCCACCAATAGAGGAAACAAATGACAAGTCCCATTCCCACCACAATACTCATCATGGCTTTCAACGAAACCGCCCAACCATCAACTCCAGGACCAAGATTCTTTCTCAAGTTCGAAAAGTATTTAACCGTTCTTCCTGAGAAAATCAATGCAACATTGGCTCCAAGTCCAAACAAAGGATAGAATTTCTTGGCTTCATCAACAGTTGTGATCTGCAAAAGAAATTGAAACCAAATGCTAAATGAAATTCACAAAACACAAACTTGTAATCATACTCACTGCATCATTACAATCAAAGACTACTACAATAACCAAAGATGCATCAAACCATAAACACAAAGATCCATAGTCAAAGCAAGAAGATCACAAAAGTCCAAGTTTAATCACCTGATTAGCAAATCCCCAGAAGAGAACTGAGACCACAACACTACCCCAAAGCTCAGCCATGACATAAAACAAACAGAAACTCCAAATCCTCAAAATTGCAAGAGGACCCATGAATCTTGGTCCAAGAGTAGCAAGAAGCTTATCAGCAAGAGCTTCAGGGTGAATATAGTTGCTAAGAGGATACATCACAAACCCAAAAGCTCCAAAGTAGACAATGAAAGGGACAATCACAGTGTAAAACAGAGTCTTTTTGGAAAGAACATTAGAGAGTTTGGTGTATAGAATCATGAATCCAATAGCCATAGGTAGATTAACCCATGTCTTCAAGAAAGGTATAATCTCAGCAGAACTACCTTTAGCAGTCACAACCAAAACATCCTTTGTGTCTCTTAAGATTGTGTAATTGAAGAGAATACAAAAGAACATTAACCCTAAAGGTATAATCTTTTTCAAAATTGTAACCTCAACACCGAATATCTTCGGCGCGGCGTCTCCTTCTCCGATCAGAGCTCCGTCGCCGGAAGAAGCTGCAGCCTCCGCCTTGCATATGAACTCGGAGCTTCTTTCTTTGTGGGAAATCGAAATCCGGTTTAGGGTTGGTTCAAAGATTTGAAATTTCTTGAGCCCATTAGAGGAAAGTGACAACCCAGGGAGATTTCTTGGTTTGGAGGCGAAAAGTCTTTGCTTTAAGCCGTGAGATGGTTGAAGAAGGCTTTTTACTCCGGTGGGTTTTGCCGGTAAGGAGAGAATTCCTCTGGTTTGTATCGCAGCTTCCATCTCTCTCTCTGGGAAATTACAGAGAGAGAAATGGAGGAGGAAGATGAGACAGAGAGATGATAAAGGTGAATACTGAATGGGTTAGTGTAAAGAACGAATATTGAATTTCGCCAATGAGATATTAACAAATGTGGTAAAATATATATTGTCTTTTAAGCTAATCTTTCGGATTAATGAGTAAATAAAAAATTGGTCTCGGGGAAGATAAATTTGCGGTGGTGTTGTTGAACCATGTGAGGATTTTCATGGTAGTGAGGAGAACTTTAGAAAGAAAAAGTCTCGAGAGTGATACCTTTCAAAATTCCTGATTTGCCCCTTCATTTCATAAGAGCACGTGGGTGTGACTCATAATATAAAATTATTAAAATTTGAGTAAAAGGAAGAAAGAGAGTGTTTTTTGTTGAAATTGTGTGGTGTATTGAAATATAAAATTAATAAAAGTTGAGTAAAAAGAGGAGATAGTAGGTTTAATTGGAAAGATTGTGGGAAGACATAAGAGAGAGATAATTGGGGTGTGTTTAAATATAAAATTAATAAAAGTTGAGTAAAAGGATGAAAGAGAAGGTATAAAGTTGAGTAAAAAAATGAAAAAGAAGTATAAAGTTGAATAAAAATAAGAGAGAATGTGTTTTTAATATTTTTATATTGTGAGACATTGGTAAAATGTCTTCAATGGTGATGGCCTAAGGCAAATGACATTTTTGGGTTTTATTTCTTTCTTTTTTCCTTGTGAGAGGTTTTTGTAGTTGGTGGCTATAACTTTTTCTTTGAGTTTGGCTAGTTGGTTATTATTAATTTACCAAAATTAAATCATGTGTTATTTGAATATTATGAAGAAAAAATTATACTAATTTTCAAGGCTTTGAGCCTATCTTATGGAGTTTAAAACAGTGCTTTAATTAGTTTTCAAAATGTTCTTCTATAATCAATGTGAGGTGTTTTTAAAGTAGTTGTTATGTGTAAGAATACAAATAAAAATCATGTGAAAAATATGTATGTGGTCAATAGTCAAAACAAAATAATATTTCGATTGATCATCTTCCTCTATTGGTCGATTATCAATTAGTCATCTACACAATTGTTTTGATGTCAATTTGTTTCCTTTTTAAAACGTAAAAGAATTTGCATCCTCTCCTCCCAAGTTGACCGCTGATTTTTGACGGCGGCCAAAAACCAAAAAGATTAGGAAGACAAGGGAAATAAGATGACCAAACTCTATACATTTTAGTGGAATATTTAGTCATTTTCAACGTTTTCTTTTTCCTTGTGCCCAACTTTTAAATTGCATAATTTTATTCCAAGGACCAATTAGAAAACATATATGCGATCCACTCCTTTGTGAAATAATATTCGTTGAAAAGGTGTGAAGGCGTTTTCAGAATGTTTCAAGAGGCACCTATAGGCGTTTGCAATTATTTGATTTTGGACCAAGCCACCACCAACTTTATTTGAATGGTCTCGGGACGGCACAATTGGCTTTGTTTGTTGGTGTTGAATCGAACCCATTGTTCTTAGGCTCATCAAATAATACAAAGAAATTTAAACAAAATGGAGTATTATTTCAAGATGATTGATTATAGGGGCCCTTGATTATATAGCGTAAATGCATGGATTATTGAAATAGTTATTCAAACGATAAATACAACTCTCTTTTCTGGCGCTTTTTTGTCTTATATTTTAAAAGAATAAATTTGTGCTTACTTTAACAAAATCCAAATCAGGAATCGTACAAGTACAAGCAAATCGATATTTTCAGAGTAAGAAGATAATTGACAACCATGCATGGGATGAAAACGACGGCTCCAGTGTTCCAACTTGCCAACCATGGGAAAGAAAAGGCATGGACCGTGTTGCTCCCACTTGTTACCGTTTACTGTCTACTGTTTAGGAAGATTCTCCTTTGTTGCCAAAAAAAAAAAAAAAGGAAGATCCTTCTTTCGATACTTAACGGTGGGACCTAATCATTTCACGAGAAGTAACTTTTTATTTTTTAACAAACCCAACGGTGGTGAGATCTTCCACGTGTTGATACAAAAACGGTTCTTGTGATATACGATAAAGAAATAAGGCACTTTTACCAAAGACACATAACATCGTAGCGTGACAATGCAACGGTGTTTAATGGGGACACGTCACCACTTTCCTTGCTATTTCCGGCCAAGATATTTCTCTCTTTTGTCGTTTTTTTTGAAACATTGAACCATAAAATCCTCGACGGCTCCGTCTTTGCCACGCCATTATTAGAAATGATAGTCCTGTTTTTGAAAGATTGATGTTTTGGGTTTTTCACATATATTAAAACACAATAAATATTTATGTCTAATTATTTATTTTAAACTTTTGACTTACATTTTATACTTTTCTCTTTTTAGTTGATTAAAAACCTATTTAATCACTTGGTAAAACGTAAAAGCATAATATAAAACGTAGAAAATTAATTTTTATAAAACAAGGAAAAGTTCCAAAGCATCAATCTTTTAAACATTACTTAATTTAGATTTTTCTTTATGAATCTTTGTGATTGGTCCAGAATTCGAGATAGTTGGATTCGATTACACTAACATGAATACTTATGGCTCTATAGCTTATAAGGCCCACTTACAAACGGCCACTATACAACCAAAGCCCAAAACTTCTTCTATAAGCAAAACTCAGTTTTACACTACTACTGCTGCATTGAAGCATTTGGTTTACAGGTTGCTAACTTGGTAGCTGCTATGACACAACGAGATTTTGATGCGAAAAGGGATCGAAAAACGTTTAATCTCGGTCACAAAACACAAGCTTTCCGGCTTTACGACACAACCCTTGTTCGGCGACAGAATTCACAACCTTACCATAACTATACACCAATGGCATTTTCCCCATAACTCTATGAAACTCCTTAATACATTTCCCTCTTCTCTTCCTATGTTCAACTCTTCTACTACTCAACCCAACTTCTCTTACTCCACTCTCAACTTCTCCTTCTTCTTCGTTACGCGCATCTCCCCAATCCCTAACTCTCTCCGCTCCAACCATAATCGGCCCTGCCTTGACCTTATCCGCAGCTACAAAATTCATCAGTATATCCTCGCAGTTACGCGTTTCGTCAACAATCTTCCTCATCTCCTCCATCTCCACTCCTCCATTGCAGCTATACTCAAATAAATAATCTTGTTTCATCATCATAAACTTCGTCAAAACGATCGAGTACTTATCGGGATGAACCGTGTATATCCATTCTTTTCCCTGCAAGTCGAAACCGTGTGATCTCACAAACATTCCTACTAAACGATCCGGATTCGACTTCCACACCGAAAACGCGAATTCGAGCGATTCTCGATCTATTTCGACATCATCATCACATATCAAAACAGCACGAGTGTTCACAAAGAGACGAGGAAGGAACCGGGAGTTGAGGCTGCTTGATGATTGCTGAATCAGAGAGATTGAAGCAGTACCGAGCGAGTACTGAGTCAGATTTTGGTATAACTGGTCAAGTACTTGACTCGGTGTGTTAGGGTTTCCCCATAGGACTAAGATTGATGATACGATTGATGATCCTGAATACGAAGACACGATTGATTGAAGAAGAGGAATACGAGATTCTGAGTAACCGTTGATTAGAACGGTGATCTGATCAGATCTAAGTCTCTGAAACTCTCTCGATTTCATCGAATCACACGGATCTGAATCTCCTGAGATCGTCCGCGAAAACACGAAATCCGTAACAGAGATCACAACGAAGATGAACCACCAGATGCAGAACCCATTTCTAGCTAGCCTCATCGATTTCTCTCCCGTTTCAACTCAATTTCGTTATCGGAATTGTTTCCAATCAGAAAGACGGAGATTGCATTCGAGGTTGGATACGAATCGAACAGTATCCTTCTGGTTTACTATAGCCAGAGAGAGAAATTTACCTCGGAGGAAGATGAAGCTGGTGATATCCCGGCGCCGGAATTCTCGACGGAGAGATTTGGACTTCCGATTTGACTACTTGAATCATCATTTTCGTCGGTGATGATGAAATTAACAGCAAGTGAAGCTAAAGCTAAATAAAATGGGCTTAAAACAAATAAAGCCCAAATAAAATTTAAATAAGCCCATTAGAGTTAGACAATAGAGCAAAGCCCATACATTTTGAATGAAATATTGGTATGGTACGAATATAGACATTTAACTAACAAAACCTGTGAGATATATAGGTTAGGCTTTAGAGCTAGAGTAGAGTGTCAAGTTGGTTTATAAAGCCAGCACACTTATACCGACAAGACATGTGTTGCTTATTACATAATGACAAGGCATAAAACAAATTGGTTGGTTATTTTAAGCATGGCCATAGGTACACTAATAATTGTTAAATTAGTTTTGTTCAAATTTCAACAAACAACCATAAATTCGATAGTATTATTTAAGAAGCCATGACCACGAGTGTGACAGAATCCGCTGCCTCGGATTCTGTTGTATATAAGAAACGAACAAAACAAAAGAAAAATACGAATATGTTTAGATCTAGTTAACCTTTTGCCCAAAAGAAGAAATGTAGAGAGATAGGGAGATCTAGCTAGTGTTGGTTAGTATCAAAGACCCAAATAAGAGCTTGAGGTATTCAAAATTTTTGAAACCGATTATGTCTTCAAACCGATTTTTTTTGTTCTAATGAAAAATGTGCGAATTGGTCCATTTTCGCTACATAGTTTGCGGTTTTCTAAAATTTGAGGTTCGTTTTTGATATTATTGAAATAGGTATGGTAAGAGGGAACTTGTGGGGATGCATGAGAGTGAGTTATTGGTGGGGGGAAAGGTTTGTACGTAAGGCAGCTTTAGATGTAGCAGGCAAGTAGGGCCCAAATGAGCTGCTCAAAATGTGAAAGTGCAGAGATTTTAAAGTAAGATTATGAGCAAAAGCAAAGGAAAAGAGTGGATTTGGGGGTTTGGGTTTTGGGACCCATTCACGTGATCTTTGCTGTTTTCAGTTGCTTGTTTTGCCTTTATTCAATTTTGTAACATGTATAAATAAGTGTGTGATTGTGTTGTTTTCATGCATTTGTTTTTTCTCTTTGTTCTACAAAACCAAAAGCACCTTATAATATCAATCTTACATCAATCTTGGTGCGTACAAATGTGATTAGACAATTTACAAGTAGGACTACACACATTTCTAGTTACAAGCATTTTATTTGCACTCGATGTGAAAAAGGTTTATAAGTGATGGTGTATTAGTGGATGGTGCTTTTAATGTATATTGAGCTAATATATGTACACTGATTGAGAAAAAGAGTAGAATTGTAGGGACTGATATGTGTAAAGAAATGGTCCCGACAAGAATCTTGAAAACCTCACGAAATCCATCTTTGAAAGTTAACGGTCACAATATATTTTATATATATAAAAAAAGAATAAAACAGCCTCGTTCTTCGCGCTTGCCGTTGTCTTCTGAACCACTACAGGGGTATAACCGTCATCAGAAATAAAAAAATGTTGTTAATTAAATTTGCAATGCTTTGAAATAGGGAATAATTAGGAAGATAGGGTAAAAAAAAAAGCATTTTGTTTGTGGAAAATGCAGTCTTACATGGTTAAAACAAGACTGTCATTAACGTATATATTGCAATTTTAACCATAATTTCTATTTATAATTTAATTAAAAACATGCATTTTGTAAAAATATATATATGTCCATAGCAAGTAAAAATACAGCTAGGCAATAGTAGTAATTCATATTCTTAAAATGTCTTTTGTCTGTATATTTCCTAACAGGATAAATAAGTCAGGCTGAACATAAAACTATACCATAAAACTCGAATTATAGACTAACATGCGTAGGTTTTCTTCAAATACCAAGGGTAAATTAGTCCAATAAACACTTTTGATTACTAATTGGTCCGAGCAGAGTCGTGCTTAATTTTGTTTTTAATTAAACACTGAATATTTGTTCAAAAATGAATTATTTATAAAAAAAATGTTTAAAAAAAGGAACGTTGAAGCAAAATAGAAGCAGAAGAAAACGGAGGTTTTTGTTTTTCCGGATCATCCAAAAGTTTCTCAATTTCTTCTCCTCTCTTCCTCTCTTTCGCCGTTCCTGCGATTCTGAAATTTCCCTTTATATCTTCTTCAAGAATCGTAGCAATGGCTTTCCCTCTTAATTTCTGATTTCCGAAAAAGGGTTTTTTTTTTTTCTCCTTTTCTCGCCGCCGATTCGTCGCCGGCCGATGGCCAACTCGCCACCTCCGACGTTGGTGGATTGTTGGTCGTTTCAATTTCTTCTTCTCTCTAGGGTTTCTTCAATACCCACATAAAAATCAATCAAACAGAGAAAAAGATCTGATTTTTCAGATTAATCGAATTTTTTTTTTTTGGGGGATTTAAAAAAGCCTTAAATTTGGGAAGAATGGGGAAAGGTTGGTTTATTGTAGAGAAAGTAAGAAGATGTTTAAGGACAGTGTTCTTCATGGTTGCTATGTTGGTTTCGCTATTAGTCTCGTCTTTACCTGTTCTCGTAGCAATCGGAGACGTATTGGTTCCAAGCTTTTTGCTTTCGAGCTTTACTTGTTTGACATGTTATGGCTTTAAGGAACATTTGAGTAGATATGGTTTCAAGAGCTCTTTGACTGATATTCCAATCGTCTCTCTTATCAGATCTTTCCTTGTAATCTGTATGTTTCTTCCTCCTTTTTGAGTTTTTGCAGGTAGATTTTGTGTTTTTGTTTACTTAGTATTTGTTTTTGATTTGTGAATAGGTGTGTATACACTATCTGATGGACCTGCACTTTCTCATGGACCGTATTTAGGAACTGTATCCTTGTGTTCCGTTGTTTCGATTGTTATTTTATCGGTTAAAGCTTGCGTTTTTACTGCGAATTCTCAATTCGAAGCGTTGATTTCTCCGTCTAGACAACGATTACATTTGAAGAAGTCTTGGGGAATGCCGGTTTTGTTTCTTTCGTCTGTGGTTTTTGCTCTTGGTCATACTGTTATTGCTTATAGAACAAGTTGCAGAGCCAAAAGGAAGCTCATGTATCATAGAGTTGACCCTGAAGCAGTGAGTTTCTCTTTTTATTTGCCCTGAATGCGACTTTACGGTTTAACGGATGTTCTTATTGATTGTGTTGCAGGTTCTTTCATGTAAAAGTGTCTTCTCTGGTTACCAGAAAGTTCCACGTTCTCCTATTCCGTCGGTAAAGGGATCCAAGATTGATAACGAGGCGAGAAGGAAGCTACCTTCTTCGATATCTCATGATGAAGGAGAGGTTCCAGTGAGATTACTTGCTGATATTGATAGCTTATTTGTTACATTGAGAGGTCTTACTGTTCATTACAAGATTTCTACGCCTGGTTCGCCTTGCCAATCTGTTTCGTCTGAAGCCAATTCTATGCTTAATATGCCCGAGGCAATGGCGGGAAGGTTGAAGCTTGATCGGAAAGTATTGAGCATGGTTACGAGAAACAAGCTTAATCAGCATCACCATAGGAGCTATAGTAGTCTGTTCAACAATTCTTCTTCTACGTTGCACGATCCTCTCTTAGATGGTTCTCCTACTTCTCCTCTACTTTTCAAAGAAGAAACGTGTCGTGAGGATGACATGAATGTGTTGGATTTTGGCGTTACGGATGGGAATGGTGAATTCGGTGTAGTGTTGGTTCATGGATTTGGTGGAGGAGTGTTTTCTTGGAGACATGTGATGGGTTCTTTAGCTAATCAGCTTGGTTGTGTTGTCACTGCGTTCGATAGACCTGGTTGGGGATTAACCTCGAGGCCGCATATAAAAGATTTGGAAGAAAGAGAATTACCAAATCCTTACACTCTTGAAAATCAGGTTGATATGCTTCTTGATTTTTGCCAAGAAATGGGATTTGCGTCGGTAGTATTGGTTGGTCACGACGATGGAGGTTTGCTTGCTTTAATGGCTGCGCAAAGATTGATATTATCGAAAGATTCGATCAAAGTGAAAGGAGTTGTTTTGCTTAATGTAAGCTTGACAAGGGAAGTAGTTCCAGCTTTTGCGAGAATACTTCTGCACACATCACTGGGAAAGAAACACCTTGTTCGTCCGCTTTTACGTACTGAGATAGCTCAGGTTGTGAACCGTCGAGCTTGGTATGATCCTGCGAAGATGACAACAGATGTCTTAAGGCTATACAAGGTACCACTTCATGTGGAAGGCTGGGACGAGGCGCTTCACGAGATAGGGAGACTTTCGTCGGAAATGGTGCTTCCAACTCAAAATGCATTGTTACTTCTCAAGGCAGTGGAAAACTTACCGGTATTAGTCGTTGCTGGAGCGGAAGACTCGCTTGTTCCTCTCAAATCCTCCCAAGTCATGGCTTCGAAACTCGTAAACTCTGTAAGTTCTCCACATATCTAAATCAAAAACATAAACTCTCTTGTCTCAGGAACTAATTGTATACGTTTTAACAAACAGAGGCTAGTAGCAATCTCGGGATGTGGGCATCTGCCACACGAGGAGTGTCCGAAGGCGCTTCTTGCAGCCATGTCTCCATTCATCAGCAGACTTGTACTTAGTGACTGAGTGATGATCACTTCTTGTTGTCTTCTTAGCTCACAAATCGATTAGTGTTTGTGTTTTCTTTTTGTCTTCCCCAAAAGGAAAGAAGTTGGGGTGATTTTGAGAGGTCTTAGCAGTTGTGTATTCATCATCATAACCAGAGTTAATTGTATAACTTTCTCTGTTTTTCTCATCTTAATGGTTCACACTCTTCTATTTATTTCCCACTTGAAAGATTAGTGTTGTGTACTCCTAAACCAAAAACCAAACCAGCAAGTGTAGTAACTACCTAATGGTCATGAAGCATGAAGGTCTCTGAAGTGAATAAATCACAAAAGCAACAAAGAAAAAACATAAATAAATATAGTAACTAAAGCAAACTCTCAAACTTAAGGTCAAGAAGACAAATGAGAATACTACTTGCAAGCAGAAAGAAGAAAGGAGTCTACTCAATCCAGAATATCAGAGATAGCTGTCTTCTTGAATGGATCAGCTTGAGCCAATTGTGCAGCCAAGGATTTGTTCGGAAAGAT
This sequence comes from Draba incana, assembly GCA_963576765.1. NCBI lineage: Eukaryota > Viridiplantae > Streptophyta > Magnoliopsida > Brassicales > Brassicaceae > Draba > Draba incana. Next base: position 331,090 of record OY755209.1, on the reverse strand, counting down.
ATTATCCGCTTTCATTCTGTCTCGCATTCCATACGCGGGGGATTTGGCGTTTATGTAAGCCTGCATAAGTGCTTGGAACTGCCTGAGACGAGAAGTATACCCAACTTCTCTCATTTTTTGGAATGTCTTCTCGGTGTTATGAACATCTCCTCGTTTCGAGTACTCGTCCATGATGTACATGAAGGAACTCATCATCAGTTTTGTATGGCTTTGTTTTGATGCCTTGGTCAGTACATCAACAGCCTTCTCAACTTCTCCAGCTTCCACGTAGAGCCTGATGAGTGCATCCCATGTCGTTGCTTCGATCCTGCAACCACTCTCAGCCATTCGTTTAACCAGTTCCTTACCCTTTGAGAGCATCTTGTGATCTACGTAAACTCGTAAGAGAACCGAGTAAGTATTAGAAGAAGCTCTTCTGTCCATCTTCACCATCTTTTCGAAAATCTCCTCTGCTTCTTTAACTTTATGAAGCTTTCCAAAAGCGTGAATTGCAGCGAGAGATTCCTCAAAGCGAGGCTTTGATTCACAGATCTTCCATATTCTCGTTACTTCGTCCTCTCTCCCAAGAGAAGCGTAAATGGGGAGTAAATCTTTGAATGCACGGCGATTCGCCTCTAAGCTTCCACCTTCCATATCTTTCAAGACTTTCTCGGCTTTCTCTTTAAGCCCGGCTCCTGAATAGTGTCTAGCGGTGATAGCTTGAGTATGGAAATCCGGTTGAACGCCTTCGTCTTTCATCGTCTCCACAATTTGCTCCATACCACTTATGTCATTTGATGCTCCTTTGATGTCAATTAGGATCTTGTACGTTAGAAGACTCGGCTTTACATCTTCTTTCTCCATAAGCAATAGCACATCCGCGATTTTCTTCCTGTCGACTCTCTTGTAAAGCAGAAGCATCTGATCGCAAGTAAATCCCGAGAGAGGGAATCCCAAGTCTTTCATTCTGTTGAACACTACTTCAGCTCTCTTCACATTGCAAGCAGCCACGCAATTCGCTAGTAGCGTACGGTAAATCACTTCTCCTTTGAAAGATTTCGGGATCTTATCCATATAAGCATCTCCCTTTTCTAAACCTCGTGTTTTAACTATCAGATCTAACCGAGAAGCGTAATCTCTCTCGTTCAATTCATATATCTTATTTGCTTCCAACCATTCAGACATCTATACAAACCGAAATGAAACGAACGTAAGCAAACACTAATATAAGCTTAAGGTACTAAAAAGTAGCTATTGAAGAAGAATTATTACCTGTAATGCTCTTCCATACATACGACGCCTACGAAGCTGAAGCATCGCCTTAGAGACCTCAATACGGTTAATCTCATTTCCTTCTTCCACCCATTTATCAAGTGCACTACCTACAGACAGGCCTGGTGCGGAAACAACGGTCTTAAATAACTCGGACGGTTTCTTTTCTACCGTTTTCGCACTATCCTCGGTTTCAATAAGGTCTAATTCCAATTCTTCTTCTTCTTCAGAGTCATTTTCACCAGCGGAGAGCTTAGCTACCTCATCATCCTCACTATCATCACTACTACTACTACTGCTAGTCTCTAGGCTTGACTTTGAACTTTCGAGTTCTGAGAACCCGTCTTCGAGGTCATCTTCATCTTCGTCACTTTTCGTGCCAGCGTTTGAGGATAGTGCACGCTTACTCAGAGAGGAGATCTCGTAGAGTCTTGGAAAGGCTTCACATTTATCATATACAATCGAAGGAGATTCAAGAGTGAAGAAGCTTCTTCCTTGTACATGTATCTCTTTTGAATAAACAGCAGCACAAGCTCCAAATCGGAGTCTCTGGGTTCTGGGAAAATTTTACACAAACAAAATTCAATAACTACTCAAAATATAGACAAAAGAAACCATTTTTAGACTAATCAGAGATTCTTACCTCCGCAAAACCTTGGAAAGAGCAAGCATGGTTGGTTCGTTTAGTAGATCACTGGAAATCACACACAAGAAACAAATTAGATTAAGAAATAGCTTTTGAAACCGGAAGCAATAGATCGGATTCGAGGGAAAGGTTAAGCCTTTTCGCTCGAATGATCAAACCCAGAAAAGCGATTATGTATATCGAGTTTAAAGGAAAACAGAGGAAGAAGGTAGAAGATTACCGGCGTGGATGAAGAAATGAGAGCAGAAAGTGTTGAGGGGTTTACGAAATGAGAAGTGTTAAAATAAAATGTTTAGGGTTTTACGTTTTTTGTTTGTTTTGACCATTTTGTCCTCAGATAAGACGAAATGTTCATTTCACCAAATGGGCTTGACTATTAATCATGTTATGTGATTTTTAACTTAAAACATAGACAAAACGGAAATGTTTAGAACTAATTTGCATTTACATATAAACTCACACATCTTACAATATATAAAAACAGTGACGTATACATTGTCCTGAAAGTAGAAACCAGGCTATAGAAAACGTCAGATTGGGTAGCCAAGGGTCTGGAAGAGTTAGTAGTCTATGTTCCAGAAGCAGTCATCAAGCTTCCAGTGTCAGACATGTAGTGATAGTTGTAATTGATTCTTGTCACTAAATCAGCCAAATGAGGGAAGTGTCCTACATTCAGCTTTGAAGACAATACCTGCAAGTTCAATTTCACATAACCACTACTTTATTAATTTAAGGGTTTTCTATTACAAGAACCAAGAAATACAGAGTTTTAGATAAATGGGACTTACTCTTAGAAGGAAAGCAATGCAGTCTTCAAATTGTTTCTCAATCCGGTCTATTTCCATTTCGCATCTAGCTTTTATGGCTGAAACTGCTCCACCGCTGCTTAGCGTCTGTTGTATTGTGTAGAATTCTAGAGCTAAACCGAGAATCATGTTGATCCGACTTGCGATGATTGCCCACTATACATAAACCATCAAATATTTGTTTTATAGCTATAAATTCAATGCATTTAAGAGGTCAGGTAATGATTCATTACCAGCTTTTCTTGAACCACAAAGCATTGCCCCTGAATCGATAACAAGTAGGTCTCATGTGCGTATATGACCTCATCAAGAGACCCTGCTTTTACCATAGCTTCGCACAATTCACGCCATGCGGTGTGATAAACCTGTTTACAGAATCCAGTTAAGCATGATAAGCTTTTCATCTTATTCAAGCCATAACATCAACTTTCCATTTTAACATAACACTGAGATACTTATATTACTCCAACGAATAACAGTACAGTAATTATATCTAATTATTCAGTATCAGAAAAAATACCCTGTCCATTACGTGTTGATGAAAAGCATCCACAAAATTGAGGAGCTTTTGTTCTAGTAACCAGTGGTGCTTGCGGATTTTTGTTGCAGAGCCTTTACCCTATAATACACAAACACCAAAGTCGCTAAGTTTATCAAACTAAACCACATTGTACTGAGAAACAAGAAACAGTCTAAAAAGAAAGATAAGGGTTTGAGAGATATCAAAGACCTTCCACATCCACCTTCGTGCTTTATCAAGAACATATTTTGCTCGCTTGACCTTCAACAAAAATCCCATCACCTGTTTTCATTTAAATAATTAACAACATAGAACAACAAACTGTTTCCCCCCCCAAAATAGCTGGATGAGAAAGGATTACCTGATTATATTTCTTAATGGCCTCACTATTGGCAATAAGCTCAAGCGGCCATGGCACCTTAAAAATAAAATTATCCAGATTAATTCACTTAGATGTAGCCAGTACGCTGCAACTGGATGGAAGAAGAAAAAAAATGTGTGTTCTCCAGACCTTGTATGTGAATTTGAGAGAGTCGAGGCAATCTATGCCGAAATTGTTAATGCGGGTTTTTCGAGTCGAGGAGACGGGTATTACGTCACCCTTATCATCTTTGTCTCCGTCTAAATAACCTTCTCTGGAAATAGAAACCACCAATGAATCAGGACTGCTTAACAGCATGGCATCAGCTGAATTTCTAATTGATTCCTGTACGCAACCAATTACAGTTTGGAAGTCAATTGGTTTGTATATGAACGGGGAAAGAACAGAGATACATAGGCAAAATATTAACAGATAGAATCTTTTCAGAAGTGATAATAACTATAAAGATGAGAGCAGAATCTCTAAAAAGATAATCATATCTGGTTACCTGAAGGATTATGTTCAACTCAAAATCATCCTTTGATGCCTCTCCCTTGCCCAGCCTATCGAATATGACAGTCAGAAAATGCTGCAGAAGGTCCCCTGAAACATTTGGAGGAATTATTTAGAGTCCAGTTACAGCCCTATTTCCAAATAAGGTGAAGCACATAAAACGTACCAGACCCTAATAAGTAAATGGCACGCAACACCGCAAGTTCGTGCATCAGTTTCCAGTCATTCATTAGTTTTGACAAAATCACTTTGCCAATGTAGTCCACCTACAACACACAACTTTCAGAAGGTAACAAAACCATGCATGCCATAGGAACAGGCGGCAATGCCGAAGCTTACATCACTATACCTGCCTCCTGATATAGATGGTGAAGCATTCCTGCATTATTACGACAGGAAGCGGAGTATAACTTGGTTCTGTCTTTAGCATCCAGCTGAGAACTCTTGATGGAAGTGTACTATTCTTTTGGCAAGGTAGTAATTCTGACATATGGAGCTTCGGCTTTTTTTGTTTTTGATCACAAAAGATTTCAAAATAAGTAGACAGAAACTATTGCACATGGGGAAAATAGAAGGAATGGGCATAAAATGATCATATCATCAGTATAATAGTACCTGTAATGATGGAAGCAAAGTGGGAAAGGGAAACAGCGATTCTAGAATTTTGGTGTCATCCTGAGAAGAAAGATATTCAGATCTACCAAATTGGAATCCAAATTTGTAGTTTGTCCCGCTCAATCCAGCATCTGCCACGCCAGATCCCTCAAAAACAGCACTCAATAAACTCTCATCATTCAGAGAGGGAAGACAATAGTTTTGAGATAAGTTCAAGACATCCCAAGCATTTTTGTTCCCCTCCAGATCCATTTTAGATGCTGAAACAACAAGATTTTCATGACAGAATAACCCCTGCAACGCATTTTCAGCAGCGAGACCATCTTTCTTGTCCTTAACACCAGTAAGATTATACGCACTCTGGTGTTCTGATTTGGCCTCCATAGATCTTTCCTCTTGCACAGCACCGACCAACAACTTATACCACATTCGCCCGGAGCATGCAAGAACTGGAAGATCTTTATCACCAATTTCATTTACCAGCTCGCCACTTATATATGATGCTAAAGATGAAGAAATCTGCCACTCATCTGCCTCATCTTTCCACAGATATCTAGAGACTTGATCACCATGGCCTATAAGGCCAGCGAGTGTTAGACAAAAGACTTCAGACAAGGATAAGTCAGCAGTACTCTTTTTAGCCCGGAGTATATCACCGCCAGAATTCACCGAACCATTTCGCCCATGGAACCGGATCTTTCCAGAATTTTCTGAAGACGTGGAAGGAATATGCTGCATCAGCTGGAGTGACTTTCCAGCAGAAACAATAGACTTGCAGATGTCTTTTATGAATAATGGACATAACACGCGAGAATTCTGGTCTTTGTCTTTGTCAGAAACTAAAGACGAAGTTACATCTGATTTTGGGCTGGGCACCTTCGTTAACAAATAGCTTTTCTCCCAAAACTCTGCATCATTAACGGAGACCGACTGATTGGCTGTAAAAAACAACTGCAGAGAACAAAAGTTAATCTTCACCTCAACCATCATTATCAAACTTTCAATATGCTAGCACAAAAGAGTAGATATTGAAGCATAATTGCTACAGAGAAAATCCGTTGAACACTCAAGGCACGTAAACACAATTCCAAGAACACTTACCTCTTCGAAAGGATCATCAAGGGTCCCCTCAAACAACCATGAATCCAAACCCTCTACATACGGCAATAAACTTCCAGCAAAGATTTGCAGAATCATGTGAAATCCTTCCACCTGGTTCAAAAATAGTATCATTCTTCCAATTAGAAAGCTACCAACAACAAAAAAAGGGGAAAATTCACAAACAATCATAAAAAAAAGGCCACAACCTCACCACCTTGTACAATGCATACTTCATCTAGCCTCTTGTAAAGGTAATCAAGAACATGGACAGCAATTTCAGCTGTCGAAATAGTCGAACTTGACTCAAAATACGCTTGAGGGATCGCACCTCGTACAACTTGTAAAAGATATTCAGCACCTGAACACAGACTACCAAAATGGAAAGAATACGATTAGATATAAACGCGAGTACAGAGCTCTCTCTTGAAGAACTAGTTATCAAGACTACACACCTAGATAAAGAGCTAGTTAACCCCAAGAGCGTTGGAGTGACGGTAACATTAGAATCGTTGATCTTCACTTCCTCATTCAAAGCAATATCTCTCAATCTCTGTTCCAATCCCAATTATACATCAGTCTCACCAAACAAATGTTCAAGAAAACCCCAAAAACTACAAGGAAAATTGTGAATACTTGCCTCAAGCCACGCAGAGACAGAGTTAGCAAACGCCATTAATGTAGGAGAAGACCTCAAAGAAGCAACAATACACTCAACAAGCTTCAAACACGTTGCAGCATACAAAAACCCAGAGAGAAGTACATGAAGGCTTGATTGAGATAAATGAGAGAGTCGTATTTCAGATTTAGCTAGATAAATCTGTTCATTTTGGTCCCAGGAAATGAAAGGACTAGATAAACCTTGTAAAGCTTGTAAGAGACCTTTCACCTAATCAAAATCCACAGAAGAAATAAGGTTTTTGCAGGTAAGAAAATGGAGAATTAGGGTTCGTGAGATTACCAGATCCAATTCGTTCACGGTCACTGAGTGAGGAGTTGGTTCTGAGTGTTTCCAAACTCTGCGATTGCACATCGGTACCGGAATTAGGGTTTCTAAGAAAGCGCGATCGACTCGAAGCAACGACTCCATGACTGGGTTTACCTAAACATCACCGGAATTTTGATTTTCCATACGAGGGAAATCGGAGAAGTTTGGGAAAGATGAATTTGAGAGAGAGAGAGTGAAAAGATCTCAGGCCCAATGATAAAGGCCCGTTAGTGACCACAAAGGCCTTTTAAAGACTCTTTTTGCACTTTAAGGACTTATACTCAGTACTTCTCATAAGATCGCCCAATACTTTTATAAATACTATTTATCACCCCTTATAAGTGATCTGTTCTGTCTGCAGACCATCATTTGAAAATTCAAATATCAATTGCCAGTGATGAGGAAGAAACTGTTAGAAATTTTGCCAATTAAATCAATAAAAATCATGTCTTTAATATGAACTACTTTTTAAAATTTGCCATAGGCCACAAAGTAGCTAATTTTGTTATATCAATTTAGCACATACACTATATGAGCCACAAAACTTTCGCCTAGAGACCACAAAGTAGCTAATTTTGCTCTATCAACTATGTATATTTGACAATAAACCTGTTCGATATCATCCATTAAGCGTCTGTAACGTAATGCAGAATGACAAAAACACCAGAGAAAGGATCAAGACCATGCTTGCAATTTTTTTGGTCAATTTCATCTTCTTGTGCTCTCACTGATCAACATCTCGAAGCAGTCAAATTTCCCCAAAGGAGCAGCTACTTTTACTGCCTCCTTCAAAAACACAAGACGAACGGACAAAAACTTTAGCATTGAAGAGACAATACTAAGGTTAGATCCAAATAAATTTGCGTATTTCACCGAGTGTTTAGACTCCGTACCAACCTTTTCCGTGTTTTCCTTCTTGTCTTCTTGTTGCAGGTTTCAGACAGAATCTCCTCAATGTCTATAGTATCATCGACATCTGTTTTCAACACGTTGCAATTATCCAACACCCCGAGTTGATCAACAACACTCGCGGCAAGACAAGTATCATCTTGTACCCTTTTTCTTACATATTCCATTACCACAAGCCCTGCAAAATACAATCCTTGAAATCTTAAGGTTAAAGATGTCTAATAGACAATAACAATTTCCATGATAGTTCAACATTTTTAAAAGCTCTCGGAAGTTAGAAGAGAACAATACAAAGAACTCACCGAGAGCTCGAAGCATTTTAAGATCAAATTTCTCAGCTAGTTTTTCGCAACCGCTTATTTTGGCACGTTGAATGGCTAGCTTCTTTAATCTGATGAGCAAATCCTGCAAAACAAGTTCAGTGTGAGAGATCAACAATCGTTATTCCATCGATCAAGATATGTTCGACTAATCGAAAGAACGGGAATTTCCATAGCTTCCTAAGCAATTACCAGTTCAGATTCTGAGAGAGAGCAAAACCAAGTAAGATCTTCCGTTCTATTGTTCTTCAAGATTTCACTAAGCTCCTCCATCTTGACAAATAACTCCTCCTAATGTTTTCAGAATTCAGAGATTAGGCAAAAACTGCTTAAACCCAATAAACCCTAAACCCAACAAAATCCCAAACCATTAAGCGATACTAAATCAACGCCAGAAGCAGAAATAAAACCCTAAGCTAACAATTCCAATTATACATGCTTCTCTGTAACAAAGACTTGGATTATTCTTAAATCGATTCCGTTACTCACCTCGACCAAATCAATCACGGAAATCGTGAGGGAGACAAGAGCGAGCGAGATCTCAGAAGGACAATAGATTTGAGCACCATAGAGGAAGGAGATGCAAACAATGAACCCTAATTATTCTCCCCGGTAAATAAAAATGTGGAAGATGATATATTCTTAGCTCAGAATACACTTGTATATTAAATAATTATTTAGAGCCTTTCAGTCACCAAGGCTTCATGGCGCAATGGTAGCGCGTCCGACTTCAGATCAGAAGGTTGCGTGTTCGATTCTCGTCGGGGTCAAATCTCCCGAACCTTATGTCTTAATTTTTTTTATTTTTCTAACCCAACAGCTATTTTTCGTATTAATGTTATGTAGACGTTACAACAATTACCGATAAAAAGTTTAGCTTTGTAACTACGACAAGTCAAACTTTCCTGCCTCCTTGCATGTGCTTTGTCCTTAATTATTGTCGTAATATGTCCATACGACGTATAATTAAAAAAACTTAATTATTCATATAATATCTTTAAATTAAATTAAACACCCTGATGTTCCCTATCCACTGAAACAATATCATTCGCATATTTTGTTGTTGTAGTGTAATCTGAAAGAGGAGTGTTTTTATCAAGGTGTTATACGGTTCAAACAAGCTTGAAGTAGAGGATGACGTGGCATGAGGAGTTAGTCTTTTACGTGAAGAGAAGAAATTAGAAGAAGCGTGAAGAGAGGATGACGTGGCGTTTGAGCTTAATAGAAGATGACGTGGCATGAGGAGTTAGTCTTTTACGTGAAGAGAAGAAATTAGAAGAAGCGTGAAGAGAGGATGACGTGGCGTTTGAGCTTAATGGAAGATAAGCTCAAATATGGAAAGTGAAGATTTGGTGAATATACGAGAGATGCTCGTATCAAGGAAAGATGACCTAAAAGATTTAGCTTGCTCGACAAATATAAAAAGGGCAGAGATGAATGCTTCGAAGGTCAGCCGTTTGAAGAGAAAAGTTAACGCTGCAACTTTTCTATTTGAGAGAGACTTGAGAGCTCTAGAAAACGGGTTAAAGTAGGAATCTTGGGTGACAAACTAAGGGTAGGCTTAGGGTTGTGTAAAACCAACAAGAGAGTTGTAAACTTCTTGTAAGATTTCTAATAAAAGTTAAAACTCGGTGAGGCCGAGGTTTTGAGCTATTTGTTTTGTGTTCATCCGCTTTTTCAATTGGTATCAGAGCGGGCATCTAAACCAAGTTGTAACTTACAACTTACAATAGGTGAAGATCCTGCGGAAAGGGTGGACACAATGGAGTTTTTAGCTGTGCAAAGAATTCCTACTCTAGAAAAAGGAAACTATGGACATTGGAAGATGATGATGAGAGCTAACATCCGTGGAATAAGTGAGGACGCATGGACAGCGGTTGAGTCCGGATGGGAATCACCAACTACCATAGGAGAAGACAAGGTCAAAGTACCTAAGGCGAAGTCTCTATGGACCGATCAAGAGAAATCGATGGCCAAATATAATGCGAAAGCCCTTACTGCCATCTTTGGTGCGGTTAATGAAGATCAATTCAAGCAAATTCAGTGCTGCGAATCCGCTAAGAAGCTTGGGATAAGCTGAAAACGATGTACAAGGGTACAACGAATGTGAAGAGGTCGAGACTCGACATGCTTGCTTCGAAGTTTGAGACGATAAGGATGGAAGATCATGAAACCATCGAAGAATTCAGCGGGAAACTCAGCGCGGTTGCAAACGAGGCTCAAAACATGGGGAAGAAATACAAAGACAAGAAGCTTGTGAAAAAATTGTTGAGGAGTCTTCCTGCCAAGTTCGACATCAAGAAAACAGCCATGGGGATGTCTCTTGATACGGACACGATTGAGTTTGATGAGGTTGTAGGTCATCTTCAAGCCTATGAGATGGAGATCATGCCAAACAAGAGCAATACGAGTCGTAGTATTGCGTTTGTCGCTGATGACAAACAAAAGATTCGGGAGCTTAAAGAGACCGTGAGTTTGATGGCTAAGAATTTTAGTCGCATGACGAGGAGGTTTGAACGTGGTACACAACGTACGTTTGACAAAGGAAAAAACAGAGATAGAGATTGTGAACGTGATGCCAAGAAGAACAAGCAACAATGTTATGAGTGTCAAGGTTATGGACACTTTAGAGATGAGTGTCCTACTGCTAAAAGTAAAGAGTTTAAATGTCTTGAATGCAAGGGGATTGGTCACACAAAATCAGAGTGTGTGAATTATCAAGCTAAGAAGAAGCGGTCTCACATCCGAATGAGCGAGAGTGAATCTAGTGAAAGCTCGGATGAGGAGGATGATGTCACTGGATATTGTACCTTCACAGCAAGGAATGAGGAAAATTTTGATGGAGAAATCAGTGAGGAAGACCACAAAGAAAAGGGAAATTTTTCCGAGAGTGATTCCGACACCGACGCTTCAGAAGAGGAAGAGGAATTCAACATGAAGATTGAATTTTGCAAGCTTTATGACAATTGGTTGGAACTGAGTAGAGAGAAGATCTCATGGGCTGAAGAGAATTTAAAGCTTAAATTGTTGAATAAAAGGTTGAATGAAGAACTCAACTCTGAAATCGAGAAGAATGAAACGTTATCTCAAGAACTTGTAGAAACAAGAAAGAAGATTCAAATGTTGAACAATGGTACTAAGGATCTGAACAAGATTCTCTCAGTAGGAAGAGTTGGAAAATCCAACTATGGGTTGGGTTATAATGGAGAATCAACTTGTGGAAAGACAAATTTTATTCGTGGGAACATGACAGAAGCTGTTCCAGCAGACGTGAGAGAAACCAAAAAGTGTGATGTGAGAAGAGCAAGTTCAGTAGGAAAAGTTAGAAAATCCAATTATGGTTTGGGTTATAATGGAGAATCAACTTGTGGAAAGACGAATTTTGTTTGTGGGAACATGATAAGACCTGTTCCAGCAGACGTGACAGAAACCAAAAACTGCGATGGGAGAAGTTCAGGGTGTTGGTTCTGTGGTAAATTCGGACATATCAAGAGATATTGCTATCGTTTTGCTGAGAAGATTAAGAAGATTTTGAGGAACGGAAGATTCTATCTGAATGGGAGGAAGCAATCACAAGTTTGGATCGCTAAAGCAGACCTATATCCGAGCATACGAGGAGAGTCACAAGTTTTTCATGCTGCTTACACTTCCACAATTAAGCATCGGAATCAGCCATGGTACTCTGATAGTGGTGCGTCAAGATATATGACTGGGAGTAAGACCACGTTTGGAGAAGGAGCTCATGGGAATTCTAAAGGAAAAGAGATAAGGTCAGGCAACCATTGCTGCATGGGGGAACAAGCAGACGTGTGTTCCAGAATAGAAAAAGATAATCCAGGAGTGAGGCATCCAAACCTTGGAGACATGAATACTCACAGTATGTCTAAGTTGATAAGTCAAGACCAGGCAAGAGGAGTCCCAGAACTGGAAGATGTTGACCAAATAACGAGTGGTATTTGCAATCAAGGTAAACAAATCAAAGATCAACACCAAAAGGTGCAAGAAGTTCTGATTAAGAAATTGGGTATGATTGGATATGTGATCTACTTACTGGGGCTTCAAGTAAAGCAAACTAATGATGGAACTTTCGTGTGTCAAAGCAACTATGTGAAAACTCTGTTGGAACGGTTTAGGATGAGTTCAAGCACGTCTGCATGTGTTTGAAGTTTTTGATTGAATGTGCAACCAAGCAGGGGGAGATGACCAAGACCGGTGTCCAGAAAGTGTAGATGCTACCTTAGAGGGGGAGCCAGAAGAAAGTTCAGATGATGGTAGATTGAGCTTGGATGCACACATTCAGTCAAAAAGGGGGAGAATGAAAGAGGAGTATTTTTATCAAGGTGTTATACGGTTCAAACAAGCTTGAAGTAGAGGATGACGTGGCATGAGGAGTTAGTCTTTTACGTGAAGAGAAGAAATTAGAAGAAGCGTGAAGAGAGGATGACGTGGCGTTTGAGCTTAATGGAAGATAAGCTCAAATATGGAAAGTGAAGATTTGGTGAATATACGAGAGATGCTCGTATCAAGGAAAGATGACCTAAAAGATTTAGCTTGCTCGACAAATATAAAAAGGGCAGAGATGAATGCTTCGAAGGTCAGCCGTTTGAAGAGAAAAGTTAACGCTGCAACTTTTCTATTTGAGAGAGACTTGAGAGCTCTAGAAAACGGGTTAGAGTAGGAATCTTGGGTGACAAACTAAGGGTAGGCTTAGGGTTGTGTAAAACCAACAAGAGAGTTGTAAACTTCTTGTAAGATTTCTAATAAAAGTTAAAACTCGGTGAGGCCGAGGTTTTGAGCTATTTGTTTTGTGTTCATCCGCTTTTTCAATTGGTATCAGAGCGGGCATCTAAACCAAGTTGTAACTTACAACTTACAATAGGTGAAGATCCTGCGGAAAGGGTGGACACAATGGAGTTTTTAGCTGTGCAAAGAATTCCTACTCTAGAAAAAGGAAACTATGGACATTGGAAGATGATGATGAGAGCTAACATCCGTGGAATAAGTGAGGACGCATGGACAGCGGTTGAGTCCGGATGGGAATCACCAACTACCATAGGAGAAGACAAGGTCAAAGTACCTAAGGCGAAGTCTCTATGGACCGATCAAGAGAAATCGATGGCCAAATATAATGCGAAAGCCCTTACTGCCATCTTTGGTGCGGTTAATGAAGATCAATTCAAGCAAATTCAGTGCTGCGAATCCGCTAAAGAAGCTTGGGATAAGCTGAAAACGATGTACAAGGGTACAACGAATGTGAAGAGGTCGAGACTCGACATGCTTGCTTCGAAGTTTGAGACGATAAGGATGGAAGATCATGAAACCATCGAAGAATTCAGCGGGAAACTCAGCGCGGTTGAAAACGAGGCTCAAAACATGGGGAAGAAATACAAAGACAAGAAGCTTGTGAAAAAATTGTTGAGGAGTCTTCCTGCCAAGTTCGACATCAAGAAAACAGCCATGGGGATGTCTCTTGATACGGACACGATTGAGTTTGATGAGGTTGTAGGTCATCTTCAAGCCTATGAGATGGAGATCATGCCAAACAAGAGCAATACGAGTCGTAGTATTGCGTTTGTCGCTGATGACAAACAAGAGATTCGGGAGCTTAAAGAGACCGTGAGTTTGATGGCTAAGAATTTCAGTCGCATGACGAGGAGGTTTGAACGTGGTACACAACGTACGTTTGACAAAGGAAAAAACAGAGATAGAGATTGTGAACGTGATGCCAAGAAGAACAAGCAACAATGTTATGAGTGTCAAGGTTATGGACACTTTAGAGATGAGTGTCCTACTGCTAAAAGTAAAGAGTTTAAATGTCTTGAATGCAAGGGGATTGGTCACACAAAATCAGAGTGTGTGAATTATCAAGCTAAGAAGAAGCGGTCTCACATCCGAATGAGCGAGAGTGAATCTAGTGAAAGCTCGGATGAGGAGGATGATGTCACTGGATATTGTACCTTCACAGCAAGGAATGAGGAAAATTTTGATGGAGAAATCAGTGAGGAAGACCACAAAGAAAAGGGAAATTTTTCCGAGAGTGATTCCGACACCGACGCTTCAGAAGAGGAAGAGGAATTCAACATGAAGATTGAATTTTGCAAGCTATATGACAATTGGTTGGAACTGAGTAGAGAGAAGATCTCATGGGCTGAAGAGAATTTAAAGCTTAAATTGTTGAATAAAAGGTTGAATGAAGAACTCAACTCTGAAATCGAGAAGAATGAAACGTTATCTCAAGAACTTGTAGAAACAAGAAAGAAGATTCAAATGTTGAACAGTGGTACTAAGGATCTGAACAAGATTCTCTCAGTAGGAAGAGTTGGAAAATCCAACTATGGGTTGGGTTATAATGGAGAATCAACTTGTGGAAAGACAAATTTTATTCGTGGGAACATGACAGAAGCTGTTGTAGGGGTCAAAACTCCCCTAGAAGAATCGATAAACCAAACGGCTAAACGCACATTGAATCGGCTCAGCGATCGAGCCCAGAAGACGAAGGCCCGTTAAGCGATCCATTAAGGGCCCATTAGCGATTTGTCAAAGGCCCAACAACAATTCTTTAGTATTCCACTTACGGTATGAACAGTAGCGTGTTACTGTTCATACCGCCTTCTTTTTACTATAAATAGGTATGTACCCCTTCACTTGAGGGGGATCCGAAATTTCTGGTAAAAACACTGTTTACAGCTCTGATCTTGATGAATAAGAACCCTAATTCATAATCTAATTCTATCATCCTCTAAGTGTTTGAAAACCCTAAAGAAGCTCTATTTCAAACGAACCTTCACAAATTCGATTGTGTGATTAATCCAGCACGCACAATTTGGCGCTAGAAGGAGGGTCATCTCGCAACACTAGCTTCATACACGAAACAGACACTTAGACGAATTCGCAAGATGTCAATAACGAACCCGCAGTCTCCAGCGGCCGAAGATACAGGTCCAAGCGAGCCCATTGTGGCTGGGCTGGTCAACCAGTCCGCATTGGAGGCGGAAGCAAGCAGACCTGTCCCGACAGAGAACCAGGCAACTGCCAATACAAACACGGCCGACCCGTCCACACCAGGAGATTTCGGTCAACTCAAAGCAATGCTCGAACAGTTGCTCAAGCAGTCGCAAAACCAGGAAACGATCAACAGCAACCTAACTGCTGAAATCAGGGCCTTGTAGACAACTCGTCAGTCTCGAGGGCTACCTCAAGGTAACGCGCTTCGCGTCGCCCCGCTTGCTCTTAACTTCTCCCAGGCGGCATCGCCATCGGCTCGGGGCACTCGCGAAGATCATACGCCTACACCTCTTAGAGACGGAACCGTTTTCGTCGCAGGCGCTCCCGGCGGCATACCTGCAATCGCAGACAATTTAGAAGGTCGAGAATTCGGAGCAGCTCGGCCCAGTCGACCGACTAGTCGTATCCAGAGTCGGGACGAGGGCGAAATCGCAGAAAATACGCGATGGATGGAACAAGCTGAAGCCCTAACCGCCCGTAGAGCTGTTGATTCGCAGGGAACGGAAATGGACGAGCTCAGAGCCGTCTTGCAGCAGAACACTCGCGATCTCAAGGATATGAGGTCACAGGTCCATCGCGCAACCAGCAAGGCGCCGGAACTCGACCGCGTTCTTGAGGAAGCTCGCACCACTCCTTTTACCGAGCGAATAACAAAGGCGCGTTTATCTGACCCAGGGAAGCTCAAGATTCCTATCTATGAGGGAAAGGGCGACCCCACGGAGCATATCAGAGCATTCTCAATCGCAATGGGGCGAGCTAATTTCAGGCTCGATGAAATCGATGTTGGTTGCTGCCTCCTCTTCGTGGAGCATCTCCAAGGGGCGGCCCTCTATTGGTTCACGGGGATGAAAAGGAACTCTGTTGATAGCTTCGCCCAACTCTCCGAGGCCTTCCTAAAGCAGTATTCCGTCCTAATAAAACGCAGGTCATCGGAGGTGGACCTTTATACTATAACGCAAGCGGCCGGCGAGCCCTTGGGAGTTTTCATTGAACGCTTCAAAGAGATGCTTATTCAGGTAAAAGGGGTTGACGACAGATCCGCCCTGAGTGCCTTGCGAAAAGCTTTGTGGTACAGCTCGGATTTCCGAAAAGAGATGACGATTAGCGAGCCCTCGTCAATTCAAGATGCGCTTCATCGCGCTAACGACTTCGCAAGAAGCGAAGATGAAACCAAAATCCTGAGCCAGAAGCATGGAAAGGCCAGGAATCCTAGTCCGCAAGTCCCAGTCGCGACAAAGAGGAAGCCGGGAAATTTCGTACAACATGAAGGAGGTTTCAAGGGGGCCCATAACTACCAGGTGGACTCGCCCGGCTACGGTCGAGGAAGAGGGCGAGGCCGCGGAAGAGGCGCCCCTGGTCGCGCTAGCGGCAACACTTGGCCGAGAATATCGCAGTATGACGAGTCTGCTTATTGCGACTTGCATAAGATGGAGGGACACTCGACGTCTAACTGCAGAGTCCTCGGCATGCGACTCGCAGCAAAGTTGGCCGCCGGCGAGCTCAAAGGAAACATCAATGTTAACGATTTTCAGCTCGAGCAATTCGACGATGCAAGAGAAGGGGACGGCCCGTCGGGAGACAACAGGAATAATAAGCGAGACCGACGAAACGACGAGGCCCACCTCGACCGACGAAACGGTAATGATGGCCGTAGCGCCTCGAAACAGAAAATCTGCAACATGATCATGGGCGGCTCGCGCTACTGCTCTAACACCGTCTCGTCGATCAAAGCCTATCAGAGAAGAGCGGAGGTAGGGGCAAACAAACCCGAACCGTCGAAGTTCCCGAACGACGTCATCCAGTTCGAAAAGAATGAGGTCGATGACATCGACAAACCTCATGACGACCCGCTTGTCATCCGACTCTCCGTCGCAGGATGGGACACGGGTCGCGTTTTAATCGACACTGGGAGCACAGTCGACATCATTTTCGTAGACGCTCTGAAGCGCATGGAAATTGACCTCGCACAAGTCGAATCCTATCCTAAGCCATTGACCGGATTCAATGGTGAGACGATGATGACACTCGGTACGGTCAAGCTTCCTGTAAGCGCGGAAGGTGTGACTAAAATAGTCGAGTTCGCAGTCTCGAACAACCCGGCAATTTACAATGTGATAATGGGAACCCCTTGGCTAAACTCGATGCGCGCCGTCGCCTCAACGTATCATCTCTGTCTTAAGTTTCCAACAAAGGGCGGAGTCAGAACAATCAGAGGAAGTCAGTCGGCGTCAAGATCTTGTTTCATGACCGCGCACAAACTAAGAACTCAGGCGACAGTGCCGATCCCAAGCGAGCCGCGGAAAAAGATTAAGACAGACAGGGAGCCCGTCAAGGAAATCTCAAACCTCTTATAGCAGCTACAGGTCGCGGAATCCGCTGAAGCTAGAGGAACGGGCCCGACCTGCGAGCCTGTCATATCGGTTTGTATAAACGACAAATTCTCAGAGATATACGTAGAGATAGGCGCGACACTTGACAAAGCCGTCAGGCTCGACCTCATCGAATTCCTCAAGAAAAACGTCGGTACATTCGCATGGTCCGCGGGAGACATGCCCGGGATCGATATCGACATCATCAGTCACGAGTTAAACGTGGACTCGACCTACAAACCGATAAAACAAAAGCGAAGGCGACTAGGTCCTGAAAGGGCTCAAGCGGTAAATGACGAAGTAGACAAACTCTTGCAGGCCGGCTCGATTTCTGAGGTCAGATATCCGGAATGGCTTGCGAACCCAGTCGTCGTGAAGAAGAAAAGTGGTAAGTGGCGAGTCTGTGTAGACTTCACGGATTTGAATAAGGCATGCCCAAAAGACAGTTTCCCTCTTCCTCACATCGACCGCCTCGTCGAGGCGACGTCTGGAAACAAGTTGTTGTCCTTTATGGACGCCTTCTCTGGCTATAATCAGATCTTCATGCACCCCGGCGATCGCGACAAAACATCTTTCATCACAGACCGCAGAATCTATTGCTACAAAGTCATGCCCTTTGGACTTAAGAATGCTGGGGCTACTTATCAGCGATTGGTAAATAAAATGTTTGCGGACTTACTCGGCAAAACGATGGAGGTTTACATTGACGACATGCTCGTCAAATCACTCGAGGAAAAGGACCACGTCGGCCACCTCGCAGAGTGCTTTGCGTTATTAAACAAGTATAACATGAAGCTGAATCCGGCTAAGTGTCGTTTCGGTGTAACGTCCGGCGAGTTCCTCGGCTACATGGTTACTCGTCGCGGGATCGAGGCAAATCCAAAACAAATCGACGCACTCATCCAGATGCCTTCGCCAAAAACGAGAAGAGAAGTCCAGCGACTAAACGGCAGAGTCGCGGCCTTGAACCGGTTCATCTCGCGCTCTACTGATAAGTGTTTACCTTTTTATGAAACGCTCAAGGATAAGAAGGGGGCAGCTCGACAAGATTTCGAGTGGATTGAAAAATGTGAAGAAGCCTTCCAGAAGTTGAAGCAGTATCTCGCGACTCCACCCGTTCTGACAAAACCGATTGCTGGCGAACCGCTCTATCTTTACATCGCGGTCTCGACCTCGGCAGTTAGTGGGGTTCTGATTCGCGAAGACGGCACCGAGCAAAAGCCTGTTTTCTATATTAGCAAGTCGCTAATCGATGCAGAAACAAGATATCCTTTGACGGAGAAACTCGCACTCGCAGTTATTACGTCGGCTCGAAAGCTTCGACCGTATTTTCAATCACATTCGATCGTGGTACTAAGTACTTTTCCACTGCGCGCTGTTCTCCACAGTCCGACTCAGTCCGGGCGACTCGCCAAATGGGCGATCGAGCTAAGCGAGTTTGATATCGAGTATCGCAGTAGGACGACGATCAAGGCACAGGTATTGGCCGACTTTTTAATCGAACTGCCGGAGGCGGAAGCCTCGCCCGAAATCGAAGACGCACTTGCGGACAGTTCTGCATCCCATGTCTGGCAGCTGCACGTCGACGGCTCGTCATCTAAACACGGATCGGGAGTAGGCATTCGACTATCGTCTGACGGAAAATCTCTAGAGCAATCGTTCTGCCTTGGTTTCAAGGCATCGAACAACGAGGCCGAATACGAGGCCCTTCTCGCAGGTCTTCAATTGTCTAAAGCGTTGAAAATAACAAGGATAGAAGCTTTTTGCGTCTCTCAGCTCGTCGTAAATCAGTTCAACGGCGAATACGCAACAAAGGACGAGCGCATGGAAGCATACCTCGCTCTCGTCAAAACTTTAACAGCTGAATTCGATCTGTTCACCTTGATAAGAATTCCAAGGTCGGAAAACTCCCAAGCAGATGCCCTCGCATCACTCGGCTCGACCGCAAAGCTAGATAAAGATCTTCAAAGAATTGTCAAGGTCGAATTCATTGAAGAGCCGAGTATCGCAATCGCAAAAGCGGTCAACGTCCTAACAAGATCACTGGCAGCGAAGCAAAAAGCGGCTCTCAGCAATGGCTCGCCCGCTCGCTCCGCCGCAGACCCGATGGACCTCGACCACACCAAAGATAACGTCGAACCGGATCCGATGGATCCCAATCAATCCAATACAGTCGGCGCAGACGAAACGACGGATGTGATGGCAACAGATAACGAGCTCGACCCGAATAACACAGCTTTTGACCGTGGCTTTCTCCCCGAACAACTTGAGGAATCCCCAGAGGATGCTTACCCATGTAGCGAGGAGCCTCCACCTGGGCATGAAGTCGTCGACATTCCCATTGACGACGAGACCACAGTCTATGGATGCGACACCAAGTGGATGGCCAACATTCGCGTTTATCTCGCAGACGGCGAGATCCCAATCGACAAATGGGTGGCTCGCAAATTAAAGTCACAGTCGTCTCGTTACGTTTTACTTGATGGAAATATCTTCAAATGGCGACTGTCCGGGCCACTACTCGCTTGTGTCGAGGGGCAGGAGGTTCGCGAGATAATGCACGAGGTTCATGGCGGATCCTGCGGTAACCACTCGGGAGGTCGCTCACTCGCCATCCGAATCAAGAGGCACGGATATTTTTGGCCATCAATGATAAAAGACTGCGAGCTGTTCGCAGCAAAGTGCGAGAAGTGTCAGCGACATGGTTCGTTCATCCATCAACCGACGGAGTTCTTAAGCTCGATCACCTCGCCCTACCCGTTTATGCGATGGGGAATGAATATCGTCGGACCGCTTCATCCGTCTCGGCAGAAACGATACCTCTTAGTCCTAACGGATTATAATTCCAAGTGGATCGAGGCGGAAGCATTCGGATCAATCAAGGATAAGCAGGTCGAAAACTTCGTCTGGAAGAATATCATATGTCGTCACGGCGTACCCTATGAGATAGTGACAGATAACGGTTCGCAATTCATATCTAAGCGGTTCGAACTTTTCTGCGATAAGTGGAAAATCAGAATCAGCAAGTCAACGCCTCGCTGCCCGCAAGGCAACGGCCAGGCAGAATCGTCAAACAAAACACTTATCCATGGCCTAAAGACTCGACTCGACGCTAAGAAGGGTCGTTGGGCAGATGAACTTGAAGGCGTTTTATGGTCCTGTCGAACAACACCGCGACGCGCTACGGGCGAGACGCCTTTCGCCCTTGTCTACGGAACAGAATGTGTGATTCCTCCTGAAGTCTATTTTCCAGGAGTTCGCCGACGATTGCTTCCAGAACAGGAAGGTCTCAATCATCTCCTCATGCTCGACGAACTCGACCTTATCAACGAAAGGCGCGACCAAGCACTTATAAAAATGACCGAATATCAAATTGCAGCATCCAAGTATTACAACTCCAAGGTGCGAATTCGGCGTTTTTACGAAGGAAACCTCGTCCTTCGCGCAGTATTTCAAAACACTGCCGAGCCTAATGCCGGCAAGCTCGGCGCTCACTGGGAAGGACCTTATCAGATCACAAAAGTAGTTCGCCCGGGCGTCTACGAAATCGCCAATATGAAAGGCGAGATGATCCCGCGTTCCTGGAATGCGCGACATCTGAAGAAATATCACTGCTAAAAATACTAAGTCATTAGACTTGAACTACGACGCGACTTGATCCCTTCATTGGGTACGTAGGCAGCTCGTTTTCGGACGAGTTCAGTTGCCCCCTTGTTCAAAAAAAAGGGGGGGAGTGGGTCCGTATATTCATACTCCCACTCGCAATATGTAACGACTTAAGGTTTTAACCAAGTCTTATTCGCTCAACTCGCTAAACGACTTCGGTCTAAACGCGACAAATCGACTCGCTAAACGACTCAGGTCTAAACGCGACAAGTCGACTCGCTAAACGACTTCGGTCTAAACGCGACAAATCGACTCGCTAAACGACTTCGGTCTAAACGCGACAAATCGACTCGCTAAACGACTCAGGTCTAAACGCGACAAGTCGACTCGCTAAACGACTCAGGTCTAAACGCGACAAGTCGACTCGCTAAACGACTTCGGTCTAAACGCGATAATCGATTCGCAATAAGCTAAGGTTTTAACCAAGTCTTATTCGCTCAACTCGCTAAACGACTCCGGTCTAAACGCGACAAGTCGACTCGCTAAACGACTTCGGTCTAAACGCGATAATCGATTCGCAATAAGCTAAGGTTTTAACCAAGTCTTATTCGCTCAACTTGCAAAACGACTTCGGTCTAAACGCGACAAATCGACTCGCTAAACGACTCAGGTCCAAACGCGACAAGTCGACTCGCTAAACGACTTCGGTCTAAACGCGACAAATCGACTCGCTAAACGACTTTGGTCTAAATGCGACAAGTCGACTCGCAAAACGACTCAGGTCTAAACGCGACAAGTCGACTCGCTAAACGACTTCGGTCTAAACGCGATAATCGATTCGCAATAAGCTAAGGTTTTAACCAAGTCTTATTCGCTCAACTCGCTAAACGACTCCGGTCTAAACGCGACAAGTCGACTCGCTAAACGACTTCGGTCTAAACGCGATAATCGATTCGCAATAAGCTAAGGTTTTAACCAAGTCTTATTCGCTCAACTCGCAAAACGACTTCGGTCTAAACGCGACAAATCGACTCGCTAAACGACTTTGGTCTAAACGCGACAAGTCGACTCGCAAAACGACTCAGGTCTAAACGCGACAAGTCGACTCGCTAAACGACTTCGGTCTAAACGCGATAATCGATTCGCAATAAGCTAAGGTTTTAACCAAGTCTTATTCGCTCAACTCGCTAAACGACTCCGGTCTAAACGCGACAAGTCGACTCGCTAAACGACTTCGGTCTAAACGCGATAATCGATTCGCAATAAGCTAAGGTTTTAACCAAGTCTTATTCGCTCAACTCGCAAAACGACTTCGGTCTAAAACGCGACAAGTCGACTCGCTAAACGACTTCAGTCTAAACGCGATAAGTCGACTCGCTAAACGACTTCGGTCTAAACGCGGAAACTCGCTAAACGACTTAACTGTCTAAAACGCGAGATCAATAACAATTAGGCGTCATTATGGCCATAATGGCGACCTGATTAAAACTTCATCATCATTATGAAGTATACTCATACATCCTCAATGGATAAAGCGCGCTATATAAGTTTAGAGTTCATTACTGGGATAGACGTATTCAGTGCGAGTATTGTCCGTTAGCCGGGATGTCCATCTCGCGAATCCATCTCGGGATAGACACATTTAGTAGAATGTGTCCGTTAGCCAGGATGTTTGACTCGCAAACCCAGTTTTAACCTTAACAAACTGGTCGAACTTAGCAAATATATATTTGCCTGGATAAGATATATTCAGTAGAATATAACCAGGATGTTCGTCTAAGCGTCTTAAAACCGCATCGCGTCTTAAAACCGCATCGCGTCTTAAAACCGCATCGCCTCTAAGCGTTTTAAAACCGCATCGCGTCTTAAAACCGCATCATTTCTATGGCCTTAGACGAGCTCTAACAGGCCTCGTCAACAAACTAATAATCGAAAATATAGTTAAAAAATTGCTTAAGGGCATTCATATAAATCTGCTCGACCAACTCGGCATAAAAATGTTGTTACAAGTTGGATAAAGCCATCCAGGCACAAAAACAAAAATCGAGTCATTAAAGCCTTAAGCAAAAACAAAAACTAATCCTACTGTTGCTGTCCGAACTAGGCGACAGTCTCGCCATCTTCGGCCTCTTTGTCATCAGAAGCCAGGTCGCCCTCTTCGACAACTTGTTCTTCGGCTGGAGTAATGATAGCAGCCGAACTCGCAGCCTCGCCGTCCTTGGGTTCTGGTTCCAAAGGAGCCTGTTCATGAAGAGGTTCAGTTGGTGCGACTGGGATCGGAGCAACGGTCTCATCAGCTTCGTCCGACTCGCTCTCGTCTAACTCCTCACTCGCGCTTCGCAAGCGCATACCAAGAGAGCCATCGTTCGACCCAGAAGCTGCATTTATACCAACAGACTTAGCAACAACTTCGATTCGCGGAGACGCAACTATATCCGCTACTCTAATGGGGACAACATAGTTCTTACCCAAGGTCTTTCTCAATTCGAGTGCTATCGCATCGAAGATCTCGTCGGCTTTTCCGAGCGACGCCTTGTGTTCAGCTAAAAGGGCACGCTCGGCCTTGGGATCGAAGGCCTCCTCTGCTTCAGCATTCTCCATGTCGTCAAGGAGCTGGATTAGCCTCCGCTTGTGCAAGATAGACCATTTTCCTAATCGGCTTCTTCATCATCTGTTGAAACAGCTCGTAAGCCCGGTTAAGCTGGCCTTGCACTTCGGCGGCCGCAGATCGCCTCGCAGAAGAGACAGCCTCTTCAAGATCCTGCTCGCGACTCGCCTTCAGAGCAGATAGCTCTTTCGCCAGCTCGGCGTTGTTCTCCTCGACCTTCTCCTTCTCCTTGCCGACTCTGTGAAGGTGCACGCCCAGGTCGTCTGAGCTCTTCTTGTACATATCTCGCTCAGCAGCAAGATTTCTCATTTGGGCCGCGACTTTTTCCTTCTCGACCTCTTCTCTCTGCCTGGCCTCGCCTATAAAGAGCTCCTTAGACCTCGAGTCTTGATCATACGACATGATCAGCCTGTTGAAATGGGCGATGGCCTGCGAAGAAGTTGATAGTATGAAAAAGAAAGCCAAGTGAAAAACAAAGAATAAAGTGTGGAATTACCTTGGCCTGGCGAGACGCGAACTCCTTGTAGAGCTCGCTCTTTACCAGCCTTTCCGGGATCGGCATACGATCGCCCGGATATGTAACCTTAGCCATCATGGCGGCTGCGGCTAAGGGATCAGTGTAAAGCCCATCCGAACTTCCAGGAATAGTTTGCCCTGGGGACAGAGCCGGCAGCTCGCGACGAGATTTCTTCTTCTCGCCAACTTTACCTTTGCCTTTCTCAGAGGGAGAAGATCTTTTTCTCTTCCGATGCAGTTGGGCCTCAGGCTCGGCGGGCTCGTCAGTAATGGTAGTTGGCTGTGAAGTAATAACAGCCAACGCACCACTCGCAGCTACAGCAGCCGCTTCGTCGCCCACAGCAGTGGGAGTAGTATCTTTGTCGACGCTCCGCTCGGACGTCTCGACGATAGAATCAGTGGCCTTCGGGTCGGCCTTTCTCTTAGCCTTCTCGGCTTTTCTCTTGGCGAGATCGCGGAAAGTTAGCTTGGGAGGCATGATCTCTAGATCGTCGGACTCGCTTTGTTCGACTTCTTCTTCTTCTTCGTCGTAGGAAATGAACTCGCGAGCTCGAACAACACTTCGAAGATTGAAGTGACAATTCCAAAGGCACTTCCGAGCCTTCAATTTATTGACCAAATCGTCGATGTTGGCAACAGGAGTGAAAAGCAGTCTGCTAGCTGTAAAAACAAATTAACAGAAAAGTTAGTATAAAACACAGGGGGGGCAGTTCGCGCAGTAAACATTCGAGAAAATCTACCAAGTGTCCCCCACTTCGCCACCACTAAGTGTTCATCCTCGGCCGACGCGGCCGATATCGGCACGAAGAAAAAATACTTTCTCCAGCTATGATCTTTGTTTGGGAAGTCGTCCAGTATTTTATAAAGGGAACGACTCGCCAGATTGTAGTACTTTATGCCACCCGGGTTTGATTGCTTGCGCCATTCAAGAAGGTTGTGTAGATGGCGAACTCCGATGGGCTCGCGACATTCGGCTGCCCGCGTCGTAATTCCCACCAATTGGCGAATCCCTCTTGAGTTGATTTACGCGAGCACGATTTTGTGAACCCGCGCGATTCGGAGAATCAGCGCAGGAATGGGGAACGTGAGGAAACACTCCTTAAACCAACACGCATAGGCGGTAAAGGTGCCGGCAGGGGGATCGTCTTCTCGCTGCTCGATAGAAGGCGCGATCAGTTCGACCGAGTCGGGAATTCGGCACTCTGAGCGATAGTCTTCCAGGAAGTCCTCATCGCACCAAGAAGAACCTGGAGGCGGGCGTTGCTTTCGCCTCGATCTCTTTTTCTTCTGGACAACCTCGGCCAACCCGCACGCAGCCCAAGCTTCCAGTCTCTCCTTTTCTACTAAAGAGTTGTACGACCAGTTACCTTCTTCGATCTTTACTTGGGGAGGCAGCTCGGCAGGACTAAGGGACTTGTCGCGGAGTTGTGGGATTTCCACAACCAGTCTTCGCCCATCAGTGGTCGAGGCCTCGCCAATTTGCGAAGGATGCGAAGTCCCAACTCCCTCTTCAAGGCCAGTTCGTCCAGCTCGCATGGATGAAGTAGACTCCCTTGTCTCGCGACTTTGTCTTAAGACGGGAGTAGGATAAGAGAATAGTTCGACAAGAGGAGAATGGCCTCCAGCTCGATCTTCTCGACTAATGGGACTCGCTTCCTCGCGGCCTGAAGGACTCGCTTCCTCTTGACCACGTAGCCTACTACAACTCGAACTCGCATCTACAATCGACTCGCTATCAGGAGAATACTCCCAGGCCAATTTTCCCTTCTCGGGGAGTTCGGCAGACTTCGCGGATGCAAAAGAACTAGTCGACGACATCTTTCTTTGGATCAAAACTTTAAGTTTTTTCAGTTTTTCTGAAGAACACTGCGGCGGCGATGAAGAACACTGCGGCGGCGAAGTGATGGGACGGCAAAATTCCTATCTAATACTCGAAAGAAAAAACAGAGAAGGGAGAGAGAGAGCGAACCTGTTTTTTCGGAGGAATGAGAATAATGAGAAGTATCAAGGGAGCATTGCCTCTTATAAGGAAATTTTCGACGGTTCGACTTTCGAGGTGGGCCTCATTTCTTAATGGGCCCAAAGATTCTGGACTCAGAAGATCAGTTTCGCGAGATTGATCCAAATCAATGGTCCCACAATTGTTATCTGGCCCTAAATGCAACTCCGCGGGCTCCTCCTCGATTTGTTTCGCGACTCCATAGTTTCAATATTCTCATGATTTTTACCTTCAAAGAATCGCGCGACCTCGCGACTTCACTAACGAATAAACCTGCGACTTCAGCATCTTGCAACTCGCGACTCCATCTCAATGGATCAGTCGCGACTGTCTCTCCGTGAAAATCAACTCGCGACTCCATCTCAATGGATCAGTCGCAACTTTCTCTCCACAGAAATCAACTCGCGACTCCATCTCAATGGTTCAGTCGCGACTTTCTCTCCGTGAAAATCAACTCGCGACTCCATCTCAATGGATCAGTCGCGACTTTCTCTCGACCGAAATCAACTCGCGACTCCATCTCAATGGTTCAGTCGCGACTTTCTCTCCGTGAAAATCAACTCGCGACTCCATCTCAATGGATCAGTCGCGACTTTCTCTCCGTGAAAATCAACTCGCGATTCCATCTCAATGGATCAGTCGCGACTTTCTCTCCGTGAAAATCAACTCGCGACTCCATCTCAATGGATCAGTCGCGACTTTCTCTCCACAGAAATCAACTCGCGACTTCGACTCAGCGGACAGCTTGCGACTTCGTCCCACCAAATCAAGTCGCAAGTCTCTTCATCTGCTTCGAACTCGCGACTTCGTATCATCAAATCAAGTCGCAAGTTCTCTCCGTCTGAATCAACTCGCAACACCGGATCTTATTCATCAAATCAATTCACTTAGCAGATTCAGAACGTATTCATCTCGCCACTTCACTGAGGTCAAAGCCACCTCCAAGCGAGACAAGCTTGTACCCGAATCATTACGTATGCCAATGGCCAATGCTGCGACTCAAGGCGAAGAGGCTCAAGCGCGCTCTTTTCCTTGTCTTGGTTTTTTACCCATTGGGTTTTACGAGATAAGGTTTTTAACGAGGCCTTGGCTCTCTCTTCTTCCTCTCCAAAAGCCCAAATCGACTCGCAACGTCGCCACTCCTTGAACAAATCAACTCGCGACCTCGCGACATCTCTCCTCGAACGAATCGACTCGCGACCTCGCGACATCTCCCTTCGGCAGACGATCTCACGCTCTACGCGACCAGCTCGCGACTTCGCAAATCTAGAGTCAAACTGTTTAAACATCACCTCGGACGGCTCGCCAAATCGCCTCCTGGACTCATCAACGCCATATTCAACTCGTTACGGTCTAAACGGGAATCGATTATGGGACACCCTTACTTCAACATTTTTAGTTTACTAAAAGTGTTGAACTGGGGGGCTAACTGTAGGGGTCAAAACTCCCCTAGAAGAATCGATAAACCAAACGGCTAAACGCACGTTGAATCGGCTCAGCGATCGAGCCCAGAAGACGAAGGCCCGTTAAGCGATCCATTAAGGGCCCATTAGCGATTTGTCAAAGGCCCAACAACAATTCTTTAGTATTCCACTTACGGTATGAACAGTAGCGTGTTACTGTTCATACCGCCTTCTTTTTACTATAAATAGGCATGTACCCCTTCACTTGAGGGGGATCCGAAATTTCTGGTAAAAACACTGTTTACAGCTCTGATCTTGATGAATAAGAACCCTAATTCATAATCTAATTCTATCATCCTCTAAGTGTTTGAAAACCCTAAAGAAGCTCTATTTCAAATGAACCTTCACAAATTCGATTGTGTGATTAATCCAGCACGCACAGCTGTTCCAGCAGACGTGAGAGAAACCAAAAAGTGTGATGTGAGAAGAGCAAGCTCAGTAGGAAAAGTTAGAAAATCCAATTATGGTTTGGGTTATAATGGAGAATCAACTTGTGGAAAGACGAATTTTGTTCGTGGGAACATGATAAGACTTGTTCCAGCAGACGTGACAGAAACCAAAAACTGCGATGGGAGAAGTTCAGGGTGTTGGTTCTGTGGTAAATTCGGACATATCAAGAGATATTGCTATCGTTTTGCTGAGAAGATTAAGAAGATTTTGAGGAACGGAAGATTCTATCTGAATGGGAGGAAGCAATCACAAGTTTGGATCGCTAAAGCAGACCTATATCCGAGCATACGAGGAGAGTCACAAGTTTTTCATGCTGCTTACACTTCCACAATTAAGCATCGGAATCAGCCATGGTACTCCGATAGTGGTGCGTCAAGATATATGACTGGGAGTAAGACCACGTTTGGAGAAGGAGCTCATGGGAATTCTAAAGGAAAAGAGATAAGGTCAGGCAACCATTGCTGCATGGGGGAACAAGCAGACGTGTGTTCCAGAATAGAAAAAGATAATCCAGGAGTGAGGCATCCAAACCTTGGAGACATGAATGCTCACAGTATGTCTAAGTTGATAAGTCAAGACCAGGCAAGAGGAGTCCCAGAACTGGAAGATGTTGACCAAATAACGAGTGGTATTTGCAATCAAGGTAAACAAATCAAAGATCAACACCAAAAGGTGCAAGAAGTTCTGATTAAGAAATTGGGTATGATTGGATATGTGATCTACTTACTGGGGCTTCAAGTAAAGCAAACTAATGATGGAACTTTCGTGTGTCAAAGCAACTATGTCAAAACTCTGTTGGAACGGTTTAGGATGAGTTCCAGCACGTCTGCATGTGTTTGAAGTTTTTGATTGAATGTGCAACCAAGCAGGGGGAGATGACCAAGACCGGTGTCCAGAAAGTGTAGATGCTACCTTAGAGGGGGAGCCAGAAGAAAGTTCAGATGATGGTAGATTGAGCTTGGATGCACACATTCAGTCAAAAAGGGGGAGAATGAAAGAGGAGTGTTTTTTATCAAGGTGTTATACGGTTCAAACAAGCTTGAAGTAGAGGATGACGTGGCATGAGGAGTTAGTCTTTTACGTGAAGAGAAGAAATTAGAAGAAGCGTGAAGAGAGGATGACGTGGCGTTTGAGCTTAATGGAAGATAAGCTCAAATATGGAAAGTGAAGATTTGGTGAATATACGAGAGATGCTCGTATCAAGGAAAGATGACCTAAAAGATTTAGCTTGCTCGACAAATATAAAAAGGGCAGAGATGAATGCTTCGAAGGTCAGCCGTTTGAAGAGAAAAGTTAACGCTGCAACTTTTCTATTTGAGAGAGACTTGAGAGCTCTAGAAAACGGGTTAGAGTAGGAATCTTGGGTGACAAACTAAGGGTAGGCTTAGGGTTGTGTAAAACCAACAAGAGAGTTGTAAACTTCTTGTAAGATTTCTAATAAAAGTTAAAACTCGGTGAGGCCGAGGTTTTGAGCTATTTGTTTTGTGTTCATCCGCTTTTTCAATTGGTATCAGAGCGGGCATCTAAACCAAGTTGTAACTTACAACTTACAATAGGTGAAGATCCTGCGGAAAGGGTGGACACAATGGAGTTTTTAGCTGTGCAAAGAATTCCTACTCTAGAAAAAGGAAACTATGGACATTGGAAGATGATGATGAGAGCTAACATCCGTGGAATAAGTGAGGACGCATGGACAGCGGTTGAGTCCGGATGGGAATCACCAACTACCATAGGAGAAGACAAGGTCAAAGTACCTAAGGCGAAGTCTCTATGGACCGATCAAGAGAAATCGATGGCCAAATATAATGTGAAAGCCCTTACTGCCATCTTTGGTGCGGTTAATGAAGATCAATTCAAGCAAATTCAGTGCTGCGAATCCGCTAAAGAAGCTTGGGATAAGCTGAAAACGATGTACAAGGGTACAACGAATGTGAAGAGGTCGAGACTCGACATGCTTGCTTCGAAGTTTGAGACGATAAGGATGGAAGATCATGAAACCATCGAAGAATTCAACGGGAAACTCAGCGCGGTTGCAAACGAGGCTCAAAACATGGGGAAGAAATACAAAGACAAGAAGCTTGTGAAAAAATTGTTGAGGAGTCTTCCTGCCAAGTTCGACATCAAGAAAACAGCCATGGGGATGTCTCTTGATACGGACACGATTGAGTTTGATGAGGTTGTAGGTCATCTTCAAGCCTATGAGATGGAGATCATGCCAAACAAGAGCAATACGAGTCGTAGTATTGCGTTTGTCGCTGATGACAAACAATGACAAACAAGAGATTCGGGAACTTAAAGAGACCGTGAGTTTGATGGCTAAGAATTTCAGTCGCATGACGAGGAGGTTTGAACGTGGTACACAACGTACGTTTGACAAAGGAAAAAACAGAGATAGAGATTGTGAACGTGATGCCAAGAAGAACAAGCAACAATGTTATGAGTGTCAAGGTTATGGACACTTTAGAGATGAGTGTCCTACTGCTAAAAGTAAAGAGTTTAAATGTCTTGAATGCAAGGGGATTGGTCACACAAAATCAGAGTGTGTGAATTATCAAGCTAAGAAGAAGCGGTCTCACATCCGAATGAGCGAGAGTGAATCTAGTGAAAGCTCGGATGAGGAGGATGATGTCACTGGATATTGTACCTTCACAGCAAGGAATGAGGAAAATTTTGATGGAGAAATCAGTGAGGAAGACCACAAAGAAAAGGGAAATTTTTCCGAGAGTGATTCCGACACCGACGCTTCAGAAGAGGAAGAGGAATTCAACATGAAGATTGAATTTCGCAAGCTTTATGACAATTGGTTGGAACTGAGTAGAGAGAAGATCTCATGGGCTGAAGAGAATTTAAAGCTTAAATTGTTGAATAAAAGGTTGAATGAAGAACTCAACTCTGAAATCGAGAAAAATGAAACGTTATCTCAAGAACTTGTAGAAACAAGAAAGAAGATTCAAATGTTGAACAGTGGTACTAAGGATCTGAACAAGATTCTCTCAGTAGGAAGAGTTGGAAAATCCAACTATGGGTTGGGTTATAATGGAGAATCAACTTGTGGAAAGACAAATTTTATTCGTGGGAACATGACAGAAGCTGTTCCAGCAGACGTGAGAGAAACCAAAAAGTGTGATGTGAGAAGAGCAAGCTCAGTAGGAAAAGTTAGAAAATCCAATTATGGTTTGGGTTATAATGGAGAATCAACTTGTGGAAAGACGAATTTTGTTCGTGGGAACATGATAAGACTTGTTCCAGCAGACGTGACAGAAACCAAAAACTGCGATGGGAGAAGTTCAGGGTGTTGGTTCTGTGGTAAATTCGGACATATCAAGAGATATTGCTATCGTTTTGCTGAGAAGATTAAGAAGATTTTGAGGAACGGAAGATTCTATCTGAATGGGAGGAAGCAATCACAAGTTTGGATCGCTAAAGCAGACCTATATCCGAGCATACGAGGAGAGTCACAAGTTTTTCATGCTGCTTACACTTCCACAATTAAGCATCGGAATCAGCCATGGTACTCCGATAGTGGTGCGTCAAGATATATGACTGGGAGTAAGACCACGTTTGGAGAAGGAGCTCATGGGAATTCTAAAGGAAAAGAGATAAGGTCAGGCAACCATTGCTGCATGGGGGAACAAGCAGACGTGTGTTCCAGAATAGAAAAAGATAATCCAGGAGTGAGGCATCCAAACCTTGGAGACATGAATGCTCACAGTATGTCTAAGTTGATAAGTCAAGACCAGGCAAGAGGAGTCCCAGAACTGGAAGATGTTGACCAAATAACGAGTGGTATTTGCAATCAAGGTAAACAAATCAAAGATCAACACCAAAAGGTGCAAGAAGTTCTGATTAAGAAATTGGGTATGATTGGATATGTGATCTACTTACTGGGGCTTCAAGTAAAGCAAACTAATGATGGAACTTTCGTGTGTCAAAGCAACTATGTCAAAACTCTGTTGGAACGGTTTAGGATGAGTTCCAGCACGTCTGCATGTGTTTGAAGTTTTTGATTGAATGTGCAACCAAGCAGGGGGAGATGACCAAGACCGGTGTCCAGAAAGTGTAGATGCTACCTTAGAGGGGGAGCCAGAAGAAAGTTCAGATGATGGTAGATTGAGCTTGGATGCACACATTCAGTCAAAAAGGGGGAGAATGAAAGAGGAGTGTTTTTTATCAAGGTGTTATACGGTTCAAACAAGCTTGAAGTAGAGGATGACGTGGCATGAGGAGTTAGTCTTTTACGTGAAGAGAAGAAATTAGAAGAAGCGTGAAGAGAGGATGACGTGGCGTTTGAGCTTAATGGAAGATAAGCTCAAATATGGAAAGTGAAGATTTGGTGAATATACGAGAGATGCTCGTATCAAGGAAAGATGACCTAAAAGATTTAGCTTGCTCGACAAATATAAAAAGGGCAGAGATGAATGCTTCGAAGGTCAGCCGTTTGAAGAGAAAAGTTAACGCTGCAACTTTTCTATTTGAGAGAGACTTGAGAGCTCTAGAAAACGGGTTAGAGTAGGAATCTTGGGTGACAAACTAAGGGTAGGCTTAGGGTTGTGTAAAACCAACAAGAGAGTTGTAAACTTCTTGTAAGATTTCTAATAAAAGTTAAAACTCGGTGAGGCCGAGGTTTTGAGCTATTTGTTTTGTGTTCATCCGCTTTTTCATAATCAAATTCCCTAGCTATACTTTAACATCAAAACATGATTTAATTTAGTGAAATTCCATATAATAGCATTATTATACCAAAATTAACATGCTGCAACGGATAACAAAATTTAGATATTCATGTCTGAAGCTCACTCAAATAATTACATATCTTGATGGTGTCATTTTAATTTGTATTCAAATAAAAATATACTATTGAATGAAGTCCAAAAGATGCATAATTAAGAAACTTAATTATTCATATAATATCTTTAAATTAAATTAAATGAGTATCTTTAATTACTCATTTGGGAGATTTTGGAATATTGATCGAAGTTTCTAATGGTCGGCAGTCGAACCTGCACTAGAAAACAACCTACCCTTAACGTGTTCATCATCCGAATGTGTATTTTACATGTTTTGATTCATTTTGACTTCACCTTTTAGTTTTCTTTATTCCAAAACCAGCAAATACATACTTCTAGTAAACTTATGGTTGTCGCATTATATACCAAAATAAATATTAATTGTTGTCAAAGCAAACTAAACAGAATCAAATCGAAATCCTAATCATGAAGTCAATGTTCCCTGAGCTAGCTGTCTATTGTCTACGTACCATATGACAAACAAATGATCCCAGGATGCTTCCAGTGGCATTCTCGTAGTTTTCTTCAAAACCAATGTTCTTCTTCTAATCTCAAACTCATAAAACCCCAAGTCTTTCTCCACCATTACATATTAACCATCTAACTCTCTCTTCAATCCTATCTCTCAAGTTTCTCACAAATAAGTCACAATGTACCACGAAGCAGCATTTCTCTTAGCTCTACTGTGCGTTACCTCGAACGTCGTCGTATCGGTTCCCATCCGCGATGGTTAGTAACTCTAAATCTCATCATCTAACACAAATTTTATCAAACTCATAACTCTTGACTGATAAACTTTTCTTGGTTTGGTGGCTTTCAGGTTTGTTACTGAACGGAAATTTCGAGATGGGTCCTAAACCGTCTCAATTGAAAGGAACCATTATTAAGGGACGAACGGCCGTACCGAACTGGGACATAACCGGTTTTGCTGAATACATCAAAGCCGGTCAGAAACAAGAAGACATGGTTTTGGTTGTACCGGAGGGCGCCGCAGCCGTCCGATTAGGCAACGAGGCCTCGATCTCTCAGAAAATAACCGTCCTATCAGGCCGTCTATATTCGATCACATTCAGCGCGGCTCGTACCTGCGCTCAGGACGAGCGGCTCAACATTTCCGTCACGCATGAGTCAGGTGTCATCCCTATCCAAACCATGTACGGTAGTGATGGTTGGGACTCATACTCATGGGCATTTAAAGCTGGTGGTCCTGAAATCGATATCCGGATCCATAACCCTGGTCACGAAGAGGACCCGGCTTGTGGACCGCTGATCGACGCCATTGCTATTAAAGCTTTGTTTCCTCCAAGATTCGTCGGAAGTAAGTAACCCGGAACCGATCATATTTCATACAAGAAAGTAAACTAAACCGAATTCGGTTAATGAATCGGTCGTTTCTTGATTCTTGTTTTGTAGATAACCTAATCAAGAACGGGAATTTCGAAGAAGGACCTTACGTGTTCCCCACGGCAAAATGGGGAGTATTGATTCCACCGTTCATCGAGGACGATAACAGTCCTTTGCCCGGTTGGATCATCGAGTCTCTCAAGGCGGTTAAGTACGTCGACAAGGCGCATTTTGCAGTTCCCGAAGGACACCGAGCCATCGAGCTAGTTGCTGGCAAAGAGAGTGCTATTTCTCAAATCGTAAGGACGTCACTGAACAAATTCTACGCCCTAACTTTCAACGTCGGAGACACGAGAGACGCTTGCGAGGGACCGATGATCGTCGAGGCGTTTGCTGGTCAGAGCAAGGTCATGGTGGATTACGTGTCAAAGGGGAAAGGTGGGTTTAAACAGGGGAAGCTTGTGTTCAAAGCGTTCTCGGCGAGGACACGTGTCACGTTCTTGAGTACGTTTTATCATACGAAGAGTGATCACTCTGGTTCATTATGTGGTCCGGTGATCGATGACGTCAGGCTGGTCGAGATTCGGAAACTCCGAGGGTGAGAGAATTGTACTTGTCGAAAATGTGTCCAATATGGTTAATGGTTTAGCATAATAAATGTAATTTACGATGTATAATCACAAGTTATCTAATTCTTTTCGGGGAATTACAAGTTATTCTGATTAGAAACGCTTTTGTTTATTAGAAGAAGACTAGATTTTGACCCGCATCAAAGGCGGGATTAGAAATTATTATTTATTTCTATATTTTGATTTGCATAAAATATATAATCAACACATGAATTGAGAAAAGAATTTTATGAAAGAATTTCAAAGTCTATCGTTAAATGTTCAATAAATAAAGTATGCGACTTGTTAAGTTTAAATTAATTTGGTACTATGATTTGTGTGTAATGTCCAAAACATTTATATACACTCGAGTTAATACATTTACATGTATTTTGACTAAAATATGAATAAATAATCAATATTTAAATTTTATTTTAAGTTTATAGAGTTGATTCGCACAAACCAAATCGAGATTTTCATCTTTAAACGTACAAAATTGTATTAGTACCAAAAAGCAAAACAAATAAAAAGTTGCAGATCATTATTTATTTCTCTTTGATCGACAAATCATGTTTTTTTTCTTCTAATGCCTTTAGAATTAGTAGGAAAGTTAGAGATTTTCTGTAATTAATTACCACAATA
This sequence comes from Draba incana, assembly GCA_963576765.1. Taxonomy (NCBI): domain Eukaryota; kingdom Viridiplantae; phylum Streptophyta; class Magnoliopsida; order Brassicales; family Brassicaceae; genus Draba; species Draba incana. The sequence goes on along the minus strand of OY755209.1, from coordinate 295,666 downwards.
GTTGTTACCTTCTATAGACAATTAGTGGAATTAGTAGGATTTGTATATATTAAAAGTCATTATGATTTTAGGAAAGTTATATAAATGCTATTTTAAGAATGTTTTTTATTTGTTGCCATGTTTATAAGTTTTAATTTTTTTAAAATTTTTTAATAGAATGATAATTGTCCCATAAAACTTTCTTTGAGTGGCACATAAGATTTTTAAGTTTTAAAAGTCTCTTTGCATGACACCTATGATTTTTAACTTTTAGTGTCTCCTCGATTAATATATATAGGATACGAAATTAAGCTTAGATATATTATCCTAAAGATGGATTTTTTTTTTTCAACATTAGCGAACCAAACTGACTTATTATTAAAAAAAAAAAAAGGCATTTGAAGACATCAAAACATAGAACAATTTCATAATTTTGAGTTCTCAAAAAGAAACACTATTGACAATTTAAGAATTAATTTAAAGACCTAATCCAACCATGAAACACAGTCATTACTTGAAGGTTAAATCCAGGGGGAGCTGCCCTAGCTGCACGAATTCCGTCCCTTACCTGATTCGAACCAATAAAATTGCGCACGATTCCATCGACGCCTCGAATCATCCGCAAATGATTGTACGGAGGCACAACCTCGGTCTCCTGCGGCGTAATCCCAGCTGCATTCATGACTTCTACATACTCAGCATTTCTCATCATCTGTTCCCACATGTTTTGCCTCAACGGATCAACCTTTGGCTGAACAAAACCGTGATGCTCGTCTTTCATGTGAGCCTTAAGCTGAGAATAAGTCCCCGAGAATTCGCAATCGTCCACCGAGCAAAGTCTCTTCTTAGCATTCATGAATCTCCTCGCGGTTTTCACTTGCATTGTCTCGAAAATTTCTCCTCTGCATAGAGGGCAGTTTAAGGCCTTGGTTTCGCGGTTCTTGTTCTTTTTCCGGTATTGCTTGAAACAGTTTGAGTGACGAACACTCGTGTCGCAAATGTAAGGACGACATCCGTTGGGGGAAGAAGAGCAGTGCAAGAGGACAGCATTGTGAGGTGGTTCCATACAGATCACACACCGAACATCCTCCCATTCTTTTGCACCGTCTTCTATCTGAATTGGCGACTCGGGTGCTATGAACTGCTTGTTGGTCCTAGAGGATCGAAGCGGGTATGGCGATACTCTTGTCCTGTTGCTTGACACTGACAATGCATGTCTTTCCTTCGGCATCTCTGGCATTGATCAAAAAGAACATCGAACGATTTCGTTATAGACCCGATTCGCATCGGTGCAAATCCAAACTTATAAAACAAAGAGATTTCTTCAAATAAAGACTAAATCTCTAACGCTCAAATCAACTTTTCAACACTACATTAAAACATGATCTTTGAATGTAACTGACACTACTAGTGCAAAAGTCAAAAGAAATCAAAACTGCAAAATCCAAATCACTAAGCAAGAAATCAAATTTCATTAAAATAAAAAAAAAACATAATAAAAAGGCAGATCAGTTCAAGAAACTATTCACTTATCACAAACAGTTCTGGATTTTGGATAAATCTCATCAATACATGAATCAGTAATCAATACATGAATTTCAGACCAAAGACAGATCAGTTCGATGAATCGTTACGACCAGAGATTTCTGATCAGACAAACGAAAAACGCTAAACGACAGAACATGATCATCATCGGAATTCGGATCGAGAGGTCAATATGAGAAATTGAGAGAAACCCAGAACAAGGATCGAACAAAGGAAGCGAATTTAATCAATTTCTGTACCTTGGGCTTGAGAAATTGATGATTTTTTTTTTTTGAGAGAAGAGGAAGAGATGCGAATGGGAGTTTCGTCCGAAGCGGTGAAGATGGGAGATTTGATGAGAGTCTGTGTTTGTGTGATTTCTTTGGCTTTTTATAAGCTACTCTTGTTCTGTCTTTAATTCTTTGTTTGACCAATATACCCTTCACTTTTGGTAATGTCTATTACACTTTCCTTTTAGCAAACCAACAATATTGTCTTTTTTCTTTTGTTTTGCAGGAAATTTTAGATTTTGTTTTTGTTTTTATCCTAGAAAAGGTTCGAAATCTAACAAAGGAAATACTATTCTATATGACGGAAAAGCAAAGAAATCACAGTTTTCTTGTGACCAAATTTTGAAAAGTTAAAAAGTAAGAAGGTATTTATACATTTCAGTCCAAAATTTTCAAAAAAGAAGAAGAAACTGTACAAATAACACCTTGATGTTTTTGGGACTATTCATATTTACATATTGCATTTTGTTTAGTTTTAGATAAAGCGGCGCCGCCACTAGTTAAAATTCTTAACGAACAAATTAATACTAAATCATGTATTTGGGTTAATTTAAATTTACGTAATGTGGCGTTGACAGGTGTACAAGCTACTAGATAATTTTTGGAATTACTTATATATATATTTTACTTTGCCTATATTTCAGATATTAAGACACCGTTGCCGATCGCATTTATTAATCAACAAGTTCATACTAAATACATGTATTTAGGTTAGTTTAAATTTGGCTAATGCGGCGACAACACTAATAAAAGTTATTAATTATTTTAATCTTGAATTTATTTTTTGTTTGGAATTATTCACATGCATAATTTGTTTTTAAAAATTTAGATAATACGGCGCCGCTACTAGTCAAAATTACTAAACAAAAAATTTCATACTAAAACATATATTTAGTATACTTTAAATAGAGATAATGCATGTGCGACAATTGTAAAAGTTAGTATGCAGTTTCTATCTTAAATTTGATGTTTTTAAAACTATTTATACACATAGTTCATTATGTTTGATTTTAGATAATACAGCGCCGCCACTAGTCAAAATTACTAAACAATAAAGTTATACTAAAACATATATTTAGTATACTTTAAATAGAGATAATGCATGTGCGACAATCGTAAAAGTTAGTATGCAGTTTCTATCTTAAATTTGATGTTTTTCAAACTATTTACACACATAGTTCATTATGTTTGATTTTAGATAATATGGCACCAATACTTGTTGAAATTAAGATAATAAATTACTTACACGTGTTTAAAATTATTTAAATTTAGATAAGCCTGACACTAGTCATAACTTATAAATAACATATTATGATTATCTAAATTTCATTTGTTAAATTTTGAGAAATCTATTTATTATGAGATATTATTTATCTTCTATTGCATTTAATTGAAAAAAGAAAAAGCTTTTAAATCCAAACCAAAATTGAATTTCCTAAGATTTGGTTGCTGTGATAAGAAGAAATCATGCATATATCATAATTGCTCCATTTTGACCATATATGTTGCCTAAAAATTTTATACAACTCATGCCAAAAAAATTAGGAAAAAAGTAAACTGTACAGATTGTACATATCACTTTTGATAATTATTTTTGGAATATTCACATACAAATTTACTTTGTCTAATTTTAGATAAAATTATTTAGACAACAAATTAGTACTAAACCATGTATTAAATTTAGATAATGCGACACTAGTCAAAATTATTAATAACATACTTTAAATTATCTCATATTTCATTGGTTAAAACTTTGGCAAAATCATTTTGTTACCTAAATTCAGTTATAGTATTCAATTCCGAAAGAGAAAAAAAGCTTTCAAATCGGATGTAAAGATAAGAAGAAATCATACATTTACCATAATGTGCTCATTTTTGACCATATAATTTTAACTTTTACTATATTGTCTATTGTATCTTTCTCTAGTTACTAATCACTACATGGTAAATTTATTATGTTGCCTTTCTTTGTAAAAACATATCTTCTTCTTAAAAAATAATTTGAGCCTGTGAAGTAGAAAAGAGTTGTAAACTGAGAACTCAAAGGCCCATTACAGGCCCAGATCCAGTGGGAACACCGTACACTCGCATGTATCATATAACTCCCATACAAGTTCCAAACACATCAATGTACTACACCTTCTTCTCCAGAGAGACATTAAAGAGAATTCGAAGAAGAAGCAAAGAAAAATCTGCGAAGATCTGTTTTTGGTGAAGTAGCAATGTCTCTGTCATGTGTTAACATGTCCGAGGATGTTTGGTTGACTTGTCTCACTCATGCATTGTCCACCGAAACCGAAGAAATCATGGGTCTTCTTCTCGGCGACATCGAGGTTCCTCCGATTACTCTTCAATTCTCGATTTTTTCGTTTCTTTCACACTTCTTATATTCAGATTTGTATACCCTTTTGTCTCGTCTTCTCAATTTCGCAAGATTCGATTTTGGTTTAGATTCTTGGGTTAGAACTGTAGTTTCAATGAAATTTCGATAATTCAGTAAAACAAAAATTGGATTTTTCTTTGTAAATATCTATCAATTGCTTTAGATTATTGGTTTAGGACTGTAGTTTAAGTGAATTTTAATCGAAGTTGGATAATTCATTTCAAAATTTTGGATTTGTCTATGTATCTGTGTGTTAGATTGTATTTAAGGCTCTTACAGTTGGTAGATAATCGATTACTTAAAGACTGATTTTTTCAATTCTTGTTGTGTTTCTGATTCTTGATTATGGTTTTGGACATTGATTTAGTATTCGAATGACGGAAAAGCCACAGCTTTGATATGGGGAGCATCGCCTCAGTCACGGTCTGATCGACAAAAGGATCGAGTTGAAACTAATCCTGAACAGTTAGCTGCTGCTTCAGCTCAAGCTGATATATCCTTTATAACAAACTTGCTAATTTTCGTTTTTATGTGTCACATACAGTATTGATCATATAATCTCTGTGTGCATGCATTTCAGATATGGTTTAGTTAAAGAGTGTTTTGTAAAATTTTCCTTAACAAACCTCGACACAGAATGACCATTTCGATGGGTAGAACAACACGAGTGATAGGATGGTATCATTCCCATCCTCATATTACCGTTCTTCCTTCTCATGTCGGTATGTATGATCATTCTAGTAACTTTAGAAAGTAATATGGTTTAATCTTGTTGTTTATATCTCTGTCTTGTTTTTGTTGTAGATGTACGGACACAAGCAATGTATCAGCTTTTGGATTCTGGATTTATTGGTCTCATATTTTCTTGTTTTAGTGAAGATGCAAACAAGGTTAGTATATTTGCTATGAGTTAATTAAAAAGTTACAAACATTTCAAGAAATGTTCTTCTTCTGAGCTTTAGTTGATGTTTCCAGGTTGGTCGAATCCAAGTTATCGCTTTCCAGTCCTCTGATGGAAAGCCGAATAGTACTCCTACAGCAATGAGCCTGGTACTTTCAAATAAAGATTCTGTCATCGATTTAGGTTCGTCATTAAGTTCTTCCGACTCGGCTTACCAGAGATCCTCTTCTGCTCGGGGTATCAGTCTTGAGCAAGAAATAAGCGATACAGCTACAACTTCCGTATCTAAGGTCCAAAAGCTACAACTCAGTTTCCAAATTCTTGATATATATAAATTGATGTCTTGTATGTGTGTATGTCTGAGTAGAGTGGAGGACGAGTTTCTGATTTTGGGGATTTCTTTGTGAACAATACCGAGGCCAAGAGTACCGGGAGAGATGGAACAAGTGGAAACTACGGCTCAGCTATAGAAATTGACTCTATGGACATGTCTGAAAGCATGCAAGAAGCAATGTTCCGTTCAAATTTGGAAACCAGGTATTTGATTCAACCTTGTCCTTTTGGTGTTATCGAACATTGCTTAGTTCGTTTATGTAATTACGTAAGCTGAAAATTTGTATGTGCAGCAGTGGAGGGTATGTTAGAAAAGAAGTCCCACTTCATGTTTTGCCAACTTCATCCATACTTCAACTCGATTCACCTTTAGCATCTTTTAAGGATCTGCAACGAGTACTCTACGAGGAGGAACGAGCAGCGTACCACCAATCTCTCCTCCAAAGCACGAGGTTTTAGATTCAATCTTTTTTTATACATCGTATCCGTTCTTTAGTGAAAAAAACTCATTCTATTTCTTCTTTAGAGGCGGGAAAGTACATCCTCTCACTTTCATTCATAACACATCGACATATCAGGCTTCCATGTGCAAGCTGATGGAATACTGGTTAGTTGAAGCGTGTTTAAAGCATTTGATACGTGGTTTTGTCCTTTGTTGTGTTTTCAATACATGGGCTTCATTCTTTTTGCAGCTTGAGTCCTGCCATTAAGGCACTTCAAGATAGGCAGAGGGAAAACAAGATCCGGGTATGTTTCCTCCCCCGTAAGCTCTCTCGTGGGATTTATGTTTCTGCCGGGTCTAAAAACCTATTGTGTGTTATGCAGTTAGCAATGTTGATGGAAGAAGCTGAAGAACTTGAAGCACATGAACTTAAAAGAACAGACACGAGTGGAGAACCATCTCGTCTTGTTCTCGGTTCTGGCAGCCGAAGCAGAAGAGGTTCATCGAAAGATCTCTGACTTCCTCTTTGTTACTACCGTATCATATCCAGACTTGTGTTCTTAGTATGTAATGTACAATTCTACATTCGTAACGAATATGAGATTGTAAAAACAAGATCTTTTAATTGCACATTCATGAATTCCAACATACAATTCTCAGAAAACAAATTTTTTTGAAGAAGCCTAGTCTTGTTTTGTGGGTGAGAGAGATTTGCAACACTTGATAATCTTCCTAACATCGCTTCGTATAGAGAGAAACGCAGAAAGCGATGCGAGAAACAGCGTAGGATAAACGCGAACAGAGTTTCTTTGCGCGCTAACCCAACCACGAGCCGAATCCAACAGAAGAATGTCTCTGATTAGTCCATAATAAATCAAAAGCGTTCCAATGAAACTAATCCTTGTTGGTTTGAACAAGCTAAGTAAAACTCCTAGTAGACATAAACAACTTCCAGCGAAAACCTCTAAATGATGAATATCGGAGGATCGATGAATATCGTCGAAACCGTAAAACTTGAATAACTTGTGGTAGTTTGGGAATCCAGAGGCAGTAAAAAGAGATTTGGCAATAGCACCAGGATAAAGGAGTGTTTTGATAAGAGAGGAAGGAATGATTTCACTTCCAATTAATTGACATGACATTATCTCTAATGGTGTTTCACAGATCTTGTTCTTGCACGCTACTCTGCAAAAATTCAAACACACAACCGTAATGCTTCAAAAACATTTCTTTAATCTCTAATATCAGTGTGCAATTTACAAATCTAAAATACAAATTTTCCATTAATTTGCTTTTTTTTTGTTCCAGAGAAATGGTTTTGGAAAATTATACCTGAAGAGAGGAATCTGAAAGACTATGAGGAATGAAAACAGAGAGGAAGCGATGATGGAGATTAAGGAAGCCCATTTCTTCGATTCAGCCATTTTTTGATGAGAGAAAAATTCAAAGGGTTCGTAACAGAGGGAAAAATTGAGAGAAAGATAAGAAAAAACCGATTAATAATGCAGTAAAATGTTTTATTTTGTAAACCCCACGTTCTTTTCTTTCTATTGGTCAAACAGAAAAGAACGTTTTTCTTTTTTCTTTTGGTCAAACAAAAATGAAATGTTCCTTTATTTACCATGTCAAATTTGCCAAATCGGAAGTGCATGTTCATGATTGGATATGGGATCCGGGCATTAGTAGTCTCGCCTCTGTCTGTATATGGAGCGCTTCATCTATTGACCGATCTTAACGACAAGTCTGTATTCATCAGTTGGACGATTTCTTTCCAAAGTGGAAGTTCGAAACCATCACACGATTTTCGGAACTCATCAAATATTGAATAATCAGAAGCAATATCAAATATTGAATTCGAGGGGGGCAGAGTCAAAGCCAAACCCTGATAGAAGGCCTTGGATACGAAATCATTGGTATTTAATTGTAGAAACAAAACTTCATACAAAAGCATTGGATTTTTTTGTGTAATTATGAGTTTTAGTCAAGAATTGCTAACTCTTCACACAATTTCCATCAAGAGAAGAGTATATCTAGAGAAAGAAAATAATGGAACTAAAATTTCGTTTAGCGAGTAAGGTTTTACTGTAAGAATACTTCCATTAGTGTGGCCGGAGTATTAACGGTCCAACTATTATAGTTTAAGTTTAATGTAAGGTTTAAGGTTTCCGGTATGTAACGAGATACGGTGATGGACCGAATCAAATAAAAGATACCGGAATGGGTTTGATGTCAACCCTCTTACTCCACCCAATAAAGAATCTAATCTAAAGGTTCATATACATTTATATATAATGGATTAACTTATATGAATGTATATGTATTAAGGTATAGTTTATATGTTATGTCTTAATGAATGGGTGTTTCATTAAGAGACACATTTCCCTCCTCCTTCTCTCTAATTTTCGTGGGCCCTCATATATAAGGGAGATGAGGAAGTTATTGTAGAGACATGTTCTCATTTTTCTGAATTGAGAAGAAAAGACACAACATAGAAACCGAAAAGAGAGATTAGAGATTGTGATCGGAATCGGAACACCTCGGCTCCGTCGAAGGGGAGATCACAGTAAGGAAGGGAAGGAGAAGATCAAACAATCATCAAGGAACCATCATCATGCCTAACAATGCAATGGATCAAGGTTAGACACTCTTCCTTCTCATAACCGAAAACTCCATCAATATGAACTTGTTGATTCATTTGTTCTAGTGGCGATTATGGGATGGATTACAAGTATGTAATCATAATGTTAAACTTACATGTGGTATCAGAGCCACCCTAGAATCATTTGTTTCACTATAAAGCATATTGATGGATAAAACCGAAAAACTTGTTTTTCTCTATAAGAAATTCTTCAACGCATTGAATCTGAAAATGGTATAAAAGTTATATCAATGTGTAGAGGATGAAATTATCTATCCATCGGTATAAAATTAATTAAAATCCATCAAGTAAATCAAAAGTTATGGGATTTTTTTAAAGTTTGAAAATTTTAAATCGCGACTGTTCATCGAAGAACATGAAGGTAACCGTTAGGGACCGGACCGGTCGGTCCATGTGTTGGACCAGTCGGTCCATAAGGTGCGTAAAGGTCCAGGAGACCGGACCGGTCGGTCCATGTGTTGGACCGGTCGGTCCATTAAGGGCATAAAGATCTCGGGAAAGTGGACCGGTCGGTCCATGTGTTGGACCGGTCGGTCCATGAGATGCATTCGAGTCTCTGGAAACCGGACCGGTCGGTCCTGGTCTGGACCGGTCGGTCCATGAGGTGCATAATGGTCTCGGGAAACCGGACCGGTCGGTCCATATCCTGAAATAAAATTTTTTTTTTTTTTTTTTTTAAAACCGTAAAACCGTTTCCGCTGCTTTCTGAAATGTGAAAGGCTAATCTATTATAAAATGTTAATACATATAAAATTTATTTATAAAGATTATAAGAAAAGAGTTCATGTTACGTATAACTTGTTAATCACCAAAGTGGTATGGTTATATTTAATGTGACGGTAAAGTAAAGATTTAATTGATCATGATTAAGGGATGCTAAATGACATGAAAAGTTTATTGATTGATTAATTGCTTACTTAGTATATCCTGGGAAATCACCCAAAGGTGGATCATTGGGTGTATTGAGTAACAACTAAAGTATTAATCACCCATGTTACGGTTGATGGTGTGTATACCCAAAGGTAGCATTGCTATCCGCTGTAATTATGGATTGATTAATTATTAAAGAAAATCTAAACAAGCACAATTTAAGTGTGTGTGTTTAAAGTATTGCCCAAAGGTTGCTTGAATACATACAAATGAAAGTGTTTAGATTATTTGTTGTTGATATAATGAGAATTTGGACTTCCCTAAACATGTTTTTAATGAGGTTTTAGAGTCTTTTGAGTTGTCTTGAGTCATTATTTAGGTCCATACATGAGGATTTGGAGCTACACGTGTTCGGGAAGAAGATTCAAGCAAATAGGCAAAAATCGGTGAAATAAAGGCCCTGGACCGACCGGTCCAGTGGTAGGACCGACCGGTCCCCTCCAAGACACGTGAAGGCCGAGACCGAGGCACATGGCTCATGGACCGACCGGTCTGAAGGCCGAGTTTAAGACACTTATGTGTCTGGGGATGTCCAGCTGAAGTAAAGCCGTATAATCCGCATGAAAAGAAATTGGACTCTAGGACGGTCAGTGGATTCTTCATTGGCTATCCAGCAAAGTCAAAGGGGTTTGTGTTCTACTGTCCTAACCATAGTACGAGAATTGTCGAGACTGGAAATGCTAGGTTCATTGAAAATGGTGAATCTAGTGGGAGTTCAGAATCTAGGGGAGTGAACATTACAGAAATTCGGGTTGAAGATTCTTCACCCGTTGTTCCAACCCAAGTTGTTGTTCCTATTATCGGTGTACAACCCACTATCGAAATAGAACAACAGAATGAAGAACATACGGACCCACTAGTTCAGGAGGAAACCGAAAATGAACAAGTCGTCATTCAAGAACAGAATGTTGTACCACAAGAACAATTAAGGCGATCTGGAAGGCAAAGAAGATCCGCCATTACAGATGATTATGTGGTTTATGATGTTGAGAATGAATGTGACCTTTGTCTTGATGAGGAACCGAAAACATTCAGAAAAACCATGGAAAGTGAAAATTCTGAAAAGTGGTCAAATGCTTCAGATGAAGAAATGACATCTATGGATGTGAACCGAGTTTGGGACCTAGTAGAGTTACTTGATGGTTTCAAAACCGTTGGGTGTAAATGGGTCTTTACGACCAAACGGAACTCTATTGGTAGCATAGAAAGGTACAAGGCTCGCCTTGTTGCTAAAGGGTTTACTCAAAAGGAAGGCATTGACTATACGGATACCTTCTCTCCAGTTTCAAAGAAGGATTCCTTAAGAATTTTCATTGGATTGGTAGCTCATTATAATTTGGAGCTTCACCAAATGGATGTTAAAACCGCCTTTCTTAATGGAGAGCTTGAGGAAGAAGTTTACATGGACCAACCAGAAGGTTATGTGGTTGCAGGAAAAGAAAATCTTGTGTGTAAGCTGAGGAAGTCAATATACGGATTGAAACAGGCCTCCCGACAATGGTACTTAAAGTTCAATGATACCATTTTGTCATACGGTTTCATAAAGGTCATCGTTGATCGATGTATTTATATGAAAGTTAGTGGGAGCAAGTTTATCATTCTAGTATTGTATGTTGATGATATATTGTTGGCTACGAATGATATGAGTATGTTGAGTGATGTAAAGAAATATCTCTCCAAGAACTTCGAAATGAAGGATATGGGTGAGGCAAACTATGTGATAGGGATTGAAATAATCCGGGATAGATCACAAGGATTGTTAAGTTTGTCTCAGAAAGGATACATAGATAAAGTCTTGAAGAGATATGGGATGGAAAAGTGCAAGTTAAGCAAAGCTCCAGTTCAGAAAGGGGACAAGTTTAATAAAGGTCAATGTCCAAAGAATGAACTAGAGAGAAAAGAAATGGAGATGATACCTTACTTATCAGTGGTTGGGAGTTTGAATTACATTCAAACATGTACTCGACCAGACATCAGTTTTGCGGTTGGTGTCTTGGGTCGGTATCAAAGTAATCCTGGAATGGACCACTAGAAAGCTGCAAAGAAAGTTCTCAGGTACTTGCAAGGCACCAAAGAGTTTATGCTTACGTACAGGAGATCCGATAATCTTGAAGTAATCGGATACTCAGATTCAGACTATACCGGGTGCGTCGATACTCGAAAATCGACGTTTGGTTATCTGTTCCTATTAGCTGGGGGAGCAGTATCATGGAAGAGTGGAAAGCAGTCCGTCATTGCTACTTCCACCATGGAGGCAGAATTTGTGGCTTGCTATGAGGCTACAATTCAAGCATTGTGGCTGCGGAATTTTGTCTCAGGACTTGGACTTATTGACAGCATTTCCAAGCCGCTGAGAATGTATTGTGATAATTCCACAGCAGTCTTCTTCTCAAAGAATGACAAGTATTCGAAAGGTGCTAAGCACATGGAGATAAAATACTTGACTGTAAAGGAAGAAGTGCAGAAACGCAGAGTAGCAATTGAGCATATAAGAACGGATATGATGATTGCGGATCCGTTAACGAAAGGACTCCCTCCTGGTATATTCGCTAGCCATGTAGAGAGGATGGGAATAATTGATAAGACCTTGCTGTATTGATATTATGCTAATGTAAAGATGCTATCTTAAGTAATTTGAATTCAATAAAGTTTATGTGTTTTCTGCAAATTAATATGTTATCATTATGATATGTACATGTAAGGTTTGGATAACATATGAGTTGAGAATAAAGTTATATCTCAACATAATGGACTTTGAGAATTAGGCAATCTCTCAAATATTAAAGAAGTAATAAAGTTGGAATTTGTTTGTGATGATGGAAGGGAACTTATCGCTGTAAAAGATAGGGGACCACCTCATTCGATGAGTTCTGATTTTATGATACTTAAAGAATAATTGAACTTAATGAAAGGATGCGCATTAAAGGAAGTTGTACCATTAAGTTAATACACGGCCAAGTGGGAGAATGTAAGAATACTTCCATTAGTGTGGCCGGAGTATTAACGGTCCAACTATTATAGTTTAAGTTTAATGTAAGGTTTAAGGTTTCCGGTATGTAATGAGATACGGTGATGGACCGAATCAAATAAAAGATACCGGAATGGGTTTGATGTCAACCCTCTTACTCCACCCAATAAAGAATCTAATCTAAAGGTTCATATACATTTATATATAATGGATTAACTTATATGAATGTATATGTATTAAGGTATAGTTTATATGTTATGTCTTAATGAATGGGTGTCTCATTAAGAGACACATTTCCCTCCTCCTTCTCTCTAATTTTCGTGGGCCCTCATATATAAGGGAGAGGAGGAAGTTATTGCAGAGACATGTTCTCATTTTTCTAAATTGAGAAGAAAAGACACAACATAGAAACCGAAAAGAGAGATTAGAGATTGTGATCGGAATCGGAACACCCCGGCTCCGTCGAAGGGGAGATCGCAGTAAGGAAGGGAAGGAGAAGATCAAACAATCATCAAGGAACCATCATCATGCCTAACAATGCAATGGATCAAGGTTATGCACTCTTCCTTCTCATAACCGAAAACTCCATCAATATAAACTTGTTGATTCATTTGTTCTAGTGGCGATTATGGGATGGATTACAAGTATGTAATCATAAGGTTAAACTTACATTTACTTCGGTAAGTATCGTCAAATTCACTTCTCAAGCTATATCATTCTCAATATATGGTGCATATCTTTGCTTATGTAATAATAGGATATTCCACTTGGCTTACTCATGCTAAAATCAAGACCGCGTTAGAAATACTTTTCTCTTCGTGTGGAACGGTCACGGAAATCTGCACTCTAAAGGGGTTTGTGGCTTCTTCCTCCTAATTTCCTGACAAGCATTTTTCCCAACTTTCAAGTTATTAAACGCTTACGAAGGACAGATTCACTACGGTGGATATTGAGGGGTTTGATGCAGCAGAGAAGGCGCTGAGACTTAGTGGGAGCAACATTGGAAGGCATAAATTACTTGTTAAGATTCTGACTAAACCACCAAGACACACTGTCCATAATCGCCGAACATGGTTTAAGGTAGATAAAGTTGATTCTTTTTTATTCTTGATTCTTGGCAATAAACCTGACTTTTGTGGTTTGTTTTTGACAGAATAATAAGATGCCTGCAAAGTAGAAGCTCGACGGTCCTTGGTGTTTATAACTTTTGTCATACAATGCAACCTTTCTTTCTTTTGTACTTGTTATGCTTTTTGTTGGCCTGTTTTCAGTAAATTCGTACTGAATTTTATGTCTGGCTGTTTAAAATAAAGCTCAATAATTAACCCAAGAGTATGAACATTATAAGGTTTATTCGATGGATTGGGTAAAACAAAAGCATTTTCATGATGGTCATACTAAAGATTGTAACGTGTGAGTATCGTCTCTCTAAGGCGCGATCCACCTCCGGCTTTCTCTTTAGCGTCAGCTTGTATTCTCCAAAGTCATCAAAAGCAGAACATTCAGGTTATATCCATCCTCAATCTGCTCCTCCAGTCTTTTGTTTACCATGTATGGAAGGAAAGAAACTCCAGGATCTTCATTTAACCTTTTCTCCTCGAGGTTTAATTTACTTCAATCACATCTCGTATCCCTTGTCTATCTTGCTCCTCATGAGATTAGATTTGTTTTTAGTTTAGTATGTAATCGTGAAGCTAGCTTTATTGCTTAATTACACATTTTGGAATTCTTGATGATTTTGGTTTGAGCTTGCTTATATGATCGGATCCACACTAGTATACATGAACAATTTTCAACTGAGTTTACGAAGAAGCGTCTGTCCAGGTTAGAGGATTTGTTTCAAACGCTGAAAATAGACATATAATCTCAGACCAATCAATCGAATATTGATTAGTTAATACATAATCGATCTTTCCGCTCAGAAACGAAATGCTCCTGGAAATTCTTGCTCCCATTCTTCTTGTCAAAAATTTTGAAGCTTACTTGCCTTGAGTTGGAACTTATCGATGGGTGATATTGAAACTTGGAATTGAGGGTTTAAGGAGAAAAGGGTTTAGGCTTTATCGTATCCCTGAATTATTTAATCTTTCATATCAAAAGGAAGCTTAACAAATTCCAAAGCAGATATATAAACCTGAGAAATGTCAGAAAATAACACCTTTGATTGTTTTAATTTTTGTCTCAAGCTAACACAACGAAACTTAAAAAACAAGTGAGAAGTTTCAGAAGATGATCTGCTGCTTCAAATCCTCCAGATTCTTCACTCTTTAGTTTTGACATAGATGCTCATCACCTGTAATTAATACATGTAAAAGAAGTGATGTTCATGATTTATATCACACTCCTCTCCTAATCTGAATTTTAAATGTTTTACCTCTCAATATTGATGAATTACAAGGATTAGACTCATCGGGTTTCCAGAATACAATAGCTTTTGGGAAACCCGTAGATACCCACGATCGCCATTGCCCACATTTCCTTTGCTGTTCTGAAATTCCCAGAATCCTCTTCCTTCCTCGTCAACACCAGGACTGACTAAGTTCATGGTGTGCACCATGCCACGGCGATGACAAAGCTTCTAACTGTCGTATCACGGCGATGATAAAACAAACCTTAGTATTTGGTGGTTGCTTCAATTTACACGAATTCAACACTGAGTTTTTCTTGATGCACAAAAATTAATAATTCACAAAACGCAAGTTTTTATCGAAGTCAACATTCATCTTTTCGTTTGAAAGATTGGACCAAAAACTGGACATACGATTATCCAAATCCTCATAAGAAGGCCAATTAGTTGACCGGTAAATCTCCTACAAAAGAAAACAACCATATGAAACATTTGTTTAAACACCATTCCTAAATTAAGGAGAGACATAGAAACCCTGCATCATGATAGTTGTGTCAACAACCGGGTATAGACGCTCGTATTTCCAAAGAAAAATAATTATCAATGTGAAAACCGAATTATCTATATGAAAACTGAATTATATACTTTTTTTAGGGTAAATTAGGATATTAGGCAACTATTTGAAATTAATGAGGAGAGTGGGCCAATCACTATTTACAATTGGGGATATGGGCAATCGTGTAATAGAGGAAAAAGGATAAAATGACAGTAATAACCCCAGCAGATTAATTTGTGTTTGAACTTACTTTCCGTTTTGTGTTTCTCCGTGTGGGTTATTGGGCCAGTTGTTGGGCCGAAATTCAGAGCATATGCCTATTTAAATTGGGATCAAAGTTTAAAAACATCTTCCATCTTTTTTAAACAAAAATTTCAGTATTGTTTTCTCTCTCCCTTTCATCTTTTTCCTTCGTTATTTTTTTTTCTTTCTTTTTCGATCCTCAAAATCTCATCTCACCAATTCTTCATCGATGAGTTTGGGTTATGATCTTGCTTTCGACAAAAAAAAAAATTATAGAAAAGATTATGAATTAACCACTTCTGTCTGAAAATTTGTGGGACATGAATATGGATCCGAGCACCACCGTGTACATCATTTTGTACACCACCTAGTACATTCTCTCGTATACCCTCGCGTACACCATTTCATACACCGCCGCCGACACCCCGTACACCACTGTGTACACCACCCCGTACACCGCCGCCGACACCCCGTACACCACTCTGTACACCACCCCGTACACCGCTGTGTACACCACCCCGTACATCGCCGCTTCTTAGCTCAGATCCTGGCTCTACAAGGAGACCCCGTACACCGCCGCATATACCACCTCGTACACCACCGTGTACACCATCCCGTCTACCGCCGTGTACACCATCCCGTATACCATCATGTACATTATCCCGTCTACCGCAGCGTACACCATCCCGTACCGTACACCATCCCGTTTTAAACAAATTCAGAACACCCCGTACACCACCGTGTACACCATCCCATCTACCGCCGTGTACACCATCTCGTCTATCGCCGTATACACCATCCGTCTACCTCACCGTGTGGACTCTTTACATTTGATGATTTCACACGAGTCACATCGTTTAGTTTCAATGGTGAAGAAGAATCTGTACTCAGAAGCCATATAACTATTCTCTGAAAATTTTTAAAACAACAAACACACTATTAATCAATCTCATCATTACTAATTTACTTCTCAGCTTCGTGATACATGAACATCAATTCTAGGCTTAAAATCGAATTCAAATTCAAAATCTCTTTCTCAAGGGCACTAAAATCGATCAATTCGAAGAAGATTAATGAGTTTTCTTACATGAAAGACAAATCGATCGAGAAAAATCCTCGAGAAGAAGAATCCGAACGCAAAACAAACAACAATTTGTAAATGCGATACATCAAACGGCGATTCGATTTTTCCGATGTCTCCATTTGCAAATTCCATGTCCAGTAATGAAATCTCGAAAATCTTGAAATCTCAAAAACTGCCTCGTGACGAATACAAGATCATTCCGGTGACGAAATAACACCGTGGAGTCTCTTCGTTTTTTTGTTCGTCGTCGCCATAGATGAAGAACAGAAGAACATAGCAGTTTTTAATTTTAGGTTTTAGGTCAAATGTGTCGAAATTGTATTTCTTTTGGGCCCAAATTTGTTAATGGGCCGAGTGGCAATTTTGTGAATAAATCACGAGGGAAAGTGTATATGTAACCAAAAATCATGTGTACCGTACAAACTGCCCAAATAACAAATTGTAATAGTATTTGGCCCAAATGACATAATAATTTTGAATATATTGCCCATCTCACCAATTAATCCCTTTTTTTTATGAAGAAACCATAGTTAAGATTTACTTCCAAAGAAGAACTGGGAGTTAAGGAGAACAAAGTTGAGTAATGTTCATTCAACATTAAGTATGTTAATTCAACATATCAGTAGCAATCGCAATTACTCCAAAGTTAATGGATTGCACATTTTTCTCACAAACATATACATGCATGTTTACATCTATTTTAAAAACATGTCATTCAACACATGCATGCATAAATTTGATATGTTATAATCAACATGTTTCTATCAGAATTAACACATAAACATATTCATTCAACATACCCACCTTAATGTTTTACAAAATTCATGTCCATTTAAGGTAAATGTTCTTTTAGGACCAGTTCATGATAAATTTTGATATATCTCGTATTTATTGTGGTTTATACTGAGTTTTGCTTATTTTCTATTTGTTTATTTGCAAAAACAATAGAACGACGGTATATACATCATCAAAGGTAACTTTTGAATACTACCCTAATAGTGATGGTGAGCGTCAAAAGTATTATAGGCAAAACTGGAGTAACACGATTAAAGATGTGCTCACAAAAGGACTAATTGCAGCCTTGGTGATGTGGTATCCAAGCTACAATGGTAGAATAATAGGAGATGCCCGCGATCTATGTTGTTCACGTTTCCAGAGTCGTCTTGCATCTCCCAAAACTCATTGCCACGCTTGTCACGACCACTGCCTTCTATGAACATAGTGTGAACTTGGTAATCACTAGGGTTTTCTTCATAAGCTGCCATCTCTTTAGGAGTTGGTGCAAGCACCGCTTCACTCAAATCGCAATTATTGTAGCTTTCAAACCATATAATTGAGCCCGCTAAAGGTCCACCTACCCAAACTCGGTATTCAATCATGTCGTTCTAGCTGTACCTATCAATGTCAATTAACTCATGAACGGTCACTTCTCTTGGTCTGTGTACACGCAACCCTCTCTGACAATTAGAATTGAAAAGAAACATTAGTAACTCTCATGCTGGTAAAAAAGAAGTATATCCAGAGGTTTACAAATGTAAATAAAAAAATATAGGAGAGTACACTCACACGTGGAGTGGCAGCAACATGCATGAAGGTCAGTGCAAGGATGTCTCTCTCTGAGAGGACACCGCGCTCTGCACGAATTTCGCATGACGAGAATACCATTTTCATCGACTAGGTGCTCTCGAATATTGTTAATTAGGATCTCCCACATGAAATCCACTTTGAATCTTCAGCATTGCTTGAAATAGTCTTATCATGGCAACGACATAGCACCATGCAGCATTTTGAACCAATCTCGATAACGTCAAAATATGAAATCCCTTTTATCAACTGTAAATATGAAATCCATTTTCTTGTATATTGGTTGATTTTAAAACAAATCTTATACAAATATACATTTATCGCATATAACTAACTTTTACCAATGATACTTTAATTTCAAAAAAAATCACGGATAAGCAAGATAAAGAAAACCTACAACCCAATTTGTTGTGGCTATAGTATGGTTTATTGAGTCTGCATTCCTCAAATGCACAAGTCTTCTTTCAAAGTGTATTACTTAGTTATTAAGTTATTTTGAGATAGTCTTTTGATTTCTTTTGGACTCGAATAACTTATATTTACTTTCCTTGACACACTTAAATAAAATATTACAACAGAAACCGGCATGATGTAGAAAAAAACTTTATTGCAATGATCTGGGAGGGGAAGAACGTTGTTTCGGCCGGAGGAGATATCATTGGAAAAAAAATCCCTTGTAATGACATGGACACTGACATTGGCAGGTATACAAGACCACTTTGTTTCTTTATATGGTCAAGAAATGTATGTATAGGGTCGAATGAGAAATGACATGATTTGGTGCAGCAACCTGATCCATGGGAGTGACTCAGTGGAGAGCGCTATTAAGGAGACTGCGTTGTGGTTCCCAGATGGACCTGTCAAGCTACATAGTGATACAGGAATACCAAAAGCCCGGTAAATTTCATTCCATTCGAGATTTGTATCTTGTTCTGCGTTGTTCTTGTCACGGTGATAAAATTATCAAAATGATTTCAGTGACATTGGGAGGATTTCCGTTAGGGGATTTGACACCGATGAGGATGTCGAGAGTGCGTTGAGAGAACATTACGGTTCATGTGGAAAGATCACTGATGTTTATGTTGACGAAAAGTCTCGTGTTGCTTATATTTATCTTGTGGGAGAGGATGCAGTGGACAAGGCCTTGAAACTTAATGGATGTGAAGTGGGAGGATGGAAATTCTGTGCCGAGGCTTATCCATTTTTAGACAACAAGTAAATGCATTTTTCTTTTTTCTTTTGTGAGATTTTGATATGTTCTTAACATATCTTCTTGCATGTGTTGATAATATATATCATTACAGGCCTATTTTGGTAACTGTTGAAGGATATGCCACTTCGCTTAGTGCTGATGGTATCCAGAGCGCGGTGCGTGAGCTTTTCTCTTCATGTGGTACGGTCACGAAAGTCCGTATCAACAAGAGGTTTGTGGCTCCTTCCGACAAGCTTTTTCCCCAACTTTCTAGTTATTAAATGGTCTCACTAAAGACTTGGTTTTTGCAGCTTCACTGTGGTGTATATTAAGGGGTTTGACGCAGCAGAGAAGGCACTGGAACTTAGTGGGAGCATCATTGGAAGACGCAAAGTACTTGTTAAAAACCTTACCCAACCACCAAGATGCACTGTCCACAATCGTCGTCGATGGGTTAGATTCATGTACTTAAATTTGTTCTTGATTCTTGGTTCATGGCAACAAACTAAAACTTTCGTGGTTTGTTTTAGAAACGATGGCCTGTGAAGAAGATGACTGCGGAGTAGAAAGCTCGAGGATCCAAACAATGCAAACTTTCCTTCTTTTGTACTTTGTTTTGCTTTTTGTTGGATGTTTTCAAGTAAACTCTACGAGGTTTATTTGGATATTTTCAAGTTTACTCGTACAAAGTTTATGTCTGGATGTTTAATATGAAGCTCAATAATTAACCCAATAGTACGAATGTTCGATGGATTGGGTAAGGCAAAAGCATTTTCATTAAGATCATATCATGCATACTCGTAAGCCCATGGAGACACCATTTCGTGTTGAGTTTCTTGTTAATAATCTCGTAACCAACACTACTTGTGCAAAGTTTTTGATCTCTCGCTTTGATAAGAAGCTCTGCTGCAACTTTTGATCTCCCGTAAACGTAAACCGCAACTGGCCCGTCTTTTTCCTTGTGGAGTGACTTGACACCTTGAGTCAAAAATTGACCCTATACAAAGGTAAAAACTCCGTATAACTCGAATCAGACAAGTGCAAGTCCTTCTAAGGAAATGAGTTGCGAGTTCAATGGAGACGCAGACAAGTGTAAGCCCTTCTTTGGAAATGACCATGTATGTATGTTAAGAGAATCCGATAGAAAAGCAGTGAATCACTTTTTTGGGACAGGATATTGAAAAGTATTTACCAAAAGGAAAGTTAATACAATAACCCAAAAAAGAGTAAGAAACCATAAGAAGAAGTAGTTAACTGAGAGATACAAAGCAACCCTTGATCATTTAGCTAGTTATAAACCATAAAGGAAGAAAAACAAATACAAGACAAGCTACTGAGAAAGATAAAGTAACTAGGATAGATGATGATTACGCAATAGATTCCAAGCTTGGATGCACGTGTCAAGTCTGCATAAGATGTAACCTAGTTAACTAGTGTGAGTACTTATATCAATATCATTAGTCACAGAGAATTCGTACAATTTTTACCTCTCAGTCAACTTATTCCAAGCTTGGATGCACTTGTCAAGTCTGCACAAGATGAAATATGGTTAATCAGTATGAGTACTTTATCAATCATGTATCAATTATGTATCAGTCCCAGAGAACTCATAGAACTTTTTACCTAATGGTCGACACATTCAATCTCGACAGCCTCGAGAATTAAACTTGGCTCTGTCATTTGAGAAAATTTGAAATAGCCTCTGTCGCCGTGGTTTACATTTCCGTTACTATCTTGCAACTCCCAGAAGGGAACTAAATTCTCATCTACACCTTCACCACACATAACGTCATCGTGTGTGCATCGCCTGCTTTAGGGTTAGCAAGATGGTCTAACACTTCTCTCCTCGTAGGTGTAAGGATACGTCCATCTCTTTTTCCACCTTCATAACTTGGAAACCAAATTAAAGAAACTGCAAAAGGTCCATCACTGTCAAGTCTACTTCTCAAGTCTTCATGCCAAGTATTAGCACTAAAAGACTGAAAGTCATAGTGAACAGTTACGTCTTCTGGTTGGTATACTCGCAGCCCAGACTGAGAGACAATTTGATAAACATAAGTTAAAACAAATGATTTATATTGTTAGGAAGCATAGCTTTTACTGTTTAGTAGTAGTTAAAGAATCAGTAAGAAACACTTACCCGTCTTATAGGTACACCTTTCCTGAAGGTTAAGTGAGGAGGACCATCTGCTTGTGAGAGAACACCATTCCTCACAAGACTTTCAGCAGCTTCTTCTAACCTTTCAACACTATCTTCATTTACAGCTTCTTTTACCAACCTTGTCGGAAGGTTGTCAATGTAGTCTTGCAGAGACAAGAACTGATCCATAGGTAAAATCCCCAATTTTTTCAACTGCGCTTCATATTGCCTTATCAAGGCTGCTGCAAAACAGAAGCCGTTGTGTTGAACCAATCTGCATGAATTCAACAACCTGTTGTTCTTGATTCGCCAAGTGTTATACTTCACATCATTGATGCTCTTCTTCAACGCTTCTCTCAATTCGTCGCTGGGAAGAGTGGTCCAAAAGGGAGATGCATTACCATGCAAATCTTCATGTCTAGGCCATTGGGTGGCTCTATACACCTCCTGCAAACAATTTATGAAGAAATTAGAGGTTTGTATTAATTATTTAATCTAAAAGCATTCCTAAACTTACCTTCAAAGGAGTCCCAGGAGGACGAGTACGAGCAGCAAAGTGTCGGAGAATCGATCGCACATGCAAGCATTCACTAAAGCGTTGCTCACAGGAATATCTCTCTGCCTCGCTTATCCCTGCCACAGTTAGCCGCATCAGATCCTAAATTTAGAGGATATTTTTTAGTTAAATTTTTGTTATAGCTATAATTAAAAAAGATAATAAACTTTTTCTGCAATAATATTTGAATAGGTTAGATTTATCATCTATTGAAACATAGATAGTTAAAAAACTCGACAACATCAATTTAATTAATGATTTCGCAGGCAAAAAAACAAGGAAAGCAATATTTCAATAAATTCTATTTTGTTGTTTTTCTTTTATTTCTTACTAACTATTTGGAATTATAAACGGTTTAATGGAGTTTTCATGTGTTTTTTTATTTAGATTACTATTTTTACGATATTAAAAAATGTATGAAAATGACACTTTTTTACATATATTCATAGGACATCCAAAATGATTGGACCGGCGTATGCGCGTCTTATGGCCAAAATTAACGTCTAAAACTAGACATTCTCCCTTAGTTTAGACTCTGCATTTCTCTTAATAAATTCATTTGTATTCATTAGACTTCATCTTAAGATATCTAGAAATCTGCAATAAAGATGCTCTAAGTCTCTAACCAAAATATGGCTATTATTGGTACCGGTAGAAGCATTCTACTGAGAGTATAATTGGGTCTTTGACACCAGTCACAAAAACCATTCAACCGACAGTAGAATTTTTTTTTTTTTTTTCATCTTCGATCTAATCCTCTGGAAAAAAAACAAAAACAAAAACAATTAATTTAGTTTTCTTCATCCTCATCATCATCATAGTTAATTTTGATTTATCCATTATAGTTCTCATAATTAGTAATTTATGTATTAGATTTTTCATATTTATCTCAAAATACTTAATTTTCATACTTTATGATTTACATGATAATTATATATAATAAATTTAGTTTATTTAATTATTATTTTGACAAAAAAATAATAATCAACTATTTATAAATTAATTTTATTAATTTTATTTATTATGTGAGATTTTGCTATGGGTATAATGGTTCTACTGACACCATTTAACTTTCTTTTATTCTGCCAGATTCTGCTCAAAATTTAATCATTCTGCCAGAAATTTAATCATTCTGTTGTTACCATTCAGAGCCTATATTCCGTTGATCATTTATTAAAACGATATAACCATAAACAAATTAATGAAATAGACACTACAAGATACTCGATATGTCCCATCTGATATATACTGGTATAAATTTGATTAATTTTCTACCCACCATCACAAACTAAACCCGTTTAGTTCGCATGCAAACGTTTTTTTGACGTGAGATCTAAAAGCATGGGTTTTGATTTTGCGATGTAGAATTAAGGGTTAATTATGTGTATAATAGTTTTGAGAACTCTAGGTGTATAGCATAACCTAAATAAAAGTTAAGTGACTAACACCCATTTAAAAAAAATTGACTAAAATACTTTTAATGAATTAATTAATTATAGATAGTTGTCTATGTAAATTAATATAGTTGACTATATGTTGATTAAAATAATTGACTATGTAAAACATTGTCTATGTAAACCCGCGTTTGCTATTGTGATTAATTCACTATGATTATAGTTGACTATTTATACATGTATAGACAGCTATTCGTTTTATTGTATAATACTTATAACCAACTATCATATCCAAACACATAGTTGACTACATAAAAACATTGTCTATGTAAACGAGTGTATACTATTCTAGTTATAATATAGTTTATTTGTGATTAATTCACTATAATTATAGTTGACTATTTATGCATGTATAGTCAGCTATTCGTTTTTTTTATAACATTTATCTGTAAATAGCCAACTATTTTATCAAAACATAGTTGACGACGTAAAACATTGTCTATGTAAACGAGTGTTTACTATTCTAGTTTTAATATAATTCATTTCGTGATTAATTCACTATGATTATAGTTGATTACTTATGTATGCATAGTCAGCTATCCGTTTTTTTTTAAAATATTTATTTGCGAATAACCACCTATTGATAGCTCAAAACATAGTTGATTATTTATCTTGTAAGAGTAGAGTAAGGCTAAAATGAATATTCTACATATACCTCATGTTATTTACCTAATTATAATTTAATTATGTTAGATACTTAATTATTGGTGCAATGAGTATTATTGATGCTAATTTTACTAGAATTAATTGGGGGATTACGTATGTCCACGCAATTTTGTTGCCCATATAAGAAAGTGGCACATGGTTGTCCACTATACGAAAATGGGATGGTCCAAGCCATAACAAGATTTTGCATAATCATGCACAACTTTCAAAGTTTATATTCTTAAGTTAAGCGTCAGATTTTTGTGATTAGAAGTATTATTGATAATCACGAAGAGTCGTCCTCCTCCTGAGATGTTGTAGTTTTCAATTATCAACTAACCAAATCACCGGAGTACGCTGTGTCCTTGGCTTAGCATGCACTCCCAAATTACACAAAAACAAATATTGTTTTTTCACATCCAAAATTCCAAAGTACAAAAAGTTTTATCTTCTAGAATACTTTGTAAAAGGTGAAAAAATGCAAAATGAAAAGATGTTAAGCCTACGCATAATCACATATTAGTGATTATATGCGTTGGATTTTGAATTTTTGATTACTTACGCGGTTTGATTTCTCTGTAATTCATCTTACCTCCATATTATATAACCTACAAGTCGAAAACCAAAAGAATCAAAACTACAGCACAAGAAAAAAAATCAAGAATCAGTCGTCCTCCTCCTGAGATGTTGTAGTTTTCAATTCTCAACTAACCAAATCACCTGAGTACGCTGTGTCCTTGGCTTAGCCTGCATTCCCAAATTACACAAAAACAAATATTGTTTTTTCACATCCAAAATTCCAAAGTACAAAAAGTTTTATCTTCTACAATACTTTGTAAAAGGTGAAAAAATGCAAAATGAAAAAATGTTAAGCCTACGCATAATCACATATTAGTGATTATATGCGTTGGATTTTGATTTTTTGATTACTTACGCGGTTTGATTTCTCTGTAATTCATCTTACCTCATATTATATAACCTGCAAGTCGAAAACCAAAAGAATCAAAACTACAGCACAAGGAAAAAAATCATGAAAAAGAAAAAAAATGCATCGTAGTGGAGAAATCTACGGTATAGCAAAAAAAAATTGGTTTTATTGAATTATTATTGGGCTAGAGTTATAAAAATTGTTTAGTGCAAAAAATAAGACATTTATTACTAAGAATTAATGTGTTTTCTTAATAGGTGTGAAAATTCTAGAACATAAAAAAAACGGAGTGAATACATTTTAGAAACCCTTGTTTAAAAAAAACATTTTAGAAACCCTTGTTTAAAAAAAACATTTTAGACTGAGAAGCTCCTCTCATAAAACAAGGAAAATTTAAATAAATATTAAGTAAAAAACAAGCAAAAATAAAGTATAACAATTTGATTCTTTTTTTTTTTGCTTTTTTGTGAGAGGCTTCTCTTTTAGTCTAACAATTTTTGTTTTCCAACCATCATCACAAATTAAACCCGTTTAGTTCGCATGCAACCGTTTTATTTTTTGCTGATTAAATCAATTCAATATTTTCTGTAAGTGACGTGAGATTTTAAAGCATGGGTTTCATTTTTGCGGTGTAGAATATAATTAATTGGGGGATTACGTATGTCCAAGCAATTTTGTTGCCCATATGAAAAAAGTGGCACATGAATGGTTATTGTCCACTATTCGAAAATGGGATGGTCCAAGCCATAACAAGATATTGCATATTAATGCACACCTTTCAAAGTTTATATTCTTAAGAAAATATTAAGCGTCAGATTTTTGTGATTAGGAGTATTATTTATAATCACGAAGAATCAGTCATCCTCCTCCTGAGATGTTGTAGTTTTCAACTCTCTAGTAATCACCAACATTGGATATTCATTAAGAATTTATTAAATTAAACCACGTTGGACTATTTGCTTGATAAAACTATATACTATGCGATAATTTATATGTTGATTTTTAAATTAAATCCTATTCGGTAGAGATGTGACTATAGTTTCTGTTGAATTTTCATTTGTTTTCACTAATTGCAACACCTACCACCCAAAACCGTTGTTTATAAAGATTTACATAATTTACTCGTTGATTTGACCCAGTTTTTTTTCTGCCGTTTAACAAATAAATACAAAAATGATTACGTCTTTAACACAATAATCGGGATAATATTTGGTTAGAGAATTTTGTTTTTTAGAAAATGACAAAAAACAATTAAGTAGTAAGGACATAAGTTATTTCTTGATAATATTTAAAAAGATAAGACCATGAAGAAGAAAGTCTGAAACACAATGATCAACCACTTTTAGCTAAAACAGAGCAAGAGAGAGACATAAGAAGAAGAAGAAGAAGAAAAAAACCAAAACGGAGGAAGAACAGTTACCGTCTTCAATGGAGGGTCTTCAAAGATCCACCATTTCTTTCCGGCGACAAGGATCTTCCGGTATAGTTTGGGACGATCGTCTTATCGCCGAGCTAAACCAACAAGCAAACGACCAAAAAACCGAAACTCAAGAACAAGCAAAACTGATTACGTCGGAACCGATCGCCGGAGAGGGGATTAAACCGGTTAGAATCGACGGTGAGGGTATTGAGAGGAGTCGATCCAACGGTGGAGGAGGAGGTAATCGGTATCATCGAAACACCGGAAGAGTTTCCCCGGCGGTTGATCCACCGTCGCCGAGATTATCGGCGTTTGGATGTTGCTCTGCTTTTGGGAAGAAATCGCCGGTTAAGAAACCGGTTAATCAGAGGAAAATGTTACCGAAACGCAGATCAAGGTAAAAGTAAAGAAGACACACAAAAAGATAAGAAAAAAGAGTTATACATACACTTTAATAATTTTTTGTTTGTGCTCTGCTTTAATTTAAACTCTGTTTCAACTTAAAACAATGTTTATATGTTCTGTTATGTTTTTAGATTTCCTCGACTTGGGATTTTTCTGGGTACTGTAAATTAACCGTCTTTTTTACAAACTCTTGTTGCTTGGTTCGAGAAAAATTCCAAAATTTATGTAACAAAATAAAAAAGATTCCAATTTTTAATGATTAACCCATTTAGTTGTTTTGATTTGATTAATATTTTTTGGGATTTGAATTTGATTTACGAAGTAATTCGAGAGCTGATTCGGCGGCTAAAGTGGAGCTGAGAATATACTTGCAATTCTTCATTCGTGAGTTAAGAGTGTATTTAGCTTACTAATCGCGATTAGAACATTGCTAATTTGGGCTCTTAAGAAACTGAAACTGATAAAATTTCGGAGTCTAAAAAGAGTTTGGGCTTATTATATGCTAAACAACAAAGAAATATAGTTTGGGCTTCTTATATAACCCATAAAGATGTCGCATTTTTTGCTATATGATTGATTACCTAACATTAATCAAATCAATAATGTTAATGGAGAAAAAATTCAGAGTGTCATTACTCAAAACCATGAAAATTGAAACTCTCTTCTTGCTTTTTGCTTTCTAGCTAAACACAACATCATTTCATCATCATTACAAATCAGGAAAATAAAATCTGAAAGAAGGTAGAAGAAAGAATCTTTTTAGATCTGTGATTATTTTTTCATATTCAATTATAAATAGACTGTTTATGCATCTGTTTACTTTAAATTTAATTTATTTAATCTTCTTCTACGTGCTTCTTCTTTTTTTTTTTTTTTTGTTCATCTGATTGAATAAATATCGAAATGGCCAAAGTTGTTAAAACAAGTAAGACCACAAGCAGCCAAAACGAAAGGGGACAAAATCCCACCTATACCACCCATTTAGAGAAATCTTTCTTGTTTAAAAATCTTGCTTTGGTTAAACTTTATAAAAACCCATTTCGAATCCTAGAAAAATTATCTCCAAACCATGAGCTACTATTATTATTCATGCAAAAATGTTGTGTTTTATTTATTACTATTAGTCGCATTCACACTCGGTCTGGCCGCAAACGCGAATTCATTCGAATCGCTTCTTCGGCTTCCAAGAAGACAGCACCGCTCGACCCGAACGCGACCCAGATCCGAACGGCTCCTCCACGTCGGCCATTTCGGAGCTAAAGGCAATGGCTTCACCGACGACACTAAAGTAAACGAATCTCTAAACCCATCAAGAACCCTTTTTCACTGTAAAAAAAAAAAAGAAATATTGAATTCTTACCAAAATCTGGAATTAGACAGTGATTGTGTCGTGTCGGAATTGATGATAATGTGAAAATGGTACACGCAGGCGTTTGCAGATGCTTGGAAAACAGCTTGTTCTTCCAAATCCAAAACAAGAATCTTGGTTCCTGAAGATTACACTTTTCTTGTTCGGCAAATTGATCTTTCTGGACCTTGTAAATCAAGACTCACCCTCCAGGTAAAAAAGCTTGAACATTTCTTTATAATTGTCAAATTGTTGTATTTGTTCTATTGGAAGTATTTTCAGATTGTTGTCCTTGTTATATTGTGGATATTGAGTTTTATGTTCTGTATTTTTGTACAATAGATCTCTGGTACAATCATTGCTCCGAGTGATCCAGATGATTGGGAAGGTCAAAACCTAAGGAAATGGATATACTTTCATGGTGTGAGTCGCTTGACGGTTGAAGGAGGTGGTACTGTATATGGAATGGGTCAAGAATGGTGGAGAAGATCTTGCAAACGCAATCATTCCAATGTAAATTTTTCCTTTTTTTGTCTCCATTTAATATGATATCTTCAGAGAGATTTAAAAAGGAATCTCACTATTGTTTCAAACATATATTTTGCAGCCTTGTCGAGGTGCTCCAACGGTAAGTCGTTAGTTACATTTCTATTGGTTTGGTTACTGTTTTTATAACTCTGCTTGTTGTGTAGGCTTTAACATTCCACAGGTGTAAGAACATGAGAATTGAAAACATCAATGTGATAGATAGTCAGCAAATGCATATTGCATTTACTAGTTGTCGCCGTGTGACCATATCTGGTCTTAAGGTCATAGCTCCCGGTAGTAGTCCAAACACTGATGGAATTCATATAAGTGTCTCTCGTGGTATCGTTATAGACAACACCACAATCAGCACAGGTCAGTCTCCTCCACTTAACCAGACCTTCAATCTGGTATTTGTTTTTCTTCGAATGTTGATTATTCGGATATGTTTGTGTAGGAGATGATTGTATTTCGATTGTAAAAGATTCTTCGCAGATCTCCATTAGCAACATTGTGTGTGGTCCTGGTCATGGCATAAGGTAACTAAAGCCAAACAGATAATAAACAGTGTTTGCTAAAGTATAGTCTAATATTAGACTTGTTTTTTTTTGTAGCATTGGAAGCTTAGGAAAATCAAAATCTTGGGAAGAAGTTAGTGACGTAACGGTTGATACGGCTTCCATTTCCGGCACTGAGAATGGTGTTCGGATCAAAACATGGCAGGTGGTTTCATCTTATTATCAAAGTTTCACTTCACTTTTTGAGAATAAAAGAAACTTAACTTGCTTGCTTGTCACTTATAACCAGGGAGGAAGTGGTTTAGTCTCAAACATCATCTTTAGGAACATTAATATGAACAATGTGTCGAACCCCATTATCATCGATCAGTACTATTGCGATTCTAAAAAGCCGTGTGCGAATCAGGTAAAGAACTTCCACGCCATTTCTTTCTTCGGTATCTCAATATTGAACCTGAAATCTGATTATAACTCTACAGACATCAGCGGTTACAATTGAAAACATTGCATTTGTTCGCGTTCGAGGAACCTCAGCTTCGACACAAGCGATCAAGATTACTTGTAGCGATACTTCACCATGTCGTAACATACTTCTACAAGACATTGATCTTGAACCATCAAATGATGATGGTTTCACAAAGTCCTTTTGCTGGGAAGCTTATGGTTCGAGTTCGGGTCAAGTTTATCCTCCTTCTTGCCTTTCGAATGATGAGATAAGCTTCTTGAAACAGTCGGTTCAGTCCGAGATCACATCTGTATATCTTTGAATTCATGTTTTCAGATTGCAAATTTACCACGTTTCAATACATACCAAAATATTCACGTTTAGGCAAATTCAATTGACCAATCTATAGCCTTATCAACTTAATGAAATAATGTAACCAAATACAAGCTCACAAGTTAAAATCCATTTAACTGAGTAGTATTTCCATTTGCATATACTTACTTCACCTTTAATTGAGGTTAAGAATAACATTTGAGATTTCAAAATTAAAGTCCAACATATTATGAAAACAGAAGTTACTTGAGAGTTTACTGAAACAAAGCTATTCGAATTTAATGCTAAAACCCTCTTTCAAGTGGTACTATAGATCCTACATTTCAACTCTAATATGTTTTTGTTTCTGGTATGTACACAATTGATAATCGAATAGGTTTGTTTCTAGAATGTACACGCTTTTGCAAAAAGTTAAAACAAAAGATGAAATACATGTTAAGATGAAGAGATCCTACGCACTTAGTGAAATTTGACGTAGGATCTTGGTTCATTATGCATTCTTACACGGTTTCTCGGTACGTTCTTCTCTAGAAACCGCCATTAGATAAATCTGCAGAACAAAAACAAAAAAAATCAATACTGAAGAAGAAGGAAAAAAAAATCAAAAGAAAAAAAAATTGTAAAAATGCAAATCGGCGACGAATTGCTGGTTTTGACAAAAAAGATAGGTGAAATAGCATCTATCATCTTAGGCATTATACTCGTGGTAAGAATAGGTGCAAAAAGTTAAAACAAAAGAGGTGTTTTCTTTGTTTCGTGTGTTTATGGGAGATGGTTAACCAAAACATTTTTTTTTACCCATCTCATTTTACTAGTTCTGAATCTTGTACGAGATCAATGCCGGTCCAATATTTTCGGATTCTCCACGCAAAGATGAAAATAATGATTTTCTTATATTCCCTCCGTTTCATATTAGTTGTCGTTTTGAAAAATGTATCTGGTTAGTATTTGGATGTAATTAACTCAAAACACATCCACATATATTTCAGATACATTTTATCAAAACGACAACTAATATGAAACAGAGGGAGTATGTTTTTCATATGATAAGTTAATTCACTTATTTGAATACACTTATCTAACAACGTAGACTATGTTAATTCACTTATGTTTTTTCATATATTTTGCTTATATTTTTCGTATGTTTTGCTTATATTTTTCGTATGATATGACCACGAGTAATTCATATAATTCATTAGAATCTTAAATCCAATGGAGGAAAAAGCTAACCACGAGTATAATCCCTAAGACGATGGCTAAGACTTCCCCAATTTTTTTGCTCATATGAAAATAACTCACCTTCTCTTCAATTGAATTATAGGCACTCCAGCTCTACTGCGTTTGCTGCTCGAGGAAGAAAGAAGACGAAGACCCGGCCAAAAATCCACCGCCGGTGACGACGACGATCCAGATCGGGATCGCCATCGTCAACGTCGGCTCATCGGAGAAGAAGCGTTGAACTAGAAGAAGATGGAACGAAGAAGTAAAAGATTAAAGTACGATTGATAGATGCAAATATAGATATAGAAATAGTTTCTTCAGTTTTTCTTCGTTATTTGATGACATTGCTTTAACAATCAAGTATAATTGCTGTGGTATAATTACAAAGTTAAATGGAGTAATCATATAATCTTTCCTTGGAAGTTCTATTATCCTTGTGCTTTGCAGTTTGCACCTATAGTACCAAAAATTAAAATAAAAAATCTTTATTATAAGAATCATACAGAATACTATTTTTCATTCTATTCTTTCCTCAGTATAAGAATATTTTTTAATATTCTTCCTAATTAAATTATAAACTGAGTTTATTTTTTAAAACTTTAAATGCATAGTTATTACTTGTTCAATGATCGACCTTCCTCTTGTTTTCATAGTAATGGTCTCTCTTGTCAAATTTGTAAGTTTCGGTGTAAATTTGACATACAATAGAATTGAAGGGGTCATATCGTAAATAAATAAGAATATTTTAGAAGCCCAAAATTCTTTTTGGGCCCAATAGTGACTGAATGAAATAAAGTCCAACATATTCATGTTTTGGCAAATTCAATTCACCAATCTATAGCCTTATCAACTTAATGAAATAATGTAAAGAACGTAAAAATCTATAGACTTAACTATTAAATAATTCCGACTTATCACAATGCTTCCATTTGTGGAACCATTCCCATAAAATTTTCATCGGTAAAATTGACTACCATTTTTCTAGTATCAAAGCGAAAATCAAAATGTAAACACAAGTTGTCTCCGATCATGTGTACATATAAGAACACATGCATAAATCTAAACATATACTAAAATTTGTAGTATATTGTTAGATTTTACTGTTCTTTCAAAAATCCAAAAGCAAAAACCTCTGATAATATATTGATATATCTTATGCTAAAGTAAACATCTGAGGATTAGGCTAATCAAGATACCTATCTAAAGTTCTGAATATTGAACCGGTCACACATTACATAGCAACTCATCGTCCGAAACCAATACAAGTCTTTATAAACAGAGTGAAAGTAGCAACCGGTTCGAAACCCTTGCCTGGAATAACAAAAGACTTTCTTATTGATATGAAAAGTTTCATTCGGAAAGAAGAAGTTTGCACGATGGATGGATTCGAACCATAAGCTATACAAGACTTTCTTCAGTTGTATTGGATAATGTTGTCATCCGCAGTGACAACGGTCTCGAGTGGAGTTATTGATTCAGGTTTAGTACTCGAAGAACCGAGAGTAGAGAAGGTACGAAAAGCTCTGGAGAACTCCATAAAAGGAAGGATCAATAGCTATGCTAGAGTAAGAAAACGAAACCACACCTTTTTAGATATTTATGAGTTCTTGTTCTGGTTTCTTCCACTTGATTAGAAAACCATTTAGATTTTCGATTTACTTATGTTTTAGACATCTTCCATGATTGAGATAGAGGTGGAAATGGACAGTGATGTTCTTGCGGCCCAGGCAGTGAACAATACTGTGAGTTATTGCTACAAACAGTTTACTTATGAATCTGAATATGAAGACTAAAGCAAAAACTCCATTGTCTCTTAGGAAAACATTGCTCAACAGATAGAGCAGATCATGGAACTCGAAAACCTTGAAGAGGTATATACAATTCCATACTCACTTACAACAATATTTTGTGTGTTAATGATACTTTGGTCTTTTATTGTTCGAGATGCAGAAATGGAAATTACAGGCTGAAGCAAACGACGAGGCCGAGAGACTACTCAGCTCCCAACCTTAAGCATACATACATTTTTTTGCTACATCAATCAAATTTCGCAGCAAACTCTTTGCCAGAGACACGGCCATACTGTTTTTTTGATCTATGAATAGGGGAATGAAAGCTTTCTCCCTGGCCCTGATCATTGCTAAACGTAAGGCCAATGCCTCGAGCCAAGCCTGGGGAGAAGAAAGCCATTCTTTATTGTTCCATGAGACAACCTTTTCTTCTCCTTAGGCCAGCTGCCTATCCAGGGCATCTTTTACCGCTTTAGTGATCGACAAGGCTCTGTTTTCAAAAACTCTTTTACCAAAAACTATTTTAGATTCTAAGAAAAAATATACTACATTTTCTTTTGCCATTTTGTAACATCTTTTTAACTAATAATGAAGAAACCTACCTTGTTTTAGTTTTAAAAATGGCAAATATGGTTTCTCAATTCTCTTACCATCCTTATTTTAGTAGAAAATTCTGGCGAAGTTTTGTTGTATGCATATACACACAAACAAATGAAAATCAAGAAAAGTGAATAATTTATTTTAAAACTTGGTTACAAGATCTTTGATAAAACTTTTCTCCATATTTTATATAAAATATCTTTTATCCTTTAAATATTTCCAGGACCCCCAAAATATACGATATGTTTGGTCTTAAATTGTGAATGTATATCTGTGAATCTAATTGCCTTTGGTTCAAAATCAGACCAAACCGAATCAATCTCTAAACCAGGTCAGTTAACAGTTGGGCTGATTATGGGCTTACACAGGTTATACAAGAAGAGACAAGCTGGGCTAAGTGTGCACAATGGCCCAAGAGGAGAAGAAGATCGAGATAACATCAAAAGCAAAGATAATATCTTGGAGCTGAAGTTTAGGAGTACACAATCTCTTGTGTTTATCTTCTACACTTACGATCTTATATAAGCTTGTATATGTATATCTTCTTGTTTAACGCTTCTTTTCTAGAGAGAGACCTGTATAAGAGAGATAAAGAGATTGATTAGTGCTTGTAAACCTTTTTCGATCTAGTGAAGTTGAGAGGCAAGAGTTCCTCTCCCCAGACGTACCGAAAGGGAACTGGGTTACCAATTTGCTTGTGTTCTTATTATTATTTATGTTTTAGCTCTAACGATCAAACCGATATCCCTCACACGTGGTATCAGAGCTTCGGCTAGAGCTAAGAGGAACAGGACAAGCAAGTTCTCTCAAGAGACAGGAAGATCGAAGACGCAGAGTTCATACAAAAAGATATTAAGGAAAGGTATCGATACTTATCTTCTGTTTGCTGGAATTCTGTATTGGTAGTTGGATAGATCTCTCGAGTAGGCTGTTTTATCTTCTAGATCCTTGTAGCTGAATCTGGTTACCTGCGTATAAGATAAGGAGATAAAGTAGTTAGACATGGAACCTACTTCAGGCAGATTTGAAGTAGAAAAATTTGACGGCAAAGGAGACTTTGGCCTATGGAAATTCAAGGTGTTGTGTCAGCTGGAAATTCTAGGATTGTCTTCTGTCTTGGAAGATAAAGCTGAATCATCTGCAGTTAATACCGAGGTGGAAAATGATGGCAAGACTGCTACAGATCCGAAAGCTGCAGTAGACACAAAGGGTAAGGCTGTAGTAGACCCGAAGAAGAATGAAAAGGAGAAACGGGTCAAAAATCTGATCTGTATGAGCTTTGGTGATCTAATTTTAAGAAAGGTTATGAAGGAACCTACTGCTTTAGGGATTTGGAAAGCTCTTGAAAGAGACTATCAAACAAAAGCTTTGCCAAATAGGATATATTTAAAGCAAAGATTTGCTGGTTTCAAAATGGAGGAGCATAAGAGTATTGAGGAGAACCTAAATGAATTTCTCAAGTTGATTGCTAATCTTGAGAGTCTCAATATCAATGTTTCTGATGAAGACCAAGCAATTCAGATCCTCACCAGTCTACCACCAAAGTATGAAGCTCTTGTCCATACTCTCAAGTATGGAAGTGGAAAGGAAACACTTACTGTGAGTGAAGTTGTCACTTCTGCCTATGCTAAGGAAGTTGAACTCAAGGAAGCTGGATTATTGAGTAAACAGAGATCAAATTCAGAAGGCTTATTCGTTGGTGCTAGAGGAAGACCTGGAAAAAGAGGAACTAGAAATCAGTGGAAAGCGAGATCAAAAAGCAGAGGCAGATCACAAGTTAAAGTAAAGAACAAGGGTTGTTTCATATGTGGTAAGGAAGGCCACTGGAAACGAGAGTGTCCCGACAGAGGCTACAAGAAGTCAGAGAGCTCAGCAAATGTGGTTACCGAGGTCAAGGAGCCTCTGATTCTTGCTGTCAACGATACTCCAAGGGTAAAGGATGGAGTAGCTCTCATGGCCAGCTCTTATGGTTTAAAAGATGACTGGATTTTGGATTCAGGATGTACCTTTCACATGACTCCTAACAAGGACGTGTTGTTCGAATTGGAAGAATTCGAAGGAGGTAAAGTGTTGATGGGAAACAACACTCAGTGTGATGTTAAAGGCATGGGAAAAACTAGAATCATAAATCCAGATGGTTCTACTGTGATTCTCACAGAAGTAAGGTACATTCCAACAATGGGTCGTAATCTGATTTCTTATGGGTGTTTGGACAGAGCTAGGTGTCGTTATGAAGGAGAAGATGGTAGAGTACATTTTTTTAAAGGTAAACAGATGGTGTTTGCGGGAAATTACAGAGATGGGCTGTACTACTTAGAAGGAACAGTTACTAAAGATGAGGCTTTAGTAGCTAAGGCAGCTGCAAATATGACTAACGTTTGGCACTCAAGGTTAGGACACATGAGTGTTAAGTGTATGGATGTACTGGTGAAAGAGGGATATCTAAGCAAGGAAGTTAAGGAGCTTAAGTTTTGTGAGAACTGTGTGTTAGGGAAAGCACACAAGCTGAGTTTTCAAAGGTCTAAGCTAATGACTAAGGAGGTTCTTGAGTACATTCATTCTGATTTATGGGGTTCTCCATCAGTCACAAAAAGTCTAGCGGACTGCCAATATTTCATAACGTTCATCGACGATTTCTCAAGGAAGGTATGGATCTATTTTCTAAAAACTAAGAATGAAGCGTTTGAGAAATTCAGAGAATGGAAAGTTAGTGTTGAGAATCAAACAGAGAAGAAAATCAAGTGTTTGAGGACAGATAACGGGCTGGAATTTTGTAACAAACAGTTTGATTCATTGTGCCAGACATCGGGTATTAAGAGGCACCGAACCTGCACTTATACTCCACAACAAAATGGCGTATCAGAGAGGATGAACCGGACGATCATGGACAAGGTGAGATGCATGCTGTCCGAGAGTGGTTTAGAGGAGAAGTTCTGGGCTGAAGCTGCCTCAACCGCAATTTACTTGATAAATAGATCTCCAAATTCATCTATTGGATTCAAGTTACCAGAAGAAATTTGGAGTAAGTCTAAACCAGATTTGGGACATCTAAGAAGCTTTGGATGTTCTGCATATGTTCATGTTTCTCAAGGAAAAATCAGTCCTAGAGCGGTTAAAGGTATTTTTATCGGTTATCCTCAGGGAACAAGAGGTTACAGAATCTGGATCAAAGATGGAAGGATTATCATCAGTAGAGATGTTATCTTCAATGAATCAGAGATGTATAAGGATACATTAAAATCTACAGAAGATGGAAATTCAGATCAGAATGAAAAAGGAAGGTTAATAAAGCCGAAGAACAAGAGAGTTTCATTCGATCTAAATCTAATTCAAGGACCATCAAACAGTGCTAAAAACGCAGAAAATTCAGTTCAAGGTGGAGCAGTTTCAGAACCTATATCCGACCAAGTTGGAGAAAATTTAGAGTTAGATACAGAAGCTGACTCGGGACGTAACTCAGAAGATGAAGAAGTTAGTACTCTTGATGACTACTTTCTGGCCAGAGACAGAAACAAGAGACAAGTTAAGTTTCCTTCCAAGTATGATGACTTTGATGTTACAGCTTTTGCATTAACATGTGCTGTAGACATTATCATGGATGAACCAAAGTCTTATTCAGAAGCTAGAAGAAGTAAGGATTGGAAGAAATGGGACTTAGCTACTGGAGATGAAATGGATTCATTACGCAAGAATGAGACATGGGATTTAGTGAAAAGGCCAGAGAAGCAGAGGGTTATAGGCTGCAAATGGGTCTTTAAATGGAAATCTGGAATTCCCGGAGTTGAGGAACTGAGGTACAAGGCGAGGCTAGTAGCGCAAGATTTCTCTCAAGTTGAAGGAGTTGATTACAATGAGGTTTTTGCCCCTGTAGTCAAACATGTCTCGATCAGACTTATGCTTTCACTAATGGTTGACCAAGACTATGAGTTGGAGCAGTTAGATGTAAAAACAGCGTTCTTAAACGGTTCCTTGGACGAGGAAATTTACATGGCTCAACATGAAGGTTTTGTAGTGAAAGGAAAAGAAGATATGGTGTGTAAGTTGAAGAAGTCTTTGTATGGACTAAAACAGTCTCCAAGACAATGGAACAAGAGATTCGATAGTTTTATGAAGGATCAAGGATTTAGAAGAAGCTTGTTTGATCCGTGTGTCTACATTTCAGGATCTGATCCACAAGAATCGGTTTATCTTTTGATCTACGTGGATGATATGCTAGTGGCTTCAAAGAATTCAGCGGGAATTCAGAAGTTAAAGAAGGGTTTGATGCAGGAATTTGAAATGAAAGACCTAGGTCCTGCAACTAGGATTCTTGGAATGGATATTACAAGAAACAGAGAAAAGGGTATTCTAAAGCTATCTCAAGAAAAGTACATTGAGCAGGTACTTAGAACGTTCAACATGAGTGAATCTAAACCGGTTAATACACCTTTGGGTCCACAGTTCAAGCTTAGAAGTCTGAATGAAGAAGAACAAAGGACAGAAACGAATTTGATGAGTGAGGTGCCTTATGCTAATGCGGTAGGGTCTCTCATGTATGCCATGGTCGGTTCCAGACCCGACTTGGCTCATGCAGTTGGTGTGGTTAGTAGATTCATGGGAAACCCAGGAAAACAACATTGGGAAGCTGTCAAGTGGATACTAAGATACCTAAGAGGAACTACAAATTTATGTCTTACATTCACTAAGGGTTCAAGTTTCAAGGTTGAAGGGTTTTCAGATGCTGATTTTGCCGCTGATCTTGACAGAAGAAGATCAGTGACAGGTTATGTGTTTCAAGTTGGAGGAAATACGGTTAGTTGGAGATCAGGACTTCAACACATAGTGGCTTTATCTACTACGAAATCAGAATATATGGCTTTGACAGAAGCTTTCAAAGAAGCACTATGGTTGAAAAGAATGGTTACAAATTTGGGTTTTAATCAAGATGATGTTAAGGTGTTTTCAGATTCTCAAAGTGCTATTCACTTAGCTCAGAATGGAGGATTTCATGAGAGAACTAAACACATCGATCATAGATTATATTTCATTAGAGACGTAATTGAAGGCGGTGATGTTACTCTACACAAGGTTCATACATCTAAAAACCCAGCGGATTTCCTAACTAAGAGCCTACCAGGTAACAAGTTCCGGGATTGCCTGGAGCATCTTAAAGTTGTCTAAAATTGATAGAAGCTTGCTGCGAGTTCTTGTTGGCGTTTTCAGAACCTCGTAGTCACAGTAAAAGGAGAAGGAAAGCGTCAGATCATAAGGTATGTTGATCATAAAGGAAGCAGAATTAGTTCATGGAAAGTTTGGAATTTTCATGTTACCTTTGAGTGTGTTAGTGCAGCGGAAACAAACTGGGATTCTGCAAGTTTGGTTGGACAGGTTATGACACAGAGGCAAAGGACAGAACACAAAGATTTAGTGTTTAAAAGGTATCAGAATCAGTTGATAAACAAAGGCCGTTTGTTTATTTACCTTATTAAGTGTTTGGACAGTGGATACGTGCTCTTGATTCTGTGAGCATGACTGTACTAAGATCAACATCAAGAAAAGAGTAAAGACACATGGACAAGTGTTTAATAAAGGCAGAGAATTAAAAGGAGAAGAAGAGAGTTCTTTGGTTTTAAGACTATACCTTTTCCTATGGTGGTCTTGTGTGAAGACAACCATGGATTCTCGGCAAAAGGAAAGAGAAGAACAAGATGGGTTAGTGGTTTTGTTCTGGTTTCTCTAAAATCAGCAGGAAGCTAACAAAGTAGTTTTGGTAAAGGAAGAGCAACTATTAGGAGCTGGATAATTTACCTAAGGATTCAGAGATTCGCTAGTAGTTTGAGGTTGAAATTGATTCTTCAAAGAGCATGCAAAGAAAAGAAGAATTGATGTTTTACCAAGAAAAACTAAAGACAAAGATCAGAGAAAGGAACGCAATGGAAATCGTTGTTGCAAAACCCGATGGTACCTGGTTACTCTACTCGACGAAGCCGTCAGTTTGATATATAGATAAGCGTGTTTGTTGAATCTGGAGTTGATGTGAAGAAGAAAGCTTGACTCTTTGATAAATCTGGATAAGAGAAGAAAGCTTAAGCTTTACACAAGAAGAATTGGGAATTTCGGACATAGAAGATGAAGCTGAGATTTTCACAAACAAAGAGATGAAGCTAAGAATCTTACCGAAATTTCTCAAGAGATGATGGTCGTGTATCGACATGAGAGAGGAACATGATTCTTCGGTGAACTGAAAATGAAGAGTCACAAATGATAACTTCATAGCGATTAGAGAGAGCTTCGGGTAAAGAAGATGAAGCTGAAGCTATGGCGTCTAAGCTAAGAATCTTACCGGAGCAGCTCAGGTGACGGTGGTCGGAAAATCGATGCCGGAGAAGACAGAAGACGGAGGTGTCGAAGGCTGTCAGAATCGCAAGAGATCGAAAGAAAGAGGAAAAGCAAAAGGTTTTGTGGTTAGGGATTTTGACCAAAAGTCAAAGGTGGAGAATGTGAATCTAATTGCCTTTGGTTCAAAATCAGACCAAACCGAATCAATCTCTAAACCAGGTCAGTTAACAGTTGGGCTGATTATGGGCTTACACAGGTTATACAAGAAGAGACAAGCTGAGCTAAGTGTGCACAATGGCCCAAGAGGAGAAGAAGATCGAGATAACATCAAAAGCAAAGAGAATATCTTGGAGCTGAAGTTTAGGAGTACACAATCTCTTGTGTTTATCTTCTACACTTACGATCTTCTTATATAAGCTTGTATATGTATATCTTCTTGTTTAACGCTTCTTTTCTAGAGAGAGACCTGTATAAGAGAGATAGAGAGATTGATTAGTGCTTGTAAACCTTTTTCGATCTAGTGAAGTTGAGAAGCAAGAGTTCCTCTCCCCAGACGTACCGAAAGGGAACTGGGTTACCAATTTGCTTGTGTTCTTATTATTATTTATGTTTTAGCTCTAACGATCAAACCGATATCCCTCACAATATCATCTCTCACTCTATAACCACGAATGTTATCCGAGAATGCCTCTGTATTCTTTACCCGGTCATCAACTTTAAAATTTTCGTCAACTGTAGTTATGTTACAGGCGTAGGCATCATATAAAGGATGTTTAACTGGAAAAATACCGTATCCCATTGGAGGACTCGGCATAAATGCACTATACACTTCTCCTCCCCACTCGATCTTGTTGGCAAAATTTTGTTTAAATCTATTTGATGGCCAAAACCCAATTTCTTCACTATCAAACTTAAGCCACCAGTTACCATTTGTCTTGTCCTTTGATCATATATTATCACATCAAAACAAAATAAAAAGTTATTATTATTAGTATATGTTTGATGAAAGAAACTGTTAATCCTCTATGTAAATTACAAAATAGATAAATAAATTGTTGAATTTCATGTGATTCATTGACTACATTCTTTTACTTTTTTAATCTTCTGTTTGATAGATGTTCTATTGTTCAATTTGTGAGATAACAATTTGTTAA
Source organism: Draba incana (assembly GCA_963576765.1). Classification (NCBI taxonomy): domain Eukaryota; kingdom Viridiplantae; phylum Streptophyta; class Magnoliopsida; order Brassicales; family Brassicaceae; genus Draba; species Draba incana. The sequence continues at coordinate 254,451 of OY755209.1, read as the reverse complement.
GCATAACGCTTAAGCATAAATTATTGAGTTGTAATATAGATAATAAGCATATTTTTTTTGTTTTTTGTTTAAAAGATAATAAGTATATTAACCTTAAGTAACTAACAAACCTTAAGTAAGCTATATATAAATTGTAAGAAATCTCATGCCGACGAGTACTAGGCTCGAGCACAAGACCAAGAGGAAAATCTGAGCGAACCGATATGAACCCTGCTGAACACATGCTATTATAACATTGATTTTCACCTGCCTGTACCATTCTATAAATTGTTATGTCTAGCATACAAATATTTAGTACATCGAAAAACTTGAAACTTTCTGATGAATAATTAGTAAATATGTTCAACATACATATCTTATTAATAACTTACTTTCGTATACACAAAAAGTCGAGCTTTGCTATCAGAATATAACTTTGGATTTACCTAAAATGTAAACATACTCAGAGCGTTAATGTTATATTAAATATTTTTACATGGTGAACAATTAAAAAAATGTCTATTTATGATGATGTTTTTGATTTTGATTTATTTTATGTAGATCAAAACTAAACTAAAAATATATACATGATAACAAACTTACAGTCCAACCAATTTGAATAAAATCTTCTCCAATTTGAACATGCATACGACTAGAACTGTATTGTGGTTGTTTAACCTTAGGATAATGTACCGTTAGCTCCATATATGATCCAGTGTACTTTTTTCCTTTTCCTTCTTTGGTACGGGACACCGCAAACTAATCATTGTAGGGGTCGGATCCCCTCTCGAAGAATCGATAAGCCTAAACGACGTCGTATTCGCCGGCCCAATAGTCAAATCCAGAAGATAGCGGCCCATTAACGGCTCATTACTGTTCATCCGAACCGACCTACTTTCTCTATAAATAAACATGTACCCCCTCACTTGTAAGGGATCAAAAAACTTTGTGAAAACGCTCTGATCTTGATAAATAAGAACCCTAGTTCATAATCTAATTCTAAATCTTTCTAAGTGTTTGAAACCCTAAAGGAGCTCTACTTCATAAGAATCTTCACAAATTCGATTGTGTGAATTTCCAGCACGCACAATTTGGCGCTAGAAGGAGGGGGCTACTCGCAACACTAGCTTCATACACGAAACAAACGCTTAGACAAACTCGTCAACATGTCGATAACGAACCCGCAGTCTCCAGCGACCGAAGATGGTTCAGGTCCGAGCGAGCCCATTGTAGCTGGGCTAATCAACCAATCCGCATTGGAGGCGGAAGCAGGCAGATCTGTCCCCACAAAAAACCTGGCAACCGCCAGTGCAAACTCGACCGATCCGGCAACACCGCAAGCTTTCGATCAGCTCAAAACAATGCTCGAGCAATTGCTCAAGCAGTCGCAGAAACAGGAAACTATCAACAGCAACCTGACTACCGAAATCAGGGCCTTGTCGACAGCTCGTCAGCCTCAAAGTCTACCTCAGGATGTCGCACGTCGTGTCACCCCGATCGCTCTTGACTTCTCCCCTGCGGCCTCGCCTTCAGCTCGCGGGGCTCGCGAAGATCATACGCCAACGCCTCTCAGAGATGGGGCCGTCCTCGTCACAGATGCAACAGGCGGTATGGTTGCAATCACGGACGCTCGACCCAGTCGGCCGACCAGTCGAATCCAAAGTCGGGATGAGGGCGAAAACGCTGAAAACATGCGATGGATGGATCAGGCTGAGGCCCCGACCAATCGCGGAGCTATCGCTTCGCAGCAAAGGGAGATGGACGAACTCAAAGCCATCATGAAGCAGACAGCTCGCGATCTCAAAGATATGCGGTCGCAAGTGCATCGCGCAACTAGCAAGGCACCGAAAATCGACCGCGTCCTTGAAGAGGCTCGCACTACCCCTTTTACCGAGCGAATAACAAAGGCACGTCTGTCCGATCCGGGGAAGATGAAGCTTCCTATTTATGACGGAAAGGGCGACCCCACGGAGCATATTAGGGCCTTCTCGATCGGCATGGGGCGAGCCAAGTTCCGACTCGACGAAATCGACGTTGGCTGCTGCCTCCTCTTTGTAGAGCACCTCAAGGGGGCAGCTCTCTATTGGTTCACAGGAATGAAGAAAAATTCGATCGACAGCTTCGCCCAGCTCTCCGAAGCATTCCTAAAATAATACGCGATCCTAATCAAACGCAGGTCGTCTGAGGCGGATCTTTACACCCTGTCACAGACAGCCGGCGAACCCTTGGGAGTCTTCATTAAGCGCTTCAAGGCAATGCTTACTCAAGTGAAGGGAATCGATGACCAATTCGCACTTAGCGCATTGCGTAAAGCCATGTGGTACAACTCGGATTTTTGAAAGGAAATGACAATAAATGAGCCCTCCTCCATTCAAGACGCGCTCCATCGCGCAAATGGCTTCGCAAGGAACGAGGAAGAAACGCGGGTTTTGGACCAAAAGTATGGAAAAACAAGTCATAATCCGCGAGAAGCCCCACCGACAAAAAAGAAGAAGCAAAACGACTTCGTGCGACACGAAGGAGGCTTCAAAGGGGCCCATAACTATCAAGTGGACTCGCCCGGCTACGGTAGAGGAAGAGGGCAAGGCCGCGGAAATGGCGCTCCAGGCCGCGGAAGTAGCACGCCAAGCCGCGGTTATGGCAACACATGGACGAGGAACTTGCAGTATGACGAATCCGCATATTGCAAATTGCACAAAATGGGCGGACATTCGACAGCTAATTGCAGAGTGCTCGGAATGAGGCTCGCAGCGAAGCTGGCCGCAGGCGAACTCAGAGGTAACATAAACGTTAATGATTTCCAGCTCGAACAGTTCGACGATGCAAGAGAGGAAGACCACTCGTCCGGAGACTTTAACAAGAATAACAAACGAGACAAAAGGAACGAAAACGAGGCCCACCTCGGCAGACGAAACAATAACGATGGCCAAGGCGGCTCGAAGCAAAAAATCTGCAACATGATCATGGGCAGCTCGCGCTATTGCTCGAACACCATCTCCTCTATCAAAGCTTATCAGAGGCGAGCCGAGGTAGGAGCAAACAAGCCAAACCCGTCGAAGTTTCCAAACAATGTCATCCAGTTCGAAGAGGATGAGATTGACGACATCGACAAACCGCACGACGATCCGCTCGTCGTCCGACTCTCCATCGCAGGATGGGACAAGGGTCGCGTTCTGATCGATACAGGAAGCACAGTCGATATCATTTTCATAGACGCTCTTAAGCGTATGGAAATCGACCTCGCCCAAGTTAAATCTTATCCTAAACCTTTAACCGGATTTAATGGCGAGACGACAATGACACTTGGAACGATCAAACTCCCTGTGTGTGCAGAAGGAATAACGAAAATAGTGGAGTTCGCGGTATCGGATAACCCGGCAATTTACAATGTGATAATGGGAACCCCTTGGCTCAACTCAATGCGCACAGTCGCCTCGACGTACCATCTCTGCCTTAAGTTTCCTACGAAAGGCGGGATCAAAACTATCAGAGGGAGTCAGGCAGCGTCGCGATCTTGCTTCATGGCCGCGCATAAACTAAGAAGTCGCGCGACGGAGCTGATTCCAAGCGAGCCGCGGAAAAAGATCAAAACAGACAGGGAACCCGTCAAGGAGATCTTAAACCTGTTATAGCAGCTACAGACCGCGGAATCCGCCGAAGAGGAAGGAGCGGGTCCAACATGCGAACCTGTCGTATCGGTTTGCATAGACGACGAATTCCCAGAAAGACGAGTAGAAATAGGCGCGACACTAGATGAAGCCGTCAGGCTCGACCTCGTCGAGTTCCTTAGGGATCGATATCGGCATGGGCCGCAGAAGACATGCCCGGGATCGATATCGGCAGCATCAGTCATGAGTTGAACGTAGACTCAACCTTCAAGCCTATAAAGCATAAGCGAAGGCGACTCGGTCCTGATAGGGCTCAAGCAGTAAACGACGAAGTCGACAAACTCTTACAGGCCGGCTCAATCTCTGAAGTCAGTTATCCGGACTGGCTCGCTAACCCAGTCGTCGTAAAAAAGAAAAATGGCAAGTGGCGAGTCTGTGTGGATTTAACCGATTTGAACAAAGCATGTTCAAAAGACAGTTTCCCTCTTCCTCATATCGACCGCCTCGTCGTGGCGACGTCTGGGAACAAGCTGTTATCCTTTATGGATGCTTTCTCTGGCTACAATCAAATCTTCATGCACCCCGGCGATCGCGAAAAGACTTCTTTCATTACAGATCGCGGGATCTATTGCTACAAGGTCATGCCTTTTGGCCTTAAAAACGCCGGGGCCACTTATCAACGACTCGTCAACAAAATGTTCGAGGGCCTCCTCGGCAAGACGATGGAAGTCTACATAGACGATATGCTCGTCAAGTCGCACGAGGAAAAAGACCACGTTGGCCACCTTGCAGAATGCTTTGTGCTGTTAAACAAGTATAACATGAAGCTCAATCCGGCTAAGTGTCGCTTTGGCGTAACATCGGGCGAGTTCCTCGGCTATATGGTGACCCGTCGCGGGATCGAGGCGAACCCAAAACAAATCCGCGCGCTCATCCAGATGGTCTCGCCTAAATCAAAAAGAGAAGTTCAGCGGCTAAACGGCAGAGTCGCGACATTGAATAGATTCATCTCGCGCTCTACCGACAAATGTTTGCCTTTTTATGACATGCTCAGGGATAAAAAGGGAGCAGCTCGACAAGCTTTCGAATGGACAGAGAAGTGTGAAGAAGCTTTTCAAAAGTTGAAGCAATATCTTGCGACTCCCCTTGTCTTGACAAAACCTAACGAAGGCGAACCGCTATATCTCTACGTCGCGGTCTCGACCTCGGCAGTCAGTGGAGTCCTAATTCGTGAAGACGACACAGAGCAGAAGCCCGTTTTCTACATTAGCAAGTCGCTAACCGATGCAAAAACGAGATATCCTCTGACAGAGAAATTAGCACTCGCAGTCATTACATCGGCTCGCAAGCTTCGACCTTATTTCCAGTCCCACTCGATCGTGGTTCAAAGTACTTTTCCATTGCGAACTGTTCTCTATAGTCCTACTCAATCCGGGAGACTCGCCAAGTGGGCCATCGAACTCAGCGAGTTCGATATCGAGTACCGCAGTAGAACTACGATCAAAGCACAAGTGTTGGCCGACTTTTTAATCGAGCTACCAGAGGAGACGGCCTCATCCGAAAATAAAGATGCACTCACGACCAGCTCGTCATCTCAGACCTGGCAATTACATGTCGACGGCTCGTCATCTAAACACGGGTCGGGAGTAGGCATTTGACTGTCATCGCCACACGGGGAATCTCTGGAACAGTCATTCCGTCTTGGCTTCAGAGCATCGAACAATGAGGCAGAATACGAGGCCTTACTCACGGGTCTTCGATTGGCGAAAGCGCTTAAAATGACAAGGATAGAAGCCTTTTGCGACTCCCAGCTCATCGTGAATCAGTTCAACGGCGAGTACGCTACAAAACATGAATGAATGGAGGCATATCTCGCCCTCGTCAAGACATTAGCGGCGGAATTCGAATTTTTCACAATAACAAGAATTCCAAGGGCGGAGAACTCGCAAGTAGATGCCCTCGCATCACTCAGCTCATCGGCATAACCAGATAAAGATCTTTAAAGAATCGTCAAAGTCGAATTCATCGAAAAACCAAGTGTCGCAATCGCTAAAGAAGTCAACATGCTAACAAGATCTCAAGCCGCGAAGCGAAAAACGGACATAGGCGACGACTCGCATACTCGTCCTGTCGCAGATCTAATGGACCTCGACCAAACCGGGGGAATAACCGATCCGGATCCGATGGATCTCGACCATTCCGACACGGTCGGCACAGACGAAACGACCGATGTAATGGCAAAAGACAACGAGCTCGACCCGAATAATACAGCTTTTAACCGCGGCCTCCTCCCCAAACAACTCGAAGAGTCACCAGAAGATGCTTACCCGTGTAGCGAAGAGCCGTCCCCAGAGCATGAAGTCGTCGATATTCCCATTGAAGACGAGACCACCATCTACGGTTGCGACACCAAGTGGATGGCAGCCATTTACGAATATCTCGCAGACGGAAAAATGCCGGTAGACAAATGGGCGGCTCGCAAGTTAAAGGCGCAGTCATCTCGTTACGTTTTATTTCACGGAGAAGTATTCAAATGGCGACTGTCCGGACCACTCCTCATCTGTGTCGAGGAGGAAGCAGCTCGCAAGATAATGCACGAAGTTCACGGCGGGTCTTGCGGTAACCATTCTGGAGGTCGCTCACTCGCCATCCGAATCAAAAGACATGGATATTTTTGGCCAACCATGATAAAAGATTGCGAGTTGTTCGCTGCGAAGTGCGAAAAATGTCAACGCCATGGTCCTTTCATCCATCAACCTTCGGAGTTTTTGAGCTCGGTCACCTCGCCGTATCCATTCATAAGATGGGCGATGGACATCGTCGGCCCGCTCCATCCGTCTTGGCAAAAGCGATACCTCTTGGTCCTAACGGATTATTTTTCCAAGTGGATTGAAGCGGAAGCATTCGGATCGATCAAGGACAAGCATGTCGAAAACTTCGTCTGGAAGAATATCATCCGTCGACACGGCGTTCCCTATGAAATAGTAACTGACAACGGCTCGCAGTTTATTTCCAAGCACTTCGACATTTTTTGCGACAAGTGGAAAATAAGAGTCAGCAAGTCGACACCTCGCTGCCCACAAGGCAACGGCCAAGCAGAGTCGTCAAACAAGATGCTTATACACGGATTAAAGACTCGACTCGACGCTAAGAAGGGCCGTTGGGCAGATGAACTCGAAGGCGTTTTGTGGTCTTATCGAACAACGCCGCGTCGCGCTACGGCCGAGACTCCTTTCATCCTCGTCTACGGAACAGAATGCGTGATCCCTCCCGAGGTCTATTTCCCAGGAGTTCGCCGACGATTGCTTCCAGAACAGGAGGGCCTTAATCACCTCCGCATGATCGACGAGCTCGACCTCATCAACGAATGACACGATCAAGCTCTCGTCAAGATGACCGAATATCAGATCGCAGCGTCCAAATATTACAACTCAAAAGTGCGAGTTCTGCGTTTCTATGAAGAAGACCTCGTCCTCCGCGCTGTATTTCAAAATACGGTCGAGACCAATGCCGGCACTGGGAAGGACCTTATCAGATCACGAAAGTAGTTCGCCCAGGCGTTTACGAAATCGCCAACCTGAAAGGCGAGATGAACCCGCGTTCCTGGAATGCGCGACATCTGAAGAAATATCACAGCTAAAAATACTAAGTCATTAGACTTGAACTACGACGCGACTTGATCCCTTCATTGGGTACGTAGGCAGCTCGTTTTCGGACGAGCTCAGTTGCCCCCTTATTCAAAAAAGGGGGAGTGGGTACGTATATTTATACTACCACTCGCAGTATGTAACAACTTAAGGTTTTAACCAAGTCTTGTTACAATTCGTTCAGCTCACAAACGACTTCGGTCTAAACGCAACAAGTCGACTCGCAAACGACTTCGGTCTAAACACGACAAGTCGACTCGCAAACGACTTCGGTCTAAACACGATGATCGATCACGACTTAAGGTTTTAACCAAGTCTTGTTACAATTCGTTCAGCTCGCAAACGACTTCGGTCTAAACGCGACAAGTCGACTCGCAAAACGACTTCGGTCTAAACGCGACAAGTCGACTCGCAAACGACTTCGGTCTAAACGCGACAAGTCGACTCGCAAACGACTTCGGTCTAAACGCGACAAGTCGACTCGCTAAACGACTTAACTGTCTAAAACGCGATGACATCAGTTCGCAAACGACTTAACTGTCTAAATGCGACGTCTATGTCAACTCGTCATTACTAGCTATAATGACGATCTATAAAACTTCATCAAAAAGTTTTTCATATACATCCACAAACGGATAAAGCGCGCTATATAAATTTAGAGTTCATTTCTGGGATAGACATATTCAGTGCGAGTATGTCGGTTAGCCAGGATGTCCATATCGTGAGTCCATCTCGGGATAGACACATTCATTAGAGTGTGTCCGTTAGCCAGGATGTTTGACTCGCAAACCCTGTTTTTAGTTAACAAACTGGTCGAACTTAGCAAATATAATCGGTCAGAGATTCTGTCGAACTCTTCTGCACCGATATTTGCCTGGATAAGATATATTCAGTAGAATATAACCAGGGTGTTCGTCTCGCAAAACCCAGTTATACCTAACACTGGTCGAACATGGCTAATTTTACAACGATACGATAAGTCGTATCGCCTGTAAGCGTTTTAAAACCGCATCGCGTCTTAAAACCACATCGCCGCATCGCGTCTTAAAACCGCATCGCGTCTTAAAACCGCATCGCCTCTAAGCATCTTAAAACCGCATCGCGTTTTAAAACCGCATTGCCTCTAAGCGTCTTAAAACCGCATCGCCTCTAAGCGTCTTAAAACCGCATCGCCTCTAAGCGTCTTAAAACCGCATCGTAAAAATGAATCATAAAGAAATCAAATAAGTCGCAAGAAATCCAAATTTTTATATAAATTTGGTCCGACCAACTCGGCAATTAAAAATGTTACGAATTGGATAAAGCCGTCCAAGCACAAAATGACAAGTCTTAAAACACTTGAGCAAAACAAAAACAAATCCTAAAAATCTATTACAAGTTTGGATCAAGCGACAGGCTCGCCATCTTCAGCTCCTTGATCATCGGCGACCAGCTCGCCTTCTTCAACGCTTCGAACTTCGGCTTGAGCAACGATGACAGCCGAACTCGCCTCTTCGCCGGTCTTCGGATCCTGTTCTAAGGGAGCCGGCTCGTGCTGAGAATCAGTTACTACAGCATTGTCAGGATCGACCGTCTCGTCCGCCTCGCCCGACTCGCAGTCACTTAGCTCTTCGCTCGCACTTCGCAGCCGCATACCCAAGGAGCCGTCATTAGAGCCAGAAGCTACATGAATACCAACAGACTTAGCACTAATCTCGATTCGCGGAGAAACACCTATATCCGCAACATTAATGGGCACGACATAGTTCGTACCTAGCGTCTTCCTCAGCTCGGCAGCTATCTCATCAAAGACGACATCGGCGTCTCCCAGCTTGGCCTTGCTCTCTTCGAGCATGTCGAGTTCAGCCTTGGGATCAAACGGCTCATCCGCATTAGGCTTCTCCATATCATCAAGAAGCTGAATATTGGCGACCGCTTGTGAAAGATAGACCATGTTTTTAATTGGCTTCTTCATCATCTGACGAAACAGCTCGTAAGCATGGTCCAATTTAGCCTGAACCTCGGCAGCTGCAGACCGCCTCGCAGATGAAGCAGCCGCTTCGAGTTCCTTCTCGCGACTCACTTTCAGAGCCGATAATTCTACCTCCAGCTCGGCAGTTTTCTCCTCGGCCTTCTTTTTCTCTAGACCGACTCTCTGAAGATGCACGCCCAAGTCGTCAGAACTCTTCTTGTAGGCGTCGCGCTCAGCAATAATATTTGTCATCTTCTCTGCGAGTCTCTTCATCTCGGCCTCTTCTTTCCTCCTGGCCTCGTCAATAAAGGCCTGCCTTGACCTCGCCTCTTGGTCGTACGCTATCACCATTCTATTGCAGTAGGCGATAGCCTGCAGAAAAGTTAGAAATATGAGAAAAAAGCAAAGCAGAACAAGTAGAACAATAGAAATTTACCTTAGCCTGGCGAGACGCAAACTCTTTGTAGAGCTCGCTCTTTACCAGCATCTCCGGGATCGGAAGGTTGTCACCCGGATATGTGACCTTAGCCATTAGAGCAGCCGCGGCTAAAGGATCGTCATAAAGCTCAGCAGATTTTCCAGATCGCGGACCCGGAGGAATGGACTCACCTAGGGGCAAAGTCGGCAGCTCGCGACGAGACTTCTTCTCGCCAGCTTTACCTTTGCCTTTCTCGGCAGAAGTGTGCTTTCCTTTTCGAGTCAGCTGTTGCTCGGACTCGACGGGCTCGTCAGTAATGGTAATTGGCTGTGAAGCAATAACAGCCAAATTACCGCTCGTGGGTACAGCAGCCGCTTCGTCGCGCCTTACGGCAGGAGTGTTGTCTTTATCAACACTTCGCTCAGACGTTTCAACAGCGGAAGCGACGGCCTTCTTAGCCTTCCCAGCTTTCTGCTTGGCGATGTTGCGGAAGGTAGGCTTGGGTGGCATTGTCTCGAGATCTTCGGACTCGCTTAAATCAGACTCGTCGTCCTCGTCGTTTATAACGGACTCGCGAGCTCGCACAACTCTTCGATGGTGGAAGTGACGATTCCAGAGACCTTTCCGAGCCTTTAACTTATCGGGCAGGTCGTCGATTCCAGGAACAGGAGTGAATAGCGGTCTGTTAACTGTGAAAACAATTGAGCAAAGGGTTAATATAAAGCAAAAGGCGGCATTTCGCGCGATAAACATCAAGAAAATCTACCAAGTGTTCCCCACTTCGCCACCACCCGGTCTTCTTCTTCAACAGACGCGGCCGACAGTGACTTAAAGAAAAAATACTTTCGCCAACTGTGGTCCTTGTTCGGAAAGTCGTCCAAAACTTTGTAATGAGGGCGACTTGCCAGATTATACAGCCTCTTGCCGCTCGGGTCGACATGCTTACGAAACTCAAGAAAGTTACGAAGATGGCGAACTCCAATGGGCTCGCCGCATTCAGCGGCTCGCGTCAAAAGACCAACCAGTTGACGAATTCCTCTTGTGTTCACCTGCGCGAGCGCGATTCTATGAACCCACGTGTACCGAAGAATCAACTTAGGAATGGGGAATGTGAGGTAGCAGCCCCTAAACAAGCACTCGTATGCGGTGAACATACCGACGGGCGGATTGTCTTCTCGTTGATCGGGAGTCGGCGCAATCATCTCGACCGCATCAGAGATTCCGCATTCTGCGCGAAGGATATCCAGCGACTCCTCGTCACACCATAAAGAGCCTGGAGGCGGGCATTGCTTTTGCCTCGACTTCTTCGTCTTCACGACTTCGGCCGCTCCGGAACCGATCCAGGCTAGCAACCTCTCTTTTTCTGCTAGAGGGTTATACTCCCAGTAGCGCTCCTCGATCTTTACTTGACGAGGCGGCTCGACAGGAGTAAGGGACTCGTCACAGCAGCAGACGCCTCGCCAATTAGTGGGCGCGAGGTCCCAATGCCTTCTTCAAGTTCTGGTCGCGGGGCTCGCGCTGGTGAAGCAATCTCCCTCGTCTCGCGACTTTGCCTTAAGACAGGGGAAGGATAGGAGAACAACTCGGCAAGAGGGGAATGGCTTCCAGCTCGATCCTCTCGGCAAAAAGGGCTCGCGTCCTCGCGACCAGAAGTACTTGCGTCCTCTCTGCAGCGGAACTGACCACAACTTGAGCTCGCGTCAATGACCGATTCGCTGTTAGCAGAATAATCCCAGATCGACTTTCTCTTCTCGGCGAACTCGGCAGATCTCGCAGACTCAAAAGAACTCATTGACGATATTATTTCTTTGGATCAAAGTGACGATTTTCAAATTTTTCTGAAAAGACTGCGGCGGCGAAGAGGAACACGGCAGCGGCGAAGTGATGGGACGGCAAAATTCCTATCAACTACTTGAAAGAAAAACGAGAGAAAAGGGGGAGAGAGCAAACCTGTTTTCGGAGAAATGAAAATAATGAGAAGTATGTGAGGAGCATCGCACCTTATAAAGACATTTTTGACGGTTCGAGTTTCCAGGTGGGCCTCATTTCGTAATGGGCCCAAAAGTCTGGGCTTGGAAGATCAGTTTCGAGGAAGGTTGATCCGAACTTGTGATTCTACGACTTCCAACCGGCTCAGAGCACGACCCTGCGACCTCACCTCAGATTTGATTCGCGACTTCAGGACTTCACGTTCTCAAAACTTCAATCTTCACCGATTACCACGACCTCTCAATACCCATGAAGTTGATCGAGTCGCACCCTCGCAATTTGGTCAAGTCGCTCTCTTCACCAAATAAGTTCGCAACCTCGCAACTTTCTACATCAAATCAGCTCGCGACCTCGCGACTATCTTCATTTCACCACCTCGCGATCTATATCTCGAGTCGCCTCGCGCATAGCGAGCGACTCGCAAATTTGTGACTTCGTTTCGCCGTCTCTCGAGTTCATCTTGTCGCCTCGCGCATAGCGAGCGACTCGCAGATTTTTTATATATCCCTCTCGTCGCCTCGCGCATAGCGAGCGACTCGCGGATTTGTGACATTCTTAAACGTCGCACTCGATCATCTCGCGAAGATCAGTATGTGACTTCGCTTCGCCATCTTCGCCACCAACCGTTCGAAGTCATCTCGCATATTCGTGTATCTACTCGCCTCGCAGCAGCAATGGTTTTCGTTACAGAGGATTCAATGGATACACCAGCGAAACCAAGTTTAGAATTCGGCGACAAAGACGACCTAAGCAAGTGTGTGACTCGCGCTCTTTTTCCCTTAGTCTGGTTTTTTTCCCATTGGGTTTTCCAGACGAGGTTTTTACTGAGGCTTGTTCGCATACTTGTATCGTCATCTCGTCGCCCCGCGTTTCAAGCTCGATCAGCTCGCGACTTCGCAAGGTCGTCATCTCATCGCACTCGATCAGCTCGCGACTTCCTTTCACCAGCGACTCGCAGGTTTTGGATCAACTCATCCCGTCACTTCGCGACTTCAAGAATCGACTCGCTGGATTCGATGCAATCAGGTCATCTGGGCTCGACATCATCATCAACACGTAAACCGTCTAAGCGGAAATCGGTTCTTCACTCGGACACCCTTACTTCAACACTTTTATTTATAAAACTGTTGAAATGGGGGGGCTAACTGTAGGGGTCGGATCCCCCCTCGAAGAATCGATAAGCCTAAACGACGTCGTATTCGCCGAAACGGCCCAATAGTCAAATCCAGAAGATAGCGGCCCATTAACGGCCCATTACTGTTCATCCGAACCGACCTACTTTCTCTATAAATAAACATGTACCCCCTCACTTGTGAGGGATAAAAAAACTTTGTGAAAACGCTCTGATCTTGATAAATAAGAACCCTAGTTCATAATCTAATTCTAAATCTTTCTAAGTGTTTGAAACCCTAAAGGAGCTCTACTTCATAAGAATCTTCACAAATTCGATTGTGTGAATTTCCAGCACGCACAATCATCATCACCATTTATCATCAACATTGTTTTATTAGTTTGATGGAATTGTATATATTACACTACTTAATTACATATTTTCTTGGATGGGAAAATATTAAATGATATGCTACTTACATGATGTTGGTAACTATCAACATTAGATTGATTATAAACAAAATTCCAAGAACCTTTGGGTCTATATGTTTTAGAGATTGAATCTAATCTTAATTTTTCATCATTGGAGCTTATTTGTATAGGTACGGCACCAGTAGGACAACCTATACCATTTTTCCGTAAATAACCAAAATTTTTATTATTTGTTTTTGAATTTCTTATGGATGATCTTGGACGCATCTACATTTCAGAAAAAAACTATGTTAATAAATGGAATAATGATCAAACTCACATAGATTAAAAAAATACATACTTCGTAGTGGAATGGGTTATTTTTCATTGTTGTTTGTAAAAATCAACGCATTCATATTTATCACCATGTGTAGTCTACCATCCATAAACGAAATAAATTAGAAAATTAATTTGTAAATCTTCATGTGTCAATGTGTTAGAACGTCCATTCATATAAAATGGTTGTAATTATGGTGAACATATAAGCTCAAAAAAAGTTTTAAGATAAATTTAAACAAACTTGGATGATTTTAAGTTGTTGTTCAGTTACAAAATCGCTGAAATTTTGTAATTTCTTAGCATCCATAAAACGATTATTAAGGCTCGCCATCTTGTCAAAACACACGATACAATTCACCAAAAATAACATTATCCTTAAATAACTTAATTTCATTTTTTTAGAGAGTTAGGATGACAATCCAAGAGTACATATATATTTATATAATCGTGTTACTATTTATATTTACAATAAAAGTGAAATAAATGACAAAGAAAAACAGAAAATATTAATGTTTACTAGATATGTTTGACTTCTTATTCGTTAAAGATTAACTATTTTACAGCTAATTAAGTAGATTTTGTTTTAGCCATTATGGTACATCATTACCATTATAACTTGTGTTTGTGTTGTGCATCTATATTAAAGAGGTATAAATCTGGATGTGTTACCATCTTGTGGATTTATGCTCCACTTGGTTATATAGTGTTAAAATCATATTTTAGTGTGAGATTTAGATAAGAGAGTAAAGTTACATAACTTTTACAAATCTGACTCAGCTTTATTTGATTTTATTATTCTTTTAAGGGAAAATTGGATTTTTAGGCCAAAATTTGTTGGATTTCGTCATCTACACCTTTGTTTTTTAGTTTAATGACATATACTTTAGTTGAAATTAGAATCCTATAATACCGGTCACACATTACATAGCAACTCATCGTCCGAAACCAATACAAGTCTTTATAAACAGAGTGAAAGTAGCAACCGGTTCGAAACCCTTGCCTGGAATAACAAAAGACTTTCTTACTGATATGAAAAGTTTCATTCGGAAAGAAGAAGCTTGCACGATGGATTCGAACCCCAGACCACACTTTCCAACTCCTCGAGCATCTCAAGTCTCTCATCCGATTTAAGGCCTCTTACGGAGATAGTCGTTCTCTTCAAATGATTTGCGTTTCTTAGGATGTATTTCACAACTTCTTTTGCCTCTTCGAGCTGCTCTTTGTAGCCATTCCACAAAAATGTCTCGAGGTGAAGTAGCAAACACTCAGAAACATCCATTCGCTAAAAGTCACAGATTCTTTTCCACAATACCCTTTCTGAGAACAATGAGGGGGAAACACAAATGCACATTATATACTAGATCATCATAAGAATCGAAAACTGGAAAAATAAACTTGTATGAACTTGAAAATGCTTACACTGATGAGCTTGAGGAATTGCAATTTAGGAGATGAATCGAGCATGAGAAAAAGTAGATTCCACCACTCGGCTATACGTGTAGAAAGCTCCAAATATACCAACCGATAGAAGATACAACCGGTAGATAATGTAATCTATACATGCATGAGGCAACATTTAGTACACAAGTAATGTAACAACAACAACACTTAACTTAATTAAGTCGCAAGAAATTACCATACCTCCAAGGGTGATGAAATCAAGGAAAGGCGTTTAACTGACATGAGTGATCCAAAAAGCTTCTCATTGATAGTTATAGAGCAATCAATAATATTTGCTTCGACCAACTCCGATGCAATCT
The DNA here is from genome assembly GCA_963576765.1 of Draba incana. NCBI lineage: Eukaryota > Viridiplantae > Streptophyta > Magnoliopsida > Brassicales > Brassicaceae > Draba > Draba incana. The sequence goes on along the minus strand of OY755209.1, from coordinate 239,239 downwards.
CAATCAGACAAAATGGAAGACCTGTAAACCCTTTAATGCTCGATTTCATCGCTAAGGGCATGTTCAATGGTAACCTCCTAGTATCTTATGTGGTGTTCTTATAATATAAAATGGTTGTAAAGGAATAAAGAGAGTGTTTTTGTGGGATATGTTGAAATATAAAATTAATAAAATTTGAGTAAAGAGAGTAGATAGTGAGTGTGTTTAAATATAAAATTAATAAAAGTTGAGTAAAAGGAAAAGAGAGTGTTTAAAATTAGATATTTTGGAGAGTATTCTTAAAAGGAAGAGAGAGTGTTTAAATATAAAATTAATAAAAGTTGAGTAAAATGATGAAAAAGAATGTATAAAGTTGAGTAAAAAGAAGAGAGAGTGTGTGTTTTAATAATTTTATATTATAAGAACAACACATAAGACTCAAGAGGGTTAGCATTGAGCATGGCCTAAATATGCTCTCAACTCCGTACCGGTCCAAACCGGCTACACTAAATTTAATTTATTTTTTCGTTCGACCCAAAAAAAAAAAAGAAAAAAAAGAGGAGCAACAATGTACATTGGGAGTTGAATTCTTATAGAATTGATTGGTTTTTAAAATCCAAAAATTTGTTAAATTTGTAGAGAATTGTGTGTATTTAAAAAATTTAGTTAAACGAATTCTAAAAAATCAATGATTTTCTAAGTATTATCAAAATCTTGTTTAATGAGTAAAATTTTAAGAAATTCATCAATCAATAACACTAGATTCTAATAAATTGATAGAATCAATAAAAAATATTCTTTTTGAATAATAAAGAATTATGAATAGTATTTTAAAATCATCAAACTAGGTTAATAATCATGGATTCACACCCCCCCCCCCCCCCCCCCCCAAATATAGAGCCTAAAATTATAAAAGTCTTTATAAACCAATAACTCTATTATCATCGGAGCTAGGAAGACGACGGGAAAGGAAGATGCCTTTCGGTGGCTTATCTACTAGCCATAGGTTCTCTTTAGCTTATGGATAATCAAATCCCATTTGTTAGGTTATATATGCCTTTCCTTTTTTCAAGGAGAACCTTAGATTTGATGCTTAATTTCCTTATTTAAACAGAAACGTATATATTTAATTGATCTAAAAGCATATCACATAGCTAGTTGCAAATCTTTAAAAAAAATATTGAAGATATTTTTTGTGCTGATTTGAATTTGAAGTGGATAAGTAATGAAAAAGATATAATTTTCAAAGATTAGCGTTGTAATATCTAAACAAAAATTCAACATTCGATCACTTATTGGTTTATTATTTCTTTTAAATATTCAAAGTTGTTTCCGTAGGGACTAAAAATACTTAGAGATATAACATACACATAATCCTATAAATACACTCCCAAAAATCACTCTCACCAGCATCCAAATATCAAAGTACCCACTAAACACACATAAAAACAAGAAAATGAGCTCCAAGGTTATTAATGGTACTAACTCCAAAGTTATTACAGAGAAGAGAAGATCGGTGACAATACCTTCAAACGGTCATAAGCTCGAAAGCAAGTCCTCGATGGTTCATGATGTCGACAAATGCGCAGAAGCTTTCATCCAAAACTTTCGGCGACAACTGCTTCTTGAGGCCGAAACCATCATCCCTAGAGGACCTAGGGGAAGTCTTTGATGTATATACACTTACATATCTATATTTGACATATAATCGCATGTTTACGCGATTTCAAATGTAATATAACCTCTCTTAATATCACATAAACAAAGTTTAGAAGCAAACAAGGAAAAGAGAGTTTGGTTTTTAAGTGCAAAAGCAAATGATCATTTTCCAAGCTTGAGGAATCACATTAACCTTAAATCTTATTACAAGCAATATTATAACACAATCACGATTCATACGCGCTTTATATATAAATCCATGACTAGAAAAGTATTAAGGGTGGATTTGAGTTGGATGAGATGGTTGGACCAAGTGGTTGATATTGAGTCGAGAGCAAGACCGAGCCATTTCTCCCGCGAGTGGGATAACGGGGAGGCTATCACAATTGCATATCTCGATCATGAATCCGTCTGGATCGTGGAAGAAGAGTTGGTCTACTTGGATTCCTCCTTCTTCTACTGCTGCTCTTACATGCTCTATCTCCATTTCTTTTAGCTTCTTCTCCACTGCTTCCATGCTCTCACACTGCGTCCAACACACACACACAAACACATTAATCAATCAAAATAATATACAAAACTTGGCTCTGTTTAACCATGTATCGTGTTATGTCAACTTCTATGGTACATTTTTTTTTTTTGGTCCAATCATAATTACAACCAAAGTTACAACAAAATCTACAACTCCATCTCTAGACTCTAAATTAAGAAATTGTAGGAACAAATTCAGAAAGATTTTAATCTTGTTACTATTTAAGTAGATACATTTTTCTGAAAATTATATTTTTTAATTGTAAAATTGAAGTGAGATCGGACTTTTGATAGAGTTTGTGTAATGGATACAAGAATCTGAGCAGAGTAAAGAGGGGTTAGTAAGAAGATTTAGAAAAGTATGGGGTCAAAATGAAAAAAAAAAAGTATACCTGGAAAGAAATATGATTATCCTTGGGATTAATCTCTGTTTTCTTAAGTAATTTCTCTGGTTCTGGAGATTGAAGAAGATGGATCCCAATTCCATGACCAAACAACCTAATTTATTTTATTTTTTATTACAAGTAATTCGAAATTCAAAATAATTTTTTTAAATATGTATTAAAACCAAGAAAAGAGAAAGAAATGTGTACCAAGCACCATCGAAATCAAAAGAGCCAGGTCTACGAATGGGAAGAAACCCTAAAACGTTCTGGTAAAAGCTCATTGATTCCTCGACGGATCGACATAGAAGAGAGATGTGATTCAACGACTTTAGATGAAGAGGGTTTCCCGTATTTTCCTTCATTTTCCCGAGAAAACACAAAAAAAAAAAATACCAAGATCAAGATTTTTCCTTGAACGATCGTATCAAGTATCAACAACGTTCGAATCCGAAACAAACGGTGTCGCCTACCGCTAATGAAAGAGGATCGATTCAAGAATACTATAATAAGTAACACGTGTGCGTATGTTACGTGATCGAGTAACTTACGCAACTGACGATAATGCCAATGTGGATAAAGTTTATAATGTGAATCATGAGATTACGTCATATCTTGATTCAACTTTGGACCTACAGTTTCAGAATTTGTAATCATAGAAACAACATGTGAATGTACAGTTTGAGGTTTAAAGCCATGTCCTTTATTTTTTATTTTTTTTTTTTGTCAACAAGCCATGTCCTTTATAATTCAGAGTTTTTTTTTTTTTAAATATTACATTAGTGCTATAATATAATTTACCGCCACAAATCAACCGTTACAAACTTACACTTCTGACAAATAAGACAACAAATCAAACTTTGTTTTTGCTTTCTCATTTTTGTGGACTCAAAAGTTCTACAGAAAAGATGTAGTACTATTGTACTAATTTGCATTTATTTTCATAATCAATCAAAAAAATATTTATTGCTCCAACGGTAAACAGATTGTAGTAGATCCTCTCAATTAACAAGGGAAAAACTTCTGGCATCTTCTTCTTCCATTATGTAGTTCATAATTCATTGGGGAGCAGACAAGTAGATGAAAGTTAATGCCAAAATCTCGCCTATCTTTTGGTGACAAGACACTGATTTTTCCATGGCTCTTTATTTGAGCCATGTGTGTGTGTCATCAGGCCAAAGATTTCTATTGGTTCCTCCACCACATTGGCAAAAAAGATTGGTCATAGCTTCGCGTATGCCAATTTGCTCTCGACCGACCTGAAATCAAAAGAAGACATAATAAGATCTTGTCAAAAGTAAACTAGATGTGTACAAGCAACAATTAGATAATGGAGACATTTTTGACTTACCAAATATATCCATTGAAAGCTTCCAATTCATCCTGAGCTTTATTAACACGGAAGAACGTATAGTCGATAAGAAGTTAGCGTGCCTCTTAATACGAGAGACTACATTCAATTTCCAGTTCCACTACAACTATACAAAAGAAACTCAGGAGAAAGAAAGAAAGAACGAAAGAATCCTTTGGAGACGCATTGTCGTGTTAAATGTAGTAGCAAATTTGTTCCATTTCTCATGTAACCATTACAAAATGGACTTAAGGGGGAGCAACTGTTTCGAGCTGAAAGGCGGGACTCGTTTGTGAACTAACTCCATAATCACTTTAGCCTGATCAATTTGACCCTTTTTCACAAGCCCGTCGAGCAACATACCGACTGTGTCCAAGTTCGGATACCACTTCTTCCTCATACAATCCTTACACATCGTATACGCCAAATCAAACTTCCCTGCCTTACACAAATAATGAATCATCGTCTGATAAATCTTCACATTCGGCTTGTAACCTTTACCATGCATTGCTGTATAAACCCTTTCTGCCATTTCAGGAAACCCCGCAACAAAAAAACCTTTTATAACCATATTATACGTTACGTTATCCGGTTCCATCTGAAGTTTTGGCATCAACTTCAACAGATCATTCGCATCCCAAGCTCGTCTCCTATTCACTAAAAACTGAATCCTAACATTAAAGGTAGTGAGATTAGGTTTACACCCTTTAAGGACCATAAGGTTCCATAGTCCATTTCCAATCACATACCTCTCGTCCTTGTAAAACGCCGATATAAGCGTAGTATACGTAACTACATCTGGCTTTAACCCATATCTCTCCATCTGCATCATTGCCAGATACGCTTTATCAAGAAACCCCATCTCACAGAAAGATTTAATCACAATGTTGAAAGAAACTACATCGATTTCAACTCCATACTTCGACGGTACATCGAGAAGAAACTCCTGGATAGTAAGCAGATCAGGTTTCAAGGTTAAAACTTTAAGCGCGGCGTTGAAAGACTTAACAGTCCTCTTGCAACCGTATGAATCCATATCGTAGAAAGTATCTAACGCGTGCTTCGTCATTCCAGCTTTCCCATATAACATTATAATCCTAACAATGAAACCTTCCCGTCTACCTTGTTTAAGCGTCTTCTGTTGCTCAAGAAGATCGATAATGTAATCAAACCGACGTGCACCAGCTAATCGAGAAACCGTATCTTCGAAAGCAAATCGATTCTCAATCACTAACGAGTTAGTTGCATTAGCTTTAAACAGATTGAATAACTTCTCAGGGTCTCTCTCAGATTTAAGCTTCACAAGTGCAGGCCCCTCAAGACCTTGGATCTGATTGGATTCGGTTCGAACCTGAATGCTCGATGCAATACGAGTGACTAAAGAGGAATTGCAGAATCTGCGAATAGGTCGCAGAGATAGCATGATCCAGGACCTCCCTCGAGCCTAAACATGCCCGTAAAGTGAACCTAATAACATGAAAATCACTAATTTCCCCAAAAGTTTCAACCTTTTGCAATTCGTAAGATCTATAAACCAATCATTTTAACCTCAAATCGATATTCAATGGAGATTAAGCAACGAGAGCGAAGAATTAACCAAACCCTCGACATTCATCTACCTCTCAATCGAAAATACCTAAAAATCCAATAGGATTCAACAACCGACAAATCGATCCGATTCTTAAAGGAGCCGGAATTTAACTCAGATGGGTCTAGACCTAAGCCGGAGAATTGACCGGAAAAGGAAAGATTTTTCGATCTGAGGATCCCTGAGATGGAGATTACCAGAGGAGGAGGCTAAAGCCGGTACTGATTTTGAGACATACGGAGGTTTAAAGGTTTTAGGTTTTGGGTTTGTAGAAAAACAGTCTCAGTCACTATTGGGCCCAAAATCCTTATTGGGCTTCTAAAATATTCTTGTTTATTTACTATATGACCCCATTAGTTCTATTGTATGTCAATTTACACCGAAACTTATAAGTTGATACAAAAAGAGACAATATTAAGCTAGAGACAAGAGGAAGGTCGGATTATGCCTTGGGCTGAGCCGTGAACAAAGTTGCAAAGAGAGGAGACAGATTCAATCCTATTGTCTGGAGATATGTCAATGTCTCTCATGAAAATGTTGGAACATGGAACACTCTTCCCTGAACACTTGAGCTTTACTGCCACCTTTGTCGCCGATGTTCCTCTCATCTTCATGTATTTCACTTTCTCTATGTGTACTGCCTTTTTCTGAATATTACATTAACCAAACAAACAAACAAAAACATTAACTCTTTTTTTGTTTGAATGAATGTAAAATTAATATTCAAACAAAAACGTTTTTACAACAAGTGTGACGATAATTTTAAATTTTTTTACTCATTTTCATATAATACAACTATAGAAAAGAAGATGCTTACAGTGTGAGTGCGGTTATGGTTACCACCATAGAATTGATCAATGATGATGGGGTTTTGTACGGAATTGAAACGAATGTCGAAGAATTGGATATCTCGAGCGTGACCAGTTGCTCCAGGCCATGTTTTGATTCGAGCTCCGTTAGTTGTCTTCGTGAAGTTAACGTGCCGCACACGTATTTTTTCCACTGCTACATGTGCTCCTCCTCTACCTAAGCTCCCAATACTGTCTCACAATTCTTATTACATTTTACCTTTTTAAAAAATAAATAAAATTATATATATATATATATATATATATATATAGAAGATTGCGAGTTTTGATCATGGAGATTATTTTAACTACCTCACACCATGACCAGGTCCACAGTTCACAAAGGTAACATTCACATTATTCACTTGATCTCCGATCGACACACAATCATCACCTATTTATTTGTGATAAAACCGGGAAAATCAGCAAGTTATAACATTTCTAGAAAATGATATAAAATAAGAAAAAAATTATTGTTATGGTTAGTTAATTAAATTTACCTGTACCGATGTCGGAGCGAGTAATAGAAACGGCGGAGGAAGATGTGATGTGAACACCGTCGGTATTAGGACTAGTGTAACGACCGTAACCCAATTATCGCTGATTTTGGGTGGTGTCGATCGACACTAAGTTTTGAAAGTCGGTCTGGTTTGGCTAAAACCGCGATTTTCACGCGGTTTAATTCTCGAAACCCTAAGTTCGGTCCTTTTAAGTCATATGGGATCGCGAGCCGTCGGGAAAGGGGGAGAAAAATCAGAAAATTTGAGAGAAAAGGAGAGGATTTGAAGGAGAAATAGTTGGTTCGTGAGAGTGAATCGAATTTTCGAGTTTTTCGTCATCCGTTGGTGCTTGTGGATCATTCGTGGGTGGTTTCCGATCAGTTCCAGCGAAGGAACAGTGGGTTCGTGGCTGCGTTCAGTCGATTCGTCGTTGTTTTCCATTCATTCATCCTCGATTCGCTAAGGTGAGTGCGTGATCGCTAGGAAAAGCGTAGAATCGGATATTAGGATTGTGTGGTTATTGTGATTCGTTTTTCGTATTGGAATCTTGTTCTGTGATTGATTGTTGTGTGATTTCGTTCTGGGATGTCGTTGTACCATTTCACGAGGAACCGAGACGAGCCGTGTGAGGAATTGGCTCGGGCTCGAGTTCTGGCACGAAGTGTCGATCGACGCCTGCAGGCAATGTCGATCGACACCTCGCGGCAAGAATGATAATGATTTGGTCGAGTGTCGATCGACACCAGGGTGGCGTGTCGATCGACACCCGATATTTTGTTGCTGAATCTTTGTGTTTTATTTTAATTAATCTGAGTTGTTAATTAATCTAAAAAGAAAACGTCATTTAGACTTGAATTGGACTTTAAATCTGGAAATGGAATTAATCGTTATTTAATCGCGTAGTAAATTGATATTCGTATTTTTATGTCTTTTCCTTTTTGCGGGATGACCGCTCCACTGAGTATTTATGATAATACTCACGCAACTCCCGTGTTCTTTTGAGTTGCAGGTAAAGGAAAAATGAGATCGTGGAATCGAGGCCGAGGGAAGAGGATGATAGAGTTGTTTATTTATGTTGTTAGTCTAGCGAACCGTTGAGCTAGGTTGCTAGTTTTCATTTCATTCCTAAATTCTGGTGTTGAATTTAAATTGATTTAAAGGAATTATTTATTGATTGGATTTATTGAATTATTTAATGGTGTTAATCATTTGTTTCCGCAGTAGAAATGTTAGGTTTAAAAAAAAAAAAAAAACTTGGTGTTACATTTTGGTATCAGAGCCTAGACGGTTTTAGGACAATTAAATTTGGATGCCTGAGACTATGTGTTTAAATTGATTCGTGTGTTTAATCGATGTAATAGAGTCTTAGTATCATCCTCTTCGGCCTTTCAAAATGATTCCACGGTAAGTTTTGTGTTTGCTTGTGACTTTTTGTAGCTTATAGTCCTGTTCTGTGAGTGTTGCAGAGAGATGGACGCCGGAGCTAGAGGTCATGGTAGAGGTCATGGCAGAGGTCGTCGTGGTCGTGGACCAGTGGTTGAGTCATCTTCGAGTGCTACGCATACGTCAGGGACTCCTACGCATCATACGGGTTCTATGAGCGAGACCAGTGCGAGTGTGAGTGGGTGCCGGGAGAGGCGCCAGAATGGCTGGTAGAGGGGCAGGCCCAGGTGTGGGTGTTGTTCCAGCTCAGAAGCGTATGGATCGCATGGAGGATATCCTGAAGGAGATACTGGGGCGTTCTCCGGCGGCGGCTCCGGTTCAGGCTCTAGTGGTTTTGCCTGTGGCGGAGGTGCAGCAGAGGGTTGCGGTTGCAGAGGTGCACCCGTCTTACCTGGAGATGGTGAGTCAGATGTGGCAGATGAGTACGGCTTTCTTTTCGGGTGGTGTCAGTCCTGAGGAGGCTGATGAGTGGCGTATGCGCGTAGAGTGCAATTTCTGTTCGATTCGTTGCCCTAAGGAGTATCGGGTAGAGCTGGCGATCCACTATCTGGGTGGTGATGCGCACGTTGGTGGAGAGATATTGAGGCCAGGAGGCCTGGTGCAGTATGAACCTGGGGAGAATTTGTGGTTGAATTCAACGCCAAATATTTTCCTCAGGAGGCATTAGATCGTCTTGCGTCGAGATTTGTGGATCTGGTTCAGGGAGATCGTACCGTGCGTGAGTACGACGCTGAGTTTGGGCATTTGCTGGCATATGCGGGCGGCATAGTGGATCAGCGGACATAGGTCCAGAGGTTCCTGAGGGGACTGCAGCCAGATTTGTGGACCAGGTGCAGAGTGACTGAGTACGCCTCCAGGGCGAAGCTGGTAGAGGTTGCTGCGGGAATTGAGGAGGATCTGAGAGGGCAGGCAGCCAAGGTGGTTCCAGTGTCAGTTGTTCCCCTTGTTCAGCCGAGGCAGCAGCAGTTGCGGAGTGGTTCCGGTTCTGGTCTTAGCAAGGGCGGCAAGCCTGCGCAGGGACAGAAACGGAAATGGGATGGCTCTTCCAGGCCCAGCCAGGGTTCGAGGGGCGGAGCGTGTTATGGATGCGGCGGTTTGGAGCATTAGTTGTCGAGTTGCCCTGGAAAGGGTGTTAAGCAGCAGCAGTAGCAGCCGCAGCAGGCAGATGTGAGAGTTTGTTATAACTGCCGGGAGCCGGGTCATATCAGGCCGATGTGTCTTAAGCCGCAGCGGATGACTCTTGCTCCAGTTCATCCAGTGGTGCAGTTGGCGACAGTGCAGCTGTTGGGTCAGATTGGGCCAGCTCCGCGAGTCTATACCCCGGGAGAGATGGGTCAGGGGCAGCATAGCGGCGCTTCGATCACAGGTAAAATTCTAGATTCAGACTTTGTAAATTCGTTAGTTGTGAATTGTTGTTTGGTTTTAGTATTTTGCTTGTGATAGTCTAGTAGGGTTCTCAACGCATATAAATTGTGTAGGGACCTTGTTAGTGGGAGGTTTTGAGTCCCACGTGCTTTTTGATTCTGGAGCATCGAACTGCTTTATTACCCCAGAGCATGCCGAGAGCAGTGGCATCCGTAGCAGCGCGAGCGAGCATTCAGGGTTGGTCAAGGTAGCTGGAGGTGGTTTTCTGGCTACTTTGGGCCGTGCGAGAGCGGTTGATGTTCAGATTGCGGGGCAGTCTATGCCAGCAGACTTGGTGATTAGTCCGGTGGAGCTGTATGACGTTAAACTGGGGATGGATTGGTTGTCTCATTATAGAGTTCATCTGGATTTTTACCGAGGCAGAGTGTCCTTCGAGCGTGGGCCAGAGAAGTTGACGTTTCAGGGAGTGAGACCGACTTCAGGGAGCCAAGTGATTTCTGCGGTTCAGGTAGTGCAGATGTTGGAGCGAGGATGTGAGGTGTATTTGGCGACAATTTCTATGCCAGAGTCCGTTGGTAAGGTTGCGGTGAGCGAGATTCAGGTTGTCCGGGAGTTTGAGGATGTCTTTCAGTCGTGTCAGGGATTGCCGCCGTCGTGGTCCGATCCGTTTACAATTAAGTTAATGCCCGGGACAGAGCCTATTTCCAAGGCACCTTACAGGATGGCTCCGGCCGAGTTAGCTGAGCTAAAGAGTCAGTTAGAGGATTTGACCAGTATGGGTTTTATCCGTCTGAGTACTTCACCGTGGGGAGCGCCGGTGTTGTTTGTGAAAAAGAAGGATGGGAGTTTTTGGTTATGCATCGATTACCGGGGACTTAACCGGGTCACCATGAAGAACAAGTACCCCCTCCCGAGGATTGATGAGTTGCTAGATCAGTTGAGGGGTGCTACTTGGTTCTCCAAGATTGACTTGGCTTCAGGATACCATCAGATTCCGATCGACGAGGTTGATGTTCGGAAGACTGCTTTCAAGACAAGGTATGGCCATTTCGAGTTTGTGGTGATGTCGTTTGGTTTGACGAATGCGCCAGCAGCGTTCATGCGGTTGATGAACGGCATGTTTCAGGAGTACCTGGATGTCTTCGTGATTATCTTTATCGATGATATCTTGGTTTACTATAAGAGTCCTGAGGAGCACGAGGTCCATTTGCGGTTGTTCTGGAGAAGCTTCAGGAGCAGAAGCTTTATGCTAAGTTGAGCAAGTGCAGTTTTTGGCAGCGGGAGATGGGATTCCTTGGTCATATTGTTTCTGCAGAGGGGGTTTCTGTGGATCCGACGAAGATTGAGTCTATTCGTGATTGGCCTAGACCGACTAATGCTACCGAGATCAGGAGTTTTCTAGGTTTAGCAGGGTATTATCGGAGGTTCGTCAAAGGTTTTGCGAGTATGGCTCAGTCGATGACGAAGTTGACCGGGAAGGATGTCCCGTCTGTTTGGTCCCAGGAGTGCGAGGATAGCTTTTCTAGGCTTAAGGAGATGTTGATGAGTACACCGGTGTTGGCGTTGCCCGAGCTGGGTAAGCTTTATGTGGTGTACATGGATGCTTCCGGGATTGGTCTTGGTTGTGTGTTGATGCAGGAGGGTAGAGTGATTGTGTATGCCTCGAGGCAGCTGAGGGGCGCAGAGCGTAATTACCCTACGCATGATCTTGAGTTGGGTGCAGTGGTTTTTGCATTGAAGATTTGGAGATCCTATTTGTATGGTGGGAAGGTTCAGATCTTCACCGATCATAAGAATATACAACACATTTTCACTCAACCGTTGCTGAATGTAAGGCAGAGGCGCTGGGTGAGTTATTAGCAGATTATGAGCTGGATATTGTATATCATCCTGGTAAGGTGAACCAAGTAGCGGATGCTTTGAGTCGTCGTCGGGCAGATTCAGCGCGAGAACAGGATATTGAGTCGCTTGTTAGCGAGATTAGCACGTTGCGGTTATGTGCCATGTCAGAGGAGCCTTTGGGTTTAGAGGCGGTTGATCAGGCGGATCTGTTGAGAAGGATTCTAGCGGCTCAGGCTAGTGATTCTGGTTTAGTGGCTGCGTCGACCGCAGCGGGTTCTGAGTATCAATTCTCTTCGAGTGGGGTGATTCTTGTTCGCGGTAGGGTTTGTGTACCCAAGGTTGAAGAGTTGAGGCATGAGATTCTGCGGGAGGCTCATGCTAGTAAGTTCTCGATTCATCCGGGAGTGACTAAGATGTATCGTGATCTGAAGCGGTATTATCACTGGGTCGGGATGAAGAGAGATGTGGCGGCGTATGTCTCTAAGTGCAACACGTGTTCGCTGGTTAAAGCAGAGCATAAGGTTCCTAGTGGTCTTCTGTAGAGTTTACCCATTCCGGAGTGGAAGTGGGATAGGATCACGATGGATTTTGTCGTGGGATTACCTGTTTCGCGGATGCATGATGCTATCTGGGTGATTGTCGATCGGTTGACTAAGTCAGCACATTTTCTGGCCATCAAGAAGACAGACGGCGTGGCTATTTTGGCTAAGAAATTTGTGCAGGAGATTATGAGGCTGCATGGGGTGCCAGCCAGTATTGTGTCAGATCGAGATCCGAGATTTGCATCTGAGTTCTAGGGAGTGTTTCAGGCAGAGATGGGCACTAAGGTGCATATGAGTACAGCTTATCATCCGCAGACTAATGGGCAGTCAGAGAGGACGATTCAGACTATGGAGGATTTGCTGAGGATATGTGTATTGGATTGGGGTGGTCATTGGGCTGATCATTTGAGCTTAGTAGAGTTTGCTTATAATAACAGTTTCTAGGCGAGTATTGGTATGGCTCCTTTCGAGGCTTTGTATGGGAGGCTATGCAGGACACCCCTATGATGGACCCAAGTGGGGGATCGGAGTATTCATGGAGATACATATGTTTAGGAAACGACGGAGAAGGTCCAGGTTGTGAGACTGAACATGAAGGAAGCTCAGGATCGGCAGAGGAGTTATGCGGATAAGAGGCGGCGAGAGCTTGAGTTTGCAGTGGGAGATCGCGTGTATCTCAATATGGCTATGTTGAGGGGTCCTAACCGAGCCATAGTAGAGAACAAGCTCAGTCCGCGGTTTATGGGTCCGTTTCCGGTAGTGGAGCGAGTTGGGCCGGTGGCATATCGGCTTGAGTTACCACCGATCATGAAGGCATTTCATAAGGTTTTCCATGTGTCGATGTTGAGGAAGTGCATGCATGAGTCAGAGGAGCTAGTGCCTGAGATACCTGCTGATCTTCAGCCTGATTTGACGGTTCCGGCAATGCCTGTGAGGATTCTCGAGAGGAGGGTTAAGGTGTTGCGCTGGAAGAAGATTCCTTTGTTGCGGATTCTGTGGGATTATGCTGGTTTTGAGGAGGAGACTTAGGAGCCCGAGGCAAAGATGAAATTAAAGTTCAGGAAGTGGTTCGACAAGCAGGTCGTGGCGTGAGCTTTATTTCTCTTAGTGGTTCCAGTTTAGTCTGTTTAGCATGTTGATGCTTTGTATCGTTGTATTTTTCGTTGTGTTGTAACGATTATACATTTTCGAGATTTATGAGATGGAGTTATTCTTATTTAATCTGTTTTATAAGATGAGTCTTTCTTATATGTGTTGTGGTGATATTCCGGGTTATGGAGTATCGAGTTTGACCACGAGAGGCAGTTAGTCGATAGATGTTTATCAGCGTTTTAGAATTTATTACTCTAGGGGTTGCGGTCCCGATCAACTCATTCATTTTGTTTTGAGAGGATGCGTTCTCTCTAGGGATTGTGTAGCTTTCCCTGTGTACCCGGAGCTCAAAGGATGCGTCCTGAAAGTGGAAGGGGCACGAGGCACCGATAGCTCAAAGGATGCGTCCTGTGAGTGAGAGGGGTACGGGCACCGATAGCTCAAAGGATGCGTCCTGCGAGTGAGAGGGGTGCGGGACACCGATAGCTCGAGGGATGCGTCCCGAGAGTGTGAGTGGTGTGACACCGATAGCTCAAGGGATGCGTCCTGCAAGTGAGAGTGGTATGGAATGAGTTAAGAGTAATAGATGTCTGAAAACGGACGTATAAACTTGAGACTGAACGAGAGCCTCGGAGATCGGGTTTGATCTCGGATAGTCGACCTGGTTGGGTCGGGTTTGGATTCTTTGATAGACGGTATGTCGGGATTCGAGGACGAATCCATTGTTAGTGGGGGAGAAGTGTAACGACCGTAACCCAATTATCGCTGATTTTGGGTGGTGTCGATCGACACTAAGTTTTGAAAGTTGGTCTGGTTTGGCTAAAACCGCGATTTTCACGCGGTTTAATTCTCGAAACCCTAAGTTCGGTCCTTTTAAGTCATATGGGATCGCGAGCCGTCGGGAAAGGGGGAGAAAAATCAGAAACTTTGAGAGAAAAGGAGAGGATTTGAAGGAGAAATAGTTGGTTCGTGAGAGTGAATCGAATTCTCGAGTTTTTCGTCATCCGTTGGTGTTTGTGGATCATTCGTGGGTGGTTTCCGATCAGTTCCAGCGAAGGGACAGTGGGTTTGTGGCTGCGTTCAGTCGATTCGTCGTTGTTTTCCATTCATTCATCCTCGATTCGCTAAGGTGAGTGAGTGATCGCTAGGAAAAGTGTAGAATCGGATATTAGGATTGTGTGGTTATTGTGATTCATTTTTCGTACTGGAATCTTGTTCTGTGATTGATTGCTGTGTGATTTCGTTCTGGGATGTCGCTGTACCATTTCACGAGGAACTGAGACGAGCCGTGTGAGGATTTGGCTCGGGCTCGGGTTCTGGCACAAAGTGTCGATCGACGCATGCGGGCAGTGTTGATCGACACCTCGCGGGAAGAATGATACTGATTTGGTCGAGTGTCGATCGACACCAGGGTGGCGTGTCGATCGACACCCGATATTTTGTTGCTGAATCTTTGTGTTTTATTTTAATTATTCTGAGTTGTTAATTAATCTAAAAAGAAAACGTCATTTAGACTTGAATTGGACTTTAAATCTGGAAATGGAATTAATCGTTATTTAATCGCGTAGTCAATTGATATTCGTATTTTTATGTCTTTTCCTTTTTGCGGGATGACCGCTCCATTGAGTATTTCTGATAATACTCACGCAACTCCCGTATTCTTTTGAGTTGCAGGTAAAGGAAAAATGTGATCGTGGAATCGAGGCCGAGGGAAGAAGATGATAGAGTCGTTTATTTATGTTGTTAGTCTAGCGAACCGTTGAGCTAGGTTGCTAGTTTTCTTTTCATTCCTGAATTCTAGTGTTGAATTTAAATTGATTTAAAAGAATTATTTATTGATTGAATTTATTGAATTATTTAATGGTGTTAATTATTTGTTTCCGCAGTAGAAATGTTAGGTTTAAAAAAAAAAAAAAAAACTTGGTGTTACAACTAGCCTCCGGTGACGTTATTTTGATGTCAATAATACTAACATTTTGGCTTCCTATCACAAGAACATGTGTTTGTGGACTGTTTCTTAATCTCAAACTCTTCAATGTTACATTTCCACATTTTCTAAATGTCATCATCTGCGAGGAAATTATATAATTAAACAAAACACATCTCTCCAAAAACAAAAACAAATATTTGTTTTCATAAAACAATAAACTTACTGTGGGTGCAAGGCAGATGCAATTCTGTAAATATATTACATAGAGATTATTAGTTAGAGTATAATAACCCAAGAAAACCATAGAGTAGATTATAAAGATGATAATAAAATTTACATGTCCGGGATGGTCTCTACAACAGGGGCGTCTATTTATGTGTGCAAGTAGTGCGGTCGAACAGGGCCCATAATTTAGAAAGGCCCAAAAAAAAAAATTATATATGTATATGTTATTAAAAAGGTTTGAGTTTGTTAATCATTGAAGATTTAGAAAGACAACAAAATAAAACAGAACTAAATTAAGGATTACTTACCTTTGATATATATAATTAGCATAGGAAAATGATGTAGGAGTTAATATTAAGTGTTAATATTAAGGGAAAAGGGCTTTTGAATATTAATTAGGTAAAGTTTTTTACTTGACTACATTTAGATATTTTTTATTAATTATATTTGGTATATATATTGAAAAAATCAAACAAATTCTTAGATTCTCTAAAAAAAAAAGTTTTTGCAAACACTTTCATAATAAAGCTATAAATAAAATTGATTCGAGTTTCACAATCTGCCGTCTTTAATCATTCAAGACAACATCTTAAAGTACTTTCATGTTTTTATTTATTTACTTAGTGATAAGTTGTTTATAATGTCTATACTAAATATTCATTTTATTATATTTATTTTTTAAGCTAAAAACTCAAACTAAAAAAAAACTCGATGTGATTCTTCTTTGATCGATAAGAAGAAAGACTTTGTTTAAATATATATATTTTTTATTGTAATTGTATGAATGAAACAATTTTAAGTAGTAAAATTTTATTTGTTGTAAAAAAAAAAAAAAAGAATATTGATCATTATAAACTATCAATTACGGTAAGTTATAGGTAATTTTTTTTTTACATAATTAACGTCTAAAATTAATAATATTTAGGGCCTAATTTTGATATTTGAACAAAGTCTCTATAAAGTTTGAGACGGCCCTGACAATAAATATCCCACCATGATTTGCCTTGGCCATCCACGAAGCCGCGTCCGGCGATTACAAGTCCATCCACTTTATTGAATATGAGCCACGGTATGAGCCCGTTCTCTTTTCGCCACTTCTTGGTATCACTTTCCGCTATCATCTCTCCGTCAATCTATATAAATATCAAAAAGTTTACTCCATAGTTCATATTCTATTATTCATGTAAGTAAAGCGAATTTTGGAGTGGTTTACAGTGAAAAAGATTGGTTTGGTTGTGCAAGGACCGTTGAAATGGAGGGAGTTGAGTAGGAACGTCTTCCCTGCTGGTACATATGTACTTCCCGTTTTGGAGCTTCCGTTGCAAGTATCGTCCCACGCCTTTTGGAACGCCTTGTTTTCGTCCACAAAACATTTCCAAAGATGTTTAGTTTAAGTTAAGCTGCTTGTGATGTATGTATCTATACACTAATAACTTACAGATGTATCATCTGTCATTCCATCCCCAACCGCTCCATATTCCATCACCGATTCTCCATAGCATAACCCGAGGAGTCCTAAGATTGCGACGAGTACACTAGAAACACGATCCTATAGGTTTGTACTAAAAGAAGATAAGTTTTGGAATCTTATGTTCAAAGTTTGTAAAGAGATTCAAAGAGCCTTACCATTTTAACGAGAAATGGAATGATCAAAACAGAGTTCAAGTTATATGATCAATTTAAGCATATATAAGCACACAACATTAGGGATTGATACTTTTTTTTGGATCACCCGTAAAGGATTGATTGAAGCCTCAATATTTATAACATTACAACATTGGATACAAATGCATTTACACTATTGGTTATATGAATGGGTGCGCACCTCCAATGTTAAGATACTCACTAAATATCTCACTAATAAAATATTAATATTATTAGTCATCAAATTTAAGAACCTTGAGGGTATCTCATCAATATAATATTAATACATTTGTTTTTAATAATTTTACTATAAAAACTGATCTAATTTTATTTTAAATTAGTAAATCTCTCATTATTAAAATTTTATATTTATCAAATTATATATTATTTAAAACAACAAAATAGAAATTTGTAATCTTTCAAATCTCTTTTTACCTTATATTTAATATTGCAGTATTAATTAAACAAATTTAATTTGATACCAAAGAAAAATAATTTTAATATATAATATACAAATATATAATGGTAGTTAGAGGAATTAGATGAATGGGATGAATGTTAGGTAGAGGAATAATACGAACATTCAAGGATTCAACGTATGTACTTCTTTGTAATAATAGGGATTATATAACCTTAACTTTTCTTTAATACGATGTATACTTCTTTGTACTAATAGGGATTATATGCCCTTTTTCAAAAATAATAGGGATTATATAGCCTTAACTTAATACCATCTAATGCTAATAATCAACGAATTTTCTAGTAAGATTTGTTAGAGGAGTGAGCGTTTCTTGTACCTAAACATGATTAGGTGAAATTTGTCTCATTCTCTTGTATTCCATTGTATGTCAATTTACACCGAAACTTATTAGTTGATACAAAAGAGATAATATGCTAGAGACAAGAGGAAGGTCGGATGATTCCTTGGGCTGAGCCGTAAACAAAGTTGCAAAGAGAGGAGAGAGAATCAATGCCATTGTCTGGAGAGATGTCAATGTCTCTCATGAAAATGTTGGTACATGGAACACTCTCCTCTGAACAATCAAGCTTCACCGCCACATTTGTCGCCGATGTTCCACTCATCTTCATGTACCTTACTTTCTCTATGTGAACTGCCTTGCTCTGAATATTACATTAACCAAACAAACAAAAACTAACATTAACTTTTTCTTTTTAATGAATGAAAAATTAATATTCAAACGAAAACGGTTTTTACAACAAGTGTGACGATAATTTTTTAAAAATTGTAACTCGTTTTCATATAGTTTAACAAAAGAAAAAAAAAGAAAAGAATTTGCTTACAGTGTGAGTGCAGTTGGGGTTACAACCATAGAATTGATCAATGATGATAGGATTTTGTACCGACGAGAAACGAATGTCGAAAAATTCGATATCTTGAACGTGGCCAGTTGCTCCCGGCCATGTCTTGATTCGAGCTCCGTTGGTTGTCCTTGTGAAGTTAATGTGCCACACACGTATGTTTTCCACTGCTACTTCTGTTCCTCCTCTACCTAAACTCCCAACACTACTCACATTTCTTATTACATTTTTCTCATTTTAAAGAAAAAAAAAAGATTACGAATTTTTGGTCATGGAGATTCTTTTATACCTAACACCGTGACCAGGTCCACAGTTCACAAATGTAACATTCACATTATTCACTTGATCTCCAATCGACACACAATCATCACCTATTTATTTGTGAAAAAAAACCAGCGAGTTATATATGTATATTTTCTTATGTCAAGATTATATAATGGTATGGTTAATTAGTTAAATAAATTTACCAGTGGCGATGTCGGAATGAGTAATTAATACGGCGGAGGAAGATGTGATGTGGATACCGTCCGTGTTAGGGCTAGCCTCCGGTGAGGTTATTTTGACGTCAGTAATATTAACATATTGACTTCCCATTACGAGAACATGTGTTTGTGCACTGTTTCTTAATCTCAAACCCTTCAATGTTACATTTCCACAGTCGCTAAATTTTATCATCTGCGAGGAAACTATTCAGTTTCTCTAAACAAAACACATTCCTCCAGAAAGAAAATTTGTTTTCATAAAATAACAAACTTACCGTTGGTGCAAACATGATGCAATTCTGAAAGTAGATTACATTGAGATGCTTAGTTAGAATATTAACCCAAGAAAGGCAAAAAGGAGATTATAATTTAAGGTGAAAATAAAGAAAATTTACTGGTCCGGAATGGTCTCTACAATGAATATCCCACCATGCTTTTCCTTGGCCATCCAACAAGCCGCGACCCGCGACTACAAGTCCATCCACTTGATCGTATATGAGCCACGGTATGACCACGTTCTCATCTTTTGGCCACTTCTTGGTATCGCTTTGCGCTATCATCTCTCCATCGATCTATATAAATATCAAAAACTTTCCCCCATAGTTGATATTTTATTATTCATTTAATAATAATTACGTAAAGTGATATTTGGAGGTGTTTACAGTGAAAATGATCGGTTTGGTTATACAAGGACCGGTGAAATGGAGGGAGTTGAGTAGGAACGTCTTTCCTGCTGGTACATATACAATTCCAATTTTGGAGCTTCCCTTGCAAGTATCGTCCCACGCCTTTTGGAACGCCTTTTTGAACACAAAACATATTCAAAGATGTTTAGCATATGTATAAGCTGCTTGTGACATGTATAACTTACAGATGTATCATCTGCAATTCCATCTCCAACTGCTCCATAATCAATCACCGATTCACCATAGCATAACCTGAGGAGTCCTAAAATTGCGACGAGTACGCTCAATACACGATCCTGTTACAGAAAGAGGATAAGTTTTTGAAATCTCGGGTTCAATGTTAGTAGAGATAATTCGAAGAGTCTTACCATTTTGATGAGAAACGAATTGATCAAAACAAGTTTAATATTTGAATAACTTTCAGTTTGTCTGTAAGAATATACAAGTACACAACCTAAGGAATTGATTCAAGCCTCATATTATAACATTAAAACATTGGATACATATGCATGTACTCTGTTTGGTTAATTGAATGGGATAATGGTAGCTAGAGGAATTAGATGAATGGAACGAATGGTAAATAGAGGAATAATACGAGCATTTAAGGATCCAATGAATTTACTTCATTGTGATAATAGGGATCATATAGCCTTAACTTCTCTTTAATACCATCGAAGGCTATTAATCAAGTTATATCTCTTAAAGGAAACAAATTTTCAAGTGGGCATTTCTTGTTATCTAAAAATGAATTTTTCAAATTTCATAAAATTTCAAGTGGGCGTGAATATCGATCCAAATATTAGAAAATCAAGCGATTCCACAAAATCGGAAAAAATCAACCATAAAAATTTAAAAAAAAATTCCGGATCAAAGGAGAAAAGTGAACAATGCAATGTATAGATCAAATGGTAAGAAAGGGCATATCCACTTGTTCCCTACGGAATTAGCGAAAAGAACTGCAAGAATCATTGATTTTTCCCCTTTGGGAATTTTCCTTGACGCTTGTTTTCTCTTTGCATTGATGTAATGATGTAATTAACCCTGAATCGCCATGAAGACAAGCAACCACCAAAAGTGTGCCACGTGGCAAATGCACAAATTA
Organism: Draba incana; assembly: GCA_963576765.1. NCBI lineage: Eukaryota > Viridiplantae > Streptophyta > Magnoliopsida > Brassicales > Brassicaceae > Draba > Draba incana. The sequence goes on along the minus strand of OY755209.1, from coordinate 218,727 downwards.
CATCATTTGTTGTACTATTGTCTTCTCTTTTTGGTCCATCATGCATGGTGGACTTTTCCTTGTTTGTGGAATATGTAATGTTTTGATTTGTGTAGAACTTCTTCGTTTACGAGATGATGAGTTAATTAAGTTCATATAGTTTATGTCTTGAGAATTGAGACTCTTGATGACTTGAAAAATGAACTTTTATTAAAAGTCAACATCAACATTTTCCCAAAGTAATAGGTTTTGAATTAAGGTAAAGAAGGCTTCAATTTTCTCCGACAAACTTGAGCCATCTTCGACATATTACGGCCGAGCAGACCAAAGAGAAAAAGGGGACATGCTTTTTTCCCATGCAATGTCTATGAAAATGGTGTATCTATACACATGCACTGATGCACACACACACATATATATATATATATATATATATATAGCAAAGCATGTGTATTTATATGGTATATACCTCTAGATTTGGGGGTTGAGAAAAAAGTGAAGAATATGGCCTTGTCAAGAAAATATAAACGATGTGGTATTGGAGCTGCATTGTTCTTTCTTAACATTTTCCTCTATCTCCTATCCCTACACTACGTATCTGGTATATATATTTATCCAAATTTCTAAAATTATTGCCCTCTCAATATAACCCAAAAAAATATTTTTTTATTAATCCCTCTCTGGTTTTATATGTAGGGATTCATGATGATCAACCAAAAAGGAAGGAATCGCTTCTTGGTTCAGAGCCTCCCACGTGTGCGAACAAGTGTCAAGATTGTAACCCTTGCCTTGCTTATCTTCTTGACATTCATGGTGTTCATGATGATGACGACGATGATAATGATGAACCTTACTATCCGGTAAGGTGGATGTGTAGATGTAAAGACAAAGTATTTGAACCTGAAGAATAGTACATCTATATATTTACATAATGTATTTAGCGTGTTGCTTCTCCTGGACAAGATTCATGATGATCCATAACCATGAATGATGATCATGATGTTGTGTTAGTCGTCGGTTATTGTATCATGCATGTTGCATGATGCATAATTGCACGCATGCTAATGATTTCGGGCCTTAAGTACAAAATATGGCCTCAATTATTAGGTCATCCTTATTCGTAACACGATAGTGTCTTAAGGCCATATAAAATTATTAAAACACATACTATCTCTTCTTTTTATTCAACTTTAAACCTTCTCTTTCATCCTTTTATTCAACTTTTATTAATTTTATATTTAAACACCCTCTCTTCCTTTTAAAAACATTCTCCAAAAAATCTAATTTTAAACACTCTTTCTTCTTTTTAAACACTCTCTACTTTCTTTACTCAAATTTTATTACTTTTATATTTCAATATACCTCACAAAAACACTCTCTTTCTTCCTTTTACAACCATTATAATAATTTTATATTATAAAAACACCATATTTAGACACAATCGTATTACCAATAAGGATGCCCTTAGGGAAAAATAGATATTGGCCTACTATACGTAAAAGCTCCAAGAGTCCCATTTTTTTTTTTTTTGAAAAATGTAACGAAGACTTTTTCTTAGGTCGAAGTGTCGAACCACAATTCCTCACCGTACGTTTTGGTTACCTGTCTGATAACGATCGTCTAAATACCGCATCTTATTTCTATATATGAGAGCATATACAATTGTAGTCTCTCCATGGAGTTCTCATTTTTACCAAAAAAAAAAAAAAATCCATATAAAATTGAATAATTTTTTTAAAAGTAAAAAACCCACTCAATAGTTTCTCAAATGAGATATTTTGATAAATTTTTATCTTTTAGATACCTTCACATTTTTATATTAATAATTTTTTTTGCAACAATGAAAACTCTATAGAGATACTATCATTGGAGGTACTTCGAGTAACTCTGTCACAAAATAAAAATTATGTTCCTTTATGTTCCTCTATCTTTATGGGACAAATTATATTCATAAACTCAGATTCATAATGAGATTATTTATGAGCTCCATAAAATGACCAGAATATTATTAAAGTGAATGGATCATGCACGTATCTTTTCCTTCTCAAAGCTTCGAAAGAAACCTTCAAAAACGTCATTATCTACACATGAATACATTTTATCCGTAGCGTGACAAAAGCATGCATGAGAGTGGTGATAAATGTGAAGCATTGAATGTGAAATCTCTCATTGTTTGCCGTATAACGTCTAGTTCATTGTCGATATTCGTCAGCTAAAGTCTTAAACGTGTCGACCACTAATTGTCTCGACCTGAGATAAAAACACTGTTACATGAGAGTTACGTTTAGGGTTTGTCTCTATCTCCTACTTCATTCAGCACCGTCAGTTTTCTGTAATAAACAATTAATTCAAGGATGATTACAAAAAAAGTGAAATGTGCGTCCCCACTTTTGCCCATGTGGTTGTGGTCAACGTGTCAAACTGTTAGAGGCCCTGAGTTTTACGATCTTTTTCTATCAGTATTATTATGGTCCCGTCGAATAATTTCACTATGTTTTTCGCTTGGCTAGTGTCAACTTAAAACAAGAATACATACACTTATCTTTACAGTCGTCTTTAATTAAATATTCGGCCTTACCACTATATAAAGACACAAGTAGTACTACTCTCATAAATATATATTACATTATCAAGATACTCATGAGTGTTTTTAGTTTAATGGAGTTTTTAGCATAAAAATATCTACCATCATCATGTTATTGAGAAGCATATCTGCTCCGATATTCAAGTATCGGCATAGCTCGAAAGAATCGTCTATCGAGCCGGATTCACAGCTCCAGCGCCGAAACAGATCGTTGTCTATTCTCTCATCAAAGTCCCTTGATGGACACAACGGGGAGGTGTTGCACCATGAGCATAAAGAGGGTGTTCTTAAATCAAGTAACAACGACGACAAAACCCTTGTATCACGCAGGCAACGCAGGTCCTCTTTTGATGAAACAGCCAGTGTTCTTAAATCAAGTAATAACGAGGAAAAAAACCTAATACCACAAAGGCAACGGAGGCAATCTTTAGATGAAACAGCCATTAACAGGAGAAAGAGTTTGAATCACTCGCCGACCTTTTTAGTAGAGAAGCTTTTCTCGAGCTCTGGGATGGGAGAGAAAGTTATAGGTGATGATAAAGATCGTCTGGAGACTCTTGTGAGTGGTGGTGGTGGTGGTGGAAGCGGAGGCAAGATTTGCAACGGCGGTGGTGTTGGTGGCGGAAGCGATGTTGACGGTGGTGGAAGTGTGGACGCCACCGATGCGTATTACCGGGAAATGATCGACTTGAATCCAGGAAACTCGCTTTTGACCGGAAACTACGCTAAGTTCTTGAAAGAGGTTAGTAAAAATTTGGCCAATGAAAAAATTTTTTGTAGGCATTTTTTTTTTTTAATATTAAAACCGAAGAAAGCACAAACGATTGTTAAAGTCACGACACCGGAGCCAAAAGCCCTGTTTTAATGCATATATTTTCTTTTGGGTCACAATATGTAAAAGATATTTTATGCCGGATATTTTAGTAGGAGTTCTCTTTCCACGTGTAAAGTTTGTATTGAATGGGATCTTTGCGATTTCGATCCAAAAAAAATAAAAATGGGATCTTTGCGAGTTTGGTTGGATACCAAAAAAATGAAAGATATTTTCATGTTTAATTTCATGGAAGAGCGAGGAAATCATATTTTTGACAGAACAAATTATAATCCTATGTGTATATGGACAGGTGAGAGGAGAGATGAAGAAAGCAGAAGAGTATTGTGAAAGAGCAATTTTGGGAAACACAAACGATGGAAACGTTCTTTCACTATACGCCGATCTCATTTTGCTAAACCATGGGGATCGTAAAAGAGCACACTCCTATTTACAACAGGCTGTTAAAATGTCACCAGAAGATTGGTAATTTTGCAAAATTCACTCTCTCTTCATATAAACACGTTGATAGTAAACCCTTTTCTTAAAAAAAAAATGTTGATAGTTAAAATAGACTCGAATATTTAGCAATAATATTGCAAAGAAAAAATGGTGCATGCAGCTATGTGCTAGCTTCATACGCAAAATTTTTGTGGGATGAGGAAGAGGACGAAGAGGAAGGAGAAGAAGAGGAGGAAAAGAGTGAAGAAATAGCCAATATGCCTCCAACTACAGTCTTCCGTGATTTTCCCCGACACACTCCTCCTCCTATTACCGCATCATCCTAAATAAAACACACCTTGCTATGTTAATAGTGTAGAGCTATGTGAAATATGCATGTTTAATACACATGCAAATGCTATATCAATGTTTAATACATGTTAAGAAGGAAAATGAATAATGTTTTGTAGACTTTATATATAGATATATAATATAAGGTATAGGTATCAATGTCGGTATAAAATCCGACCATTTAGTGTTCTTTCAAACACTTGTTTTAGGGTATCGAGTGAATTTTCTCTCCACGGATTGTTTCACCTCGTCGAGCAAGCTTCGTCCTATAACGCTTCTATCCTTCCTTTTATCGCTTTGTTTGTTATTATCATCTTGCTTTTGAACATGCCTCCGGTTGTAATCGCTAGCTCTTTGAGCTTTAATTAATATCATGAATTTCAAAACAAAAAAAATAATATGAGGTATGGGTATGTTGTTCTATGCAGTATATTATTGGTTTATTGTCTTCTTTGTCGGTGACAACTTGCTCCCGTCCTAATTAAATGATCGAGACAGATAAAATATTATGCTTTTGTTTTATAAAGTAAGATAGAATTGATAGAATAGCCAATCCACAGATATTTTGAAGTGAAAGAAAACAAAAACAAAAACTTTGATACTTTGATTGTAGTTGGGCTAATAATGGGCCTAATTCAAAGAGAGAATAAGATGATTATAGGAAAACTTACGACAAGCGGCCACGTTACGGACTTGAACTCACTTTCCATTACATTTTTTTTTCCCCTTCATTCCCACGTTTTGTCAACGAAGTGATGGAAGAAAAGTAAGTGGAGAATTCGTTTACACGAAAATAAATACATTACCAGACTACCAGTCATACAAACGCACCTGAAATTTGTATCAAAAAAATGAAACTAGTATTTATCACTCAGAAGCTAACGAGTATATTTGCTTAAACCGGTAATTATCGGCTAAACAGATCACGTGTCAGAAGATTAGAGGTCTCACTGAACTGTCACGTAGTTTTGATATGAATCAATCAATCTTCGATTCTCGTGAATTACGTGGAGAACCCAACACAATATTTTTTTCTTTTTTCTAAAATATTCCACGAGATTAAAAGAAAATAAATTAATTATGACGAAAAGTATCATCATCACTAGGAACGGGTTGTGCAAGTCTTTAAAACCAGAAAGGGAAAAATAAAAGAAAGAGCTTTGGTAGGGAGAGAGTTGGATAGATTCTTGTTTCTTCTAGGGTTTTAAGAGATAGAGAGAGAGGAAGATGGAGAACAGTGATGAAGTTGTTTCTATTGAGCTTCCAGCTCCTGCTTCATGGAAGAAACTGGTATGTTATATCTTCTTTACTTTCCTCTTTCTTTTGATTTCTTATCTAGTTTGGGTAATTTGGGAAATTGATTTGGTTATTTGGGCGATTTGTCCTCTCATTTCTATAGCAAAACATGTTTAAAGTCCGATTCTTTATATGGGAATCTTCAATTTGAACCTTTTTTAAGGATGAAATTAGGTATTTCTTGAGTATAAAAGTTAGGGCTTTGGTTAAATGGGCAAACTTTTTACCATATTTGTATCCTGAGTCACGGAATTAGTTGAAATTTAGGGCTTTTTCTCACAAATTGAAATGGGTCAACGCGATTGTTCTTTCTGTGTTTGGATATGATAGTTTGGTCTTTGGTTTATATGCAAAAAGATTTCATTTTGATATGATTGATTCTTGTACTGAGTGAAATTGGATCTCTTTTGGGTCAATAAGTGCCTTTGTTCTAGCATGAAACATCTTAGTTTGAAGTCTCATGGAATTCAGTTCTTTACTTGTTGAATTTGGTGTATAGTTATGTGAAGGGATCTTTGGTAAGTGATGTTTCTCTTTTTTTGTTGTTGTTGTTTAGTTTAATCCGAAACAGGCAGGTACACCAAGAAAGACTGAGATTGTATACATTGCACCCACTGGTGAAGAGATCAGTTCACGCAAACAGTTGGAGCAGTATCTCAAGTCCCATCCGGGTAATCCCGCTATCTCTGAGTTTGACTGGACGACTGGGGAAACCCCGAGGAGGAGGTCGGCAAGGATCAGCGGAAAAGCAAAGGCAACTACTCCGACATCAGAGAAGGAACCAATGAAGAAGAAGAGAAGATCTTCTCTTACAAAGAAGGATAGTGAAAAGGAAGCTGAAGCAGTGAACAAGGATGCTGAAACCAAAACCAACGAGGCTGAGAAAGAAGGAGATGTTGAAATTGAAGCTAAAGCAGAAAACAAGGATGTTGTGAATGATACTGAAATGAATGAGGCTGAGAAGGAGATTAAGAAGGGAGATGGTGAAAATGTCCCACAAACAGTAGAGTCTGACCATGAGAAAGGGATTAAAGAAGGAGAAACTGCAATAGATGCAAAAGAGAATGAAAAAGACACTATAGGAAGAGATGCTACCGAGAAAGAAAAGGGTGGACTTGAAGAGAATAAGACTGAGAATGGAGGAAGGAATGAGGATCTTCCTAACAAAAGCATCAAGGACACTGAGGAAAAGAAGTCGGAAGATGCTGCGGAGGTGGGGACAGAGAAGCCTGGAGAGGAAAAGACTGAGGATAACAATACAGGAAATATTACGGCAGACGGTAAGCAAGAGCAGAATGTGAGTAATGAGGCCAAATAAATGAACGATAAGGCAGAAGACACGGACAAGAACCGAAAGGCGAATGAAGGAATGCATAAGCCGCAAGGTGCTGCGGCAGCATCAGTAAATTGTTAAAAACAAGGTAATCTATATACAGCAGAGGACAGTGAGCTGATCTGTCTGATTAACAAATATCGGATGTCGTTATGTTAGAATTGATGTGTGTTTGCATATAGAGATAGAGATTATGATCATTGACATTAGACTCCTTTGATCACAAATCTCATCTTTTGTATATTGTAGTCTTGTTATGTCTAGAATGCTTCTGGAACAGTGGTAAGCCTTTGTAAGGAGATTGTTGTTCATATCTTCTTATCTATCTTTCTAAATAGTTGTGTCCAAATAAGAGAGGAGGTTTCAACATACAGTGTATGAACCTAAATAGTTATTTTGTAGTATATTCATTATTCAAGTTTGCTTTGTTTATTATTTTCTATTCACACAACAAAGTCAAAACTCCAGAGGAGTTATTTCATAAACAATTTTCTCTATGGTATCTAGAATCTCCCATTGAGTTGGAGTATTGTGGTTGAACCGTCCTATAAAGGCTATGGAGAGAGAAAACATATGTACTACCTTTTATGGGTTATGACTTGTTCACCTTTTTGACCAATGCAAGTTTTCAACTAGCTTGAGATGTATGTACTACTTGTAACTATTTACACACACAAATAAACTTGCAACTTTTTGCCTAACTTACCAACAAAAGCAAAATGAAATCTGACTAAAGATATTTATCTACAACAAACTCATTTCTTGAACACCATTTTTTCTTCAAATTAAAACAGCTGTAATTGAGAAATTAAAATCAAGATTACAGCCCTGGACAGATGAGAAATATTTGTCCAAATCATTTCTTTTCAAGCCGACACAAACTAACAATGATTATTATTATTTTCCCACTCGTTTTTGCTTCCCAACCAAATAAAAAACAAGAAAGAAAAAAAAGCAAAGAAGAAAATTAATGATCTTCTACTACGGAAGGGTGCACCTGTTCTTCACCAACTTCAACGAAATCATCACCGTAGATCTGATCAAGCACAAGAACCAATCCCATCGCAAAAGCTCCATCAAAACCGGGTTTCACATTCAACGAGAAAACGTCTTTACTAAGCATCACGTTCGTCGTAGCATCCACTTTACGACGTATCTCCGCCACTTTCCGCCGTGTCTCCGCCTCAACCACCGTACAACTTCTCTGTCCGAAATTGCCTTCGATCAAATACTCGCTACACTGATACTCTCCGTACACCTCCACCGTCATGCCAGTCCTTCCGATTATCGACGATCTTCTAACTCCGAAGATCGGTTTCTGACCGTCCGATCTCTCCCCGAAATACCCTTCCCATCTCCGCCGTAAACTCGGCCTCTGTTTCACACAAAAAAAAACAGAGTGAGTTTCTGCGAGTTGACTCAGTGATTCGAACAAATTAATGAAAGATGCGTTGAATATGCAAAAAGGTGGTACCTTTCGTCGGAGAGTGAGGAGACAGCGACCGTGAGCGTCCATTAGGACAACCTCGTCGGTTTCGCGTGTGTTTGGACCACCGTAAGAGTCAACGCGAAAGACCAAACTGCCCTTGCAGTCGTAAACGGTGAAACCATCTCCGGCGAAAAACAGAGAGGTTTTCCGAACAGTTAGGCTTTTCTCTTCTTCGTGTACGAATTCTTCATCTACAAGCAAACCTCCTTTCATTTCTGTACAAATAATATGAATCTCAAATTTCGGAATCTTGGGTTTGTTGTTGCGATGATGATTGTGGAATGTTTTTATTACTAGAGAGGGTTTTTTTAGTTTACTTGTTAGAAATTGGAGGGAGAAAAGTGAAGGTTGGGGTAAAGGAAGATATCGAGTGCAAGATTTATAAAGAGAAGACGACACGGAGGGAATCTCATTTGGAGAATTTTACAGTTTAAACAAATGCCAACTTGACACGTGGTGCTGACTCGTCGCTTCAAAAGTTGTAAAGTGAGATTCGCTTCACTTACCGTTAGTTACATATCAAATAAACCATTTGCCTATTTTCATGTGCGATACAATTCAAGACTACACTTAACTTGTATTTCTTTCAATTTGGTTTATACACTTATACGTATAAAGTTCATTTTTGAAAGAGATTTTGGGTGAAGCGATAGGGCCCACATAGTTGATTACAAATATTAATGTTGAATACTAATCAAAACTATAGCGTGAACATTGAGATGCATATTTTAGCGGAAAAATGTGTCATTTCTCATTAAATATAACAATAGTTGAGTTTTTTTCGTTTTGTTGTTTAGTGATTACATATATTCGTGTGTACTTTTCAAGATTCTTGTTGGACTGTCTTGGGGTAACATTATAACCTTACATTACTTGTTGCTTTCCTATCACCCGTTTCTCCTTCTCTCCTTTTTCCGATTCTAACAATATTCCATACGGTATTATACAACTATTATACAGTCAGTACAGATCAAAAGGATACTTTAGTTTACTATCTTTAGTATTTTTAAAACAAAAGCATATAACTTGTAGGCATAAAAGCTACAAATTATTGATTCACTTTAATAAATTAGTTAACTATAACTGATTTCAACTCGTTTTTATAACGTTTAGCATTATAGTAACTAACTAGCTAAGTGTTGGTGGATTTGAAAAGAATGGACTCACGGAAATGCATCTCGAATCGAGTTTTATAATTTAAAGCTTTATTCCAACTTTACAAATCTTCTCATATCTCGTCGTTAATATACATTTCCATATTCTCTAGTATTTTATTTCTATATAAAATATGAATGCATGTACCATCAAGAGGTCCACGACCAGCTAGATAGTCAATAGAATTAGGCCTGGGCGCGGATCGGATATCCGGAAAAATTATAGTATTTGTGATTCGATTTGTTATTCACGGATATTAAATTTTCCGATTTGCTTTGCTTTGAAAATTTTAGATATTTGGAGTTACGGATATCCGGATTTTTTTCCGGATATTCGGATATTTGCGGATATTTGTTTTAACTGAAAAAAACGAAAGAAAAATATTTTATTTTTTCAAAAAGTTATTTTTCAGTATAAATTTTAAACTAATTAGTGAAAAAATAATATAAGTTAGATAATTTTATTTGATATAACTAAAAATAAAATGAAAAGTGAAAGAAAAAATGGTGGACTACGAAACATTTATTATTATTTTTAGATAAAAATATGAGACAACTGGTTTACAAAATTAGTAACTACGTAAATTTACTATAACTATATCCGTTCAATGTATTGAAAAGGTTAAAAAATGCAAATATATGTTGTAGGTATATCATATTATATATACATATATGTAATTTACGGATCGGATCGGATATTCGGATTTTTAAAATTAGTATTTATGATTTGTTTTGCTTTAGACGGATCGTAGATTTTACTATTTGCTTTGCTTTGATTTATAACGGATATTCGAATTTTTCGGATCGGATCAAAACGGATCACGGATCGGAGCAAATCTAACGGATAATTTGCCCAGCCCTAAATAGAATAGTACTAAACTTCCTTTTGAAATTGGTCCTCAAACGGAAACGAGAAAAAAACTGTGGAAAACGTGGACCGGTATTGGGGGTTGGGGTGGGGAAGATTCCCACTACATCACTGAAGGCAACTATAATATGTTACAGAACTAGCATAATATTATTATTTTACATTTTTATATAGAGAATGCTTTAAGCACACAATCATGGATTATGAAGAACTTAAAACTATCTGATTATGCCATCGTAAAGAGCTTTTGACTGACCACTGACCAGTATGGATATATATCTATTTATCGCTCTATTTTATACTTCCTCCGTTTCAAATTAAAATATAAGTTGTTTTACCTAAAAACACAAAGATTAAGAAACTACTTTTTCTTATAAAAATATTATTTAATATACATAATAAACATAATTTAATCCCACCGTCACATAATATGCAATAAAGATGAAAAATACATAGAATTCTCAAAACAACTTATATTTTAAACAAAAAAAAACACTCAAAACAACTTATATTTTGGAACGGAGGGAGTATGTTTTTATCACTTGAATATATATTTTTTAATTTCACATTGTTAAAACAATAATATAAATTGCAAAAGAGTGATAAAGTTAGAGCGCTGAGATTAGGCCAATACCCAAAGAGTGGCACCGGAAGAATGATCACATTCAATTATATTTATTTATTTTGATAAATTAATTGCTATTTGTTTGCTGTATTAGTGAATGTTAGTAGTAAGCAAAAGAGAACGGATTAAGGGATATTTTCTTGATATTTATCTTTTTGGTAAGAGATATTTTGCTGAAATATCTGGTTAGGTAAAAAGTACACCTGAATTTTAGATATAGGATTGTTCAAATAAACAAGTATCTAATTCTAGCTAATTTTGAGATGTAGAAGTCCAAACACTAGACATGACCCGATTGATTAAAATGGGTAGGAAACATAATGAATAATGTCGATAAGGTCGGTCTCAAACCTACACCACTATGACAATAATGCACATGTGCATTCAGTTTTCTCAAATTCTAGCTAATTCTGGGATGTATAAATCTCACGTTTTAAAAAGCAATTTGTTTCAAGATATTACTCTAATTGTGAGGTAATATGTATGTTGGAGTTATAAATTGAGTTTCCCTTCAATCACTTTCCAAGCTAGATTATTGCAAGCCAAGAGACAAAATTCAAACATAAATTTATTGTGATATAGTCTTTAAAACAAAGCAAGCAAGTGAGCAACAATGAAACCAAAACATTGAGAAAAACATAAATTTTCTGCATCAGTACTATAATAAAGAGAAGGCAACATCGAGAACCAAGAGAACATTTTGAACTGCAAAAGGATTTAAGGCATCGGCCTAATCTCGATTCCATGAAGAACAAGACCTTCCTTTAGTCTCTTCGTCTCCTTGAGGCTCATCTTTATTTCACCCATATCTCCTCTCCTTTTGAAGAACTGTCCCAACTCAACCTCATACCAACCATCTCTTCTCAGCTCAGCGCATGGACCTTCTTCGCTTCCCGGGTTTTGCATGAGACTCACCATGATAGGCTGAACTCCATCGGTATCGGTGTCAGTTAAGACGAGGGAGGCCTCCATGGGGACGCGAAAACCATAGGGACTATCACTCCACTTAAAGACAAGGTAAGCGACGTAGAGTGTGTCATCAGAGAGAAGGTTTATGTTAATCCTTCCAGCAATGTCAAACCACCATACCTCGATCAACTCAGCTACTTGTGAGAACCTGTTTTATGCACCCATGAACATTAGCATATCTCACAATGCACAAGAAGTTTGAGGTTTCAGGTCAACGTCTAGGTCACCTGGTATTAGGAAGAGATATCCATTGCCAGTATCTTTGATCATCTCCCCATGCTATACTCATAGCCCTTGGTGCAATCATGTAGCATTTCTTACCCTTTGTTCTCTCCAACGAAAAGCTCTGTTTTTATTACACAATGCAATCAGAATATGTTGTTCTTACTAAAAGCTCAACCATTTCACCATTTATACAAGCAGGTTGACTAGAATGGACTTGTAGACCACACAAGTTGGTTTTTGGTTGTTCCAAAACAAAGGGTGGTTTTCAAAAATAACCAAACTAGCATTATTAATTAGCCATCAAATAAAAGTATTGTGGAGATATCATAACCATTAGATCTTAATGAACTAGGGGAAATTAGGCCATATAACCATGAAAAAAAAAAGAAATTTTAATTTCTAACCTATGTGGCACAATCCTATCTCTTACATCTAGGGTTTTTTTGTTAATTTTTAGAATATAATTTTTTTCTTGGTTATTTATCAAATTCACCCATGAACTAGTTAGTTATTGAATTATAATTTTTTTTTGTTGGTCACTTCACTAGTGCTAATTTTCCCAAAATAAGGGTGATATGCAAAAATAACCAAAAGTACATCATATGGAAATATTATAGCCAATAAGAGGAAGGGTTTAGGGAGAAAAAGGTTTACCAGATGGGAATCATTGAGAAGAAGAGGGTTATGAACAAGGGAGAAGAAGAGGCTTTTCCTGGTCGGAAGACCTTCAGGTGCCACAAAGCCGTCGGGGAAATCGGAAGGTAAGAATTGGTTCCAAACATCGTTGGAGTCAGCGGCGGATCTGAAGATCGTGGAGACGGCCGATGATCGGCAAACATCGCGAGGCGATGTCAAAGAAAGGATCTTGGCGATGCAGTCTTGTGGCAGATCATTCATTTTGCTACTAATAACTTTTATTTTTCATCAAGAATTATTCTACTTGTATACAAAGGAACTTGTATCGTTCCCACATTTAATTTATAATGAATTTTATAATTTGGGAAGAAAATACGTGGAAAGGTGGTTAAGACTAGTCAGACAAGGGAATATATTATTTTTGTACCCCTCTTTTTCTTACTCGCTTCCTCACATGATTATCTTCACAATTAAGAGCATTTCCACCCATGATTTTTTGTGGGTATCATAAGATAGAAAGAGAGTGTTTTTTAGTAAAAAATGAGGTGTTTCTAAATATAAAATTAATAAAATTTGAGTAAAAAGAGGAGATTGTTGATATTATTGGAGAGAAGGTATCAATGAATTAATACTTTTGATACTTTTGAAGAGAGTATAAAATTAATAAAATTGAGTAAAATGATGAAAGAGAAGGTATAAAGTTGAGTAAAAGGAAGAGAGAGTGTGTATTTTAATAATTTTATATTTAATGATATACACAAAAGTTCATGGGTAGAGATGCTCTAAGCATCCACATTTACTTACACTCCAAGATTATATACCCAAATATAATACTAGTTTCTGTAATAATTAAGAAATCATCTCGTATGTCCCTCAAACTCAATCTCAAATCTTATAACTCCCTGTTCTAACTCATTTTTGTTTAATGTTTATTTTGAATACCGAAAAAAACAAAATTACCCTAAAACCAACCCATATTTGCGATATTACAATCTATACCTGGGTATAACCTGCCCACAGGTCACCCACCCAAAGAAAACGGATCAAACCCAAAAAATGTAAAAAGAGAGCCATCATTTTTACAACCCTAATTTTACTAATTGCAGAGACTCTCCAAATCTCAATTCAAACTCTCGACTCCTCCCTCTCCTTTTACCTTCTCTTATCTCGTTCCTCTTCAACGGAGAACACTCCTCACTCCTTCGACGACGACGAGCGGCGACTCTTCTCTCTCGGAGTCCTCTGTCTTCAACTGCGCGGACGCGTCCTCCGGCAACTCTTCTCTCTCCTCTATCTTCAACGGCGACGAATTCTCTCGTTCTCTCGTTCTCTCGTTCCTCTGTCTAGTCTCCTCCTCTACTCTCAACTTAAACCGACGATCGAGAAACAACGCTAGATTATGGCTGAGGAGGAGGCGCGTGAAGCGAGTGGAGCTGTAGGAGAAAATGAAGAAGAAGAGGAAGATACAAACCGAGAAGACGATGAAGACGATAATGGCAGAGAAGACGATGAAGACGATGAGGCAAAAAAGGATGGGGCTGGAGGAGGAGACGATTCCCATGACACGGCGGTAAGTATTCCCGTTTTAGTTAGAGAATTTGTTTTTTTGTGTGCAATTTGATCTTTATTGCAAGGAAATTGACACAGTTAATCAAGAAAGCATGTCAATTTGTTGGATTTGAAGAGCAAAACGGATAACTTGGTAAAAAAAAGTGCTGTAAAACTGGATAACTTGGTAAAACTAGATTGCTGTAAAACTGGTCAAACTTGGTAAATATACAGATGTATAAATGGAATAACTTGATACAAGTACAACTGATTGATGCAGGGATCTGGTGATGAAGCAGCGGTTATGAGACCTCTGAGTATGTACTTCCAACCAACGGAGTACAAGAAAAAGATAAGGATCTCGACGAGGTGCTACGTCAAAGAGTTTTTCACAACTTTGCATAATTTGGAGCCTCCACTTACGCGTACTGAGAAGGATTGGTTTGGAAGGCATCCCCAGTTCAAACACATCTTCCACTTGCCAAAGGACAACAGTCACAAGCTCCAAGGCATGTAGATGCTTTTACTCCGAACCGCACACATTGAGAAGAAAAAGGAGGTGTGGTTCGTGGTTAATGGCGTTCCTATCCGGTACGGTCTGAGAGAGCATGCCTTGATATCCGGATTAAACTGTAGAAATTATGAGGTGAATTATGAGTTGGGTGACATGCAGTATGTGAGGAGGCACTTTGGTAGAAAAAAAATCAGATATGAAGATGTCAAAAAGAAGCTAGAAGAGGGGATGCCAGCTGATAGAGATAGACTGAGGATGCTTGTGTTGTATTTCCTCTGCAGCATCATCATAGCTCAGGAAAAATGCGGAAAGCATGCAACTCCGATCTCTGATTTCTTCCTGAAAGTTGTTGACGATCTTGACTTGTGCAAGAGTTATCCTTTTGGGAGGTTGTCTTTTGATTACATGCTCAAACAGATGTATCACATGCTGGATAAATTTAACGGAGTCATTGAGGAAGACATTTTAAGGCCGATTGCCGGTTTCTGTATCCCTTTGGAGGTATGTACAATTAGGAATTAATTATTGCAACTTTTTAATAATTGAAACTATTTCAACTATAAGTGTGTTGTGCAGCTGCTAGCGTTTGAAGCAATTCCAGATTTGGCGAGTAGTTTCTGCGAGCCAATTCTAGAGGCAGACGGTGGTTGTCCAAGGATGTGCAAGTTTAAGTTCAAGAAGAGCGGGATGAGAGGGTTTCCTCTTTCAAAGATCAACGAAAAACTTGGTACAACTAAGGTCAGTTATTTTACGCATTTAAATTATTTAGAGTTGTTTTTTGTTTTTAATTTTTAACATAATTGTTGACATTCGCAGGACATTCATAACATCATCTTGAATCGTGAAGAAGAAGTAGATCTTGCTCAAATCTTCCAAGAAGACGATGTCGAGGATTGTGACGATCCGGTTGTTCGCGAATGGATAACCCGTTACAATCAAGGAAATACAATCTTTTTCCAGAAATGTACAACGATGACGTGGCTGCCCAAGTGGAAGAGGAAAAAGAAGCTGACAAAGAAGAAGTTGAGAAAAAGAAGGTGGAACATCCGGAGAAGCGAATGGTTTAAACGATTTGGCACAGCTTGTGGAAAGGATGAAGTCAGAAATGGACTTAGGGTTCAAGTCAGTTAATGAGAAGTTGGATGGGTTTGATGAGAGAATGAAGAAGGTGAAAAGTTATGTGTTCAAGAAGTTAGATCAGGTAAAAGTGTAAAACTTGGAATAACTATGTTGTGGTAAAACTGGTAAAATTGGTAGAACTATACTTTAATTTTTTTTTTTTATATTTCAGGTAAATGAACAAAGACCTCAAGATCAAGGTGATAGGCAGGAGGAAGCACGAGAGATGGCTACTGAAGCCCCACCAGCTGTTGTTGCTGATGCTCGTACGACGGAGGAAGCCAAATGAGGAGACAATTACCCACAAAGGTTATATGGTATACAAAAAACTTGGTAAGCGTCCCCGAGCCGAAGTAGGCAATTACCCGAGTAGACCAATGACAAGGTCAAGGAAACCATTGGAGGAGCCATCACAACCATTGGAGGACCCATCACAAACATGGAAGGTGTGAAGACTATATTTGGTGGTTTTTTTATTTGATTTGATTGGTTGTTTGTTTGGATTTGGTTGGTTTTTTTATTTGATTTGATTGGTTCTGGTACGATTAGGTGCAACTGCTGGATAAGGTTGAAGTTTTTTATGAGAACAATTGGAGGAAAGGATTGGTGAGAGGAATGCTTGAAGGTGGAAGAGTTAGGGTTTCTATATATGACTTGAAGGAAGATCATGATTTTGGAGGGGGTGAGTTACGGTTTGATAAACAATCTTAAACAATGTTGTTTTTTATTTGAATTCAAGCCTTAAGCTTAAACTATGTTGTTTTGAATTCGTAAAACTATGTTAAAACTATGATGGGTTGAATTCGTAAAACTTTGTAAAACTATGTTGTTTTCAAAGTCTAACATGCTTAGATAAATCTTACAAACACACGACATTAGTATATAAGTCTTACAACACAAACAAAAGATATTAGAAGATAAGTCTTACATCACAAACACAAGACAATAGAAGATAAGTCTTAAAACACAAAGATAAGTCTTAATAAAACACAAAGATAAGTCATAAAATACAAAGATAAGTCTTAAAACACAAGAGATAAGTTATAAAACACAAGAGATTGCATGGTTTCCCAAAAACCTTTTCGAAGCGAGCCTTAAGCTAAGCGAGCCTTAAGCTTTGCATTCTCATTTTGAAGCTGCTCAATACGATAGGCATGGTGGCCAAGCTCCTGGGCCTGGCGGTCAACTTTCCTTCTTAAGCTTGTAACTTCTTCTTCGAGTCCATGAACCCAAAGTTTTTTAAGGTGTTGGACATTATCCTCCTACACAAGAAGACATAATAGTTTAACCAGGTTTTCCAGTTTTACCACACGATAGTTTAAC
This sequence comes from Draba incana, assembly GCA_963576765.1. Classification (NCBI taxonomy): domain Eukaryota; kingdom Viridiplantae; phylum Streptophyta; class Magnoliopsida; order Brassicales; family Brassicaceae; genus Draba; species Draba incana. The sequence continues at coordinate 201,462 of OY755209.1, read as the reverse complement.
CAAGTTTTCCAGTTTTACCACACCATAGTTGAACCAAGTTTTCCAGTTTTACCACACGATAGTTTTTCCAAGTTATCCAGTTTTACGACTGAACCCAGAAAAAAATAAATGTCTACTGACATCCACAACATCGCTCACCTCATATTCACTGCAAATAAGGTACCTCCTTCCCACATCAGATCCAGAGAGGTGTGAAGGCTCCACAACGATTCGAGCACCGCATGGACACTTTGTTGGTATGCCATCACAACCATCGGCGAGGAGCATCCTTCTCTGCTCTTCCTTCTTAAACCTCTTCATGTCAGTGTACCACGGATCAGTTTCACAAATCTTGTCCATGAGATGAGCAAATAAAGGAAAAGGAAAAGGAGAGAAGCTCTAGAGAGAGAACTAAAGAGAAAATGAGAGAGAGAACCAAAGTGGAAAATGAGAGAACTAGAGAGAGAGAACTAAAGATAAGTCTGAGAGAGATTCTCTTTTGTCAGAGAGAAAGGAGAAATGGTCGGATTTTGTCTCCAAAGGAAAAGGAAATAAATGGTCGAAATTGGTGAAATTTTCGTTTTGGCGGCAAAAAATTTTCGTTTTGGCGCCCAAATATTACACCTAGTTTTACCAAACATTTTAGTTTTACGAAAGTTCCAAATAGTTTTACTTTGGCTGTTTTCAATTTATTCAGTTTTACCCACTCTTAAACTTTAAATTTTTAGTTTTACAGTTGAGTTTCCTCCTTTAATCTATCATTCTAATTGTTGTGTGCATTAATATGTTTCAGTTTTACATTTTTGTAATTTCACCCTACTAACTTGGCTATTGTTCCTATAGTGATCTTAAAAGTATAAGTCATTTGTTGGTGTGATTGTTTCATATGGACCCAAAAATTCTAAATATATAGACTTCATGTTAGTACAAGAAAAAATAACTATTTATAACGTTTATATCATGTAATTATATTTTGTTTTGTTGTTTGTTTTTTTTCAAATCGATCCTTGTTTTTTTTTTTGCCTAAATCGATCATCATTTATTTTTTTCTATTTTTTTGGCTAACTCGATCTACTTGTAACGTTTAAAATTTACGAACTTTGATTTACAACGGCAATTAGTTACACAATATCAAAATATATAGTTTTACATAACAAAAAACCAGTTTTCCATATCAAAAATATATAGTTTTACATAACAAAAAACCATTTCTCCCTAGATTTACCTGAAGATACTGATCCCATACATAATTTTACATCACAAGCGTTTAAGATACAATCAAACAGGGCTACCAAATTCAAATAGCAACCATTGAAGTCCTTGCCTTCGCCGCCTTTTGTTTTGCGTCCTTTGTCGCTTTTCCCCAGCCGATGGAAACCTCTTTCTTTTCCTTCTTCCCTTCTTCTTCACGCGATCCGGAGGTATGATCTGCAACTCATTGATGTGGTCTGGGATAATCCATTCCAACATATCCGGCACTAAATAAATTGTCCTACAATACGCCAACGCCTACAACTCGGTCCAATAATACTTCGAGCATAGTTCATGTAATTCTAATTGGATATCATGTCCTCCGATTTCACGATTTTGAGGAGCATTCTTTTTAAACGCAATGAATGCTCTTATCCCGTGCTCACAAGGATACTTCTGAACATCGAAGTACCTGCAACTGCAACTTCTCGACCTCAAGTTCACCAAATAAGATTTGCCGTCACTACCGGTGACGTCGTATTCAAGCGTGAAACTGTTTAGCTCCGAAACAATTAATTTCTCAGCAATAGGCCATGTATCGTGCACCCAGTTCTCCACTAAAGGCACCAGTTTATTACGTGCAGTACCACCCGCGGCCTCCTTCCGGTGTTCATTAAACCACTGGGAAAATGTTCTGATGATTGTATCAAGCATGGGTATTATGGGGTAATTCCTTGCATCCACAAACGTGCTGTTCAAAGATTCCACGGCGTTGCTTGTGTCTAGGTTGTATCTGCAACCTGGAAAATAAGGCCTTGCCCATTTTCTTTCACGGTACTCTCCTCAAGATACTTGGCCGCAAATGGATATCTCATCTTACATGACTCATAAGCACGGTCGAACTCACCCACCGTGTATATCCTGCTGCACTCCATGAATCTCCATGCGATTACGTCTTTGTTGGCGCCTGAGGTATGATTTTTCACATTTTGGGACAAATGCCATACACAATACCCATGATGAGCCTGGGGATACAGTTTCTCTATGGCGCTGATGAGGCTTGCATTTCTGTCACTCATAAACACTAATTCGGAAGAGTCCGGTACAACGGATTTCAGCATCTCAAAAAACCAAGTCCAACTATCAAGTTTCTCACCATCGAGCACACCAAACGGTATGGGATAATGGTGTCGATTAAAATCTTGGGCTGAGGCGAAAACAAGCACACCACCAAATCCGTTCTTCATAAAGGTCGCATCCACAATTATCACTTTCCTCATCGCTTGGAACCCTTCGATGCTAGCTCCCAACGCTATGAATAGATACTTGAATTTCCCCACATCATCCAATAACAACTTTGTTTTCGTACCGGGATTGACCTGCTCTAACACGTACAAATAATGATACAACAACTTGTAGTTATCTTCGGGACTACCACGTAAATCACGAACAGCTAGACTTTTACCTCTCAGAGCTGTGGAGTATGATATCTGCACACCTAAATCTCTTTGAATCATACCCATGATAATTTTCGGCTTCGGAGTATCCATTTGTCCTAGTTACTTTTCATTCAAATAAGATGCAACCAATTGGGCCGAGCCTTTCCTCTTCGTGTTGCTTGTACTCTGACTAGCCCGAGAGCATGTATGCATTTTCGTGTACGTTCTAATCGAGAAAATCTTTGTGTTTGTAACCACTGCAGCTCTTAAAGCCCATTTACAATTTTCTATAGGATATTTTAGCACTAATCGCACCTTATCCGACTTTATTATCCTATAACCGAAACTGTTAGCAAATGCACCTCTATCCACCACCTCTTGTACTGCCTTCCTATTTTTAAATTCTTGACCCACACTCAGACCCAAACCGTCTTCCCAATCCTCTATAAACTGACAAGGTTCTACAACAGGCTGAGGCTCAATATATGTCTCACGCATATCCGATATCTCCATACCGTTGTCCATACATTCATCACGTGATCTATCATCATCATCCTCCATCGCCTGATGTTGTTCTTTTGCTTGTTCTTTGCCTACATACGGAACAATGGCATTAGCTCCGATTTCCTCGTCATTTGATTCCAATACATCAAAGTTCGTACCAGTAGAACTTTTCTCTACTCTCGACAGTTGCTCGGGCTGTTCCGATGAAGCGATGACCTCCACGTACAAAAGACATCTTCGGTTCTCTTTACCACCACACCTTAGGTAAACAGACATATCCTCCTTATCCTCAATAACTATTTTTTCCTCATCTCTTCCCATCAGCACTGGAAAATAACTCAATTCCAATTTAACCCTTCTTCATCTAACGAAATCTTCTTCAATATCCTAGCTTCCACCATCGACAAAGTTATCTCCCTCACTGATGTATTGAACATTATACTATACATGCGACCTTAGTATTTAAAGAATATGCCCACTTCATTGCTCATCGTATCCTGTCAAAAACAATACAAAAAATTCACTCAGTAATAGTAGTTATCCACAGTTATCCTGGTTTTATACGTAATTCATAATTCTCAGTTTTACATGTTTTACAATATTTACAATTTTACTTGCTTTACCTAGTTTTACCATATCGCAAGAACACAAATGGGGATCCAATCTACTTCCAATTCAGTAGGATTCAACCAGTAAAATACATTTGTTACCTCTTTATAGCCCTAATCGACCCAGAATTCATACTAAAACACCCAATGTGCATCAATAATGACCCAAATCCAATCAATCCCTAATTTGCTAAAACCTAATCTACATTGAGCAATACCAACCTAAGAGCAATGAATCGGTGGCGGTGGCGGTCCGGCGGCGATGGAGAGCTCGACGGCGGAGGACGGATGAAGAAATGGTTTCTTCCCGAGCTCGACGAGGAATCGTTTTCCCGATGTCGATTATATTTTTTTTTGTGAAATTGGGCAATATACATGTGGAGTGTGTGACCTTTTTAGTGTATAAAAACTACATGATGTTACTCTTTTCTCACAAAAACCACAGAGCGTTCTTTGGTTTCATTAAGGCTATTTTCGGAATTTTACATTAGCTCAACAAATAGAGGGGTATGTAGAATTGATAGGGATATAAGAGATTTTGTCTTCAGGAAAAGGGATATAAGAGATGATAGCTCGTAATAATTTCTTCTTTGTTTCTGTCACACATATCCCAATTTCTTTTTTTAGTAAATGTTTATGTACCTCTACAGATAATACGATAACTGTATATGTTTTCAACTAAGATAGGTTGAAGCTAGTGCGGAAAAAGATACGATCCGACCAGACCCGTTTTGAGAATTTGACCCAGTAGGCAGTAGAAGGACTATTATGTTTCTGATGTTGTTTTGTTGCGTTTGGTTTTGGAGATGTTTTTTGGTTCTTGAATTATGCTTAAAAGCTTGTTTTCTTTTCCTAGCTGCTGCTTCTGACTTAAAACATCTAATTCAGTTGATCTATATGGCCTTGAATGTTTCCTATGCATTGATAAGCTTTTGCAGTTAAAGCACAAACTTGAAGAGAAAAGACATTAAATACCAGTCTAAAACATTCAAATTTCTTGGGTAACGTGTATCGATCTTCTCCAATCGTCATGAATAAGGGACGATGCAGGTGAAGCTGCATAAGCTTGCTCGGATCCTGCGTCAATGTAGCTGATAATGCCATCTTCACCAGCGTTGGGTATGGTTTACCCTTGTAACCTCTCTCCACACTTATGAGAATATCAAGTATGCATGTATCACATTAGTAATCACTTTTAACTTGCTTGGGTTACTATGTGACTCAAACAAAAGAAATGGAACTGTCTATGCAGAGAACCAAAACAGTTGAATCAAGATTGATATGCCTGAGTCAGTTGCCCTTGGTGATGTTGATATGATCCATCAGCCTTCCTGGCGTTGCCACTAATATATCCACACCACTTTCAAGGTTTTGTGATAAGGGGAAATACAAAGGGATAAATGGAGAATCAAAGCAAGGTTCAGAGTGATAAACTTCGTCTTTAAAAAGATAACACAACATTGAGAAATAAGGAACCAAGAAAACACTTTACACTGCAAAAGGATTCAAGGCGTTGGCCTCATCTCGATTCCATGAAGAAGAAAACCTTTCTTCTCAAATGGCCCCTTAATCTCCTTAAGGCTCATCTTTATTTCACCCATATCACCTCTTCTTTTGAAGAACTGTCCCAACTCAACCTCGAACCAACCGTCTCTTCTCAGCTCAGCGCACCGACCTTCTTCGCTTCCAGGGTTTTGCATTAAACTCACCATGGAAGGCTGAACATCATCGGCCTCGGGACCGTCCAAGACAAGCGAAGCCTCTATAGGTCGGCGAAAACCGTATGGACTATCATTCCACTTAAAGACAACGTAAGCGGCGTAAAGGGTTTCATCAGAGAGAAGAGTTATGTCGATCTTGCCAGTGATGTCAAACCACCACACAAAGATCAGCTCAGCCACTTGCGGGAACCTGTTTTATGCACCCATGAACATTATTAGCATATTAATCTCACAATGCACAACAAGTTTGAGAGAGAAGACAAGGATGCCAATATATATAAACCTGGTATTAGGAAGAGAGATCCATTGCCAGTATCTTTGATCATTTCCCCAAACAATACTCAAGGCCCTTGGTGCAATCATGTAGCATTTCTTACCACTTGTTCTCTCTAGTGAAAAGCTCTGTTTTTTTTTTTGAGTCAGAACATGATATCAAAGGCACACAAAGCAACAAAAATAAAAATAAATTAGACTTTCAAACATTGATTTGATCTTATTATTTAGACCAAAAAGCTTGATTTCACAGATTTTTGGTGGGTTACTAATCACATATACATATATGGTACTCAAGTACATAACTTTACTTTGCAGTTTAGGAGCTATAAACCTTATGAGATCTAATTTCGCCTATGATTAATCAAAGCTAATCACTTTGGCTCCTTTGACTAGAGTGGACTGGTGTAATTTCTAGACTATACATACTTGGATTTTCCAAATTCGAAATCAATTCCGATCCAGATCGTCAAAATCGCAAGGAAGTGAGAAAAAGGTTTACCAATTGAGAATCATGGAGAAGAAGAGGGTTCTCGACAAGGGAGAAGAAGAGGTGTTTCCTTGTCGGAAGACCTTCAGGTACCACGAACCCGTCGGGGAAATCGGAAGGTAAGAACTGATTCCAAACATCGTCGGACTCAGCGGCGGATCTGAAGATCGTGGAAACGGCCGATGATCGGCACACGTCACGAGGCGATGTTAAAGAAAGGATCTTAGCGATGCAGTCTTGTGGCAGAGTATTCATTTTGCTTCAAATTACTTTACTTTTGCTTTTTTCACAAAGAAGAAGAAGAAGAAGAAGATCTCATTGCAATTATATATACATACAATGTGTGTGTGTGAAACCGTTGGATTAGAGCAAAGTATTTCATTTTTAATGAATTTTATCATTTGGGAAGAAGAGACGTGGAAGTGGTGCATTAACTCACACGAAGTATACTTGGTGATGAAGTACACATGTCTTTTTCTTACTCGGTTTGTGAAATGATTATCCAAGATTAAGCAAACACGTGTCCACGTTTACTTACATTGCAAGATTTTTTTTTTACTAGTAGTGCTATTTTCCACAAGTTATAAAAACCGATTTGTCCCCCAAATTTTTTGCTAAGAAATCCTTATTTTTGTATTGAAGGTAATTTGGTGTGGACCGTATAGTGGGCCCAGTTTCTTCTTCTTTTTTTGTCACACACTCAGTTTCTTTTTCTAGTAATGTTTATGTTTATGTAACATAACTATATGATTTTTTACTAAGATGGGTAAAATCTCAAATGTCGGATGTGGAAAATACAAAGGGATTATAATTCAAATTTATGAAAGATAGTAACAAAGCATTAGCAAAGGAGCTTGCCTTGCTTACAACACACTATCATAACGCACTAATTAGATTTCTCATCATCGGAAATTTTATGACAAAAACATAAATAATTGCTACTACTACTATGATTCTACATTGGATATCTAACTCCTGCAGCTAATAGCCTCTGCTGCTCCAGCTGCAACCATTCAAATATTATTCCTCAACATTGTTAACAATATTTATACTTTGTGTGGATTTAAATTTATAAAGCAAGTACCTGGAAGAGTTCATGCATCATGTTCTTGAGGTAATGATACTCATGCTCTACTACCTCCAATCCTCTCAAGCACCTGAACCATCATGATAATTTTTTTTTAAAACAAAGCATAATGTATTTATTCACACACTCAAGGAGATATATGGAAGATACTAAGAAAATAGCGTATAATTTTGTACCCTGGACGATTGTTAAGCTCGGAAGCAGACCGAAAGGCAACGCATACGTTACGTACCCTACGAGCACCAATGCTCGAACTGCTTCCCACCAACTGATTCAGATGCAATCCTATTTTCTTGTAGTCCGAAAATTCTCTATCCATCCTATTCATATATAAAGTCATGTTAAAGCCTAATCATAATAACACAATATCTACATACTAAAAGAAAGATATGTATAGTTAGATGAAACTCACAGTAATAATCTGAGGTCACGGAGTAACTTCTCGGATTCATCAAAGTAAATATTAATAACATCGTAAACAAAGGTTGGTGAAGTCTCATCTTGAAGTTGTTGCAACTGCAAGAACTGCTCGTCCAACACTCCCTGATGAAAAAGAGAAGTTAGAAGGCGGTTAATGTCGGCTTGAAGCCGGTCCACACTCAACCCCAACATCCACAATGGCACACCCGTCTTGTCTGCTACAATATTTTCCGGTGTTAAGAAAGTTGAACACTTTTTGTCAAACCGGTCTAGCTTCAAAGTCTTAGCTAAAGGGTTTATGAATCAACTTTGAGACAAAACAAGGGGTATTTATAATCATAAGTCGAAGTAAGGACCGTGAGGGTGTAGTGACCCACTTGTACTCAAATTTCTAAGAGTCGTCAGGTTAACTCTTTCCCACTTTTTGTGTGATCTACAGGTTTTTTTTTTATTACTATATTTTTGTGTGACTATTGTTTATTTTCACGCGCGTGTGAAATGAAGGTGAGTGGAAGAAAGTGAATGGGGTAAAAATCGAGGAGAGTGTGGGGAATAAACTGGACCGTTATAAGAAAAGTAAACCTCATGAGACTGTACAAATGTGTACTTGTGAGTCAGTGACCGGTTACAGCCGCCAGCCGGTTAACCCGCGTGACACTGCCAATAGCGGCGTTCTTTCTTGCTCTGACAGGCGACAATCCACCTGTGACTGGTCAGACCATATTACACCTCCCACAGCCTCTACATATATATAGCATTTGTACAAGAAATATATGCCCTAATTCAAAGAACTTGACAAAAAAGTACTCCTCCCAAATTTACTTTTTTCTTCTTTTGTCTCTTCCCAAATTCAATTACAATACGTTTTTTATTTTTATTTCATATAGGTGTGAAATGTTTTTTTTAACCTTTGATTTATCCAGCCAAAACCAAATAAGTAATGTATAGTCTATTAGATCATAGCACGGATCCTCAACATTTATGGACTTAGTGTGACCCTAACCTCTTGTTTAAAGTTTACGTTTTGGTATTGTTCTCTTGTCGATTAAGTGATGTTGTATCTTTGGCTTTGGCTCCGGGAATTTTTATGTATTCGCTGGCTTTTGGCTTGGTTATGTAAAACTCAAGGTTAATTCAATAAAATCTTTCGATGAAAAAAAGAAAGTCTATTAGATCATAGCATAAATCCACTACGAGATGATTATATGAACATTATAAATAGATGGGGGGCATGCATTAAAATTGATATGTATATTTTACTTTTATCAAGTTAAAACCAAATAATAAAGTAATGTATACTAGACTATAGCATAATCCACTATGATATTATTAAATGAAAATTAAAAAAAGAAGAAGATGGGGGCATGCCTTAGTTTCTGAGACGGGTAAAAGAAAGGCCCACACTTTGTTGTTCCCTCGTACAACGCGCGACTTTCCCACTCACTTTGCAGTGACTGTTCGCTGTTCTCTATGCTTCATTTTCAATCCATCCTTGCTCTATTTCTATGAAAGGCTTTTCTCTTTCTCCATCATTTTAATACTACATGTATATTTTATCTCTTAAATAAAAAATGTTACAAGAGTACAAGAAACACAAGACAGAAACATGCCTGAATTGCTTCCCCAAAGAAAGTACAAATATAAATATATTTATCAATAGTTATGTCAGTTTTGTTAGACACCAATGCAATATTAGAAGCCCTTTTGTTATCTCAGTATAATTAAATCAAATCTGACATAAAATGTCCGTAATAAACAGCTGCCATATATAGATGGTTCTGGATAATAAATCAAAGCTCAAGAACAAAATAATTGAATCCCGACCAATATGTATAATCTCACACACGTTATGTTATATTCCGTTATTGTATAATCTCGACCAAAGCAGTTTTTTTTGTCAGCTTACTTCTAACTCATGATTTTCATAGTTTTTGCCTTTGGGTATTGCATGCTATATATGATTCATGACACATAAATAATTAATATGGCTCTTATAATAAGCCTCTAATCATCCTTCTTAATTAGTCTCCGTGGAACCAAAAAGTGTATAATTATAGAAAATAGGGGGTAATAAACGGGGAATGATATTAGAGCACAAAAGGCGTCATGACTAATTATTTTCAGCTCCTTTTACTTCAAGGCTTAGTTTGGGTTTTAGTATTTCAGAAACTTATCCCACCAATGTATTCCAGATTGAGGTAATGAAATCCACGCAGAAGACAAAAAAAAAAGAGTAATTATTTTCAGCTAGTGTATATGAAAACATATACTAGTAGCTAGGGAAGGTATAATTTGCAATCGGAGAGTCAGGCATTATCGAGAAAAAGCAAATAGAAATAGTGGAATAGAAGGAAGGGCGTGTTTGGAAACGGAACAAACAAATATTATAAATAAATACTCCCTCCGTTTCATAATATAAGAGGTTTTAGCAAAAATCGCGAATATTAAGAAACTACTTTTACTCTAAAAAGTAGCATTTAAAACATATATTAAAAACAGTTTAACCAATTATAAAAAAAGTTGCAAAATACTATTGGTCACACAATAATCAATAAAGTTAAAAGTACCTAGTATTATCAAAACAACTTACATTTTAAAACAAAACAAAAACCCCAAAACAGCTTATATATTGAAACGGAGGGAGTACTTTTCATGGTATCATAAGAGTAAGTAGTAAAGTAGAGCGCATAATGAGTAGAGGGTGTTTAAGGTTATATTACCGATAAAACCAGTGATTATATTATGATTATTTACAAAAACCGAAATTGTCTCATTCGTATATGCCATGCTTGTTTGCGCCCCGTGCTCGAGTTCCCTATTCATTTATTAGTCACTACCCTTTCAATATTTCTTAATTCGTATGATTGTTTCTGTCTTTTTTTTGTTCCATATATAATTTCTAATTATATGTGTATGTATATAGTGTTTTTGTATAGAAATCCCAAATGATGGTAAGTCTTGTCTAGCGATATAGTTTCTGCCAAGCAACAAGACTACTCGTTGTAAGGAAAGTAAATGATTCGTAGTTACTCTAATTGATATGTAATTGATCTGCACGTTATTTACCCTAGTAGTCTTTCCTGTATTCTTAGTATATATACCTTGTAAATCCCTCTATAATAAAATCATCCAATTCATAAACATACATGGTATCAGAGCTTTCGATACCCTAAAAATTTCTTCTCTCAATATTATTATTTTCTTTAGCCGCCATCTCCATATTTGCACTCATGGCTGCAACTAATCAAACCAACACTTCCTCGCCCTCTGTTGAAAACGAAGCTATCCCAAACAATGCTTCCTCACTTTTCAACATCAACACTCAAAATATTCTCAAGCTTACCTCCACCAATTACCTTATGTGGAGTCTTCAAATCCATGCTCTTCTCGATGGCTATGCCTTGTCAGGATATCTCGATGGATCCATCACCATTCCTTCTGCCACCATCACGGCCAATGGCGCAACTAGCGACAACCCCGCGTATGTACTCTGGAAACGTCAAGATAGACTTCTATACACCGCTCTTCTTGGCGCTATCTCAACCCCCATTCAACCACTTGTCTCTCGTGCAGTCTCCTCTGCTCAGATTTGGGAAACGCTGGCTCTGACATATGCCAAACCGAGTCGCGGCCACATTCGTCAACTCAGGGAGCTTCTCAAGCAATGGACTAAAGGCAATCGGTCCATTCATGAATTTTTCAATGGATTTACAATCAAAGTAGATCAACTAGCAAGTCTTGGTTCTATCATGGCTCATGAAGAGCAACTTGATTTGATTATGGCTGGACTGCCTGAAGAATACAAGCCAGTCATCGATCAAATCGAAGGTCGCGATACACCACCATCTCTTCCTGAAGTTCTTGAACACCTACTCAACCATGAGGCGAAGCTTCTTATCGCTGCTCCATCATCAACACTCCTGGTCTCCGCCAACGTTGCTTTTAATCGCAACAACAATTCTAACACTAGTCACAACAACCACAACAAGCACTCTCGTCCGATCAACCGCAATCACCAACAATAGTGGCAGTCATTTTCTTCTGAAACTCAGCGTTCCGAAAACCGTCAACCCCGTCCCTATCAAGGGAAGTGTCAATGATTCGTAATTACTCTAATTGATATGTAATTGATCTGCACGTTATTTACCCTAGTAGTCTTTCCTGTATTCTTAGTATATATACCTTGTAAATCCCTCTATAATAAAATCATCCAATTCATAAACATACACTCGTCATTCCTAGCTTTGATAATTTTTTCTATTTGGGAAACGAATATCATTTCACTCTACATTTGTTCTTACGGGCTAATTAAAACTATGTGAACATTCCATATGAAATAGAGAAGAAGATGAAATTTAAAGTTGTAGATCACGAGGAGTGGACCGCAAAGCCGATCCGACCGCAGCGATAGTGTCAGTAAGGGAAACAAGCCCTTGTAGATCATTGTTTTGGTCCACGACCCAAACTTTGTGTGCTTAAATGTAGACAAATCTAACTCAATTTTTATAAAATATGATATAAAAATAACTAATTAATTTTATTATTTTTAGTGTACAAAATAGTGAAAGCTTTTGGATACTATTTAAAATTAAAAAATAATTTAATTTTGTTTGTTTGGGAAAAAAAACTTTGGATGATATAAACCATAATAGTAATATAATAGCTATATTAAATATTTGGACTATAAATATGTTTTATATATAAAAGTTTTGTTTTCTATGTTCTTCATGTTTTGATATTTTAAATAATTTATTTTGTAAACTCTAAGATTCTTTAAAATAAAACTGAGGTTTAAAATGACACATTTAAAAAAGTTCAGGTTCAAAATGACCATTTTCATCGTTTTTAATACACATGTCGGTTCCACGTGTCGGCTTCCATCGTCCTAGTCAGCACTTCGTCAATGTTGACTAACGGTAAACAGGTCAAAGTCCATTTTAGCACAAAAGTTATTAGTTGAGGTTCTTAATTTGAATATTTGTTCTGTTTAAGTCTAAATTAGACAAAGTAAATAGATCAGGTGCAAAAAGACACGATGGCAATAGTCCAGGTCCAAAATAGTCGATTTCTCGTCAAAACTTCATCTTGTTTCTGGCCCGCAACTTGCTCGACGAAATTCCCAAGAGAAATTTATGGGTTCTTCATCATTATCGGTTCTTCTGGCATTGTCTCATGTGTTTGCTGAGTCATGACTCCGTGATTGAGTGTATCTTGCATCTTAATCCATCGCTCAAACAGTTGTTGGAGCTGCTCAAAAGTGATACCCGTTTCACGGTTATTTGTGAAATCCATTATATATATATTTTTAAAACCCACGTCGAGAAGAACGTAGGCTCTGATACCAATGATAAGATCGAGAACAAAAAAAAGGGGGAGATTGAGGAAGAACAAGGATAGAAGAGAATTTAGAGAGAAAGAAGGTTTTGGATAAACATCCTATTTTGATTGATCGTTTGATGCCTCTTTTGTTCTTTGTTACAATGCTTAAATACTACATAATAAAAGGCTTAAACAATATCCAAAGTAGCAGCCCATTAATACGTAAACAAGGCCTATTTCGATGCTTATCAAGCCAGCCTTAATCAGCCATGTAGGCTGTTTATTCTACCTTAGTCGCCATGGTTCTCGCCGTACCACCAGCCGTGGTGTTCTCTCTAGATACGGTATCCGCTCTTGCTCCCGCTCCCGCTCCCGGAGAATTTCGAGCCGCCTAAGTACTATGTTCAACGAGGAGCAGCGGAACGAGTGTGAAACTAACTACACTATGAGCAGACCCGACCCAGAGGACAAGCCAGTGAAGCCACTGCTTAGGACTCTAAATTTAAAAGGTTTTTTTTTAGTTAAATTTTTGTTATAGCTATAATTTGAAAAAAATATAAAATTTTTCTACAACAATAATATTCATAAGATTTTGTTTTTCAAATGTTTTTTTAATGTTTATGACATTCTCTAAGCAACATATTAACTACTCATTTAAAAAAAAAATTTGAAATTATTAATTAAAATTCGAAATTGAAGTCTATAACAAAATTATTTGCGGTCTACCGTGTGACAAGAGATAATTAATTGGTTAGTTTTGCCATCCATTGAAACAAAGATGGTTGAAAAACTCGACAACATGAGTAGTTAACATTCAAAAATAAAAAGAGAGCAATATTTCATGCAACTAAATTCTATTTTGTTGTTTTTCTTTTATTTCTTACTAACAATTTGGAATTATAAACTGTTTAATAGAGTTTTAATGTGTTTTTTCATTTAGATTACTATTTTTACGGTATTGGAAAACGTACGAAAATGACACATTTTTACATATATGCATAGGACATCCAAAATGATTGGACCGGCACTGACTATGAGGCTTCAAGTTAGGTCGATTCTGCGTCATCTTGCTAATCGTCGTAATTCGTCCTTGATTGTGAGTTTTCATTCCGTTTTCTTCATCATCGTAGATTTCCTCATTGTACAACATAACAAACTGATGATAATATCTTCTTGCAGGACATGTATGAGGCAACTCAGTGGCCTTTGTAGGATCCTCGATCCGACTTTTGGAATATGATTGGTGCCCTAGAATTGAGAGAGGACTTGCAAGAGAGCGTTGCTTTTGTAACGTACGATTTGTGGAGAATCTGGAACAACGAGATCCTTTCGTCAACTAGATTGGTTCAACCTGCTGCTTGGTGCTTTGTTGTTGCCATGTTGTGACAGTACCAATCCATGTTGAAAATTCACAGCGGGTTTCCTCTTGATGAAGCTCTTTTAATCCAGGATTTTATCAACAACATTCCGCAACACCTAGTGGATGAAAACGGGATTGATGACATAAAAGACGCTTGTCGTATTCTTGCTCGGCGCAGGGTTCTCTCCGAGAGAGACGGACCTCCATTTACTTTCGTACCTGGTCCTCCCACTCCATGGGTTAGTGATTTCTTTTCTACCTTACTAATGTTTCTAATCAATTATGTACTAGTTAATGGGGTATGAACAGAACCCCATCAGCCTTATAACAATTTTGTGGTGATTAATTAATTTGTAAGACGCAATTCATGGCTGCTCTAAAACATATCAGCATTTCTTTCTATCATTTGCTGCTTCTCATGCATCTGCATACATGATATGAAATATATAGGTATGGTTTCTGTGTTGTATCTCTGCATTATCATGTTGCTGTGTTTGTTCCTTTTTGGTCATTTGTCTCCATCTTGTGTTTTGGTGATCACATTTTGAATGTCTTTTCGAGTGCCTGACAAATTCCATTGCATTTGTGTCCATTGCTGATAATATATTTGTTTGTGGTACAGTTCTAACACCACCACAGGAGTAGGGGTTGGTGAAGACATATATACAAGTGATACATTCAACAGAGGCAGCAGAGTATAGTAAGAAGATGAGTTTAAAGACTGCTCCCTCCCCCTATTATATGCTTCTGGTTATAAATACAGATTTAAAACATGGCGAAATATGGGTTTTACTAGGACAAAACACCTCCCCTTTTATAGCCTTTTTTTTTAACTCATGTGTAGAAATATTCCTCCAACTGAAATATTCCATGATTATGTGTTTTGACTTCTGATTCAAAATCTTGTCTGGCCAAGAAAGAAACAATTCATATTCTCGACCAACTCAATTTCATTGATCTTGTTTTGCAAAACTCAGGAACCATACATCCCTCACTTTGACCCAAACATATAAATATGTCTACGCTTAGTTTCTTGCACTGTTTTCGCTTCACTTCCTTCACTGCATCTATTTAGAGGTTTAACAATTACATGCACCAATTGAAGCGAATTGGCACAATCCGTTCTTCCGTACAATTGAAGCTTTCTGTTACACAGTCATCTTGTTCATAGCCATCATTTCTACAACAAACCACGAAAATTTAACTTTGTTGGCAACAATTAAGAATCAAGAATCAAATTTATGTACCTGAGACCGTGTTCGAGGATCGTGGACAGGTCCACGACGTTTGTGGACGGTGCATCTTGGTGGCTTACTAAGACACTTGACAACTACTTTTCGTCTTCCAACGTTGTTTCCACTAAGTTTCAAAGCCTTGTCTACTGCGAGAAAGCCCTTAATAGTTACCACAGATAATCTGTAAAAATTCAACAAAGACAAGTCTTTAGTGAGCAATCAGTAACTTATAAGTTTGGAAAAATGGTAGGAGGAAGAAGCCACAAACCGCTTGAAGATAACGACTTCCAAGACCGTTCCACATGAAGAGAAATGACGAAGCAACAACTCTTCGATTTCAGAATCAGGACGCTTATAGTTATATCCTTGAACAGTTAACAGAGTACTCCTGCAATCGAGGATATATATTATCAACACATGCAAGAACATCTAAAAGACACAAATCTCCAAAATAAAATAAAATAAAATAAAATTCAGTTTACTTGTGGTCCATAAACGGATAAGCCTTGGCACAGAGATTCCATTCTCCAACCTCACTTCCAAGTTTCAAGGCCTTGGCTACTGCGCCCTCTCCCACAAAATAAATATAAGCAACACATTGTTGGGGTCGGTTTTCACCCGCTCGACGTTAAACGGTCAAAGTCAAATATACGCCAAGGTCCTCTTGCGGATAGAAGCAAAGCAAGTGACCATAGAGTAAAATGAAGCAAGAGGGTTATGGACTTAGCAAGAACCGATCACAGGCTCGGCATGTTGAAGGACCGACTTTGGCTCTGGCATGTCAAGGAGCCGACCTTAGGCTCGGTTCGCCAAGGTCCGACCGTGGCGTCGGCACGTCAAGGGACCGACCATAGGCTCGGTTCACCAAGGTCCGACCGTGGCGTCGGCACGTCAAGGGGCCGACCGTAGGCTCGGCACGCCAAGACCGACCGTGGGCTCGGTTCGTCAAGGGGCCGATCGTAGGCTCGGCACGCCAAGACCGACCGTGGCTTCGGCGTCCCCGGGAACCGACCAAGGGTTCGGCGTGGACGAACGGCCGAGTATGGACTCGGTTCGGCGATACCTCGACGGGCCGATCCTACCTTCGGTCCGATGGAACCTTCGGCCCAGTTACATGAAGATGGTCTGAAGGCAGAAACATTACGGCCCGGATGCGAAGCCCATTTTAACGTGACCGACCTCGACGAGGCAAATCCACAAGGACTTAGGAAACAAGGCCGACTTAGACATAGTATAAATAGGCTCCTTTGTATACCCTAAAGGGGATCGACAATTTCAATACGAAAACTTGTACTCGAAACTTTTCGGAGCAATAAACAATCTCTTTACATCTTTCTTGGCCCTAGCTTACCATAGAAATCTCACAAGCTTCCCTCGAACTCTTACAAATTCTAGTTGTGTTGGTTTCGACCCCCACAATTTGGCGCCGACTAAGGGGAAAGACTGCAGATTTCTGACACTCAAGAGTTAGGGTTTTCAACACACGATCACGATGTCGAGCAACACCATGAGCAACGAAGGATCTTCGTCTCACCAGCACGACGAAGACAGAAGCAACTCCACGGAGAACACGGTGCCTCCCGCTCCTAACGCCGCAATTGACCTCACACATATCAAGCAGATGCTTGAGACTCTGGTGAAGAAGACTGACGATACGGCCAGCGAGCTGCAATCGCTCAAGAAGAGGAAGCGCAGAAGGTCCCGTGTCCGTCCGACGCGCCTCAGATTCAATACACCGCGAGCTACTCGGAGGGGTCAACACGAGGAGCTGCCACCTCGGACCGATCGCTCGGATCCGGAGGATCTGCCTCCACCACCACCTCGTCGGGATTTCGATCCGACTCCTGAGCGAGTGATGGAGGGGTCAGACGACGATCAACCCCCTCGCAGGCGAACCCGAGTCAACCCTGAAGTTGACCACGATGCGGCTGCCGCAGAAGGCGATGCAATCATAGCAGAGCTTCGCAGGAGGGAGCGAGAGCGCAGAGCTCCTAGAGGTTCCCGTGATGAAGAGGTCGCCGCCCTGAAGGCCCAGTTGGATCATGTCGTCTCGGATTTAAAGACGACTAAGCTGCAGATGTATCGGAGCACTGGGAAGGCTCCCGGGGTCGCTTACGTGTTGGAGAAGGCACGGAACACCCCCTTCGCAGATAACATCTCAGGGGCTAGGATTTCTGACCCGGGAAGGATTAGGCTTCCGACTTACGAAGGGACCTCCGATCCCGCTGATCATCTGATGGAGTTTGAGGTGGCCCTAGGAAGGGCGAATTTCAGAGATTCCGAGAAGGACATCGGATACTGCAAGCTATTCGTGGAAAGCTTGAAGGGACCTGCCCTCCAGTGGTTTTACAAGCTGGAGAAGAATTCTATCCACACCTTCCAGCAGCTCTCCGAGATGTTCGTCCAACACTATAACATCTTCGCTGAACGGAAGATCTACGATGCGGACCTGTGGACCAACAAGCAAGCAGAAGGTGAAAGCTTGCGGTCTTTTATGACAAGGTTCAAGAACACCTTGTCTAAGGTGGATGGAATCAGTAGCACATCCGCACTGGAAGCGTTGAGGGGTGCAGTGAGATGTCCATCCCCGTTTTGGCAAGAGCTCACCATAAACCCTCCAACGACGATTCAGGACGCCCTTCACCGTGCAGCTGATTTTGCCCGAAGCGAAGAAGAGCTTCGCGCCAAGAGGGGTGGTAAAGCGAAGCAGATAGGCGAACCTTCCCAAGTTCTGACCCCAGCTGCTTCTAAAAGAAGTAATCCCGCCTTCGTTCAGTTTGAAGGGGGAGCAGGCGGAGCTCACAATTACCAGATCGATTCACCCGGCTACGGCAAAGGTCGAGGCCGTGGTCGGGGACGTGGCAGAGGAAATCTCACTTGGGTAAGAGACCCGAAGGAGTATGATGAGAAGTTGTATTGTGATTTTCACAAAGCAACTGGGCACTCCACCGCGAGGTGCCGAGAGTTGGGTCGACAGCTAGCTGCTAGGCTGGCCGAAGGCACCCTCAAGGGTAACATCAGCCTGTCGGACTTCAAGCCAGAGGAGAAGTTTCAAGATGCTACTGAGCTCCAGACTGAGAACCCCAGGCGACAGCGTCGTGGAGATAACCCCGAAAACGGAAGCACCCATGGTACTATCTCCGTGATCCTGGGAGGATCGCAATACTGTGCCGATAACGAAGCTGCGATCAAGGCCTATCAACGGCGCGCTGAGGTTTGCGCCAACATCTCGACATCTCCAACAACAAGGCGTGCTAGTGATCCCGTCACTTTTGACGAAGTGGATGCTGAAGGCATCGATCATCCGCACAACGACTTGTTGGTAATCAACCTGACCGTCTACGACTTCAATGTCGCTCGAGTCCTCATTGACACCGGAAGCTCGGTGGATGTTATCTTCCGGGAAACACTCGAGAAGATGAAGATCGACCAGTCCCTCATCACAGGACAGCCAAAGCCTGTAACGGGCTTCTTAGGTGAAACAACCTGGACACGGGGAACGATCCGCCTGCCAGTCCAAGCTGGAGGTGTTAAGAAGATGGTCAACTTCGCAGTGTCCGATCATCCTGCCATCTACAATCTGATTATGGGGACACCATGGCTCAGTCAGATGCGAGCAGTGCCGTCGACATACCACCTTTGCTTGAAATTCCCAACCAGCCAAGGCGTTCACACGATCTTTGGTAGTCAAAGGGATTCACGCACGTGCTTCTTAGCAGAGCACAAGTTGCGCAACCGTGAAGAGAGCAAGGGATCGAATCCAGAAGCTCACGACCAAAAGAAAGACGACTCGGACTCACAAGGGCCACGGAAGAAAGCGAAGGCCGGGTCCGATCAAGTGAAGGACCTAACCACCCTCTTATAGCAATTACAGATTGCAGAGGGTCGTGAAGAAGAAGGGCGACCCACCTGCGAGCCTGTGATCTCTGTGTGCATTGATGAACAGCACCCGGAGAGATGCGTTGAGATCGGAGCTGCTCTTGATGAGGAGCTCAAAGCAAAGTTGGTGGTTTTTCTCCGGAAGAACATCAACACCTTTGCCTGGGCCGCTGAAGACATGCCCGGGATAGACATCAGCGTCACGAGCCACGAGCTCAACGTAGATCCAACATTTAAACCGGTCAAGCAGAAAAGAAGGAAGTTGGGTCCTGAGCGAGCAAAGGCTGTGAATGACGAAGTCGAAAGGCTTCTGCGAGTAGGATCAATAACCGAGGTCAAGTACCCCGACTGGCTCGCCAACCCAGTTGTGGTAAAGAAGAAAAATGGGAAGTGGCGCGTCTGTGTTGATTTCACAGACCTTAACAAAGCGTGCCCGAAGGACAGTTTCCCTTTACCTCACATAGATCGCTTAGTGGAAGCAACGGCGGGTAACAAACTGCTTAGCTTCATGGACGCCTTTTCAGGCTATAATCAAATCCTAATGCACCCTGAGGATCGTGAGAAGACGGCCTTCATCACGGACAGAGGTATCTACTGCTATAAAGTAATGCCCTTCGGCCTGAAAAATGCTGGTGCAACGTATCAGAGACTGGTGAACAAGATGTTCCAAGACCAGTTGGGAAAGACCATGGAGGTGTATATTGACGACATGCTCGTTAAATCACTCGAGGAGGAGGATCACATTTCCCACCTAGAAGAATGCTTCAATCAGCTGAACCTCCATAACATGAAGCTCAACCCAACGAAGTGTCGGTTTGCTGTAACCTCTGGTGAGTTCCTTGGATACCTGGTCACTCGTCGGGGTATTGAAGCCAATCCGAAACAAATCGATGCCTTGATCCAGATGGCTTCACCAAAGAATAAGCGCGAAGTACAGAGGCTGACTGGGAGAGTGGCTGCACTCAATCGGTTCATTTCCCGATCCACTGATAAGTGTCTGCCTTTCTACAACACTCTACGAGACAATAAGCAGTTTGAATGGTCAGAGAAGTGTGAGGACGCCTTCAAGCAACTGAAGGAGTATCTGGCGACGCCTCCCATCCTTGCTAAGCCAGTAACTGGTGAACCTCTCTTTCTCTACATCGCTGTCTCAGAAACAGCAGTCAGTACCGTCCTTGTGCGTGAGGAAAGAGGCGAGCAGAAGCCTATCTTCTATGTGAGCAAGACACTCACAGATGCTGAAACGAGATACCCTCAATTGGAGAAGCTGGCATTAGCCGTCCTCGTGGCCTCAAGGAAACTAAGGCCTTACTTCCAATCGCACTCAATCGTTATACTTAGCACCTTCCCGCTACGATCGGTCTTACACAGCCCAAGTCAGTCCGGTAGGCTGGCCAAGTGGGCTGTAGAGCTCAGCGAGTACGACATCGAATATAGAGGGCGGACGTGCAATAAATCTCAAGTACTGGCGGACTTCCTCATAGAACTTCCAGAGGACAGCAATTCCAAGGAGGTGCCGCCAGGGATTTGGCAGCTGTACGTAGACGGTTCGTCCTCAAAGAACGGTTCCGGAGTTGGGATACGACTCCTGTCACCGACTGGAGAGGTCCTTGAGCAATCATTCCGACTTTGTTTTAAAGCTTCTAACAACGAGGCAGAGTATGAAGCCCTTGTCGCCGGTCTGAGGCTCGCCCAAGGGCTACAAATCAAACACATTCACGTGTTTTCGGATTCACAACTCGTAACCAGTCAGTTCAGCGGCGAGTATGTCGCAAAAGACGACCGAATGGAAGCTTATCTGAAGATAGTAAGGGACTTGGCTGCTTCATTTCAAGAGTTTATCCTCACAAGGATTCCTAGAGGTGAGAATATGGATGCTGATGCATTGGCAAATTTGGCCTCCGCTACCACTGCGCCAGAGGATCCAGCTCTAAAGCGAGTTATCCCAGTTGAGTTCATCGAATTTCCTAGCATCAAGAAGGATGCAGCACTCGCCATCCTGACACGTTCCCAAGCAGCGAAGCAAGCAGATGCCCTTGTGGGGGCTACTGATGAAGATATAGAAATGGCAGAAGAACCAGAAATCCGAGACGCTGACATGCGTGACACCAACAGCCCACATCATACCGAAGCAATCCCAATGGACGCTGACACTGAAGAATCTGAGTATGGCTGTGACAAGCTATGGATAAGTGAGATACGAGAATATATTGCCGATGGCAAATTGCCCAGCAGCAAGTGGGCTGCTCGCAAACTACGAAAGCAAGCCGCGCGTTATGTTCTCCTTGATGGAAACCTCTTCAGATGGGGATTCTCTGGTCCAATGCTTACATGTGTAGAAGGAGAAAAAGCAAGACAGATAATGGAAGAAGTTCATAGTGGTTCTTGCGGCAATCATTCAGGAGGGAAAGCACTTGCTATAAAGATCAAGAGACATGGTCACTTTTGGCCTACTATAGTAGGTGACTGCACTAAGTTCTCAGCCAAATGTGAAAAGTGCCAGCGACACGCTCCGAAAATCCATCAACCTACTGCAATGCTCTCCTCCGTCACCTCACCTTATCCGTTCATGAGATGGGCCATGGACATCGTTGGACCATTACACCCGTCACGACAGAAGCGGTTCTTACTCGTCCTAACAGATTACTTCTCGAAGTGGGTGGAAGCTGAAGCTTATGCTAACATCAAAGATGTTCAAGTGGAGAACTTTGTATGGAGGAACATCATATGCCGTCACGGAGTACCATACGAGATAGTAACTGACAATGGTTCGCAGTTCATATCCAACAGGTTCGAGTCGTTCTGCTCAAAATGGAACATCCGGCTTAGTAAGTCTACGCCTCGCTACCCCCAAGGCAATGGGCAAGCAGAAGCTATCAACAAGACAATCCTTGATGGCCTTAAGAAGCGTTTAGAGGCGAAGAAGGGTCGCTGGGCCGACGACCTTGAAGGGGTATTGTGGTCCCACCGCACCACTCCCCGCAGAGCAACAGGCGAAACCCCTTTCGCCCTTGTCTATGGCACCGAGTGTGTCATCCCGTCCGAAGTCTGTTCGCCTGGTGTACGCCGTCAGTTGCTACCTCTCCACGAGCCTATCAATCGCACGATGCTCCTTGACGCGTTGGATTTCCTCGATGAACGACGTGACCAGGCGCTTATTCGGATCGCCAACTATCAGAACGCCGCTTCCAAGTACTACAATTCCAAGGTCAACGAAAGGAATTTCTACCCAGGTGACTTAGTCCTGCGAGAGGTATTCCAGAACACAGCGGAACCCAACGCTGGCAAGCTCGGAGCCAACTGGGAAGGCCCATACAGAGTTACAACAGTTGTTCGTCCTGGTGTCTATGAGCTCGCCACCATGACCGGGACTCCAATCCTCCATTCCTGGAACGCAAGGCATTTGAAGAAGTATTATCATTAGTCTTCTCTCCTTTACTTGAACTACGAGGCGACTTGATCCCTGCAAAGGGTACGTAGGCAGCCTGTCTTCGGATAGGTTCAGTTGCCCCCCTCCATCAGCAGAGGGGGATTTTACGCTTCATCAGTCTCGTTGCTAGAGGAACTCTATGATCTCCTCCGCCTTAGGGGGGGGGAGTGAGTGTTTTCCTCTGCTTTCAGACAAAGTCAGCAGCCTCCTTCGTCTCGAAGGGGAGGAGTGGGGTCCCCGTACTCCGCTCTTCCACGACAGCCTCAGTGGCATAAGAACAACTTTATCAGTCACGAGCCTCATGGCTTAAATCAGAGTCGTTCCGCTTTCATTGCTGCTGGCCACAGTAATGAATGCGGAGATGCGAACACACTGACATCCACAACGGATTCAAGCGCGCTATATAAGTACCAGTGTTCAGTAATGGGGCGGATGTACCCATCTGACCACTCAGAAACCCAGCAAACATCGTTGGTAATGCAGCTGCTAGTGACCTCCGTTCGGCCTATACCCTGAGCGTGTCACTCTGAAACCCAGGACAAGCGCTGGTCGTAGTCAAGGTGAACTTGCTCTCGGACAGACGTGTCTAGAAGAGCAGCACCATTTTGCAAAACCCAACAGCAACGTTGGTAATAAAGAGCATGAGCGCATTAGCGTTTTCATAGTCTCAACAAGAGCCTCATACGTGAGCAAGCATAATGAGAAGCCTTCAGACCTCTGATCAATCACGGGGTCTTATGGCCCTCGGTTCACCTAGCCCAACGCTGGTGTTGGCAAACACACGACAGAAACGCTTAAACAGCTTAAAGAATTCCTAAGTGTAGGTACAACATCAACAGTATCTAAAGCAAAACCTGAATCTGTAACCATCAAGGTTTAACATCAGCAAAAGCTGCAAAGTCATCTTGCATTCTCCACAATGCAAGGCTCCAAAATAATAGCAAGGATACGAACCATCCAATGCTACAACCGAAAATCATCAAGTCCAACAAGAGTTTTTAGAAACAAAAGATTAGAAATAGACTAAGTCATAATAGAAGAGCAACAGTCGCTCATCGGTCACTCCTCTCCGTTGGCAACATCAGCATCCTCTGAGATCTCCAAAGCTTGCCTCACGCTAGAAACAAGCTCATCAAACACATCACGAGCGTCGTAGATCGGAATCTTCCTCTCGACCAAAAGCTCTGCTGCAGCATCCAAAGACACTCCATCAGACCCACGGAGACGCTCAAGAAGCTCCAAGCTCGCATCGATCTCAGCAAGATCCAGCATGTTATCCTTCGTTGTCCCCTCAAGCCTAGCGAGCGACCTGGCAACCTGTCGGGTCCGGCTAGCAAAGCTACGGTTTGCCTCCTCTTTGGCCCTAGAAACGGCCTCCTCGATCTGGGCGTCCCTAAGACTCTCAGCTTCCAACAGCTTGCTCTTAAGCGAAGTGATCTCCTCCTTGTTCTTCGCATGCCGCGAGGACGCCTTGGACAACTTCCCGCTCAACTCATCCGACCTCTGTTTTGCGGAGGCGACATCGTCCTCGAGGGCTAGGACCTTCTCAGCAAGCTCAGCGTTGGCCCTCCTGGCTTCGCTAACATCACGGTCACGATAACGAGAGTCCTCCTCAAAGCAGAAAGCCATGCCATCCAGCTGGGTGGAGAGCTGCGCATACAAAGGAAAGCAAACATAACGCTGGAATAAGTGGAGAAACAATAACAAAGACAAAGAGAGAAAGATAGAGAGATCAAACCTCAGCCACTGTGGCTCTCGCCAGCGCAAGAGCCCTCTCGCCAGAGCCAAGAGTCAAAGAGTGCGCAGCTGCAGCACCATCACTGATCGGATCGCTAACGAACGCCGAAGAAGGACCCACCTTCTGTCGCTTCGGAGGTACCTCATCAGGAGTGCCTCCCGCCTTACCCTCCGATCCAAGGGCCCTCCTCCGCTGTTGCTCACGCCGCCTAGCAATCTCATCAGGAGTGAGGTTAGAACCACGAGACCGCTGAGCTGATGTAATTGGAGTCTTGGGCGTTGTGGATGACGGAGCACCCGTCTGCGAGCCTGCCCTCGTTGAGACGGCGGCACTCGTCGACGCCGCCTTCGCCGATTCGGCTCGCTGAAAAGCGAAGACTCTAGCAGAGCCTCGTCCAAGGACCTTCCCTGGGAAGATCCGAATGGAGAGCGCTCTCCGGATCCTCTGACAGGTGAAAGACTTCACCCAATCACCATCTCCAGAGGCCAGGGCGCTGTGGATAGCCGCCGCCTCACTCCGGCTCACTGTCTGGGATGCTGGTTTCACTACGAAAACAAAGCTACACATTAGTACACAAGGCACGAACACTGTGCAAAAGAGGATTTCTCTAAGTATAGAATTACCTCGTCTCTCCCAGCTCGTTCTGAGGAGGGGAATGCAATCAGCCTTAACACTCTTTTCGGAGATCTTGACGAAGAAGAACCGGTCCTCGAAGTAGTCATCCTTGCTCGGGAAACTACTAATAAGAGTACGACCTGGAACCGGGGTGACGCAATACCTCAGCTCATCTACACGGCCACGGGGCCTGAGGTCCAGTAGAGAGGACAGTTGCCCGATGCTAATCTCCGTGTTGCATTCCCTGCTCAGCACGTAAATCCCGATGACATGCCTCAACCCTCTGGGGTTGATCTGAGCAAGGGAAACACCGTTCGCCTCTAAGAAACGAAGGAGGAAGCCAGGTACCGGGAACCATAGCAAACAATGCTCGATGAAGTTCTCATACAAAGTAAAGTGTCCTGGAGGCGGAGCGTCAGCCCGTTGAGAGTGGTCGGGAGCAACTAACTGGATCTCATCCGGAATCCCGCACTTTTTCTGAGAGTTTGCAGCGCCGTCTCATCAGACAAAGTGGATCCCAGGGGGTCCGGACGCGCATTCTTCTTCTTGACCACCGGGTGTCGTTCAACCTCTGCGGAGACATTATCATCACCGTCCTCATCATCGGAGGCAACCGACCTGAACGAAGAAGAGTCCGACGCCAAAGCGTTGGCTTCACCATCGGGGAGCCTTGGATCCTCGTCATTGAGGGGAAAAGAGAGTCTGATCCCACCATTAGGGGCCATCAAATCCTCATCACCACTAGGCCTCCTCTCCTCCTCAATATCCGCTAAGCCATCAAAGATATCCTCATCGCTCTCATCGGGTCCGTGGAGACGACTCCGCGAAACGGTGGTTTTGCTGCGATAACGGACTCTAGTTCCGAGATTCTCGAGCGATGCCAAGGGTGGTATGGCATCCGCACGACCGATTCGGCTCGGAGGAGAGACCGCGCGATCGGGTTCGCTCGTCGTGGCGACCGCAGCGTCAGTCTGGTCCGATGGAGTGAACGCGTGGTCGGTCAGTGGCGTTGCGACTGCGAGTTCGGTCTCCTTTGAGGATGCGACCGCGGGCTCGGTATCACTTGAGGATGCGGCCACGGGTCCGGTCCCGCTCAAAAGTGCGAGCGTGGGTTCGGCTCCACTCAAAGTCACGACCATGGGGTCGGCCCGACCCAAAGGCGCGAGCACGGAGTCGGTTCCTCTTGACATCGCGACCACGTCCTTGGACCGATGAAGAGGTGCGACCACGCCCTCGGTTTGGTGTGAAAGCTCGGTCGCAAGTTCGGTTTCGCGTGTTAACGCGACCATGCCCTCGGTTCGGCGAGGAAGTCAACAAATTAAATCAAAAGTCAACAATTTCCATCCTTTATCAAGAACACCCATCAAGAACAAGTTCTATTCCTACATGAGCTTTAAAGAAGGATTCTCAAAAATCCATACAAATCCAAGGCTAATTCCATCAACAATCAAAGACTAGAGATCAATAGCAACCAAAGGTTCAATGATTCTCCAAAGCAATCATCAATTCAACACAACAAAGTTTGATTTTTCCATGAAAGTAAACTTAGATCTATAAGCTTGGATTTTCAAAGAAGCTATGAGGACTTAAGAGATGGCTTGAGAATGGAGTAAGGGAACTCACCAAGGAAGAAAGAGTAAGAGATGAAGGCCCGAGCTCACGATCGGTTTGTGAAAATCCGGTGGTGGTGGCTTGTGGTCGGCGACGGTGGGAGAAAGGAGAAGAAAAACAAATTTGAGAAAGGAAGGAGAAAAGGTTGACTAAGTCAAACCTTATCCCTTTAAGGGGTCTTCTCTTTCTCTCACCGCACGGGTCCCGTCTCCGTTAAAAAAAACACAACGCTCTTCCCTCCGAAAATCGCTTTGCTATTTCACGAAAACGTCATTGACATTTGCAATCGCGACACGGAGTCTTAAAATCTCCATAGGAAAAACGAAGTCTTAAAATCTTCGGGTAAAAAAAAAAAAACCTCTTACGAGACGAAACACGGAGTCTTAAACGAAGTTTTTCTTGTTTGCGGAGAACGCAGCAGCTTCAGCTAAGGAAGCATGAAGTCTTAAAATCTTCATAACGTTTACAGAGTCTTAAAACCTTTTGCGTAAAGTCATTTTCTACCACTATGAGAAAGGATAGGCTAATACCTTGACTTTAAACGGTAACGCCGATGTCCAGCACATCTCTTAAACTCGGCACTATCACCTCTGATGTTACCGAGCTGGGGGGCTAACTGTTGGGGTCGGTTTTCACCCGCTCGACGTTAAACGGTCAAAGTCAAATATACGCCAAGGTCCTCTTGCGGATAGAAGCAAAGCAAGTGACCATAGAGTAAAATGAAGCAAGAGGGTTATGGACTTAGCAAGAACCGATCACAGGCTCGGCATGTTGAAGGACCGACTTTGGCTCTGGCATGTCAAGGAGCCGACCTTAGGCTCGGTTCGCCAAGGTCCGACCGTGGCGTCGGCACGTCAAGGGACCGACCATAGGCTCGGTTCACCAAGGTCCGACCGTGGCGTCGGCACGTCAAGGGGCCGACCGTAGGCTCGGCACGCCAAGACCGACCGTGGGCTCGGTTCGTCAAGGGGCCGATCGTAGGCTCGGCACGCCAAGACCGACCGTGGCTTCGGCGTCCCCGGGAACCGACCAAGGGTTCGGCGTGGACGGACGGCCGAGTATGGACTCGGTTCGGCGATACCTCGACGGGCCGATCCTACCTTCGGTCCGATGGAACCTTCGGCCCAGTTACATGAAGATGGTCTGAAGGCAGAAACATTACGGCCCGGATGCGAAGCCCATTTTAACGTGACCGACCTCGACGAGGCAAATCCACAAGGACTTAGGAAACAAGGCCGACTTAGACATAGTATAAATAGGCTCCTTTGTATACCCTAAAGGGGATCGGCAATTTCAATACGAAAACTTGTACTCGAAACTTTTCGGAGCAATAAACAATCTCTTTACATCTTTCTTGGCCCTAGCTTACCATAGAAATCTCACAAGCTTCCCTCGAACTCTTACAAATTCTAGTTGTGTTGGTTTCGACCCCCACACACATCTCCCTTTTTCAATATAAATATCAGTGATCTTTCCACATGAAGCGAAATGTTCTCTCAACGCACTCTCGACATCTTCATGAGGAACCCCACTGTCAAATCCCGTAACGGTAATCCTCCCAATATCACTGAAATCAATTGATAATAATATAACCGTGACAAGAACAACGCAGAACAAAAATACAAATCTCGAATCGAATGAACTTACCTGGCTTTTGGTTTGGTTACATCACTAGGTAGCTTGACAGGTCCATCTGGGAACCACAAAGCAATCTCCTTGTAAGCGTTCTCCAATGAGTCACTCCCATGGATCAGGTTGCTGCAGAAAAATCATCTCGTTTTTCATTCGACCCAATACACACATTTCTTGACCATCTAAAGAAAAAGAAGTGGTGCTCTTATATACCTGCCAATGTCAGTGTCTATGTCATCACAAGAGATTTTCTTTTCCATGATCTTTCTTCCGGTCGAAACAACGTTCTTCCCCTCCCAGATCATTGCAACGACTGGGCCAGAGCTTATGTAGTTGACAAGACTACTGAAGACGGGCTTGGCAGATAAATCTTGGTAGTGTTTCTCAGCAAAAGGGCGGTCCACAGTGATCATCTTTAGACCTGGCCATGCCACAAAAGATCATCAGCTACTAGACCAATGAATACTCTCAAGTCAGACAAAATCAAGGGCATAACATGACACAATCCATTTGATGACTAAGCAGAGCTGGATAAAAGAGACTAGAGACGATTATGCAGCTATCGACTTTCTTAAGCTAATGAAAAAAAAATAGACTCGGGGTTTGGTGGGTATTCTTACCTTTCAGAGTGAAACCCTTCCTATCGAAGCTGCGAATGATTTGACTGACCTGGATTACAAAAAAAAAGGGAATCCTCGTCAAGCCTAAAGAAGTCCACATGAACTTGTATCAGAAGGGATACAAATCATAACCAGGATCAAGAAAAAAGAGGAGGGAAACGTACAAGGCGACTCTTGAGGGCGCCGGGCAAGATCAGGATGAGAGTTTGTTCCATTGTGTCAAGTCCCATAACGGAAATCCTCCCGATGTCACTGAAATAATTTGATTGCAGGAGATGATATTACAAACGTGACAAGAACAAATCTTTTTTTGTCAAAAAAAAAAAAAAAAACAAACAGTCAATGAATTTACCCGGTATTTGGAGTGGCACTAAGTACCTTGGCAGGTCCATCTGGGAACCACAAAGAAATCTGCTTGTAAGCGCTCTCCAATGAGTCACTCACATGGATCAGGTTACTGCATCAAATTACGTCATTTTTAATACATACATTTCTTGAACATATAAAAGAAAAACGTGCTCTCATATACCTGCCAGTATCAGTGTCCATGTCAGAAGCTGTAGGGATTGTGTCTTCAATGATCTCTCTTCCGATCGATACAACCTTCTCCCCCTCCCAGATCATTGCAATGACTGGGCCAGAGGTTATGTAGTTGACATATTGCCTGAAGAGGGGCTTGGCAAACATGTCTTGGTAGTGTTTCTCAGCAAAAAGGCGGTCCACAGTGATCATCTTTAGACCTGGCCATGCCACAAAGATCAGTATTCTTCTAACTCTCAAAGTCCTTTCGATTATTACAAAGGGTATTCTTACCTTTCAAAGTGAAACCCATCTTCTCGAACTTGAAGATGATTCGACCGGCCTGAAACACAAAAAGGAAACGGAAAACCTCGACGTGAAACGTAACGAGAAACAGAATACGAAGATTAAGAGAGATGAGGAGGAGGGAAACGTACAAGACCAATCAGGACGCCGTCGGGCTTGATCAGAATGAAAGTTTGCTCCATCGTGTAGTCGTCGGCGATACAGAGATTCCAAACACGCAAATTTGAAGAACCAAAACCCTGAGAGACCCCAGCACCAAAACAGAGCATTTTTATATAATTATTATAAGGCCCATGCCTTTATCTTATAAATGTATCCAAGTCCAAAATGATGGTCCTTTAGGGCATCCTCATTGGTAACCTTATGGTGTCTAAAAATGGTGTTTTTATAATATAAAATTATTAAAATGGTTGTAAAAAGAAGAAAGAGAGTGTTTTTGTGGGGTATATTGAAATATAAAATTAATAAAATTTGAGTAAAGAGAGTAGAGAGTGTTTAAAAGGAAGAGAGAATGTTAAAAATTAGATTTTTTGGAGAGTGTTTTTAAAAGGAAGAGAGAATGTTTAAATATAAAATTAATAAAAGTTGAGTAAAAGAATGAAAGAGAAGGTATAAAATTGAGTAAAAGGAAGAGAGAGTGTGTGTGTGTTTTAATAATTTTATATGGTCTTAAGACACCCTAAGGTTACCAATGAGGATGCCCTTAGGCTTAGTAACACGCAAAATAATTTGCTACATTAGCAAAATTACCAAACAAAAGAGTACGGATTAGGTTTAGGGGTATGTTGTTGATATTTTTCTTTTTGCCAAGGGATGCTGAAATATTTGATTTGGTCACCGTTATTTTAAGTAATGATATCTCTGTTAATAGTAAAACAGTACTATTTACAGGAAAAAGCTCTTCTTTGAGCATATCTCTTATTATGTTGTTAATCCACTTTAATATTTTATGAAATATACCTGCATAATTTTGATATGTTGTTATCAACGTGTTTTTGTCTTCATAAACAACATAAGTATGTTAATTCAACATATTAGTCGCAATCGCAGTTAATGGATTGCACATTTTTTTCACAAACATACACATGTATGTATACATCTGTTTTAGAAACATGCATGCATAAATTTGATATGTTATAATCAATTTGTTTTTATCATAATAAACAACATAAACTTGTTCATTCAACATACCCATTTTAATGTTTAAAAAAACTCATGTCCATATAAGGTGAATGTACTTTTAGGACCAGTTTGATAGATCATGTATTTGACTTTTATTGTGGTTTAAATCGAGTTTAATCATTGAGCATGCTGAGATTGAACTCGAAGATTGAAAGGTAAAATGTTTATTATATCATGTGCTTTGAAGCTTGAAGATCTATCTACATCAGTTTCATGGAAGCCTAATTGTATTAGTTTTTTATTTTTATTTATTTATTTATTTTTGGAACACAATTGTATTAGTTTATTGTGTTATGCTAAAGCTTGAGAGAAAAAAATTAGTCAAATGTGTTTTATTTCACCTAATTTCTCTACACAATATTCAGTTTTAATAGATTGTATCATGTGTCTCCAATTCTTTGCATTAAGTTATAAACACATGAACATTACTCAACTTTGTTCTCCTTAACTCACAATTCTTCTTCGGAAGTAATCTTAACTATAGTTTCTTCATCCAAAGAATATATAATTCATTTTTTCATATAGATAATTCGGTTTTCACATTGATAATTATTTTTCTTTGGAAATATGAGCGTCTATACCTGGCTATTGACACAACTATCATGATGCAGGGTTTCTATGTCTCTCCTTAATTTAGGAATGGTGTTTAAACAAATGTTTCATATGCTGTTTTCATTTGTAGGAGATTTACCGGTCAACTAATTGGCCTTCTTATGAGGATTTGGATAATCGTAGGTCCAATTTTTAGTCCAATCTTTCTAAGGAACAGATGAATGTTGACTTGGATAAAAACTTGCGTTTTGTGAATTATGAATCTTGGCGCATCAATAAAAACTCAGTGCTGAATTCGTGCAAATTGAAGCAACCACCAAATACTACGGATTGAAATGATTTGAAGAAATGCGTTGGTTGGTCGTAGATTAGTGCTTCTCGTTCGATTACTGGTAACATGTGATTTCTTGTCTTGTCTCAATCAACTTGCTTCTCTTTGTTTGCTGGACTGAGTCCAAACAATGAAATTCTCGATTTGAAGAAATTTGTTTGGTTTGGTCTTAGGTTCCGGATTTGGTTTTGAAGCTTGTGGATTCAGAACAGGTGATTTCTCAACCAACTTGCTTCTCTTTGTTTACTGGTCTTGTGTCTTTCTCAAGTAGTGATTCATGTTGATTTGAGTCTTCTAGCTCTGTATTTATGTATTGATCATCCTCAATAAGATATATTTTCTGGTAGCTCTGTCTGTATTTATGTATGAATTTGTCTACTGGTTTGAGGTATTAGCTTTCCAAAAAGCTTGAAATGATTTCCTGATAAACTTGAAATGAACTATTTTGTTTAACATTTGTTCTTGCTATTAGATGTATGAGCTATTTTAAGTCATTTGTTTTGCAGGATGAGTAGGATGTACCATGCGCTATTCCCTGGTATAGACGATATGGTGATGATCCGGGTTAAGCATGTCTTCGCGGTTAACAACATCGCTTTCATTTCTCTGCTAGAGTATGACAACCTCGTGGCCATTCTTGAGTTCGACAATGAAACTCGTGCACAAGTTGTTGCTTGTCTGACTGAGCCTGCTAAAGTCCGCTTTGTCAATATGAATCGTCGCCTTTCTCGTGTTGGATTCTGTGGATTTGCTTCCAGATATGCAGTCCGTCAACATGTGACTGTCCGCTTAACTTTAGCATTCACCGAAGACGAGCGAAATGCAGCAGAGGTTCAGTATACACAAAAGTTACATGTGAGAGCTATTCTACGTCGCGCCGCTAATGTGAGAGGTTCTTCATTAGAGGCAATGTACCGAGCAACGGGGTGGCCGTCTTATGCGGATTTGATCGGTCATGACCCTGTTTTCTGGAACACAGTTCCCAACCGGGTTAGAGAACTTTTGCGCGCCTGTGCAAGCTTTGTGGCATACTCTTCGTGGAGAATCCGGAATAACCCTATTTTGTCTTCCTCGAGACTCGTGTGAAGAGCAGCTTGGTGCTTTGCTATTGCAATTATCCGCCAATTCGAATCAATGTTAAAGCTACCTATATCACCAAAGTGCACTTATCTTTTCGGTCACAGGTCTTGAGAGAACTCCAGAGTTAAGCGTGCTTTAGCTGGAGTAGTTTCAAGATGGGTGACCTACTGGGAAGTCATTTCCAGTACCGTGTGGGTGAGGTCAAAACACGGGTAAAGATCGCGTGGTGATTTGCAGGGTCAGTAAACATGACTTCCGAGCCTTCCGGACTAACGCACCGACCGTCGGACATGGTGGGCCCACAGGCCCAAGAGTGGATGGGGTCCACGGGAGGGGCGGCCGGGGCGTTACAAATACTCTATTTTGTTTATTCCATCTATAAATACCACCTTGATCATATCAGCAGCAGTAACGAATCTCTTTGTTGTTGTCAGGATCGCACAAGGCCTGTGTTCCAGCCACAAGAGGCGGAAGTTGTTGAGTTCACATATGCTGATGCGTTCACGTGGAACCTGCTGCTTCAAGAACGACTTGACCAAGCTGGACCTATTACCGTGGTCGTCATATGGTACCCAAGCTACAACCTTTGTGATTTGGAAGAAGTGATCCTCGCACCAACAGAAAGTGACCGAGCTAACCTTGGCGTACCCCAATATCACACCATGACTCTAACGGGGAGCGGTCGCGATGAGAACGGGAAGTGGTATTGGGAAGTGCGGGACGACTCGGGAAATGTTTACAACGGCGATCGCGGATTCCTCCGCTTTTCCCGAGACATAACAGAGGAGGAAAGTTTAATCGTGGAATACATCACAATGCTTGTGTAGTAAAGTAGTTTTCTGTTTTGTAAGTTGAAGTTTATTGCAAGATTATTAAGAAAATGTTATCAGTTTATCATAAATCAGTAGAATAATGTGGTTTGTGCAAGCCGGATCATAAAATATTTAGTAAAATACTGTATTGTAGTTGGTCAATTACAAAATTATATCGGGTATCTTGACAAAAAAGAAGAATTTGAAGTTCAGGTTCACGGTCGATAAAATATTTATTTGACATTTTAACACCATCGAATAAATATTTCTACCGGTATGCAAAGATTAGCCCAAAGAATTGATAAATGAGCCATGGACAATGCTAATAGATGTGTTTGATTGATGGGTTAATTAGCAAACTAGTCAAATTTGAATTATTAATTAAGAAACTAACCATGTAATAAATAAAATGTAGTAAATAAACATTGGAGATTGCAAAATGACAAAATTACCCACATTAAAAAGTTTATTCTATGTAAAATCATGCATTTGGGGAAATTCAAAAATAAAAGTTTATTTCATATAACTAAATATGAAATTCAAATTATTATATTGGAAACTTAAGCATTAAACTCTATTCCAAAAAATTAAACATTAAACTTTATAAATAAATTTAAAATTTAAAAATAATTTTTAATGTTGGAAGAGTTAGCATATTTTATACTATACTAATAGATGTTGGAAGAGTTATATGAAAATAACATAGTATAGATTCTATACAATCACAAAAGACCAATTTTGTTCATATATACATTTATACACTATAAATATAAACAGTAATTTTGGATAGATAATTAATTATAAATTTTTTGTTAGCTATTTTTGCATTGATTCTAATAAAATCTATATAACCTTGTACTAATAAAATGATAAATGAAGCTATATATATATATAGACGGGAAAAGCTCGTAGACCCAGAAGATCGAATATTCTGGTGTCAATTATGTTTTCTTGGTTCTACAAACACCAGTGCCTAAGCTAAGCTCGTTGGGAATCTCTCTGTATCGCCGACGACTCTACACAATGGAGCACACTTTCATCCTGATCAAGCCCGACGGCGTCCTGATTGGTTTTGTACGTTTCCCTCCTCTTCTCTCTTTGATCTTTGTAGACTGGTTCTCGTTATGATCTGTGTTCCGACAAACTTGATTCCGTGTTGTAATTCAGGCCGGTGAAATCATCTCCAGGTTCGAAAAGAAGGGTTTCACTTTGAAAGGTAAGAACGCTACGTATTCAGCTCTGCTTAGTCATCGAATGGACTGTGTCCTTTGGTTTTGTCTGATTTAGATGCATTAAGGACTTTGAGAGTAAGAAGAATACTGATCATTTGTGGCATGGATAGGTCTAAAGATGATCACTGTGGACCGCCCTCTTGCTGAGAAACACTACCAACACATGTCTGCCAATTCCTTCTTCCCTCATCATGTCAATTACATAAGCTCTGCCCCAGTCGTTGCCATGATCTGGGAGGGTGAGAAGGCTGTTCTGATCGGAAGAGAGATCATTGAAAACACAATCTCTGCAGCTTCTGACATGGACACTGACTGTGGCAGGTATGTAAGAAGACCACCACTCTTTTTCTTTATTTGGTCCAAAAATAAATGTGTATGTATTGGGGATTTTTCTGCAGCAACCTGATCCATGGGAGTGACTCACTGGAGAGCGCTTACAAGGAGGCTGCGTTGTGATTCCCTGATGGAACTGGCAATGGCCCTGATGGAGCCACTCCAAATGCCCGGTAAGTTGGTTGTTTTTTTGTTTTTGGCAAAAAAAGATGTTCACGTTCCTTCTTGTCTTAAGATCATCATCTCCTGCAATCAAATTATATTCAGTGGCATTGGGAGGATTTCCGTTACGGGATTTGACACAATGGAACAAACTCTCATCCTGATCATGCCCGACGGCATTCAGACTGGTCTTGTACGTTTCCTGACAAACTTTATCTGTGTAGTATTCCATTGCATGTCGAGTTTTAAAGGCTTGACGAAGATCCCATTTATTTGTATTTCAGGTCGGTAAAATCATCCGCAGGTTTGATAGGAAGGGATTCACTTTGAAAGGTACGAATACCTCCTGAACTCTGAGTCTTCTTAACAAGGTTGATAGCTGCATAATCGTCGTAGCTTAGACTAGAGACTCTTTTACCCAGCTCCAGCTCTGCTTAGTCAGCTGAGTACTCATTTGTGGCATGGTCAGGTCTAAAGATGATCACTGTGGACCGCCCTTTTGCTGAGAAACACTACCAAGACTTGTTTGCCAACTACATAAGCTATGGCCCAGTCGTTGCAATGATATGGGAGGGGGAGAACGCTGTTTCAGCCGGAAGAGATATCATAAGAATGACAATCCCTCGTAATGACATGGACATGGACATTTGCTGGTAAGAGCACTTATTGTCCTTATATGGTCAAGAAACGTATGTATTGGGTCGAATGAGAAATGACATGATTTAATGCAGCTGCCTGATCCATGGGAGTGACTCAGTGGAGAGCGCTCACAACGAGATTGCTTTGTGGTTCCCAGATGGACCTGTCAAGCTACCCAGTAGTGATGTAGCCAAACCAAAAGCCCTGTGGTAAATTCTTTCGATTCGAGATTTGTGTCTTTAACATGTCTTGTTCTGCGTTGTTCTTGTCACGGTTATAATATCATTAATTGATTTCAGTGACATTGGGAGGATTACCGTTACGGGATTTGGCAGTAGTGTTCCTCATGGGGATATCAAGAGTGCGTTGAGAGAACATTTCGCTTCATGTGGAAAGATCACTGATGTTTATATTGAAGAAAGGAGTCGTGTGGCTTGTATTTATTTTGTGGGAGAGGGCGCAGTAGACAAGGCCTTGAACCTTAGTGGAAGTGAGGTGGGAGGAGGGGATATCTGTGCTGAGGCTTATCCGTTTTGGGACGACAAGTAAAACTGAATTTTATTCTTTTTATTTTGGAGATTTGTGGCTTTTTGATGTCTTTTTGCATGTGTTGATAATATATATCATGGATTGCAGGAGTACTATGATAACTATTCAAGGATATGACCCTTCGCTTCCTGATTCTAAGAACAAGAAGAAGTTGATTCGTCATTTCTCTTCATGTGGTGGAGTGGTCACAAATGTCACTATCTTCAAGCGGTTATCTGTGGTAAGTATTAAGGGCTTAGGCGCACTAGACCAGGCCTTGAAACTTAGTGGAAGCTACGTTGGAACACGTAAAGTACTTGTTAAGTGTCATGGTAAGCCACCAAGATACACTGTACACGATCGACGTTGCCATCCTTGAACACGGGTTCAGGTACAGAAATTTGTTCTTGATTCTTGATTCTTGATTCTTGACAACAAAATAAAAACTTTCATGGTTTGTTGTAGGAAGAAGGTGACTGCGTGGTTGAAAGCTCTCGAAGCGCCTTGGTGTTGTTAACTTTGTCATGCTTTTTTAATTGTTTTCAAGTAAACTCGTATGAGTATGTGGATGTTTCAAATAAAACTTATCAACCCAAAGAGTATGAACATTTATTTGATGGATTAGGTCTGACAAATGCATTTTCATTAAGATCAGATCATGCATATTGGTATGTGAATCACTACAAGAAAACAGTTTTTTCGCGATTACGAAAACAGTTGCAAAACAGTCGCTAAACTGGGTTATGCGACTAATTAGCGACTAAAAATAGCAGTATCTAATATTTCGTCGCTAAATTTTGTAGTCGCTAATTTGCGACTAATTAGCTACTATTTATATTTCAAATAATATAGTAGCAATTTAGTCGCAAAATTTAGCGACTTATTAGCAACTAAATAGCGACCATATTGCGACTGTTTAAACGTAGTCGCAAATTCGTCGCAAAAATGTAACGACTGAATTGCGACTAATTAGCAACTAAATGCTATTTATTTATTTGATTTATAAAATCGATTTTGATTTATTTGATTTTCACATTTTAATTTATTTGATTTATGAAAATCTGATTCGTGAAACAAGTTGGTAAATCGATTTTGATTTATTTATTTTTGTTAATTTGAATATACACAAATTAAATCAAATAAAAAACATAGATCTAAAAAATTTCTAGTTACATAAAAACAAATAGATCTAAAAAAATGAAGAGATCTAAAATAGATCTAAACAATTGGATCTGACGACAAAAAAAAAAAAACAATTGGATCTCGCCGGTGGTCGATTGGATCTCGTCGGACTGCTTCTTGCAGGTTGGATCTCGCCATAAATCAGTGACAAAATCAGCAAAAGAAACTTCGTAATCAGACATGTGTTATTATATAGATAAGTGTACATATAGCTTTAGTGAGATCACTTACAGAAATGGTGTCAGCTATGGCATAAGCCTCTGTTTCTGACCCAACCGTCTCCATTTTCTCATTCTACATGACATTACAAAAGAAAAAACCCCGATTAGAGATCTTATTAATGGTAACAAACTATATGTAATCAAGCCTCTTGTATTGACCTGAGTCCCGGATGAATTTATGTATAGGTAAATAGGCTTTGCTGGGTTATCATAGTCCAACCACATAAGTGTTTTGACACTGATTCAGATTAAACAATAATCCAACCAGGATTGTTTGAGTCACAAATGATAGACCATACCTAAACATCCATTCATTTCCTTTGAATCTTTCTTTTCCTTTGATACACCGAAAAATTCAAAGCAAAGGTCCATCATGGAGTTCAAGACCTGTTAGATCAACACCGTCCAAATTTAGAAGGTTAGAGAAAACTAGTGCTTATTATATACTATTAGTGAAACAAAAAGTGCCACTTACACATGAAAATTCAGATTCTGATGTCTCACAAACTTCAATCAGCTTATGTTTGTCTACCTTGAGCTGCAAAATCAATATCAGAGTTAAAAATCAAAGAAACTTGGAACAATAACCTAGATATCATTTAATCAAGTGTTACAAATGCAGTAGTACCTTCTGTTTCTTCGCACACAAATAAAAAGCAGCAGCAGTGAATACAGGTCTAGTGAAATCAGCATTTGCTCGTCTTGACACCGGTAGTGATGCAAGAAACCGCTCCTTATACCTAACAAAAAGAAAAACAAAGCAATTTGATTCAGGCATTTTAACGAACACATTGCGGGCAATATCTTCTGTTACATAAAACAAAAATGGATCTTACGCTGATAGACCTTTCTGCACAGTTGCAATCATCCTAACGCATCCAAACTGAATCGCCAATTCTTTTACATTAAGAATAATCCTGAAATTCCCAAAATGTTCAAAAAAAATACTCATCAATCAACACAACTACACAAAATCAGATTCATCAACAAGAACAAAAAATAAAATTGGAAAACTCACTTGACTCCAACGCCATTTTGAAGAGTGTTAAATGATCTAGAATAAGCCCTTTCAGACATACCTAATAGAAAAGACGAGATTCGGCGAAAACTATGAGAGAGACGAGATTCGTACCTAATAGAGAAGGAGAGAGTAGAGGAGTCTGAACGGTGGACGAATCGGTCGGAGAAGGAGAAGGTGCGCGGAGTGGAGGAGATTTGGCGGAGAGGAGAGGAGGAGAGGCGGCGGAGAGGAGGAGATTCGGCGGAGACGAGGAGCTGCGTCGGAGAGAAGAGGAGGAGATGCGTCAGAGAGGAGGAGAAGCGGTGGAGATGAGAGGAGTAGATGCGTCGAAGAGGAAGAGATTCGGCGGAGACAAGGAGATGCGTCGGAGAGGAGAGGAGGAGATTCGGTGGAGAGGAGAAAATAGATTCGGCGGAGAGGAGAAGAGGAATCAGGGAGGAGAGGAGGAGGAGATGCGTCGGTAACAATGGAGGAGGAGGAGAGGAGAGGAGGCGATTAGGGTTTCTGAAAGGGGATTCTTTTTTTGTTGGTCTGAAAGTGTTAAGTAAAAGTTTTAAGTGTGAGAGGGAATTTAAAAGTGTTAAGTGGGTTTCATTTGGATTTGGGCCAATTTTTGATTTTTGATTAATTTGGGTGAGAGGGAAATCAAAAGGTTTGGGTTTGGGGTGTTGTTTTTGGTTTCCCACCAAAACTAAATTGGTCTAAGTATAGATTTTTTGGAGATTAGGGATTAGGGTATAGAATTGCATAATTTTTAATGAGATATAGTAGAAGTAAGGTATAAGTAATTATAGTTTATGGTTATTTTGGATTTGGGATGCAATAAAAATAAGTTAAATGTGCTATGTATAAACATTTGGTATCATTTTAAACTTTTAATTTCTATTGTATCTCAAATTATTATTTGGTTTTAGGCCAAATTATGATATTTTACTAAATTTGGTGAGAGGGAAATAAAAAAATTGGGTTTGGGTTGTTGTTTTTGGTTTCCTGCCTAAACAAAATGTCTAAGTAAATGGTTATTTTGGATTTGGGATACATTGGACTAAGTGTGCTATGCATA
The DNA here is from genome assembly GCA_963576765.1 of Draba incana. Lineage (NCBI taxonomy): Eukaryota > Viridiplantae > Streptophyta > Magnoliopsida > Brassicales > Brassicaceae > Draba > Draba incana. Next base: position 161,148 of record OY755209.1, on the reverse strand, counting down.
TACATATGAAAGAAAATATCTAAGTATAGATTTTTTAGGGTTTAGGGTATAGAAATGTTGTTTTTTAATGAGATACAATGAAAGTAAGTTAAGTGTGCTATGCATATACATTTGGTATCATTATATTAAAATTAAAATTTAAACATGCATACATGTCTTAAACGTGTATAAATAATGTATATGTACACAATTTATAATGTATACGTGACCATTAGTTGACTTATATTTTAGTTATCATCAAATCTCAAATTATGGTTATAAGTAATACAAATCAAAATGAAATACTACACTATTCATTTGTGGTTTGGGTTAATAGTCGCAAATCCGTCGCAAATTAGTTGATATTTCGCGACTGATTTGCGAATCTTAAATCGGTCGCAAACTAATTTTGCCACATAACCCAAATGCAGAAACACGTGGCCTACCTTGATTTTTTGCGACTAAAACCGCGACTGTTTAGCAACCCAACAAATTAAGTCGCTATGTCGTCGCGAATTAGTCGCTAATTTTGCGACTACTTTGCAACGAATGTTATTAGTCGCAATTCAGCGACTGATTTGATACCAATTATTATTAGTTGCTAATTAGACGCTAATTAGTTGCGAAATAGTCGTTACATTTAGCGATTTAGTCACAACTATTAGTAGCTAAAAATTTGTTTTCTTGTAGTGAATGTGCCTTCCCTCACATGATAATTTACTGAGGGAGCTAGATACAACCTAAGTAAAATTCAAGATGAGAAAGGAGTGTTGCACTCGTTAGCGGAAAGGATAGGAGACGGTCAGAAAATATGTTCTTTACTAAGATGGATAAAATTTTGTAAATCCGTCGTGGGAAAATACAAAAGGATTACTTCGTTTCTCCTAAATTTATGAAGATAGTAACCACCATGCGAACAGCTCTGGCTTGGCACTGCTTACAACACAACACACTATCATTGCGCACTAATTTGCTTTCTCCTTATTGGTAATTTTATGACAAAAACAGAATTAATTACTACTATGATTCTACATTGGATATCTAACTCCTGCAGCTAATAGTCTTTGCTGCTCCAGCTGCAACCATTCATATATCAACATTGTTAACAATATATATATACTTATTTATAAACCATATGAAATATTATTAAGTGTGTAATTAAATAAAGCAAGCACCTGGAAGAGTTCATGCATCATGTTCTTGAGGTAATGATACTCATGCTCTACTACCTCCAGTCCTCTCAGGCACCTGAACCATCACAATCAAAATATTATTTGCAATAATGCATATTAAGAAAAAAATTTCAAGTAAATACTATATAGGAAATAGCGTATAATTTTGTACCCTGGTCGGTTGCTAAGCTCGGAAGCAGAGCGAAAGGCAACACATACGTTACGAACCCTACGAGCACCAATGCTCGAACTGCTTCCCACCAACTGATTCAAATGCAATCTTATCTTCTTACAGTCCGAGAATTCTCTATCCCTCCTATACAGTATCATTTCATATATACGTTCATGTTAAAATCTAACCATAACACAATATATACATAAAAGGAAAGAAGGAAAGAAACAACTCACAGCAATAATCTGAGGTTACGGAGTAACTTCTCGGACTCATCAAAGTAAATATTAATAACATCGTATACAAAAGTTGGTGAAGTCTCATCTTGAAGTTGTTGAAGCTGCAAGAACTGCTCGTCCAACACTCCCTGATGAAAAAGAGAAGTTAGAAGGCAGTTTATGTCGGCTTGAAGCCGGTCCACACCCAACCCCAACATCCACAATGGCACACCCGTCTTGTCCGCTACAATCTTTTCCGGTCTTAAAAAAATTGTATACTTTTTATCAAACCGGTCTTGCTTCAAACTCTTAGCTAAAGGGTTCATGATTCAAGTTTCAGACAAAACAAGGGGTATTTATAATCATAAGTTGAAGTAAGGACCGTGAGGGTTTAGTGACCCACTTGTACTCAAATTTCTAAGAGTCGTCTGGTTAACCTTTTCCCACTTTTAGTGTGATCAACAATTTCTTTTTTTATTATATTTTTTGTGAATAATTGTTTATTTTCACGCGCGTGTGAAATGAAGGTTAGTGGAAGAAAGTGAATGGGGGTAAAAATCGAGGAGAGTGTGGGAAATATTATGGACCGTTATAAGAAAAGTAAACCTCATGAGACTATACAGTACAAGGGTGTACTTGTGAGTGAGTGACCGGTTACAGCCGCCAGCCGGTTAACCCGCGTGATACTGCCAATAACGGCGTTCTTTCTTGCTCTCCGACAAATCACTTGTAAACTGGTCAGACCAGGTTACACCTCCCGCAGCCTCTACATATTTATAGCATTTCTACAAGATATATCTGCCCTAATTCAAGAACTTGACAAAAAAGTACTCCCAAATTTACCTTTTTCTTCTTTTGTTTTTTCCTTGGAGAAATTTTTTCTTCTTTTATCTCCTCCCAAATTCAATTATAATACGTTTATTTTATTTTATTTTCTTATAGGTCTGGAATGCTTTTTTTACCTTGATACAGTGAAAACCAAATAAGTAATGTATATTATATTGATCATAGCATAATTCCACTACGAGATTATTATATGAAAATTAAAAAAAAATGGGGGCATGCATTAAAATTGATATGTTTGTTATACTTTTTGTCAAGTTACTTAAAACCAAACAAGAAATGTATATACTAGATTATAACATAATCCACTATGATATTATTACATGAAAATTAAAATAAAGAAAGATGGAGGCATGCATTAGTTTCTGAGATGGGAAAAGAAAGGCCCACACATTGTTGCTCCCTCGTATTACGCGCGACTTTCCCACTCACTTTTGCAGTGAGTGTTCGCTATTATCTATGCTTCAATTTCAATCCATCCTTAATCTTTTCTGTAAAAGGTTTTTCTCTTTCTCCATCATTTTAATACTAAATGTATATTTATCTCTCTCTCTCTCTTTTAACTACACAAGAGTACAAGAAACACAAGACAGAAACATGCCTGAATTGTTTCCCCAAAGAAAGTACATATTTATCAATAGTGACACTAACATTAGAAGTCTTTTTGTTATGTCAGTATAAGTAAATTAAAGTTTTGACAGAAAATGTCCGTAACAAACAACTGCCATTCATTGATAAGATGGTACTGGAAAATAATCCAAACTTTAAATCTCAAAGAAGAACAAAAGAATTGAATCATGGCCAATATGTTTTTTCTCGCACAAGATACGTTACTTACATTATTCCGTTATCGTATATCTCAACCAAAGTAATTTTTTGTCAGCCAACTAACTTATCTAGTGTTTCTGCTCATAGTTTTGTGTATTGCATTGCTATAAATGAGTCATGACATATAAACAAATAAATACTTAAAAATTTAGCTCGTATAATTAGCCTCTTATTGTCCTTCTTAATTAGTCTCCGTGGAGCTAAAAAGTATATAATTATAGAAAGTAACGGTAATTAACGGGGGATGATATTAGAGCACAAAAGCGTGCTCATAAGTTATTATTACGACATAGTGTAGAATCATATACAGTATGAAAGCAATTAGTAGCTAAGCTATACAATATAGCAATTGTAACTGGAGTCGCATTGTCGAGAAAATGCAAATGGAAATAGTATTCTGTGTGTTTCCATTTGTCTAGCATCACATATTTGTAATTAACCCATACGGAAAATTGTAGGTTGTGTGTTTTTTGATGTGGGTGTAGGATATCGGCGGTAGAATTGTGGCCGTGAATTTTTTTAAAAATGAAAGCATGATTGGTAAAAATTAGTTATATGCTATAAATTTATATTTTTATGTCTAAATTAAGATTTGTTTTTAAATCAATAAATAAGAAAATGAATTTCATATTCACAGTTGATAAAATCATAGCATGTCCATAAATAAATAAGGTTACAACATATGTTATACGATGAATTATATAATGTGTAGCTATAATTAAACAAAAATACAACTTTCTACTATTTGAGATAATTCCAAGTATCGAGTTGGTTCTCTCTTTCACCTTCGTAATCTTCAATCGCGTCAACCTTAGAATCATTCCCCAAACTCATTCTTCAGATCACTAAGCATTATGGACATTTGTCCAACCGACAACTCTTAAGTATCTATGTTCACGATTTGTACAATATTAGACCTATGAGATTTGCCAAACAATGGCTATTCGGCTTACTTTAGCGTTTAGTGAATAACATCCACCTCTTTTGGCCGGTACACATGCTTTAAGACCTGACGACAACGACGACGACGACAACAACAACAACAACAACAACAACAACAACAACGATTCGTCACTGCTGCTGATAACGGAGGTATTTGCAGGTGGAATAAAAGAATCTTCTTCTCTTCTATGTGTTTGTTTAGTAAAAGGAAAGTGAAAGTTATTACTCTAATCTTCTTCTGTATTATGTGTTTGTTTATTTTACAGAATGGTAGGACTACGGTACATACACCATATGATGTTACTATTGAATATTACCCTGGTCCAAGGAAGCATGAGCTAATTCACATGCAGAATTGGAATAAAAGGGTAAAAGATGAGCTCACCAAAGGGCCTATGGCAGCCTCTGTTATATGGTTTTCAAGCTATCCTAGAACAGTTGGAGAGGGAACTATTCTTACACCTACCGAGCAAGAAATGTCGCATCATCGAGCCTTTCCTAGATGTGGCAAAGTGCACACTATGACTTTATGTGGTCATGGTGTTGACGAACGTGAGGTTGCCTTTTGGGAGTTCCTCGATAGCGGTGGGTCGGTCAACAACGGTGACCGGGGGTATCTACGTTTGTCTGAGAATCAAGTCCCCAACCTCATACATGAGTTTGTCATGATTGAAGACGAAGATTGAGAGATGTCAGAAGCTTTATTATGTTCATCGTTCACTTTTTTAACTTTTTAACAGAAACTCTCTCTTTCTTTTGTTTTCAGGCTTTTGGAGATTTTGTCTACCTCCGCATCATTTCTCTCTTCTTCATCGAATGCTAAAGTTAACCAGACAGAAACTGTTTGGCGGATTGCATATCTGGAAACAAATCCGCGGAATCCTACCGGAGAGACACAACGCTTCACATTGACAACGCGGACTTTGGATGGCTCAGTCCGATCAACAACAACCTGTTCACGAGCTTGGTTGTCGAATTCAAGAATGCCAACAAAGTTGTCGTACTCAAGCAGCGAAACAAAGACGATGTTTCTGACTCGAAAACAAACTCTTCAACGTCAAGACAAACCAAACAGAGTTTGGAATCCACAAAGGAACCATCGCTAGACAAATAGCATGAACTCACACTCATAATCTCAAAACACTTTGACTTTACCCAAAACATTTATATGAAGAGAAATGAAGAGAATTTTCATGATATGCTGGCATGTCACTTTATACGTATACCACCGTTTAATTTTTTTTGCAAGAATGCCACCTTTTTAAATTTTCCGGGTTTGAATTAACTATTTTATATTTAGGGTATAGTTTTTAGAATAGGATTTGGGGTTTGGGTTTTGATTCTTTTGAGGAAAAGGGAGAGAATAAATAATTATTTTTATATATAAAAAAGGTGGCATATTTGCAATAAATTAAAAATATTTTCAAATGTGGCATTTTTGTAATTCTCCCAAAAATGAATAAAGAAAATTTCAATATGAAAGGTAAAAAGATACTAAAACAAATACAACTCTCAGTTTCCAAAGTTGAAAAGGAAAAAAATGGTGGAAATATCAAATTGACTATGGTCTAAAATATCAAATTGAATAATAGGGGCATGATTGTGTTAAATCCTCTGAATGAGATTATGGGCTCAGCCCAACAAAAAAACAAATTAACGAAATAACCCCCTAAAAAGAATTCAGTTAAAATTAACCGGTTGATTAAACGGGTCGGATCCAGAACCCAACTCAATGCGAATATCTCGTGAAAACAATAAATGCAGGAATTGAGGATCAGAAATTTTGTTTATTTCTCTCCTCGAGTTATCCCGTGAAAGCCATTATTACATAGTTAACGTTTTTTGGACCCACCATTTATATTTTTCAAAATCATATATACACACACACACACCAATTAGTCACACTACACGAACTTAACCGCAATCACACAACAACAACAACAACAACAAAATGACACAATATGGTCTCTACCGCCAAATATTTATTGTCCTCTCTATAATATCTCCGTTGGTCAAGTCTTTCACGGTGATCACCTCCGACACGACGGCTCCATCGGCTCTTATTGACGGACCACAAACCGGATTCACAATGACCAACGACGGTGCGCGCACGGAGCCGGACGAGCAAGACGCCGTCTACGACATTATGCGTGCGACCGGAAATGACTGGGCCACCTCCATTCCGGACGTGTGTCGAGGCCGGTGGCACGGGATCGAGTGTATGCCGGACCAGGATAACGTCTACCATGTTGTGTCTCTGTCGTTTGGAGCTCTCTCGGAAGACACGGCGTTTCCAACTTGTGACCCGGAACGCTCTTACGTTTCCGAGTCCGTCACAAGGCTTAAACACCTCAAAGCATTGTTTTTCTACCGGTGTTTGGGCCGCGCTCCTCAAAGAATACCGGCGTTTCTCGGACGCTTGGGTTCGAGTTTGCAAACACTTGTTCTTAGGGAGAATGGGTTTCTTGGTCCTATACCGGAGGAATTGGGGAACCTCACCAGTTTGAAAGTTCTTGATTTGCATAAAAACAACCTCAACGGGTCTATTCCGTTGTCGTTTAACCGGTTTTTCGGTTTAAGATCGCTTGATTTGAGTGGGAATCGGTTGACTGGTTCAATTCCCGGTTTTCATCTTCCGGATCTGAATGTTTTGGACTTGAACCAGAATCTGTTAACCGGACCGGTCCCATCCACACTTTCGACATGTAGTTCATTGATCAAAATTGATCTTAGCCGTAACCGAGTCACTGGTCCCATACCGGACTCGATTAACCGGCTCAACCAACTAGAGCTTATTGATTTGAGCTATAACCGGCTGTCAGGTCCATTCCCGCCTTCTTTCCAAGGCCTAAACTCTCTTCAAGCTTTGATGCTCAAAGGCAATGCCAAATTCTCAGCAACGATTCCGGAAAATGCTTTCAAAGGGCTCAAGAACTTGATGATTCTAGTTCTCTCGAATATGAATCTCCAAGGCTCAATACCGGGATCATTGACTCGGTTAACAAGTCTCCGGGTCCTTCATCTAGAGGACAACAACTTGACCGGGCCAATTCCTTTGGAGTTTGGTGACGTGAAGCATCTAAGCGAGTTGAGGCTAAACGACAACCATCTAACGGGGCCAGTACCATTTGAGAGAGACACCGTGTGGAGGATGAGGAGAAAGCTTAGGCTGTATAACAATGCCGGTTTGTGCGTGAACCGAGAGAGTGACGTGGATGACGTATTTGGTTCAACATCCGGTTCAAGTGTCAGGTTGTGTGATGAGGAAATGCAGAGACCTGGTCCTTCCGGTACGGTCCAGCATCTATCTAGAGAAGATGGTGTTACTGCAGGCAGACCTAAGGAAGTGTCAAGCGGTTCCAAGCCTTTAGGCTCCTTTAGTCTATTTGCATTCATTCTTGTGTTCTCAATTTCGATTGTATGTCAATTTCCAGTTTAGGGAAGGTTTAAAAACCGACTGATGTAAGTAAATACATCCAAGTTTAATTTGAAAAGCATTTCTCCATTTGTTAAAAGGTTATCTTTCTTAACCTTTCAAGATCATAAAAATCGTTTTTCAATCCTCATGTAAGACCTACAAAAGTAATCGAAAGTATCCAGACAAAAGTCTGAATGATGGAATATACATTCAAGATTTGGCTTCTACAAGCAAAAGATGTTAAACATTTAAGAACATTACTTACTATCTTACCACAGACAATAAAAGTATAAGACTGTAAAACCCAGTTACTGATTTACGTAGCACATACGATCTTACAAGTCTCTCTACCGCAAAATTAAGAAATGGGGGAAGTTGCAAACATGGTAAAGAAAGTGAGTACATAAGCTCAAGCGAACGTATCCTCACGATCTCCCTCGATGTCAGCCTCTTCCATGTTGCTGAACTCCAGGAAATGGGTGGGTCGATGCTCCTCGTGATAGTACTCCTTTGGGGATCCGAGTTTGACGGTGTAATTCATGCTCACCGTGTGCTTTACTCCCATGAAGTTGTAGTTCCACGGTCCATTCTCAGGAACCTATCACAAAAAACAATTGTCAAAATCCCATTTCAATGGTTTTTATATGATCAAAGGACAAATGCAACAACTGGTATTGAGTTTCTTACCATGTAAAACCCGAGGAACCGGTCACTCAACAGCATCTGCACTTTCTCGTAGTGGGTGGGAAGGTAACCGTGGGGATTGCTGCCTGTGTCCTTGTTCAGCCGTCCCCATTCATATCCGGTTTGGGTCAACTTATATGACGTCAAAGAACAGGAGCCCGGAGTGAAACTGCATGTCAGGATAATGCATTTTTCTCCATCCCATTGCTTGTTGTTCTCCAGAATACGGGAATGAGAGGTCACATCCTATAGAAACAGTAAAGATCAATTAGTAATGGGGTTAAAAAGCTGAGAATAAGGTACATATAATGCATATTATATAATGTACCTGTGGTGACAGTTGAGGGAGCTCATTAGGCTGTGTGTGCAACCATCCCAAGGGCTCAAGATCGTTTAAGAAATCATGTTCAGGAAGAGAGGACGGTAGGTGAACTTGCTGGTGACTTCCCCACTGCGGCACCATCACAACACAACGGATCTCTTTCACTTGGGGATTATCCGGGGGACTAATACCATACAAATATCCAGCAATTTGAACACGGAGATCCGCTATGCAAATGAACTTCTTCAGGATGTTCTTTGGCATGATGTATGTGTATCCGGTTTCCTGTCAAAAACAAGAGATCATGTTTAAGGACACTGAAAGACTTAATTGGAAAAGCAAATGAGTGGGGTTTGGATTCTAACCTTGATGTCATCTGAGTTAACGTATATGTGATTGACTCTGAGGTAGAGGTTAGTAGCTGATATTGCACGCACACGCCAATCTGTCTTGGAACCGAATGCAGACTGTTCGTAAGGGCTAGTTGTAGTGACAATGAGTTCATCGCCATGAACGTTTGTAGTTCTTGTTGTGACTGCAGTAAGCTGGCTGGCTTCCTTTGCCTGCAAATAGGACAGATGTATAGTGAACAAAACAGTAACAGAACACAAATTTATTCAGTGAATGTTTACTATAAAATCTGACAGAAGTAACACTTATGAATACCTGTTTCTCGATCTCAGCAATCTGTTGCCTCTGTTGAGATGGTGGAGTAATCTCAGCTCCAAGAATAATGTCTCTGATCTCTGATTGTGTCAGAGCTGAGGTATTCACATTGTTCTTCTTTGCGTAGTCAGAAAGGATAAGATCTCTAAGTGCTACCTCCACCTGAATGAAACATGATTGTGAATCAGAATGAGAATTAACTATCCAAACAAAGTGAAGAACCAAGAAGCATTACTTAATATAATGGTAAGTTTAAACAGTAGATACAGAAGTAGTGTAATGGGATCTTATCAAATAACATAACACAGATAAAGAAACTAACTAAATGTAAAAGTACTCAAAGGAAGCAGAAGAGTTACCTTCATCCATTGGTCGTCATTGAGAGAGGGCCAGATGTGATGTGCCTCAGTGACAACAGACTTGTCGGGCTTCAACAACATCTTAGCCTTTTCATTATTCACATGAAGCGCACGAAGGATCAGGATGAGTCTTGAAAAGGCAGTATACGAAGAAATACTCTTCAGCCAATCATCATAGATATTGAACAGAACCATCTGCGGTTCTGTGGCCTTCAAAATGAGATCACCGAATTTCTCTATCTTCAAGCAAGCCTGGAATGGCAGCTGCAGTTCGCTTCCCTTGATAACAATGTTCGGGAAGTCCAGTAAGTGAACTTCAAGTGGATCCAGCATACCTTTACGCGTTACGATAATTTGTTTCGGCTGTTCTTCAACTGGTAGAGACCGCACAAGTGCAGCAACTTCTTCAGCAGTCTTCCACTTCGCCAGCTGACCGAGACGCTTCTGACCAGCCCACACACTTGTATGGATAACCTAGAAGGAAAAAAAGCAGTTACATAAGATCCTTAAACAGATGAAGCAGCTGTTTAGTGTTACAAAGCATATCATGTTCTTAATATTAAGTATGGGAGAGGAAGAAATACCTTCAGGAAGAGCTGTCCAGTTCTTGGATTGAAAATGAAAATCGCACCATTGATTGGCTTTGTAGTTAAATTTCCTTCAAACGTCTTGTGAATTGTGACACGGTAGACATTCGTATCATCAACAAACCATATAATTTGATTGCTGAAAATTTCACCGTAGTTTTGAGAAGACAGATATGGCTCTGTAGGCTCAGATGAGTAAAGCTGCAATCCTTTCCTAATTCTCTCTCTCAAAACGTATAAAGCCGGATTTGACTGCAATATTCAAATTTTCAATGATAAGTCACATATTTATACCAAAAGGGCCTGCAAAAGACACCCTGATATAAAAAAAATCTAGTACCTTCATGATCTTGTTCATAGCTTGAGCAAGGAGAGGCTTTGAACCAGGGAACCAGTTGCCAAAGGCAGAATGCAGGTTGTAGGCCAGATCAAGCCCAATCATTACACCTGCACAGATATTGTAAAAGTATAAAACATACGGCACAAAAGCAAAGAATTAACAAAACAAAGCGAAAAGGAAAACATATTAAATACCTGTTGGAGATGGATAGATAGACATGTTGTCGGTTGTATAATCCATGAATTTGGCCCTGGTATAACGCTCAATATCATGAGAGTCATAATCTCCCCAACGAAGTTGCACATCTATCCAGTACTTGTTACTAGCTTTCTGGTCGAACATATCCTTTGACTCAGCAACCAAGCTAGGCTTAGACATTGGCCATTTATGGGCAGCAAACAGAAGAACATCAGCACAAGAGCTGTTCATCTTATAACTCTTCCTAGGATGTATTGTCTCCTTCTGCACAGTTTCTATCTCCAAAGCGTCCAACTCTTGATCCAATACTTGGCAAAGATCCATAACAACACTCTCATGGATCTTTTGCCACAAATGGGCTCGGAAAATCTGAATCAAAGAGATCTTAAGTGTAGGAATCTTTCCGTGCATAAAGATTCCTGTCAGATCCAACTGCACTTGGAAACCCACATAGACGTTTGCTCGATTAATTGTTGGCGACCACCAAAGCGTAAATCTTCTATTTGGAATCTGGTTCAGACCAGACCTCTGCGCATTCGTCAGCTTCTTATATTTCATTGACTCCTCAAAACCAGAAGCTTTCTCCCAGAAAAGACCCTCCCATGTAGGGAAACTGAGTTCATGTAAAGAAAGAGAAATTAGCATAGTGTGATAGGCTAAGGACAAAGGCTGTGAGCAAATTTATTATGAAACTAATTAAAAAAAATAGTTTAAGACAAACGAAAAGTAGACTTACTATGTCCCCTTGAATAATGTGTGCTCAAGAATACCCTCAACACCTCCAAGGGCTTGGATAACATCAGTACGGTAATTGTTCAAGTTCCACAACTTCCCGTCGTGCCTCTGGTGTGTCCACCAGAAAGGATTCTGTTTAAGGACTTGGTACTGCTTGAAGTCAGTCCGAACCCTCCAACCTTTATCATAAGCTAGTGTGTGCCTATCCTTCTGAAACAGCGTATTGATTCGAGGAATTCCCCTATCCCAAGAGTCCTGTCATATGTTAATAAGTACACAAGTTAATCATCTCTAAGTGTAACATAAAATCAAAATAGGCTTGCGTCTGGATATCTGCTCAAAAACCCTATGTCAAGCAAAGCCAAAACACTACTACCAAGACTACCAAAAGAAAGCAGGTTATCATACTGATATCCCTCCCAGAACTCTAGTTAGTAAAGAGGTAACGAATACACAAGTATGATACTTACTTCCAGATCTTCCAGTGTAAGACGCCTATTCTGAGCTTGTGCTTCCTGTCTCTTTAACGCATATTCTGCCCACACACGCTGTGAATCAATGAACTCACTTTCCCATGGCTGTATGTAACGGTACAGATTTGGTATAAGCTGATCTTCCTCGTGGCTCATTCCACTCCTAAAGTGGGTTACGCCAACATCTGTTTGCTTGCTGTACCGAAGGTCACTTTGAGGGATCAAAATATGACCCATTGACAACATTCCCAGCCCACCAATTTCCTTTGGAGTGTAGAAGATAACAGGAGGAAACCTGGCAAGGATAAGTAGAACAATTTGGTTATAAAAACATAAACAAACAGCTCTGATATGTCAGCCATAATTCAATAAGATAGCTTTTGCTCACCTGCTAGGCATCTTTGAGTTCAAACCAATCTTAATCCTTGTTTGGATTTTATTCTCACACTTGACAAGTAAATCCAGCAGCTCTTGTGTATGCACAGTGGCTTCACGGAAGTAAGTCATGAGACCTGTACAATAAAATGGTGCTCAGTTTCATACTAGCCACACAATATAAAAAGCTACCAGTGGTGCCAACAGGGTCAGAAGATATACCAATTAGAGCTGTATTCCATTTGTTGACGATTTTGGTAAAGGTGGTTGAACCTGACGACATAAGAATCTGCCTCACTCGGTTCTCAAACACCTTCATATGTTCATCATCAACTCGCAGAAAAGCAACTGCAGTCCTCTCCTTGGTTTGTTCATTTTGCAGATTCCAGACACCATCTCTTGTATTGCTGAAAGCTTCTTGGGTCATCCTGATTTTTGGAAGTATGCGGACTTCAAATCCACACCTGCAAGGCAAGAATGCGAAAGAGTCAGTGGTGTCAGTAGCATTACCAAATTATGGTCAAAACAAAGGCCTAGCACTAACAGCGGCCGCACTAGAATACTTAAGTAGAACACTTACATGCTAAAGAGCAGATTAGGATTATCCTTGCTATAGACAGAGACAAAGCCATTTTCCCACTCCAAAGTTGTGATGCTCCGAGGAAGTCGATTTTTCATGTCCCAGAAGACACTTCTACCAAGATTCACTGAAAGATGAATAGATAATCAGACACAGCACCTAATAAGAAATGATAAGTCAATTAAACTATAAAACGAAAGAGCATACCATCGTGTTTCATCAATCTCATCCTTGCATCTCTTGGCCAGCACTTCTTATTGTTGTATCCCACCATGTTTTCATTGTTTGGATCGGGATGCTCCGTAAGATAGCGCTGGATAAGATCTCGAGCCTCTTCATGGGTGAATTTAAACATTATATGAACTTTATCTATATACCGAGAATACAGCCTTATGGGATGGCGTGTCTCCACTTTTGTATCCCAAAATGTCATGAACTCATTCGGCATCTGCGGTGGCCCAGCAATTTCACTCGCTCGAGTCAGACCAAGAAGCAAGAGATCAAGTAATAGTCCATAAAACTGAACAACAAATGATGCAAACTGAAGTCCCCTGATGAGACCATATGAGTTAGTGTGACTCATATCCTTGTAAGATAAAACCACATTGTTCTTGGCAGACACATAATCTGCAATATTATGGTCAAGAACCAAACGAAGAAGCCTGAAAGAAACAACACAAATACTTATTAATCCAGATAATCAAGGGTCAATATCTATAATTAATCTACCGTTAATGAAATATACCTGTTCAACATTGTCAAATCGATCTTCTCAAAGAACTTTTCAAACTTAGTCTGAAGCATCACCACACACTGCCCATCACCTGTGTCCCATATGCCTTGCAAATTATTGATACCTTGACACCACTTATAAACCAATAGTGGTGGCGGCTCTGAGTCTGCTGGCTTAATCCAGTTTGGAAACAGGTGGCGCTTGTCACCCTCGTACCACAAGTATTGATCAAGATATGCATCTGTAATTTTCTCTAGAGGCTCTATCTCATAAACTGGAATCAAGTAGCTATATAGATCCATAAACTCTATGCCAACCTGCAGACAAGCATATTCACCATCAGTTTACTACAGTAACATTGAGGAAATATGTTCAATCCATTGTTCCATTATAGAGTGAATAATCCAGTTACCTCTTTGAAACCACGCTGGGTGAGAAGATGACGTTTTATTCGTGACAAAGCTTCATGAGGATTGTCATAAGCTTGTTCAATCAGACCAAGCTCCTCTCGCTGCTGTTGATTCAACCTCACAGCTACACTATATGATTCCTTCAGTCTCTCAAGGGCCAGGATGAGCAACTTGGTGTCATGTTTGTAAGACAATGGCGGGAACGGGATTGGAGAAAACTTCCTTGATTCAAGCCAATGAACAGTAGTTGTATAGATTGCTAGTGCTTCTTCCGGAGTGACATATGGACCGTCTTTCAGGTAATTGTGCTGTCGTTCCTGTAATAGTTTTACAAGAGAAAATGCATCAGAGAACTAGAATCATGGATAAGGAATTATTTACCCAAATCAATTAATGAAACCGCTTCATAAAATGTTGTTCAAGCAAAAATGATAAAGACAAAAAGACAATGTACATACCTGTTCTGCCTTTAGCCAAAGGCGAGTTAACCTTCCAAGATTCTTTCGACAAACTGTCTTATCAACCGTAGCCCCTCTTCTGATACGCTCACGATTGTAGTGAGCAACATTTGTCCACCAATCAGCCTTAGACTTGACATAACGGAGGATCATATTCTCAATTGGCACAGGTAACCCAGGGACCTTCCATGGGATGTTAGCTTTCCAGCACCGCCATGCCTCACTAAGGTGCTGCAATATTGTCCTCGCCTTATTTTGCTTAATACCCTCTGCACAATAGCAGAATATGTTAACAATAGAAAAAAGTATCAGAATTCCATAATTTAAAAAAACAAGGAAATGCAAGTTTGAAGAGAATGGAAACCTGGCATAGCATCAAGGACGTCATGCATGACAGCAGCTCGAAGCTCCAAATCAAAATGGCTTTCAACTCTCTGTTTTGTGACAGTTTTCGCGACTCCTTTCGAATGACGCCCCTCAAATTGACGTGCAAGAAGATTCCCTAACCATCTTTCAAGAAGTGGAACTATTCCCCGAAGGAAAAACAGCCATACCCTCCACATTGGTGCCCAAAATCCACAACCTGGTCCCTTACCAACCGGACCAGTATTGAATCGGTAATATATCAGGTGCTTTAAATCCTTGCACATCCTGATTTGCCTCATCAGTCTGTATTTATAACGATACATACCCGTCAACTGGCCAACATGGGAGAATATATACTGCAGACCGTCAGCCAATTGGAAGGCATCAACATTACCAAGGCGGAACTGGACATTTGCATCAACTACAAGTTTCGTCAGTCGGAGGATCTCACGACAGAGATGAAAAGCGTTACCAAAACGTGACTTCTTTCGCTCCTTGGTGGTCAAAGTTTTCACAGGCTTAAGATTGAAATTGTAGTCAAGATGCAGGTAGTTTAAATTCTTCCTGTGAATCAACAGATTCAGCATATTATACCCCTGCCGGCAAACTTGCAGACCCACTTCAACCCAATCCAGTTCGGTACTTTGGAAAAACTTTGTAGCTGCAAGAGACCGGAACAAGTGCTTCTTCTTCTGAGCTTTAGGTGGTCTGTGGTGCAACTCATTCAGCACATAGCACTTCAAAAGCTTTTGGTAACTAACCCGGACTTTAACTGGATATGCTGGAGGACTGCAAATAATGAATTCACAAAAGTATTAGGATACTCACTAATAAATCCGGAAAGGGAGAAAGAAACCCAAGTATAATCAAAAGAATAGCTTACCAGTGCTCCTTGAACCACTCTGACACCAGGGGAATATCTTCTGACCGTCGCGTCCTCCCAGACCTCATATTGAAAGGTCGTGGGGCAAACAGCAATGAAATGCCAGCAGCTGTAGTGTCAGTGTAGAGTTGAGTGTCTTTCAGTAAAGGTTCCACTCCTTCTGGCAAGGTAAAGTCATCCTCATCATCATCGTAAACCTTCTTTTCACGCCTTTCCTTATTAGTGTTGCTTATCGGGTGAATTAAAGGATCATAATAAAACGCAGGAAGATCAGGATCCTCGGTCTTTATATACATAATCATAGGACTGTGATACACACAGAGTTTGACTTTCCTAGGCCGATTGTTGTACAGATGAGGAAAAGCTATCCTGTACTCAGTTCGCAGAGGGGAACGAATGATAAGCTTGTTGATGTCATTAAACTCATTCCAGTCCTCATCCCCTTTCTCCATATCACGGTACAAAGGTTCGAATTTAGGACCACCTGGAAAAGAGTACCAGAAAGCATTAGAAGAAGAACAGGAACTAAACAAAAATATCAAATCTGAGCATAGAAGAAAAATAGCTTACCAGGTATGCACATGTTCAGAGCCTTTGCTGTGAAGAAAGATGGCATATCAAACAAGTAGAAGT
Organism: Draba incana; assembly: GCA_963576765.1. Classification (NCBI taxonomy): domain Eukaryota; kingdom Viridiplantae; phylum Streptophyta; class Magnoliopsida; order Brassicales; family Brassicaceae; genus Draba; species Draba incana. Next base: position 144,774 of record OY755209.1, on the reverse strand, counting down.
AGTTGCGATCAATCAAATCAGACAGTAACTGGCCTGCCAGCCTGTGAAGGGTTGCCATAATTGGAAGTGAGAGATTCCACTTCCGGTAACTAGGACCATTAATCAGCTTTGTTTTTACGAGTGGCTTGTGGTCGTAAAACCAAGTGTACACAGCAGAATCTTCTTCCTCATCTAGCTCCAGCTGAATAGGCTCTAGAGGATCCACATCCAACAAGTTGTCTGCATAGTCTAGAGGAGGCTCCTCATCATCAAATGGTGGAAACCGCATTCTTTTGAAATGTCGACGATCCCTTTTCTCCCTACGCATCATAATCCACATAGTTCCCCACTGCAAAACCACATAGAATGGAATAACCATCACTCATACAATCTTCTGGAAAGCCACCAATTCAGAGACACATGAACAAAAGAGAGACTATTAACCCACCTGAGCCATGTAAATAGGTTCCACAACCCATGGTATCTCGTTCACAAATGTAATAGCTCCAGTGATGTGGTACAAAACCTTCACATCTCGAACCTGAAAGAAAATGGGGACTTAGTATATGAAGCAGATGACAAGAACAGCTGAAGCTAAGCAAATACAACTTAAACTAAAAAGTACCTGCTCCCATGGCATAGGCATATTCTCCAGGAGCTTGAACACAGCGTGAGGGACGAATTTAAGGGCTCCAAGGTATACACGTTTGTCATGACGATATTTCTTAGATGACATATCACCATGATCCCTAAACCAAGAAAGAAAATCTCAGCATCAGTCTCAATCCAAGTAAAATCATGAAAAAATCAAAGAAATCGGGACTCGTTTCGAAGCAGGACCAGATATAAATCTCTAGTTAACAAAATTTCGAGATCTTAAAGCAATACATCAATCAAAAGCGAAGAAATCTCACCTGATAATCTTTCTGACGTGCTCAGGAGGCATATCCTCCTTCTGAGTCTCCACGAATCCAAACTTCCTCTTGTCGCCGTAACGCTTCGAGTTTAGCTGCATCCATTTTCGAGCCTTCTCCTCAAGCTTCGCCTCCGCCTCTTCAGGAGTAGGTTCCACCGGAGGGATCGGATTAGAAGGCGGCGGAAGCGCCGTGTAAGAAGGATGTGCGGTTTGAGGTGGCGGCATCATCGATCCGCCGGTACCAGGAGGAGCCAAAGGCATACCATCGTTGTTATTGTTCCACATGGCTTCGGATTCCGAATCCAAACGCCGTGCGTTAGTCGCCGAGAAATAAACCCTAAATCCTCGACACCAGTGTAAATCTATCTACCTTACGACGAAACGAAGAACTAGTGAGCTTAATCGAGTAAAGAAAAACCCTAAAACGCGAGTCGCTTTTTTCCGTTCAGAAAAGAGTAATGTTTCTCTACATAAAGAAATCACCCAAAAAAATGAGGCGGTGTTGAAAATTTGCTTAGGCGGTTATCCAAACCCGCTTGATAGACTAGAGTCACTAACAATTCACATATGGATCAGCTTATTGGGCCTTTGATAATTCATCTTGGGCCGCAAATTATGTGCCACGTGTAGAGAAGGGGAGCTATATAGAAGCATTTTTCCCGTTAAAGGCGACAATCAAACAAACTCTCCCATTTTCTCGATCCCGGCGACTCTCTCTCTCTCAACAGTGAACAAGCGAAGGAGCAAAGGAGAGGAGAATCGTCTCTATCTTATCGGAAATCGGAAAAATCGCCGTGAAATTTGAGGAGAATCGGTAATGCGAGAGGAACGTAGTCCGAGTCGTCGAAGTGGAGGACTAAGGGCGTTGATAGAGCCACGGTGCTTGTCACCGTTTGATTTGAACGATGGTGGTTCGGTTTCTGGAAGGAGATCTTCTTATCTGAAACTTCCTCCTCAATGTCGTATCAAGCTTTCCGTCGTCAAGCTCGACGGTTCACTTTTCGGTAATTTCGGGAAACAAAAAAAAAAAAAATCAAGTTTCTCTATGTGATTTTTCTATTTTTGCTTACATGAATCGTCAGATTATCAACGAAACTCAGTTTTTGATACCTTAATCGATCGTTTATAGCTCTTATGGTTCGTATTCTGCGTCCGGAATTGATTGTTGCGGTGTCAAATCACTGTTTTAAGCCGTAGTACACATCATTTGGCGTCATTGGAAATATAATATTGGTGAAATATGAATTTGGTTTCTCTATGTGGTTTCTCTAAATTTGCTTATATGAATCATCAGATTCTCAGTTTCTGATACTAATCGGTCGTTAATAGCTCTTATGGTTCTTATTCTGCGTCTGGGATTGATTGCTGCGGCTTCAAATCACTGTGTTAAGCCTTACTTTACATCATTTTGGCTTTATTAAGGATAGTGTTGGCAAAATATGAATTAGTGTTTCAATTACTGTGTGTGTAACTCTGATTTGGCTTTCTTTATTTGAGAAGAAGTGAAATGGTTTTCGAATGATTCAACAGATGTGGACATTTCAAAGGATTGCTCAGTGGCAGAGCTAAAACGAGCTGTGGAAGAGGTATTCACCATATCTCCTCAGGAAGGTCACGGCAGGATTTCATGGTACATGTAAATAGTCAGAGAGTTTTTACGTCGTTTGTGGGGTTTCTCGAGCTATCTGAACACAATTGTTTGCTTTTGATCTTTGCCGACAGGTCACACGTATGGGGTCATTTCTGCTTATGCTATCGAGACCAGAAATTAATCAATGACAAAACAAGTATCCGTAATCTTGGTCTCGATGATGGGGATCAAGTTCGTAAAACTTCATCTCACTTCTGTATCTTATTTTGCACACATTCATTTGCTATGAAGTCTCTAACTTCCTTTTCACTCTATTTCAGTTACATTTTGTAAGGCATTTGTCGATAGACCACTCTCCTATGAATAAAAGGTTCATGAGCCAGAGTTGCAAGCGGTATCTCGAGTAAGTACTTGTAACAATCCACCTATGTCGTCTCTGTGTTTCGATGTGTGAACATATAGTACTAAAGAAGCCTCTTATGGTAGGTTGGAAGTAGAATCCAACGCCAACCAAATACAAACCCAAAACCGAACTCAAAACCAGAACGATGTGGATAATGTAGCTGAGAAGTGTTATCCGGGAGCTCAAGACGAGTTACCAACAGCAGAATTCAGACTAGTTCACTTAATAAAAGGGTGGTTACCGTACGCTGGACGCTGGGGAGTGTCAAGAAAAGGACCTGAGAACCGCAATCGTCCTTCCCGATTTTCTTTTAAGCATTTTGGTGGCAGACCAAAGATGTAGAAACCGTAAGTTAAAACCTCTTCTTATGTTTCCTTTTTGGTTTCCTCCTTTTAGGTTTCAGTGACTATTGTTTTGTGATTATTTTTTCCAGGATTCGTCCATACAAAATCGTTTCTACAATTGCATATATATCATTTTCTAGTCTCCAAGCTGAAAGAAGGTGCATTTTTATTCGCATAATATCAGCTTAGAATACAATAGGATGGCCAAATTCTTTTCTGGCTGTAATAATAGATTGACTATGTGTTGATTATGATTTATGAATAGTTGAAACGAAGCTATTATACTATGATGCAAGCCATGATTTGCTTAATATTAGGCTGAAAATTGGTGAAACACACACTAACCTACTGACCCCGATAATAAGGCCCAATAATTGGACTTGATCATTCTGTATGTTAAACCTATGTAGATCTTCTTTGATTCTGCTTAGAAGTAGGATTGAAACCTTAATTCCAGAGTGTTTTGATTTTCCTAGTTTGCTCCATCAACTGACCAGGATCTCGTTGAATTTCTTCAACAGTTTCACAAATTGTTGGGAGCTTGACAATGTTGTTTTGTTTTACATCTTCAGAAGTAGTATGATTGAAACTTTCCCAGTGTTTTAATTTTCTGTTTTATTTCATCAACGGACCATGTGTTCAAGTCAACAGCTTCATAAACTGTTGGGAGATTAAAATGTTATGTTCTATTACATCATGTGAAAGTGAGAATCCACTCACTTAATGATCGAAATAGTTCTTGTCTAGTATGAGACTTTGGTTATTGACAAAAGTATCTACCTACATTCGGCATGTAATCGCTTATCTATTTCATAGGTTGTTATTTTCTATTACATCTTGGGAAAGTGAGAATCCACTCATGGTTCTTGGCTAGTATGAGGCTTTGTTTATTGACAAAAGTATCAGTAATATACCTTTTTAATCTTATTTTTGGCTTTCTTGATTGGAAAGTGAAGAAGTTTATGCAGAAATGCACAAACCGTGTAAGCGAATATAAAAGACTTCAATTCTCGATCTCCTCTGCATCATGTGATCCATGAATTCAAGAGTATACCACTTGGTTTGTACTTAATATTAAAGGTCAGATTTCTATACTCGCATAAGAAATCGGTGTGACCGATGGATGTTTCAAACATGTGGGTTTAGAATTGGAAGTGTTATAGTCTCATAATGTCCTGCATGCACTGTAACATCAAAAGATGAGAGCAATACTGTGCATACAGTAAGTTGCACTAAGCAAAGAAGTGGGATCTTTAGATTCTCCCATTTTGATTAGAGTTGATGTCACTGTTATAGCCACATGGTCAAGTCCCTCTCTTTCAAACTCTTCCATGTTTTTTCAAATGATTCTTATAATAACAACAAAAGAAGAGAGGAAGACGTAAATGAAAGATGCAGAGGAGATCTTTGGTAGTGATTGTCCTCTCAAGATTTGGTGTCCTTTGGCTGTCTCTTTTGAGATTAACCTCACGAAAGATATTTACGCATTCTTTTGTCTTTTCTTTTCAAACTTCATCATCTTTTTTTTGTGGGTTTTCCTACTCTCTCTTTTTCCGTTTATGTAACCAAAGTTGAATTTGATTTGATTTCATGTCATTTAAATCGTACCAATGAGATCTTTTGACTAATCTTACAAAAGATATAACCTCCACGAGTGGATGCAACTTGGCCACATTTACCTTTTGTATTTCCCTGTCGTTGAAGTTGGATTTGTAAGACCCGTAATAATTGAGTGTTTTGTCGTTTTACTAAGAGAAGATAGATGAAATCATGAAAGCATATTTGGTTACAGATCTGACTAGTGGAAACGATAATAATCCCATCTGATTGATTTTGATTTTAGCTCCTTCTTTTGTTTTCAGATATATTTCTTTTGAGTCCATACCTCAAAAAAATACACTCATAGGGGAAAGGTAGAGTCCAGTTTATGGACCACTCCTCTCATGGGTGTCTTTATCTTAATATTATATTGGATTGTTTCATGCCTTCCAGAATTTGCATCTTTCAAAAACAAATTGGGAAATTACTTTTGAGTAACCCATTTGCTTATCTTTTTTCTGAAATAAAATAATAATCATAGGGGTTTCTTCTTTATGTCTATGGAATTATTCGGAAATTAAGGGGATGAACAAATCCGTGATTGTTATTGGTGATGTAATCTCTTATCTATTTGATAGGGTAAGAAGTAGTACTAGTGCTGAGCTTAAAACGACAAACAGAATATCTAGACGAGATCTTAATCCAACCAATCTACTTGTAATGAAATAATTGAATCAGATTGATTAGAAAACGGCACAGATTACAGATAGAGTCTCCTAGATATGATATTCCTTATATTATTAGTAAAGTAATGATTTAAAATATAGAATAAAAAAGATAAGTGGGAAAGAGTAGGATGATGATATGCAAACAGTAAGCAGGCGTGCGCTTCAACAGTCCAAATAGCCACTCGTACGTTTTGATCTCCCTACTCTCATGTGGCCCTCCCTTAGCTTTCACCTTTACGGCTTTACTTCTCTCTTATTTCGTGGTAAATAATTTTGTTTTTCTTCTATTTTAAACAAAGAAGGTTTTTTAGTCGAAATCCGGACTGACATCGGTGATATGTAGGAAAATAAGTACTTTTGTCATCCCAAAGATTAATAGTGGCCAAGTAGAAATTTTATAACAGTATTTCGCAGTAGTGGAACACGTTCTAGGTTTGGTAAATTACTATTTTTTCCCATAACCAAATGTTGTTGCCATTGACATTGAATGGGATATGGTGGTTTAACGTTATAGGATTCGCACCCTCACCAACTTCAGTTGATTTCTCTCATAACCACTCTTACTATAAACGCTCAAGTTTAGAATTTCATATCTTCGAGAAAGATTTGTTTATATTCTGGTAAAGAAACATTCGTTTGTATACGGTCACGAAACAAAATACACAAAAAACTATTTAAACAACTTTAATGTATTTAATTATCAAAATCTATTTATTTAATATATAGTCTACTAGTATGCGTCATATAATATTTATTGTGAATGAGGCTGGCACACAATTAATATCGATTTCATAGGGTCACAACCATGTAAAAAACTAAAAATCCATCTTCCAAAAGCCTAGAAACGACAAAATTAATCACATCGACATAAAAAGTAAAAAACTATAAACCTTACGTGTTAATGATATAATCGTATGATTCGTATTAATTATTATTTGGAAGAATGTTTTTGATATATACGCATAGGGATGTCAAAATGGGTTATTACCCATGGGTTACCCGAACCCGCCCACGATTTTAGCGGGGTTGGGTTATAGTTTTTTACCCATATAAATAAATGAGTTTTGTTGGGTTACCCTAATGAGTTCATGGGTTTAATGGGTAAAACCCATTAGGGTTATGGGTTACCCATGGGTTTAGCATAAAATTAAAAATAATTAATATTTATATGTATATTAAAGATGAGAGACCATCCTCACATGTCTGTTGTGCAGTATTGAAAAGATAACGGACATCGTTTTGGTGCTCTAGCATACATGGCATATGATGTGCTTAGCATTCCTACAACTACTATAGCTTCAGAATCATCTTTCAGTATTGGTTCTTATGTTCTAAACAAATACCGGAGTCGACTTCTTTCGAAACATGTCTATGCTTTACTTTGTACGAGATCATGGTTATTTGGTTTTGCAAGTGATGAAAAAGGTAAAATTATCATTTATAGTTACTGATTTTAATACTAGTTATTAAATTATCCAAGTTGGTAATATACTTTTCTTATTATTTGTAGATGGATTCGAGGAAGCAGATGGATTCAAGGAAGCAGAAGAACCCAACAAAGATTGAAGTGTTTTTTAAAATTAATGTTTAGCTTTATTGGTTTTATTGGTTTTTCTGGTTTTACAATATTATTTTAAGATATGTAGACATTTTAATTTAGTTTCTTTCTTTTTCAAGTTAAAATTTTTTATTGGATTTATAATAATATGTAAAATGTTGGTTTTTAATAAGTTTGTATTATATAGTTCAATATATACATGGGTACCCATGGATAACCCATAACCCTAATGGTTTCATATAAATGGGTGTGGGTAGATAAATTATACTCATATAATAAATGGGTTGGGTCAAACCCGCCCACTAAATCCTCAAACCCATGTGGGTTTGGGTCGGGTTACCCATTTTGACACCCCTATATACGCATGTATAACCGGAGAATCTCATTTTAGTCTCATTTCGTGGTGGAAAAAAAAAAAAAATCGAATCATGGACCCATTCGAATTGGTAGTTCACTTGATAGAATTTTGATTATTTTTTATACTTTACGAATTCGGATGGAGACGTACGATGAGTGGGTAAAAGAAACGAGAGAGAGAGAGAGAAGAGAGTGAAAAATAAATGCTATAAAAACAACCAAAACCCTTTCTCTTTTCTTCTTATTCAACACACAACACGAGTGAGTTTATAGCTTTGAGCTTTGAGTCTAGTGAGCGAGAGAGATGTTTGCAGTGGAGAATGGTTTGCAGGGAGATCCAAGATTACAAGCTATCTCCGACGCCATTCGAGTCATCCCTCACTTCCCCAAGACTGGTCCTATTTTTTTCCTTCTTTCTTTCTTTGAGATTTTTTTTCTCTTGTGTTTCTCTTTTTGGCTTATATAAAACAACTTAATTAGAGTGTGTGTTTTGTGTTGTAGGAATCATGTTTCAAGACATCACAACGTTGTTGCTCGATCCAATTGCCTTCAAACATGTCATTGATATCTTCGTCGAGCGTTACAAGCACATGAACATCTCTCTCGTTGCCGGTTAGTACCTTTCACTTTAATAAGAATCCCCTCTTTAAAACCTCATCACTTGCTTGCTTTTTTTTTGCTTTTAAGTCACTATTTAGTTTTTGCCTTGGGGAAAACCTACTAAAAAAAAAAAAATAGTACTAGTAGAAGATTTAGTAGTGTCATTGTCTACAATGTAATTGCTGGTCTTTTACTATATCCAGCTTGAAACGCAACAAATAGATATGGTCATTGTTATTTATTTATACGACATAATATCAAACTCCTTTATGAGAGAATCCGAAGCGGAATTATGAATATGAAATTAAAAGATTGAATAAACAATAGACAACTTTTATGGATGAATGATTTTACACTCATGTAGTAGCTTAGCTAGTGTGGTTGGTGACTAATTACTTATCCCCTTTAAACGTCTTTATTATTGTCGTAGCCCTCCTCTAGTTTCTTGGCTTTTAGTGACCCTTTTTATAATTAGGAATTCAATTAAAAACGGGTGAGATATGATTATTTAAAATCAATTTTCGCTAATTATATACATGTAAACCGATCGATTTATATATAGTATATTGATGTATGCAGGAGTAGAAGCGAGAGGATTCATATTTGGACCTCCCATAGCACTAGCCATTGGTGCCAAGTTCGTTCCCCTACGTAAACCAGGAAAATTACCCGGTACGATTACTTGCACAAATTCAAATAAAGTAAATATCTATAAAATAGTATTTATGTGGTTATTCAAGGATAATTATTGCATGGTTTTGGTGTGTTAAACAGGGAGAGTGATAAGCGAAGAGTACGAGCTCGAGTATGGAAGTGATCGTCTAGAGATGAGTATGGAGGCTATCCAATCCCGCGAACGAGCTCTCATCATCGACGATTTGGTTGCTACTGGTGGAACACTCTCCGCTTCCATTAACCTCCTAGGTAAACATTTCTTTTAACTTTTTCATTTTGATAAAACTGTTAAACAAATACACCTTTGAAAATATAATAATCATATACTATATCAAGTGGTGAATTTACAAGCCTATATTATGCATTTTAGAGCGAGCTGGAGCCGAAGTTGTGGAATGTGCCTGCGTTGTTGGTTTGCCTAAATTTAAGGTATTACATAGGGCTGGGATTTTTACCCGGATCCGAACATCCGATCCGATACCGAACCGATATTATCCGAACCAAATCCGAACCAATTTTTTTAAAATACCCGATGGATCATATATGTCTAGAACCGAAAACCCGAAACCGAACTAGTACCTAACCGAAAACCCAATGGATATCCGAAATATCCGACACATAAATTATTTTGTAAACATTTTGGTTTTAGGTTGGATATGTAGGATAAAATTGGTGAATTTTACAATTTTTTTTTTGTTAGTTTTAAGATTTTTTTCAGTTAGTTTAATTAAAAAAACCAATTTATGTGAATTGTTTCATTTTTTATTAAGAAAAATTATATAAATTTCGAATATATTGGACATTTTCGGATATTTTAGTATTTTTTTGTAGTTTGGGTTAAAAATATCTGAAACCGAACCGATGCTGAACCGATACCGAATTTTTTCGGGTAATTAATTTTAAAACCGAACCAATCCGAACCCGAAAATACCGAACAGACACCGAACCAAATATGTTTCGGTTTTTTAGTGGGTATAAAACCCCTACATCCGATTACCCGAAACCCAAAAATACAGTACCGAACCCGAACCGATTACCCGAATTCCCAGATCTAGTATTACTACTAGTCTATGACTACTTTGGAACGTTTTCGTCTTTTGAGTTCGAACCATCGTATTTGGGCTTTGACGGGTCTCATTCTTATAGGCCCATTTATGAAAATATATAACTTGTTTATGTGATATATGTGCAGGGGCAGTGTAGGCTAAAGGGAAAGCCATTGTACGTTCTGGTAGAGCCAACTCTGTTTGATTAATTAACCTTATAAGCATCTTTCTATGCGGTCTTCGGTCTCCATCCATATCTCGAAGTTATGAACTAGATGTAATATCAACGATTATGGTAATAATGTAATTGGTTTAATCGTTGTTGTAATTTAAGATTGATTACAATTTTATTAGACTCTATGTGAAATAATTTATGCTAGCTACAATACAAACTAGCTCGCCTTAACTCAGCTTGCTGGTTTAGTATAGTTCATTTTATGTTTGATCTGCTATTTTGGATTGGATTAAGTGTTAGAATAAAAATAAGTTTGAGATATGAGTTTTCAACATTAATATAACGAATTAATAAATCATTTTGTTGTCACAAAATCTAATATAATGATTCATCCCTCGAATATAAATATATACAAGAGAATTTAAAATTCTTCTTTTATGTCAAAATACCATCACCAAGATAATACCATGCTGAATAAAATCATGGGTTTTCATTTATTTCCCAGATATATTTTTATAACTGACAAACTATAATACAATATTTTACTAAATAATTTATGATACTGATTGCATAAGCCACATTATACTGATTTATGATAAACTGAAAATATTTTTTTTATCACCAAAAACTAATATGATAATAATCTTGCAGACAAAATCTCTAATTGCAATGAAAAAGATAAGCTTGAGGATAAAACACCAAAATCCAAATAATCTTCAACTTCTCAAGCGAACAAAACAGAAAACAACTCTAATATAAAACCACTGCGATGTATTCCATGATTAAACTCTCCGGTGATATGTCTTGGGAAAAGCGTAGAAATCCGCGGTCTCCGTTGTAAACATTTTCTGAGTCATCCTGCACTTCTCAATACCAGCAGGGGCGAAGCTGAGCACAGCCATTTGAACCATTTGTCTAGGGCCCCCATTTTTTAAAGGACCCCCGTTTGCGGTTATGTTATACGTAGCGTTTACGATATCGGGTCATTCCTCTCTAGATCATGATATAACAACTAAAAAAAAGTTGATGAAAACAAAGTATGTGACAAGAAATGGTCAGTAGTTAATAAGAAACAGCCAAAGACAACTTGGTTAACTCAAAAACAGAGTACAACGAACTCAAAAACAGAGTTGAAAGGAAAAAAAAAAAAAAAAACAGAGCTTATGTTATAAAAAGGCCACGACAAAAGAAAAGAAATGGGCCAAATTATGTCTTTACAATGAGGGCCCCATTTTCTTTTCGCCTATAGCTTCCGTTACGTCAACTCCGCTCCTGAATACCAGTTACCATGCTCATCACGACTACTCACAGTTAAGGTCATGGGGTGACCTTGATGTCTGCGAGGATTAGCTAGGTACAAGTCCATTTTTCGTGTGTTGGTGCGAGTACGACTTGTTGTAGCTTGAGAACCATATTATATGTATATTTATATGTGCAAATAAAGTTAAAATGGTAAAAAATGAATAAAGTTCTATGCGGTCGGTCTCCATCCATATCTCGAAGTTATGAACTAGATGTAATATAAACGATTATGGTAATAATGTAATTGGTTTAATCGTTGTTGTAATTTAAGATTGATTACAATTTTATTAGTCTCTATGTGAAATAATTCATGCTAGTTACAATACAAACTAGCTCGCCTTAACTCATTTTGCTGGTTGAGTATAATTCATTTTATGTTTGATCTGCTATTTTGGATTGGATTAAGTGTTAGAATAAATATAAGTTTGAGAAATGAGTTTTCAAGGTAACATTAATATAATGAATTAATAAATCATTTTGTTGTCACAAAACCTTATATAATGATTTATTCATCGAATATAAATATACAATTGTGCTGGATACTACAATGATAAAGTTTTACTATTTCATAGAGAAAACTAGAGTTATTTGCAATATAGAGGCTCTTCATAATTTTCTATGAACGTCTTATAATCATCTTTAAGACAAAAATATAAATTTACCACTTTTCGATTACAAGAATCGAATCATAATTAAGAAAATCTTATACTGATCTTAATATATCAGAATATATTTTCGAAAATATACATCTTTGTCATATTGTTAGAAATTTTTCTTCTTGCTATTTTTTAATTTCTCACATAACTTTGTCAAGGGGAAAAGAAAAAGGACAAAAAATATTTTGAACATCTTATAATTTAAAACCAAAATTCATATGTACCATTTTTGTTTAAAAGTAGAAGTCAAAGTTTAAAAGATCTTACACAGATCTAACTATATTAGATTAGTTTTTTTATATACAATTTATATAGGGTGAACTTGATTAATAGCCAAGAAAAAAATTATAATAAAAAAGTAACAAAAAGATCTAGATTTAATGGGTAGAATTATGCCACATATAGTGGTTTTGGTTAGATTTTAAGTTATATTTTTTTTTGGAAAAATGATTCTTAGCTACACGAAATATTGACTAATATGTTGCAAACCATCCGAAGTATAGAAATGTCTTCTAAACTACACAAACTATTATGTAACACATGGTGACATACACCAAATATATGTAAACATGTTAAAAATTACAAATTGGTGCTTTTTGAAAAATATTATCAATTTAGGGATCAATCTGTAATTAATTTCATACAAAATAAATACTTAAAAATAGAAATTTTAAAAAATTGAAACACCAAATACAATTACAAAAATTTAAGAAAAAATAATAATGAAAATTTTTGATTAAAAACTAAATTATAGTTTCAGTTTTAAATATATTAAATTATTTTTGTTAAATTCAAAAATTGTTAAAAATTTGTAACTTCAAAATTTTTTTTAGTTTCTAAAAAGTAATTGAAAATGTAAGGTATATAGGGATTTAAATACATGTATTTTAAAACCAATTAAATTTATCAAATAAAAGTTTTTTAAATGTTTGTCAACAAATATATTTAAAATTCTGTTGAATAAATTTCAATAGTTTAGAATAAAACACATAAATAACATATATTACACTTTTGTATGAAATTGTTTTTGTAACATTGGGTCACAAATAAAAGACTCATTAGCCCTTTTAAAAAAAAATTAGCCTCGTTTTTTTTTTTTGACAACAAAAAAAATCCACTTTTTGTATGGAAAATTATAACTAGTTTTTTTTTTCCTCATATCCCAACATTAAACAGCGAATTGCAATGTAATTTTATAAGTTTTATAATGAGAATAATTTTTTTTTTTAAGGGCTAGGCTAATGAGTCTTTTATTTGTGACCCAATGTTACAAAAAAATTCTCATACAAAAGTGTAATATATATCATTTATGTATTTTATTCTAAACTATTGAAATTTATTCAACATAATTTTAAATATATTTGTCTGACCAACATTTAAAAAACTTTTATTTGATAAATTTAATTGGTTTTGAAATACATATACTTAGATCCCTATACACCTTACATTTTCAATTACTTTTCAAAAACTAAGAACTTTTTGAAGTTACAAATTTTTAACAATTTTGAATTTAACAAAAATAATTTAATATATTATAAAACTGAAACTATAATTTAGTTTTTAACCGAAAATTTTCATTATAATTTTTTTAAAAAATTTTGTAATTGTATTTGGTGTTTCAATTTGTTTAAATTTATATTTTTAAAATTTTATATTTTTAAATATTTATTTTGTATGAAATTAATTACAGATTGATCCCTAAATTGATAATATTTATCAAAAAGCACCAATTTGTAGTTTTTAACATGTTTACATATACTTGGTGTATGTCACCATGTGTTACATAATAGTTTGTGTAGTTTTGAAGGTATTTCTATACTTCGGATGGTTTGCAACATATTAGCCAATACTTCGTGTAGCTAAAAATCATTTTTCCTTTTTTTTCCATGGCTATATGGCCTAATTTCCTATTTATATATATCTTCTTCATATTGTTAGCAAATTTGTTTTTGTTATATATATCTGAATTTACATAACATTTCCAAGGGGAAATAAAGGAAAGAAGGATAAAAAATATTTTGAAAACGTTGGGTATGTGATTACACGCGCAACGCGACCATGTGAAAAAAGAAAAGTACGAAAAACCCCCTGCCGCTTAACGCCTCTATAGAAAAGGCCCTGGCCCTGTTGTCAAAGAAAAACCCATCGAAAACCTAACCCGATAGGCAAAGGAACCTCTACGCTCTCTTCAACAAATCTCGATCGATAAAATCAACCGGAGATTCTTTCTCCAGACTCATCATCTTCCTCAACCAAACCCTAATTTATCACGTTTGGTTTCTACAGATCAAGGGGGTCTTTCGAATCATCTATCAATTCGTCAGCCATGTCTGCCGTATATTGCGGAAGTAAGAGATCTTACTTCGATGACATTCCTTCTCCTCCGTCGTCGGCAAAGAGATTCCGATGTTATTCTCCGTCGAATGCTCCAATCTGGTCCTCTCCTTCCTCATCGCTCGATCAGCTTCGTATTGCGTTTCCTCATCTTGAACTCACGGTATGGTTTTGTTCTATCTCTCGGACTTATCGAGATACATAGATCTAGGTTTACATTTCGGCCATCTAGTATTAGCATCGAATTTGCATGATTCGTCCTATTGAGCGAAGTAAGTTTTGAGGTGTATAGTAAGCTAGGATTTCTTGTATCCGAGGAATTTAATTAGATTTGGATGGTTGTATGGTATCTGTTTCTCTCAGGTTCTTGTGAAGGCATTAGAAGAGAATGGGAGTGATTTGAATGCTGCTATGAAAAGCTTATACGCTTTGGTATCCGCTAAGGAGAAGGAAGCTGAAGAATTGGCTGCAGGGGGTGCTATTGCGGAAACTAAAGTCGTTTCGGAGAATTTACCGACGAGCGGTGATGGCTGGGTGGAATTGTTAGTGAGGGAGGTGACACAGTCTAGTGGTACAGATGATGCCAAAGCCCGTGCATCTAGAGTCCTGGAGGCTTTAGAGAAGATGTTAAGTGCACGTGCTCGTGAAGAAGCTGGGAAAAAATTCGAAGAGGTAAAGTTTTTAGCCAGCATTTTACCCGCTATGTGTGTATTCCATTCAGAAATATAAACCACATGCTAGGAAGATTGCTCCATTAGTAGTGATCATGTTTAATCCTTGAGTTCTAGGCATGGGAGAGAATTTTGAGTGAAGGGAGACATAGTTGAACGGTTAGAGATTTCTTGTGTAGCTTCACACGATGTCATTGACTACAATGTGTTGGCTCTAAACGCAATTCTGTGTTATAGTAGGGAGGAATCATCTGTAAAGGAATATCATCCTCCTTTGGACAATGGGCAGCTTGTTGTCAATGACGTTGTGCGAAGCTACATAGTTGTTCTGACATAGTTTGAACCATTAGTGTTTTCTTATGTAAATAGTATAGAGGAATCATCTGTAAAGGAGATTCATCCTCCATTTTTTCTGTCAAAACCACAATATATACGAATTTAAGATGGCCTTTTCTTTAGTCAGTGAAGTAAAGTTATGTCGTAGTAAGTTACTCTTAGGATTTGTTGTACTCAATGTAATACCCTCTTCTGATTTGCAGGAGAAAATGGCAGTGCAGCAACAACTGGAGGCCTTGATCAAGGACAACACAGTCCTTAAACGTGCTGTTGCTATCCAGCATGAGCGTCAAAAGGCGTTTGATGATGCGAACCAGCAGCTAGAGCTTTTTAAACACCTGGCTCCTCAATACCAGGAAAAGCTCAGAACTCTTGAGGTAAGACTTAAACCATAAAGATACCATTGTCCTTTTTCTGATGGTTTGTTAATGGTGGGTAACACTGTATATACTGAACATGCACATGAGGTCACTTGGGTTTCGAGAAATTTGAAGTCTGTCTGATTGGTTGATGAATACAGTTGTGGTTTTAATCTAACATAAAACCAGAAGTTACCTAATATTGACTCTATATAAATAAAGAGTGAATGATAAATGTTGCAAATTGTGTAGGTGAACAACTATGCGTTGAGGATGCAACTGCAGCAAGTGGAACACGGCAACTCAATGCCAACTCGATTCAACCCGGACGTCTTCTAAAAGCTCTACAAGGTAAAAAGGACACACTTGCAGAGGAGAAGGCAATAATTAACGCAAGTAGAGATGATATCAAACTACAGAATAGAAATGCTTTGCATTGTATTGCTGCTGTCTAGTCAGAACAACAATACATATATGTTTCCTTTCCTTTCCTTTTATCTCTCTTTTCTTTGATTACAAAGATGTGTTTTGGTATAGGGTTATGTGTAATTGAAAACTTGGGGTTTCTGAGATCAAAATTGTCCTGGAACTTTGGCTTCACCATTCCTGTAAATTCCAACCAAACCAATACATGTATGATAAGTAAATATTTTTTAAAATATATTTCATTATTTGTTTCCTGAAAAAAACGGTAAGAAATAAGGAAGACGCAAACGTGATTTGGAAAAGAGAAATTTCCTAAAATACCATCAAAAAGTTTTTGTTCCAAAAATACTATCAAAAAGTTTTTATTCCAAAAATACCATTAATTTTCAAAAGTTCCAAAAATACCACAAACTCAAAAATTGATTTTAGAGTTTTGAATTAATTTTTTGGGTTTGGGTTAACTAATACATAATTAGGGTATAGTTTTTGGGGATAAGTTTTAGATTTGAGGGTTTAGGGTTTAATTTTGAATATTTAAAATTAATTTGAAATTTGTGGTATTTTTGGAATTTTTGAAAAAAAATGATATTTTGGAACAAAATTTTTTTGGTGGTATTTTTGGAACAAAAACTTTTTTTGGTTGTATTTTTGAGAATTACACTTTTGGAAAATGAGAAAATGGGAAAATGAGGGATGGAGCGAGGATAAATTGAAAAACAAGATCCACGTGAGCGAGGTTCGCACCACAAATCCCGAGTTTCGCGTTTTCACTCTTTAGGGAAAACAAACAAATCAGAGAAGCGAACTGGAATCATCTTCTTCCTTGTGGAAACTATGACCATATTGCCAAGCTTCTTCTTCTCTTCCTCTTCATAGCTTGAATCACCGGAGCGGAGATTAATTAAACCCCATTTTGTTCTCCTCAAATGGCTACCCTCGTTTCTCCCTCCCTAATCCCCTCTTCTCTCTGCTTCGCCGCCGATGGTCCTCCGTCACTCTCTTCTAATTTCTTCGCCTTTTACGACGGAGGTACCAACAATCTCAGGTATCACAAGAGTTTCTTATCCGTCTCATCTTCTTCGCCTAATCGGAATCGACGGGGATTGAACTCTCGCCGTTCCGTCGTCGTATTTGCTGCTTCCGGTGACTACTACGCGACTCTCGGTGTGCCTAAATCTGCAAATACCAAGGAGATTAAAGCTGCGTATCGAAAGCTGGCTCGTCAGGTATACTATCGAAATTCGCTTTCCTGGTTTGTATTGTTACTGTTGAACTTGTGAATTTCTCGGTTATTCACTGTTGCTTACGGTAGCCTTTAATCGCCTGATTGGAGTAATGTAGAAACCGGATCATTCAAGCCGTAACTCTGCATTCTGAGATTGCGTTTGCATTTTACTGTACCATTAGCACTGTCATGGTTCCGTATTGTGGGCAAAGTAGGACGAGTCAACGAATGAGTTGTTTGGTTCCATACAAGAGACAAGAATGTGATATGTTTTATATAGACTATTGTACACAGTATTATGAACTGATTGTGAACTTTGTATGTAGTACCATCCCGATGTGAACAAGGAACCTGGAGCTACTGAGAAGTTCAAGGAAATCAGTGCTGCCTATGAGGTATGCACTGAAAGCTAAGGTCTCCAGTTCGATTCTCTTCATGGCTTGTTTTTCTGAGCTAAGGCTAAAATTTGGGCCATTTGGGTTTACTTGTGTTGTTACTTGTTAGCTTTCATTAAAATTCATGACTAGAAGGCTTTGGTTTTAAAAGATTTGCTGCTAAAATAGACTTGGAATACGTTAGCGTGTATTATGAGCTCTCAGCTATTTTTGTCTTGTGGTTACTGAACTACAACACTGTCAGGTGCTATCAGATGACCAAAAGAGAGCATTATATGATCAATATGGTGAAGCCGGAGTCAAGAGTACAGTAGGAGGAGCTTCTGGTACTTACACGGTAACATATTATATAGGGGACTTCCATTTCTGTCTATGCTTAATTAGGAACATGACTGGCTAGCTTAGGCACAGTTAGTGCGTTTCTTCTCTTGCTGATGCATTAGCAGTTAAAACTTGATTTGAGATTTGCATTGTGCGAGCTGTTTTCTTTGACATGTACATTCTCTACATTTCCAAGCAGACAAATCCCTTTGACCTTTTCGAGACATTCTTTGGTGCGAGCATGGGTGGATTTCCTGGGATGGACCAAGCTGATTTTGGGAGAACTCGCCGCAGTAGGGTTACCAAAGGTGAAGATTTGCGGTAAGTTTGTGTTAGATAAAAAATGCACTTATAGACTAACCGCCAAAGGATCTCTTCTTGATTCTCTGGTTGCATAACAACATATACTAATTGCTAATATGATAGTATTCAATGATTAGCTTAAAAGTATCGTTAGTGTCTCCTAACTTACGCCCTGTCCTGAAATTTGCTATTAGCTTGGGCTTGAATCAGTAAGCAGTGGATGGTTGTGTCTATATATCCATTTTCTTGTTTTTTTTTTCTGGAGTTTTTCATTTCTCATCATAACCTGCATTGGCTTTGAAAACTCCGAAAGTGATCAAATTTCATTTTGTTTCTGTTTCTGTTTCGTTTCAGGTATGACATCACCTTAGAACTCTCGGAGGCTATTTTTGGTTCCGAGAAAGAATTTGATCTTACGCATCTGGAGACATGCGAAGCCTGTGTTGGCACCGGGGCAAAAGCAGGATCCAAGATGAGAATTTGCTCCACTTGTGGTGGGCGGGGTCAAGTTATGAGAACTGAGCAAACACCATTTGGCATGTTTTCACAGGTCCTTGCAGTTGATTTTCTTTCCTTTCTGTCTGCTTTCGTTTTGCTGCAGTTAATTCTAGTCTGATAAATATGGCATCTGATTGGAGCATCAGATTTCATGTTTATATACATTTAGCTCAAAATAGTCTAGTTCGTGGTTTGTAGAAAGTGCATAAGTGAGAATTCACTCGGAATTTGGTTAAATCCAGTTTGTAGTTTCATTGATTGTGAAAGCTTGTTTTTGCTGGTAACATTACCTATAGCTCAAATTAGTAATAGTTTCCTATATGCTTTTCCCTTTCATCTTAGGTTTCTGTATGTCCAAACTGTGGTGGAGATGGTGAGGTGATTTCGGAAAGTTGCCGGAAATGCTCTGGAGAAGGATGTGTGCGTGTGAAAAAAAGCATCAAAGTCAAAATTCCGCCAGGAGTTAGCGCAGGTAGCATCCTTAGAGTTGCCGGAGAAGGTGATTCTGGTCCCAGAGGGTATGTAGTGAAAATTACTGCTTGTTGACAAATTACCAGTTAGAAAATAATTCTTTCTGCTATCTATAGCTCTCTTCATGGTTCTGATTATCTTGTAACTGGCTTTCTACTTCCATTAGTGGCCCGCCAGGAGATTTGTATGTATATCTTGATGTTGAAGATGTCCGGGGAATTCAAAGGGATGGCATAAACCTTTTATCTACCCTTTCGATCAGTTACCTTGATGCTATACTGGGTGCAGTAGTTAAGGTGAATTAGTTATTCGTATCAGACGTCCAAGAAGTACACTCTACTTACGCGTAAATGTCCCCAGAATTGATCATTCATCTTATGATTAATCTAAATATCTTTTTAGGTGAAAACAGTTGAAGGAGACACTGAACTGCAGATACCTCCGGGTATTCAACCTGGTGATGTGCTGGTCCTGGCAAGGAAAGGTGTACCAAAACTGAATAAACCGTCTATCCGTGGTGACCACTTGTTCACAGTCAAAGTTAATATACCAAATCAAATAAGGTATTACCGTCTAAACTTGTCTTGGGGCCAATTGTACTACACCAGACAAGGGTTTATGAGCTTGTTGATGCGTTGTTTTGATTATTTTTCTGGATCCTATGAACAGTATGGGAGAGCGAGAGTTGCTGGAGGAACTTGCATCTCTGAGTGACACGTCCAGCACCCGGACACGAACTCGGGCTAAGCCTCAACAATCCACTAGTAAGTTGTTAATTTCTTGATCTCAGGAAAATGTCTTATCCATAGGACTCTTTGGGTTTTTTTTTTTTTTATGTCAATGCTGATGGGTCCTCTTGTTATCTTGTAAGCATCTGCATCGATGTGAGACGAATTGATACAAGTATACATTGGTGAGTCCCCTAATCTTTATGCCTGCCACTTTTGGTTTTGCAGCCATAAGCACTTCACCCCGTAGCTCAGAAAACAGGACGGCAAATGAAGTTAGTGAGACAAACCAAGAACCGGAGCAAGAAAATGACTTGTGGAAGAACATCAAAGATTTTGCAGGGTAATTCATTAAAAAAGATTGGGCCCTTGATTTTGATTCTTTTGAAATTTTATAGTGAATTTTCACCTCATAATGTGTTATTCTCATTTGTTTTTATTTTGGGGTAGATCGGTGGCAAATGGAGCTCTGAAATGGCTGAGAGATAACCTCTAGAGATCCATATTCAACTAACAGGAGCTGCTTTAAAGCTTTTCCTCCGCTCCATTCATTCATGGTACCAAGTGTGGAAACATTCATTGTTTGGTTTCTTAATCTGAGGGTCTTTTGGCATTTTGTTTTTCCATGTTTGGTGGATGTTAATAATATCCAAGTCATTTTGTGAGAAGAGAGCGCGATTCTCTTCTACCTAGTCCTTTTTATTAGTCCTACTAAAATACAACCGGTTTTCGAGTTGGTTTTGTTTTTGTTAAAATTCAGAGAATTGTAATTTTATTCTATGCATTTACTATTGCTGGTTTTACTTTGATCAAATAACAGGTGTTGTACAGAATATTGTTTAGTTGAGAGAATGATACATGACAATTGACAGGTCAGAAAGAGTAGAGAGCAAATAAAAAAGTCAGATCTACGGCGGAGAGAGAGAGAAAGAAGCCTTTTCAGTCAGATCCAAATTATAGTAAATTACCTTTTTGCCCCCTCTCCTCTTTACATATATAGAAACTGAGAAAAGGCCGAAACAATAAGAAAGAAAAAATAAAAGCTCAAAACCCTAGCCGTAATAAGGTCCAAACTCAGTTTCTCTCCAATTTTGCTCTCGAGGATTTCGATCTAAGAGCAGAGCCCATTTAGCCTCGTCGCTCTCCATTTTTCTTTTTTCTTTTTCAAATCCTTTCTTCTTCTTCTTCTTCTTCTTCTTCATCGATTCGCGCTTCCCAATCTCATCGTCGTATCTTTCCCTCCGCTACAGTTCGGTACTTGTTTCTCTCTCTCTCTCCATCTCCATCTCCATCTCAGATCTCGTCTTTTTCTCACTCGATTTACTGTGTTTTTTCAGTGGTTTAGGCCTTTTCTGGATCTCTAACGCGTGTTTTCTTCACGAATTCGACTATCTCCTCTCTGATTCTTCTCTCGGTACGTCTCAGAACAGAATTCCCCCAATTGCTTTTCTTTTTCTTCTCTTTCTAAATCTCATTAGGATTACTACTGTCTTTGAGCTACTGAATTATCTTTCCTTTCATCAAATTTTAGTTTCTGCTGTTGAAACTAATTAGATACCATCTCAATGGAGTTGGGAAATGATTTACTATGCAGAAACAGATAACAAGATATATTATATAGACTGATTTTCATTTTTCTTCTATGTTACAGGATTTTTGTACAATTGGTATGGATAATAATTCTCTGATGCTTGTTGATAACAATGGCTCTTTTGAGATTGATGACCAATCTCATATGGATGTTGATGCCACTCAAAACCAGTCCTTGACTTTGTTCACTCCCACAAGGCCCAATGAGGATGGACCTAGTGCGGATACTGACGACGGCTCGCTGCCTGAACCTGGTACACAACAACCTGCCAAGCGCAGGAGGAAGAAGTCTATGGTGTGGGAGCATTTCACCATTGAAACTGCTAGCCCCGGATCTACGAAAGCTTGTTGTAAGCACTGCAGGAAATCGTTTGCCTACATAACTGGCCAAAAGTTGGCTGGAACAAGCCACCTTAAGCGTCACATTCAGTTGGGTATATGTCCAATGACCCGAGACTCTGGTCAGCTTCCACAAATCACTGAACCCAAAGATCATAGCACTGGTCCTCCCAAGAAACGCCAGAGGTCTGCTTCATTTATCAACATCCCTCTAGATCAAGATCGTTGCTACAGCGAGATGGCAAAGATGATTATCATGCATGAATATCCCCTTCACATGGTCGAGCATTCTGGATTTACTGGTTTCGTGCAGTCTCTTCGTCCCCAGTTCAATATGGCAAGCTTCAACACCATTCATGCAGATTGTGTGACTATGTACTTGTCCGAGAAGCAAAAGCTTTCAAACTTCATCAATGAGATTCCTGGGAGAGTAAACCTCACCATTGATTTGTGGACATCAAATCAGTCAGTGGGTTATGCCTTTGTCACTGGACATTTCATTGATAGGGACTGGAAACTAGCTCACAGGCTTCTAAATGTTGCTGTTGTTCCTTCCCCTGATTCTGATTATGCTTTAAATCAGCCTATTGCAGCTTGTTTATCTGACTGGAATCTGGAGAGAAAGCTTTCCAGCCTCACTGTTGGGCAGTCAGTGCTAAATAAAAACTCTATTGAAAACCTCAGATGCTGTTTGTCTGCTAGGAACCAGCATGTCATGAATGGTCAGTTGTTGCTGGGGAATTGCTATGCCCGCCTCCTAAGCAGTATGGCGCAAGATTTGCTTACAACTCAGGATCTTGAAGCACCCATAAAAAAAGTCCGTGATAGTGTCAAGTATGTGAAAACCAACGACAGTTGCGACGAGAGGTTTGATGAACTGAAGACACAACTTCAAATTCCTTCGACGAAAGATCTCCTCATTGACAATCAAACAAAATGGGACACAAGTTACAACATGTTATTGGCTGCCTGCGAACACAAAGAAGTGTTTTCTTGTCTGGGAAACTGTGATCTTGATTATAAAGTCTCAATATCTCCTGAAGAATGGGGAAAGATTGAGATTCTTTGCTCGTGCTTGAAGTTTCTTTTTGACGCAGCTAATGTTTTGACTCGCCCTACCCGAATGACAGCAAATGATTTGTACCATGAAATGACCAAGCTTCAGCTAGATCTAAGCCACGCAGCCATGAATGAAGACCCAGATGTCAGAAACTTAGCGAGCCTACTGAGAGAGAAGTTTGACGAGTACTGGAGAGGATGCTTCCTACTCCTGGCAGTTGCTGTGGTGATGGATCCGCGCTTCAAGATGAAGCTTATTGAGTTTAGTTTCTCTAAGGCATACGGAGAAGATGCAGAAAAATGGATCAGGAATGTTGATGATGCTGTACATGATCTATACCAAGACTATGCTGAACAGGGTCACTCCCTGCTGGATGCGTATGTGGACCACGGGAATGATGGCTTTGTTGAAACAGATATGTCTCAAGTTCACTTCGATCATGAAATGCCTCATGAATACCATCATTCAAATGGGCTTTCACATGATCAAACATATGAGCAGCCTGAAGATGGCAATCCGCAGAATGAAAAGCCTAGAGACCATGTTGAAGACGGTCACGAGTCTCAAGAAGTTGCTCAGACTCAGGTAAACCAACTGGCAGTAGATTCCTCACCCCATGCCCAAGA
Organism: Draba incana; assembly: GCA_963576765.1. Lineage (NCBI taxonomy): Eukaryota > Viridiplantae > Streptophyta > Magnoliopsida > Brassicales > Brassicaceae > Draba > Draba incana. Next base: position 121,223 of record OY755209.1, on the reverse strand, counting down.
AGAAAAAACTGCAGAGCCTCTTCATCAGGAAGATCAGTCAGGTGCACAGGAGAATCAGCCTATAGAGGGACTATCTGAAGGTCAGCAAAAGGGGACAGTTTCTGTGGGAAGCGATAATACCACACAAGGAGTAGAACAAGAAGGCCATTTGGTAGATGCAGGTACAAAGGAGAACCATATTGTGGAAGGACTGTCGGGAGATAGCAAACCGATGGAGGGACTGACGCAAGAGTCTCTTTTACCAGAAGAAAATCTGCAAGCTAATGGGGAGCCAACTCCGGCCCAACTAACAGATGAGATATCCCATGAGAGCCAGACAGTGGAGGAAACACGCCATGCGACCCAATCAGCTGAGGAGATGGCCCATGAGACCCAGCTGGTTGAGGAATTTCCAGAGGAAGAAATACCACATGAGACTCAGCCAGTGGAGGATACAGATATGACTCAAGAGAGCCAAACGAAGGAAGAAAATGTGCTGGGGACAGAGCCAGTGGAGGAAATCCTCGAGGATACAGATATGACTCAAGAGAGCCAGCCGAGGGAAGGAAATGTGCCAGAGACACAGCCAGCGGAGGAATTTCTCGAAGACACTCAGCCTGTTGAAGAAGTGGTGCATGACGAAATACCGCAGGTGAGCCAGGCCATGGAGGATATACCACATGAGAGCCATCCCATTGAGGAAAGCCAGCAAGTGGATGACATTGATATAACCCACGACACACAGCCTGTGGAGGAGATGCTTGAGGACACTCAACCAGTTGAGGAAGTGGCTCAGGAGACACAACTGGTGGAGGAGAAGCATGATGATATTCAGCCTGTTGAGGAAGTAGGACAAGAGACACAGGTGGAGGAAATGCTCGAGGACACCCAACCAGTTGAAGAAGTGGCTCAAGAAGCAGAACTGGTGGAGGAAAAGCATGATGACATTCAGACTGTTGAGGAAGCAGGACATGAGACACAGCCAGCAGAGGGAATACCAGAGGACACTCACCCAGTTGAGGAAGTGCCACCGCAGGCACAGCCCGACCAGAGTGAAAACCCACAAAACGCTGATGGTAGTAACCACCAAGAGCAGCAAGCAAATGAGGGTATAGCCTCAGAGCAAAATCCCTCTGAGGTCGACCATGTAGAAGAGACACAAGTTGATTCTCAGTCACGTGCAATGCCACAAGAAGAAGCTGCATTTACAATCTCTCAAGAAGGTCACCACGTTGATGTCCTTCTCCAGGAAGGCCACCACCTTGAAGCATCTTCACAGGAGTTTCCCCTCATCACCATTGGAGATGGGTTCTCAGACTTCGAGCTTTATATCTCTGAGGTAGGCGGTAACCAGCAGATAAAATCGGAGCTCGACCAATACCTGGAGGAATCTCTGATACCGCGAACAGAAGACTTTGAGGTTCTGGGCTGGTGGAGCCTGAACCGAACTAAGTATCCGACCCTCTCCAAGATGGCTGCTGATCTTTTGTCCATGGCTTTTTGCACTGTTCCTGCAGAATCTGTTTTTGACACGGAGGTGAAAAAGATGGACAATTACAGGAGCTCCCTTCGACATGTGACCTTGGAAGCTCTCTTCTGCGCCAAGGATTGGTTCAAGCACAGTTCCTCTTCTTCCACCTCGGAGAACAACAATCTGAAGAGGGAATCTTGAGGTTTCTATATTTAGTTTTAGCGTACTATGTTTTGCTTTAGCCATTGTAGGCTAATCTGTGGATTTTTGTGTGTGTTTTGCTTATACCTCTTCCGGGGTTATATGACATTTTAGACTCCACTTATTTAATTTTTATCGAATATTTCAGTCAACGAATAATATACTTGTGGCAAAACAAAAAGTGAATAAAGGAAATCACGTCAAAAGAAATACTAATAAAGGAAATCAGCAAAAAGTTTATCCACGCGCTTCTGGCCCTCTAATTTTCTTAAATTGTGCCAAAAAGGCCATTTTGGTGGTCTATATATAGTCCACGAGTTTTGGGGTCACGCGCTCAACGCGCCTTCGATGCGAGTGGGATTGATTTTTGTCATGCGCGTGTAATTTATTGTTGACTTCCTTATTTTTCAGCGAGCATCGCATTTATTGATGTTTTTCAATGATTTTTTCATTTTCATACGCTTCGTTAATCTTCATCGTTACATAATTGAAACACCTATCACATTAACTTCCATATTAGCTTTTTTTCTTCTTTTGATCGAAGAGCGAGGTTAACGTTCATATTATTAAGAAGAGTGTTGTACGGATTTCTAATTGTTTCAATCTTCTATACAGTGTTTGAATCAAAAGGTAAGAAAGGACTGGTTCAATCACAAACTAAGCTAATTATTGGTTGGAATTAAAAGTTGCTTAAAGATTAATACAGAATCCAATTAGCTCCTACAAGAAGGATTATCTGTGACAAGGTGAATCTTATTCACACTCTCTCTAAACATTTCCCACGCAACTCTGCAATGCTCTTTCGATCTCATCCCTTGTTCAACCACCTGCATTGCTCTTCTGTGCAAATGTTCGTACCATTGATCCGGATTCATTATGTCCACACGCCCTGACCCGAAATCCGCCACATAGAGACGCTTCACGTCGTTACGCCATCGCTGCAGTATATACTGAGACGGGACTTCCTCTAAGCCGTTGTGGCTGAGCATGAGAAGGACGTGTCTGCATTGGAACCCATTGAAGCTGAAACCACCACACACACAGAAGCAACGTACTTGTGCTGCTGCACTTGTCTCGTATATCACCTCAAAGTCTCTCACTTTATCTCCCTCCCGCTCTTTCACCACGTACGAGGAGGCTGAGCCGTTTGAGTGGACTTGCGTTACTCCAAAACACAAAGACATTGCAGAGACCTCCTCTTGGAACCTTCTAAATATCTCCTTTGTGAACACCTTTGCCATTTGAGACTCGTACGGGTGCGTTGTTTTGAGCTCCGGGATTGACTTTGAGGACTCTGAATCGCACAAGGCTTCACTTGTGTACTTTTTATCCAGAAAAGATTCGTACCCTTGAAGGAATTCCCTCAGGGATGTGTGCTGGTGAACGTAGCCACTGAAGATGAACGGGGTTTCAGCATTTTCCAGTCGATAAGTCAGCGCCCCGGCCAAAAATGTATCCTTGAGGTAGACTGGAGCCCATTGTTCTCGATCCTGAAACACGCTCCGGATGGTCTCGTGATTTGACAGCCCAAACCGGATGACCATCTCTTCCCAAGCTACTTCAAATTCTTCAACCTTGAGAAAACCGTAGATCACTCTGTTCAGTGCTATACGGAATGACTCAGAATCTTGTACTCCAACAACACTCTGAAAAATGGTTTGCAAGACATGGGTCAAGCTAAGACGATGATGAGTCCTTGGAAAAACTTCTGAGACTGCAGTCTGCATTGCCTTGCACTGCTCTGTGACAAAGGTCTGCGGCGGACGGCCTAACATGCACGTAAGCCACGCTCTGAAGAGCCAAACGTAAGTCTCACAGCTCTGATCAGCAACCAAGGCAGAGCCGAGCAAGATAGAATCTCCGTGATGGTTCATTCCAACAAACGCCACAAGTGGAAGCTCATATGCGTTTGATAAACAAGTTGTGTCAAACACAACAACGTCACCAAAGTGAGAGTAAGCAGCCCTAGCTCGAGCATCGATCCAGAACACATTCCTGAGACTCCCGTCATCGCCAAGATCCATCAAGTAAACAAAGTTTGGGTTGGTAAGCTGAATCTGAAAGAAGAAATCCTGCAAAACCCTGAAACCTCCTCTAAGCTCCAAACGCCTTGAACAATGGGACTGATCATGAACTGGATCACTCGTCTCCCCGCTAGAATTTGAGGCCACATGAGCCGGCGTGTCAACCGCAAGTGTTGTATACAATTTGATAGTCCTGACTTCAACATCAAGAGGAGGTGTTTCTTGTTTTCTTTTAGTGGTTTTCTTGTGAGACTTAGAATTCTGAGCTCTTTGAAGATCAAAAGAGTGATTGTGATCAAGCTTGACCTGATCCACTTTCCATCTATCAAACTCAATCAACCTGAGACGTACCATAGCTTGGCAACCAGTTCTCGTCTCTTTTCTACGGCTATTTGCTTCTTTAACCATTTTGAAACCTTCGCAATTGCAGCAGAGAACAGCACCACGTTTCTCCTTACTGTTACGCTTTGTCCATGAAGATTTGACTCTGATGGCGAATCCGAGCTCTCTAGCGTAAGAGTTGTAGTAACTGTAAGCATCATCGTAAGAGTCGAATTCCATTCCCGTAGCGGGAGGCATCAAACAATTTCCTTGAGAGTCTGTACCAAAAGTATCGCTTTCGAGCAATCCATCGCAATCATTTTCGAGGTCAAGGTCGGTTTCGAGATCGTCTGGGTTTTCTGTGACCAGGTGGTCGCTGCCCTGAGATCCATCTTCGATCTGAAATCAAATAGCAAACCAAATTCAAGCCATCTAATAGCGCAGATTCAAAAGGATTAACCCTAGTTCGGAAGCACAAGTCAATCTAAAAGGTTGAATAGCGAAGAGAGAGAGAAGAAGGAACCGTGATGCAGAGATTAGGGTCGGGGGAGAGAGAGTTTTCGTCGGCCGGTGAGTAGACGCTATCATCACCGATCATCCTTCGCCTCTGCAAGTGCTCGACTGCGAGAGAGAGAGAGAGAGATAGGACCAATTTGAGACTCAGTCATAAGTTTGGGGACGCAGTCGCAATTAAACTTGTTTTGCAAATTCACCCTTATATTTTGGGCCTTTTGGCTATATGAGGTTTTGTTTCTTTCTCTCTGCATATCATAACTCTCGGACTCGGCGGCTACGTTTTCACATCATCTAAACAAGATAATCTATTTGAGCAGGCATCTTAGGCTTTTTAGAACTGACTTAATAATGGTTGTATGATTAAAGTTTTTTAGAACAGACATAATTTGGAACTACAAAATGGATAATGAAAGGGGTCAATAACTCAAAATGGGAGAAATTGTAAAAAGTTTGGGACAAAGTCCTTTAATAAGTAACAAGACAAAAACATGATGCATATCAACATTACAAAAAAATGGAAAAGAGGATAAGCAAATGAAGAATAAATTACACATGAAGAATGAAGCCACAAGCTCAAGAAGATGCTCTCACAAAAACTCTTTTTTCTTTAATGGCACAACAACCTCCTGAAAATTTAACAACGCACCAACATCACATTCCATCATCATACCCACACAACTCTCAAATATCTTGTTCAATGTCTTCTTTCACAATTTCACCTAATATGCATGTATCTTAAATTGGTAGTAAGTTAGAATTGCGTACCTAATAAAATCGGTAACAGTAGCAGCTTGGAGAAAACACCAGGGGCATGGAGCAAACAAAAGTAGCTTCTCTTTCTCACCTTCTTTCTCCACTTATTCAAACAAGAGGACCTTCCTTTGACTTCTTTACAAGTCCACTCACTTGCTAAAGCTCATCTCCGAGTATCTGCAGAGCATTTTCTGGTTAGTTTGTGATTCCATCCTATGCATTAACAATACTTATGCTCTAAGTAGCTTCAAAACTCACCTACGAGGCTGCTTGTTTGTAATGCTGCTAGACCGTTGCGAAGTCCCATTGTTTGTAACCTCTACATCAAAGAAATGTAGGCTTAATTTCAACCATAACAAACTATTTGGTTAATGTATAATTCGAATTTCTAATTCCTCAAAACATAACAAAAATCTTTTGAATCCATAATAAAGAACATGTTTCATTGGCAATAGTTCTTAGTTCAAAATAAACAATACTTGAGCAACCATATCAAACATCATCATTTCTTTCTACTAGTTATCAATCACATCCGAGTATATAATCTTTCTTATTTCCTCATAAAACCATGCTTCCCCCTAATAAACAAGATACCGCTAACATCTTATGTCAAAGCACTGGTCTCAGCACGGAATGTTAAGGAAGCGACTTACCAGGTCTTTCCATGGGCTTGTCTTCATCATTAGGGTTATTCGAACTGTTCTCTTGGCTGCAAGAAAAAAAAAAACAAGGTAACTGGGTAAGTGAGCCCAATTATTTGCTTCAATACACACTCATAATCAGAGAAGATCGACATGGTTACATGAGTGCTCAGCCAAGAAAGTAACTCTGGTTAATTAATGCTACATGTTTATGGTATAGTAGATAAACTACTAATCAAAACACTTGAGAAATGCAAATCTGACGTGTTACAAGCATTCTGCAGTGTGTAAAAAAATAACAAAAATACCATATCGAACACATACGGTCGCTTTCCTTAAAGCTACATTGCCATACTACTCTTCCTCTAGGGTATTAGCTAAGAGTCAAGACTTGAGCATATGGAAATGAACAGATTGGTAAACAATACTGAGAATATGAATACATTTCTATAACAAGCCTGGAGGATCCCGCGGAGGAAGGTAACGCTTGTTTGTGTGCTTGGTAAGAACCATCAATGGCAGCATAAGGTGGGCAATATGAAGTCCCTAAGGCTCCCGGGCCAGCAAACAGCCTGTCAATAATATTAACAAAAAAATTAGCAGTGAACAGGAACAACCTATAGAAGATAACTTGGGAAATCAAACAAACAGCAGATTAATGAAAGCAACAATTCTGGTTCTGTTTGGATGATAAACCATCTCACACAAAAGCATACAACAAGTAAACTGACATGAAAAATTTAGTTTTCAACAAAAATTTAAAGCTAGTGAAACTCGAAACTAACATCCATAAATATGGTACAGCGAAAAGGAAGGACTGCATACCATGTCATCTCGGGATTACCGGTACCATGTTCTGGTTGGACATATCCTGGAAGAGCCATTCCAAAGGTCGGAACCCCACCGTGCTGACCACCAAATTGCATAACTGCACATGAAAATGAACATGGCATATATGAAGATAAAGATCTAATTCCATTAGCATGCGTGAATTGATTCTGGAAGATGTCGTTCAACCATTCCAATGCCAGATAAACAGTGACATTCAAGAACAACTTACCAGGCAGATAAGCAGGGAAATTTGGATTGCCATGGCCAGCTGACATGCTCCCGGCCGGCCCCATAAACTGTGTCCCTCCATACATTAAAGATCCACTTCCACTAGGCTGGAGAGTCCCTTTTCCCTTGGCAACCAAAGCCCCTGTTTCTGTAGCTGACTCTATTTCACCAGAAAGATATTGATTTTTTGGTGAGCCGATTTGCGGTGGAGAAGAAGGCAGTAAACTGATAACAGCCGAATGTTGATCAAAAGTTTGGCCAGGAGATTGGTCAGTGCCTTTTGGCATTCCCAGGATTTGCACAGGGGGAGGAGGTGCACCTCTACCGCGACTTGTGGTCTGTGAAGGTTGGGTAGTGCGTACCCACGAAGCGGTGGATTTTGTATTCCCAAACTTCTTTCCAGGCGGCGTAGGGTTTTCATTAATGGGCAGTCTACCCATGCCAGCTTGTAAATCTTTTTGTGCCAAGTTATTGGAGGATCCTGAAGGATAAAATGGAGGAGAAGCTGAATTTAAACTTGAAGCAACTACATTCTTTTTGGCTTGGATAGTTTCGGTCTCTGTGCTAGCTATTTCTGTTGAATCAACTTGTGACACTTTCACAAAAGAATTCTGGGACCTAGGGATTCAGTGGAGGAGAGATTAAAATTAGAGAAAGAGCCTTCTTGTTTTGACTAGAGATAAAAGAAGAAATTAAGGACTCACTTTTTGGTTTGAGCAGAGGGCGCTTGATTGCCATTTCTCGAGGCAACCTCATATCTTTTGGGGCCTCTACCTCTTGAGACAGCCTTGGGAAACTGATTTTGGTGTCCATTGCTGGTATTCACTTTAGGATTACTCCCTTGAGAATATCCACGCTCCTGACCCCTACCTTGACCACGACCTCTGCCTCTGGGAGTCCTCCTCTACATTCACAAAGTTAGTTTTATCAATCAGATTATAGATTAAAAAGTAAGTAACAATTGTATAAAGACCGGAAGAAAATGTAAAGATATTTAAGCAGAAGAGAGAGGAGTAAGATAAATACATCATATTGTTTTTCATGTGTATTCATCTCCTCATATTTGTCATGTCCCCATTTTCTTTCATCTCTGGATTGCCAGAGCCTCCTACCACCACGCATTCGTCTACACAAGCAAAATCAAAACCAATATCAATTGACATCACCATGTAACTTGTGTATAATACACTAAACAGATGGTTGGATGAAAGAGCTTGATCGTAAAATAGCAGTAATTATCTTCTGTTGACATCTCAAGTTAGATTCAGAAAAACGATTAACAATCCAACTACAGTTGTTCCAATCTATCTGAACTACTTGATATACAATTACAGGACAAAAAGCCGTTTGCTAGATATACCTATCAAATCAATATACCCTCCATCCAAACTCACTCCATACATACATTTGCATATAACAGATGATCCCAACAAAGCCTACGACCATAACTTCATCTAATGGCTTATGAAACTGAGATGATGTGGCACAAGTTAGAGTAAAATAGTTTATACCTATTTGAGACGGCATCCATTTCCTGAAATCTGTCATCATGCATATAAAAAGCTCCAGCAGTTGGCACTGCAAAAGGTTCCTTCTTCTTTTGTTCCTCTCCATCCACAACATCTGTGGCAGTGTCCTCCGTTGCATCTTCCCCGTTCCTCCCATCAGTATCCACTCCCTTAACCTGAGTCTTGTCATAATCCGCATCGTCGTCAACTTCACCATAATCACCATCCTCTTCCTCTTCATCGAAACTATCGTCACCCTCTATGGGCAATCCTTCCTCTTCGTCATTATCATCGGAATCGATCACGGGTCTCTGATTTCCTCCCCGCTTCACGTTTTCCTCCTTAACCCCTTCTTCCTCATCATCGCTCGCTTCTCTCCTCCTAGTTGCCAAAGAACGCTTCAATTCCTCGGGATCACTCTCGTAATCCGCCTCTTCTACACCATCAGGAGCCATAATCCTCGAATCGGAGAACCACCAAACCCTATATTTAATAGAAGAGCAATCAGAAACCTCACTGTACCCCAATACGCAGAAGAATCAAGGAAAAGCCCTAATTGATTCAAGAGAGAGGCGGTACCAGGAATCAAGCGATAATCATGAGCGCGAGAGATCCGCAGATGAATAAATCTCTTGGTCTTCTACTTCTTCTCTGGCGCTTTGGGTCTTTGGATGAATCGAATGGAGCAGGGCTTTAACAACTTATTACCGATGCACACACTAATTTACATTTATTATTTCTTCCTTTTAATTTTGGGGAATATCCAAGTTATATGCAAATTTGGTAAATCCTTTTCACTTATTTTCCCAACCATTTCTATTAATTACTTCTAACAAAAATGAACATGTTAAATACTGGAGTAGTAGAAAATAAAAAGATTCTTGTTGGATAATGGAGATGATATAACCCAATCAACATTACAAAACGTGCGAGATAAGTCTAAGCGATATTTACAAACTAAAATTCTTTCTTCTTCTTTTTTGTTTCCCATCAAACTATCCTCACACACTTCATGATATTCGAATTGTGCCAATTCGCTTCCATAGTTGCGTGTAATGCAAGTGTAACTAATCGAGTTGTTAAACCTCAAAATAGTTGCAGTGAAACAGGAAGAAAATTTGAACAAGTAATTCGAATTTTCATTTCCACAGTTGAAAGTGAAGCGAAAACAGTGCAAGAAACTAAGCGTAGACATATTATATGTTTGGGTCCAAGCGAGGGATGTATGGTTCCTGAGTTTTGCAAAATAAGATCAATGAAACTGAGTTGGTCGAGAATATGAATTTTTTTCATTCTTGGCCTGACAAGATTTTGAATCACAAGTCAAAACACATAATCATGGAATATTTCAGTTGGAAAAATATTTCTACACATGAGTTAAAAAAAAAAGCTATAAGAGGGGAGGTGTTTTGTCCTAGTAAAACCCATATCTCGCCATGTTTTAAATCTGTATTTATAATCAGAAGCATATAATAGGGAGGGAGCAGTCTTTAAACTCATCTTCTTACTATACTCTGCTGCCTCTGTTGAATGTATCACTTGTATATATGTCTTCACCAACCCCTACTCCTGTGGTGGTGTTAGAACTGTACCACAAACAAATATATTATCAGCAATGGACACAAATGAAATGGAATTTATCAGGCACTAAAAAGGACATTCAAAATGTGATCACCAAAACACAAGATGGATACAAATGACACAGCAACATGATAATGCAGAGATGCAACACAGAAAGAAATGCTGATATGTTTTAGAGCAGCCATGTATTGCGTCTTAAAAATCAATTAATCACCACAAAATTGTTATAAGGCTGATGGGGTTCTGTTCATACCCCATTGTTCTTCAGATTCGTTCCCATTAACTAGCACAGCGCCATCTGTCGAGTCAGCGTCCACCACAACAGCCTCTTCTTCCACCGTCTTTTGCTTCTCCTCACTAGTGTCTTCCTCAACTTCCTCATGTTCCTCCTCCTCTACATCTTCTCCCTCTTCCCCTACCTGTTCACAAAAAGGCAGTCCAAAACATATGAAACGCCAACGCTCTAATCAACCCGGAATCTAGCGACTGGACACCAGGGGTAAAAGACAGTCCACCTCAATGCCATGTAATGTAAACTATGCATACCTCGTCGGGAACATCCCCGTGCTCAAGTCTCTCCTCTTCCTCAATTTGCATGATTCTAAAAGCTTCCACCAAAGTTGAATAATCTCTGTGTGCATGACTACCATAATCCCCAGCAGGAGGATGGACGCCCCTGCAACACAAGTATTTTTGGTTGTGAGAATCCCAAAAACTTCAAATTGGCGAGATAACCAAAACAACATTGTAGCACTTTGCTATCTAATGCAGACAAATGACCAAATCAAAATGGTTTTAACTCCCACAATTAAATTTAGAGGTGTCCTCATAAGCACTGTTTTTAACAACAAGCTAATGACATCTGAAAGATACCTTGTCTCTGCAGCTCTTTCCTCAACGGACAGGGCAACTTGCCAGTCCTCAAAGAGATTGGGATACTCTTCAGGATCAGCCAGAGATTCAGCAGCCTTTGGACTAATCTGTACGCAGATTAACAGGGGATCAAGAAAAGCTGTGGATATCTCAACAGGCAAGGATTGAAATTAAATCAAAAGATGTATAGGAAGTGTCTAACACAAACCTTGGTCAAATCGTTTCTCCACAATGCAACTATTTCGGAGACCATACTCGGTAGGTACGATCGTGCCATCAGAGCGGCTTCAGGTATCCGATTACTGTAACCAGACAAATATTAGCATAGGCATACCTAGTTGGAGGAATATATGTTCCCAATGCAAAAACAGTAGCGATACCTTTCCACCAACAGATGGAGACAGTCTTCTACTTTACCCAACATGAACAAGCAAAGAAAAGCAACATTGTTCTTTCCTTGCTCTTTAGCTAATGTTGCCAGCTTTGTCAATCCTTCTGCATCTCCCAAAGAAGAATAAAGCAGTAACAGACCACTCAAATCCATAGCATGCCTCATGCATTCCTCAGCCATATCAAGCTAACGTGATCCAAGCATGTGAAGGAAAATAGATGCATATTAGCTTTAACGTTTGTAAAAATTCTAGAACAATAGTTGCAGTTCAAAACTAGTCACCTTCCCGGTGGACATAGCTAATTCTCCAAGTTGCTTCCATTTAGACTCAGTTTGTGCTTCTACAGCAATGTCCTGTCAAAATACAAGAATTAAATTACAACATATTCGTATGGCAAGAAAATTAAGCTTCTCAAATGGTAAAACCTATAGACTAACCTTTGCGACCTCCAATCTACCAAGCTGTATGGCCAAGTCAAATCTGTAATCAGGGTCAGTAGCTACTTCCAGAGCGTCTTCTATCATTCCACGTGATTCCAAAAAGTGTGCCACACTGACAACAAGGGCAGGTTTATAAAGTCAGAATCAGAAAATTAATAATGTGAATTTTAAAAAAAAAAAATTAACCATTATGTGACCATGGATGCATGTTCGCTAACATTATAATCCAATTCCAACTATGGTCATCATGCGTAGACTATGATAATACGAGGAAAACACACCCTCATACCTATTGTGATGGTCCTTAGGAATTGAAGGTAAGAGTTGACTAGCCTGTTCCAAATCTCCACGCATCACAAGAGTCTTGTACTCAATCAAACTTAAAAGTAAAGTGTAACCGATGATGCTGTAAACAATAAAAATTGACATAAATGTTAGAAAATTAACAACAACACTGGCCATCAATAATAATAGTAAAACATCTGCTTACTTGAACTCTTTGTCAATTAGATAAACCCGACTTTGATTGGCGAGATAACCCAACAAGTACATAGGACGGTCCAGATGATACATCGTCGTTACCTGTAATTTAAGAGAAATACTGAACATCATTTTCAAAAAAATCAAAACACAATTTTTTTCCAAAAACCTAGAATTGAGCTTTACCTCACCACCGACGCAGTAGTTAAGCCTCCAAGAAGAGTTGGTATAGATAAAACAATCTCCAACCCATAGGCCAGTCCGCACACGGTCATTGGTTTCATTGAGAAGCTCAAACGCGTCCTCAATGCCTTCCTCATCAATTTCTTTACCGCCATCCAAATAAGAAGAAATAATGTCGCGCTACAGCAGAACAGTAAGAAAACAACTTAAAACCATGTAATGGACAGCAACAGTACAAGGAAAATAAACTAAGGAAACTCTATTAGAGTTCTGGTTCACTACCAAACTTTTAAAAAACCCTCACATTGAGCTTAAGGATGTAGAATGATGAATCACTGGCAACTGCAACTAGATCACCACTGTCAGCCCAATAAAGATTCTGAGACGTCAATTAACAAAAACGTTAGACATATATTAAATATTCTGTTGCAGAAAAGAGTAGTATCAATCTGCATTGGCGTTTAAAGTTCAGATAGGATACTGTCTTGTACTTCTCCAATAAAAAAATTTCAGCAACCATAACCTATGAACCATTCTCCTGTGGAAACTGATAGAGTTACTTCTGGTATATAAGAACTTACTTTGACAGTAACATCTATTCGCCTAATCAACCTACATTCCACCCAATCATAGAAGCAGATGAAATCACTTGAGCACATTGCCATTAACGTCCCACCAAAAATGCGCTCTGCTGAGAAAGTAGGCCTAACAGTCTTCTTTTCCTGCATATTGATAAACGAGGCTGTTAGTATAGGTTAGTGTAATCAGACACCAAAACAAAAGCTTTAAAAGTTAATCAGTGGGAAAAGGAACGTGCCAAACGGAATTACAAACCTGGAAATTCTTGCTGAAAATCTTGATCTTTGTTGCGCTTTCTCTGACAGCATGTTCCCCCTCAGATGACCAAACAAATTCCAGTGCTGAGCCAAATGACCTATTTCTCCATGCCAAGGCAGTGTAGATGATGTACTCACCATCTCCACAAACAACCACAAACCTACCATTAGGGTTGTGCTTCAAGCTCTGAAAAGCAAAAATCCCAAAAGTTATAAATGGTTAAGGTCGTATTTCCTACTAATACTAGTATTCTATCAATATGCCCAAAAAAACAATAACTACACACAACAATGGGGATAAATGTAAGAAAATGACAATCCACAGAAACAAAGTCAAATTCTCCATCATCTAAATGGAGTGACAATGTGTACAAGTAGAACGATGCCACTTACTTGAGGATACAGATCACAGGTCCCTAGCTCTTTAACAGCCAAAGGCAATCTCTCACCATCAGCGACCTAAATAAGCCCACAACATAATGATAAACATGACATGAGCTAATTTTCAAATTTTAAAAAATAAAAAAAGAGAAGCAAGAATGTAAAAGAGTGCATCATTTAAACCCCAAACCTCATCTGCGCCCATGCTCTTGATGTTCACAGTATGTATTTCATTGTGTTTAGCCCAAATAATTTTTCCACTGTTGTCCATACTAGCCACTGGTATTTCACGGCCAAGTTTCACCATTATGGATCCTTCGTCATAACCAATTATCAGCCTGGAAAAAGATATGGTATTATCAATTTGTAAATTATGTAGGAAACAAAAATTTACACAAAGAAAGAAACATACGTGAAGACAAGTACACCTTTAGTATGGCATAAATATTGACATAGTAAAAGTTCAGGAACCTACCGGCGTGATCCTTTAATGTGTCCAATAGCCCAAACCCTCTCAAGGCCATAGTTCAATGTATTCTCAAGCCTAGATGTCAAATATTATGTAAAGTGTGAATCTAATTAGAAGACATTTGAAAAACTGAAGGAAACTTTTACGACCAAGTCAATAATAGCTCCAATACAGATATCATATGAGTTACCTGTAAGTGGTGGCATGCCATATGCGAACAGTTCCATCCTCAGATCCCGTAATAATTATTGGGAGCTCTGGATGGAAACATACTGCAGAAACATTGTGTGTATGACCTTCAAGTGTCTGAACACAACTCTTCGTTTGGTAGTCCCACACCTGCATCCACAAAGACATATAAATTACAAAATCCCTGCAGGAACCTATATACAAACAATACAAATGGAGATACATACAAACACACATATATAACAAAACAACTTGCATAGCAGCGAGACAGCTCAGTACGGACCTTAGCAGTATGATCATCAGAACCAGTGATTAGGTATGGTTTATCCCCGCCAGTAAAGTAGTCTACACAGTTTACCCCTTTCAGATGGGCATCCAAAGTAAAATTTGGATCCGGAGAACCAAGATTCCATATCTAGATAAGAAAATATGTAAAACAGGAGAAAAGGTTTAGCTTCTCGTATTGAGAATGAACAAACAACATGTTTCTTACAAGTCCAAGACTAATCTTACTTTTATGGTACGGTCAAGGGATGCACTAGCAAAAGTATTGGTGTCTTTCGGATTGAAAGTCACTTGCATAACATAATGGGAATGCCCTTCGAAAATCTGAGTGCAAAGCCAACCCTTCTCCCAGTCCCAGAGCTTGATGAGCATATCATCAGATGATGATAACACATAGGGAAGGGTTGGATGAACAGCAACACACCTAATGTAATCAGCATGAGCCTCAATTACTTTGACCTTATCCATCGTGTTGTAGTTGTAGACACGAATAAACATGTCATCAGCTCCAGCTACAACCCACTGCTTGCGTGCAACAAACTTAGCCGACCGAACTGCACAACAATGACATATTCAGAACCACAGAATGCTGTGTGTAAGCATAAGAAGGAATATGAATAGCGAAATGATGCAGATCATACCAGGTAATTCAGTCACTTCGAAAGATTTTACCATTGTCTGCAAAGTCATATGGTGATTTTGGGTAAAAAATCATAGAGAAGAAGGAGCCATAAATATCAGCATTAATAAAGAGGAAGAATATAAGGCATCAAGTAACATAAAAAGGCAACAGATGATCCTAACATGGGATACTTAATTCTCATACCTGTGTCTGATAATTCCAGATGCCCACAGTTCCAGAATACAAACTTGCCAGGATCCTGTACCAATTGATTGATTATTGTCTCCTCAACCATAAAAACTAAGAATGATCTAAACAAGATACAATGCAAATGGAGAATGACTCAAATTACCATGGCTCTGTTGGATGGAGATCTACAGATTTGACTCTTTCTGATCTTTGAGCAAATTTGCGCTGATCCAAACATATAAGAGTGTCACTCCAAAAAATCCAATGCCGAGTAAGAATGATAAGACTAAAAGAGGTCCAAATCGACCATCAAGTAAGCGAAGGTGAATGATTACCTTGATTTCGAGTCTGAGAGGCTGTCAACAAAAGCATAAACAAAAGTTAGCGAAGAATAGAAACAAAATAGCTCATACAGTACATTTTTTTTCTCTCCGATAATTTCACTTGATCTCAAAAGAAACCAAAATCACAGCATCGAGTTCATTTCAAGCTTACTAGCAACCTAAGAAATGTAGCAGAAAAAAACTCATTGATCCAACTTCAGTTTCAGAGCTTCAATATACGCATTTAGAGATCCAGCAAGTTCAAGAAAGAGAGCTAATGCGTTCGATTTAGGGAATGAATTAAAAGACGATCACAAATTCGAATGCGATGATGCACGAACGATCGAATGATATTCCAAGTAAAAGTGAAACAGATTGAGAGGTGGATCTACGGGAGAATCGAGAGATCATAAGACTAACCATCTTTAAAAGTCGAAACGAATGTCGCTACCAGAGATCGGCTAATCGTCGGAGTTGGAAACACGGACACTGATCGCACCGGAGAAGAAGAGAGTAATGCAGAGAGATTGACGAGAAGGGAAGTGACGGAGAGGCGTTGGGGGTGATTCTACTACTCCCAGTGCGCGTTGGATCGATTTTGGATCTGAATCTGGGTGTACTCGTCTCCTTTATGCGACGTCGTTTTACAATACGCGTTACTTAAACTCTCTCCCACACCGTGACGTCACCGTCTCCGTCGTATGCGATGTTACATTTGGATTTTGGACGACCCTTTTTTAGTTGTTAAATTTGAACCCCAAATTATTCAAATGTAATCTAATAAACACTACAGATTTAAGACCAACAAGTAAGATTATAAAAGATCAAGTAAATTGGACTTGAGGATTTAATTGGTTGTATAATACGCAAAACTAAAAGAGTGTGGTGAATGGACACTGATCGCAACACCCACAAGAAAGCAGTAACCGCAGAAAGGGCAAGTAGAGCAATCAGAACCTATTGAGTCTAATGGTTCTTCGTACAATATAACAAATTGGAAAACAACAGAAACGTATTTCAAATGTCTTATTCAAGTCACTAAAATTTGCAGGTAGAGTTGGTGCATAAGTGGCAACTCCATCACCAAATGGCTGAACTTCTTCGCTCATTCTAATCCCTCGATTGATTTCATCTCTGTACATCACAATTGTTAAGAGTTTAATTGGATTTAGGCTCTACGAGTCAGCCTTGATAGATATAACCCACGAATATCTTCATCACTTGTTCATGCACCAATCATCAAACCCCTGCATAGAGAGCCAATTGAATTTTGATTTCATGTTAAGCGTAAACAAAGTTACGAGCAAGAAACTTAAGGTAAACTATCTTGTGCTTCCAAGTTCCTCTACTCATGGGAGGCATATTTAGATTTGCATTTGAAAGAAAGATATTATTATCTTACTTGAATGAAATCGTTCCATAGGAATCTCTCGCTGTTCGCGTTTAATGCACAAGTACTCAGCTAGCAATGCCATTACAGCAAGTCCTGTTCCATTCACAACCCACCATGCCATAGACGAAGGCCATCCTCCATACATGATGCAGAAGAAGAGATGTATGATATATAGAGTTGCAGAGAAATCTAAGCATTTCCGTGCTCGTTCCCCCAAAAATATTATGTACACAGCCCTGCAATAAAATTTCACCATAGAATAAAGAGAAGGAATCGGAAAAATGATTGGGAAGTAAAGTAAGGTATATGGTTCAAAGCTCTAACCCTGCCAGTGAACTGAACAAGAATGAAGCAATAACACACCAACCGGTGAGTGTTGAAGTAGTGAGTGTAGCGTAATCGAAGAAGTAAACAAGACTAAGCCGAGGAACTCGAAGGCCAAGAAAGACCATCATGAACACACCTAGAGTGAGATAGTATGAGCACTGAAGGCAAATAATCTGCCCAACAATCAGCCAAGGATCCCATACAGCTGTGCCATAGAACATAGCTGCACCAAAAACATACAAACAAGAATCAAAATGTTGCAGATCAAATACACAAATCCCCATTGAACACGAAACATCCTAAAACGCTGCAAAGTAATCAATATGGAACCAATTCTGATTTAATGTTGCATTCATGATATGATTTTACATTCGACTGAAACAAACAAAAAAATGCTGCAAAGTAATCAAATATGCGAACCAGTCTAAATTCCCAGATCGTCTAAATCCTAGTTTTGGATTCCACTGAAGTAGACGATTTTTCATCGGATTGTTACCGGGAGATCAAATGCATAACCGGAAAACGCACCTGAGATTTTGGAAGGAATATACAAATTAGAGATTCGCGGAATGGATGTAGTAGGTTTCCAGATTCGAAACTTGGAAAGAAGATCCAAGAGGATCCGCAACTTGGAAAGAAGATCCAAGAGGATCCACAACAGGTGGAGAAACACGAACGCCAGATCAACTACAACGAGGTACGATACAGCGAGACGAAACGCAACAAACGATTTTGCAGAGAGAAAGAATCAAAGAAGAAGAAGAAAGCTTGGGTTTGTTGCGCTCATAAACAGATAAATATTCAGCTTTAGAGAACTAAATGCAAGTTATCGAACAGTGTAGACCGCATAGCGCAGTGGATTAGCGCGTATGACTTCGGATCAAAAGGTCGTGGGTTCGACGCCCACTGTGGTCGATTCATTCTTTTTTTTTTATTCTCTTGTGTTGTTGTGTCCCAAAGACCAAAATAGAAAGAAAGAGAATTGTATATTCATTCATTATAGTCGGTAGCATAGAGACAGAAAACAATAGTAAGAATAGTACAAATGTTTCCATCAAATGAGGATTAATGTTACAACAACACACAATCATTCAAAGTTGAAAATATAACAAGAAGAAGGATGAGCCGGGGCATCAGGCCACAGCAAAACTCACCCGAATCAAAGCTTTTTTATTCAGCACACAAAAATCCCAAAACCTAATCTTACAACACTCAAGAGCCCAAAATGCCACTGATGAGGAAAAAACCTCAGTGTCACCCATTTCAATAATGAAGAGGTGGGTTTGCTCTCCTCTCATGGGTTAAGAGGCATTGCCATAGGAAAAAGTTCCTCGGTGTAACTTGATCCAGGCGATATGTCTAAAGAATCTTCAACACCGGTCTCCTCAATTTCCTTTTCAGCTGATACCTCGCTGTTGTGGCCACCAAATTAGCCAGAAACAGAAATGTTATTTCAAGGACAATCTTTAGACCATTGTTTTCTTTTTAAAGTTTGATCCATACCTGTCAATATGAATGTTCTGACAATCTTCTTGAGATTTTCCTGTGCATGAGCAAAGCTGGCTTAAAGAATTATCGGGGAAATTAGGCACTGAATCATCACCTTCCAGTTTCTCAATTTCTTCATTGGTGCCTAAACCTCCCAACTCTTTTGGGTCACAATCCAGGATACAATCGCCGAACATATGAGTTGTTTTTGGGTTTGGCCCATGAGAAATGATACAAGTATAATCCTCAGAGAGTGCCATCTCACGGCCAGAGAGCGAACGAGAGTAAGCCTGGCTAGAGATAATATCCATAGGAGATGAGCTTGATCTCCTTGGGGAATTATGATGTTCCTCCACAACAACTGTGCCCCAGACATCAGTGATTGAGTCACACGGACGAGGATGAATGTTTACCGCATCAGACAATGAAGCAGCGGAATAGTTCTTAGGCAACGAATTGGATTTCACACAAGGATCATCAAACATTTCACCGGAAAGCTCGGCTCTTCTGTTAACATTGACCTTGATTTGAGGGGCAAGAACGACGTTTTCCCTTCTGAATGAATCACTCAGACCACCTTGATCGCCTTCCATGGTGCTTAGAACAGATAGACCAACTTTGTCGCAAACCCATTTGTTCCGCTGGCTAAATCTGGGGGATGATGGAGCAGGAGACCTGGGGCTAAACAAGCCACCAAAGTTTGCAAAAACTCCAAAATCAAGGGGAGAAGTAGGGCTCCTTCCCGCATCAGAGTCATGCGTTCCTTTGGCACCAAATCCAACAAAGAAGCCAGGGATGCTAAAGAGCGGGGCGCTAATGCGTTTCAAATCCACTAATTCAGATGCATCTGAGGAATCTGGATCAGCCTCAGCCATTATTAGTTCATCAACCAAATGATTAAGCTGATGAGAATTCATTTCCCCTGGATGGATGGATGGTTCACAAGAAGTCATTCCTACAACAAAACACAAAACCTTTTCATTCAAACTTCAATAGCATGTAGACATCTGCTTATGTTCATAGCATCTAATAAACACACTTGAATCTTTTCTTAATCTGAGTTAAAAAATGGCATATATTAAACACACTTGTCAAAATAAAAATCTACACAGGGAATCCAAAATTGAATGAGCCTACCACTAATCAGCCAACATAAGAGAACAAAACTCCTACATTCAATTCAATCCGCAAAATAGAGTTCATGCGTAAAGAATTTCATGATTGGATTAATTTCAACCTAAACCTACACAGTCGGAAAACACCGCAGAACAACAGAAGAAATTGATCGGACAAGTTTCAAATCAAGTATATCCCAAACACAAAATAGAAGAAGACGAAGAAGCAAAAAGACTTAGTCAAATCCAAAACGGTATCAATCAACGACTGGTAACTGTACAATCAAATGTAGAGTGAAGAATCACAAAGAAACGGTTCGAGTAATTAGCGATTGAATTGAAATGATCGAAGCGGTTTAAAATCAAAAGCATACCATGAATCAAGTGGTATAGATCAGAGGAGAGACAAATGCAGGTGTTCGAATGAGGAATGTGTGTGTGAGAGAGAGAGAGACGAATTTGGGGCTGCTTCTTCTTTCTCTTCTCGTCTTTATCTTCAACTTGTTCTTTCTCTCTCTCTCTTTTATTATTGTACTGTGTGTGACTATTATTAAGAAAGCCAAGAAAGAACGAAAGAGAGAATACGTACAAAGGTCGTATATGTTGTTGCAGCGTATTTCACTGATTTTTCCTTTTAATTTAAAAAAAAAACAAGAAAACAAAATAAAAATAATGATTGTACTTATTTCTTAGAGATTTTATCAAGAAAAAGTAAAATCAATAATAATAATAATATATTGGGAACAAGAAAGGATTGAGTGTATCACATTCACACCGGAAGCAACCGCGTACGAGTGAGTGATCGTGTCGCCCATTATCCCAATTCCCCCGTCACTCCCTGAATCCTGATTTTCTCTTTTTTTTTTTCTTTTTCTTTTCCTCCAAATAGTAACATAAATTAAATATTTAGCTCATTTTGTACAAAAAGAAATAAATAAACTCAAATAAAGTAGGGAAGCTTTTCCTTTCTGAGTGAATCAGAAAACTTAGGGAAAAAGACAAATACCTTTGTTGGGCTTCTACAGGCCCATCCTTGACTACGCTTATATTTCAAACCCACACAAATTTTAACCTTCATTACTACTAAAACGGAATATACTTGTGTCCAATCCCTAAATACAATATAATTTCTCCATCGTTACGTTACAATAACGTAACACAGACTGCAAAGGTTATAATACTTGACAAAATTAAAATAACAAATAAACTATCAGCCTCCCATACTGACATAGTTAGCTAGATTTCTCTTGTCTACTTAGCGTTCAAGATTCAAATATCCTGTGTATTTTATTAAACTGAGTCACAGATTGTTACTTAATATTAATTAAAAAAATCGCATATTTCATAAGTTTGCCGAAAAGTGCAATAAGTTTGACATAATTACGCCAAAGCAAATTGAAATTTTGAACTGGAAAATTGTAGGGCTTTACCCCGAAGGGAGCCCTTCCAGAAATTCTCAAAGGCCCAAGACAAGCTTAGGCCTAAGAGGGGGTTTGGAAATAGTTTTCAACCAGCAATAGACGCGCCTCGGTTAGTACCTCATTAGCTGCGTCATTGCCCCAAGCGCAAAGATACTTTCTCATCACGGATGCGAGTCTTATTTTATAGTCATGCCTACCGACCTTTCAAAGTTTTCTAAGCGATGTGGGACAAAACTCGCGCACCTCCTTTCCGATCGGACTTCTGCGTATTGGGCCTCAAAATCTGGGCCACTTGAAATCGAACAGATTTTTGTTGTAAATGATTCCTTTAATCAATTCAACGGTGTTGATTGATTGGTTCAATATAATCTACGGCCAGTCAAGTATCAAGTCATCGACAGGACTTCCACTTTCCAATATAAAGCAGAGCAATTGCTATTCAACACATGCATTCAATGCAGAATCTGAAACTTATGGTAACAGATTCAACACAAAAACAAATCCAAGAATAAAACTTCCCATTAATTAATCACATTACTCCATTTGCAACAACGTAAATCGTTGAACAATTTCAGATTTTGACCAAACTTAGTGATCTCATTCTTCTTTATAACAAGGCTCCTCTGCTCCAAATGTCCAAGAATCTACAAAATTGGTAAATAAATCTCAGCATTATTCATTGTTTTTGTCTTAATCATCCATCTTGCAACATTGAAATGATCTTGAGTTGATTTGTAGAGGAAAAATGCCAAACCAGTTGCAGAAATCGCTGACCGGTTACCTGTCAAAGATCAAGAAAGAGACAGGGAAGCTACAATTGTCTTCTTCTCATTCATTCTCATCATCCAAGAACTGGGTGCTCGCTGGTGTTAAGCATCCAACGAAGAAGATCTCCTTCTCCTTTAAGCACAGGCGACGCCCCAGCAAGACTAGATTCTACGACGACCAAAGAGAGCTCCAAGACTCCGGTCATGAAGCCACCTTGTCCGATATTGATCGTTTCCTTGAGGAAAACTTCAAATCCCTTTGCATCAGAGAAGGCCAAGAGGACGAGAGTGTTGAAGGAGACCGGCTGAGGAAAGACAAGGGGAAAAAGGAGTCCGATGATGACAGTGACGACGATGCGTATCGTCACAGGTTCGAGCGGACATGCAGACCAGCTGTGTACGACTCGCCTAAACTGCCTTCGAATGATGTCAAAAGGGAGTCTGATGATGATGGAGAAGAAGACGAGTATCGTCACAGATTCGAGCGGACATGGGGAGTGTACAACTCCCCCAAGCCTTCTTCGGATTTGCGGGGGACGGAGAGGCTATCTCCACCGCCTGGATCATGGGAGGGCAGACCTAGCATGGACACAACGTCCACGTCGAGGTCCAACTCATCAACCTTGGTGCTGCCGGAGAACTGTATCGCCGTGCTGAGATACACCGACGAGCCGCAGGAGGATTTCAAGCGGTCGATGGTGGAAATGATGGAGTCGAAGCTTGGGATGAGGGAGAAGGAAGTGGACTGGGACTTGATGGAAGAGCTGCTCTTCTGCTATCTTGATCTCAACGACAAGAAATCACATAAGTTCATACTCAGCGCATTCGTGGATCTCATCATCGCTCTCCGAGACAAGGAGAAGATGATCACCAGGAAAGGCATTGTGAGGTCGCTCAGTACTCGAGCCGCCAGGGAGAGGCTGCGGAAGAGGATGATCATGACTGAAGCCGTTCGCAACTAATGGATGCAACTCTATATTTTCATTGTTGTAATTCAAGATTTCTCATTAACAGAACAAAACAAGTTTAGTGTTTGCAACTAAACAAGCAGCTACGAGAAGTTGGATTTGGAAGAAACTTTTACGGTTGAGACCTTATCTAAGTTGCGTTATTGGTTCTGGTTCCTCCGCAAGTTTTTGGAATGATGATTGGACCGACTTAGGTCCACTAATTGAGTTAACGGGTCCTAATCGTCCTCGAGTTGCCGGAATATCTCGTTTGGCTTCGGTTTCTCAGGCTAGGGACAATGCGTGTTGGTTATCGCCTTGAGGCAGGCACCCATTAACTCAGTTGCTCAGGGCTGCTCATCCGAGCCAAATGGTACTTTGCTCAACTTCCTATGACGAGCTCAGATGGAGGAACAATCTTACGGCTGCTTCCAAGACGTGGCTTTCTTTGAATCCTCTGGGCCATTCTGTACCATGGTCCGGGATTGTTTGGTTGGCTCAAAGCATTCTGAAACATTCCTTCATCATGTGGATGGTGATGCGTGATCGAACTAATCACTAGAGAAAGGTTAAGAAGATGGGGCATTAATGGCATGTCTTTTATGCAACTCAGATCAAGAAACAAAAGCCCATTTATTCTTCCATTGCAACTTTGCGGAACAGGTATGGAATTCTTTCTTTTCTCATCCAAGGTTTAACCCGATCCCCAAAATAACTCTCATCTGCAAACTGCTTCTACATGCCACGATTTATGAGCTATGGAGAGGAGGAATTCTAGGTTACACAATTCTGTATCCAAGTCTACAGAAGGCGTAATCAAGGGGATTCAAACTCTTATGCGACAAAAGCATAGCTGCGTTGGATAAAGGACTTGGTGACAATTTCCTCCACTGGTGAGTTACAATGGGCCGCATGGGCAACTAATGGATGCAACTCTATATTTTCATTGTTGTAATTCAAGATTTCTCATTAACAGAACAAAACAAGTTTCTTTCTTTCTTTCATTTCTTCTAAGCCAAAGCTGTTTGCTTTACTTACAAAACGAATGAAGAACAAAGACAGAAAAAGGGAGAATATATAATCAGGCTTATCTTTTCCTCTTTTTAACGCAGTCCTCATATGCAGGACGATACTTCTCTGGCACAAAGTCCTTGAATCTATTTTCAAACGAGGCAGAGATAATTAGAGTTCAGCGGCGTAATTGCACAAAAGGTGGTGAAGGCATCATATAAGATTAATTACCCAGTGAGAAGATGATCTCTCTCTGTTCCGCAGAACAGTTGCACAATGGATTCCATCACGTTTACTAATTTAAGTTCCTTCTTCTTCAATGCTTGCATGTATCCTATGAACTTCTTATATTCTTCTGCGTTGAGCTTTTCTTTGGCCTAGCAAGATCATCAGTTGCATGACTACCAATGGAAACAAATAACCTGATATACAAAAGAGAAAACATGAAAAGAGAAAGTAGGAATCTCACTTGACTCAAAAATGCAGATGCCTTATCTTCCTTGTTATCACCACCTCCATTCCCTTTCACATTCAACACTGAGGGCGATGCACTTACTTGACTCTCTGGAACCTTTCGCTTCTTTACTAGTCCCATTGTGTTGAAACAGGTGGTCGATGCTAACACTTGTGTCTCACAAGTCTGCTTCTCTACTGGAGTCTCCTCGTCACTCAGATCCACTAATTTAGCCTTTGAAGAACAAGCCTGCATACCGTCTCCCTTAATAATGCGAGGCATCTTGCCTGTACGTTTGAGAATGGTCAGGCCTTTCCATTTAACATTGTTTCCGTCACGCTCTGAGTGTGAAGCCCGATTTGCAGGAGGAAATGCGTCCAGTCTACTAAACTCATTTTGTGCAACCCCAACATTCTTCACATGACTATTACCTGCAAAAGATTCAAATACCCAAAGCAAAATTGCAAGTTAGAGAGTTGAAGTTAGATTCACATTATGACCATGTGCAAAGAGTAAACAATTTGTCGAGAATGCGGAAAATGAATCACTGACCAGAGGCTGGTGTAGGAGCATTCTTGATTGAATCCACTGGTAACAATGTTGAAACTGTATTGAAAAAGATTTGGTTTACATTGGATGTCTAAGGATTCAAAAGAGTGACCATTTTTCTTTGTAAAACTTTTACATAGATGCTAGTACTAGTAGCTGTACTCTTTCTTTTTTGTACGCACCTACTAACCGAGGGGTCACAAAATTATTGTGGATACAAGATAAGCAATTTTATCAGGCCACGACACCAAAGCACAACCCATAATTGAAATCACAAGGAAAGGAATAGGACAGGAGATGATAAGACAGACTAAGATTTTGTAATCCTAATGGAAGTTATCTTTTGGCTGCAAGATGCATTACCTATATTGTTCTCTTGTTCTGGTAAAAGACTTGCAGGAAGATTTGATCTTTCAGTCCTGAAAAATCGAGCAACGTCTGAAATGACCTCTCCATATCTAGGGTAGGACTGCAAAACCGATGGAACAAAAACAAACTTACTCTCCATAAAAGGCAAAGGCAAGACAGAGCAGAAACATATACCTTGACATAAGGTCGTATCCAAAGTGATATCTTGGATTGCAGGGACGGCTGTTCAAATCTGTCAACAATAGTCAATGTACAAAATAATCAGAACATACAAGAACGACCATACTTTTACCCACGGTCAAGCAAGGTTTCTTGTCTATTTGGAGAATACTATAGCGAGTAAAATTTCGAAAGAGAATGTCAGACACTATATTAACCCAAAGCAATGTCAAATAATGAGCATACATCTCAAGGGTAAGATTGGCAGTGCCTCAACTTTAAATTCCATGCACTTTCTATCCATCAAAAAACAAGACACATACATCTTTATATGCATCATGCAAATGCCAGGCAGGCAGAAAAAAGAAGAAGCCATGGATAGCATGAACAATACCTTTCATCACAAAAGATGATAGCTCCGTAATCATGGCGATGGCGGATTACACGTCCAATTGCCTGATTCACAGCTCGTAAGGCTTCTTGAGTGTACCACATGTGTCCAGATAGAAGGGTTGATCTTGGAAACTGAAAAAGTACACATAGATATCATAACCTTGATGAGTCAAGAGTCGAATGAATAGTGAACTCACCTTGACATCTGCAAGTTGTGATTGTTCGTCCAGAAACTCTCGTTTCAGTTTTACCTGTTTTACACAAAGGTCATTAATTTTGCCATGTAGAATATGAAGTAGCAAACAAATAAAGTGACCTCTTAGTTCCAGTCTGAATAAAAGTGACCAGAAAACTTATTGGAAACAAATTCTTACAAAGAGCAAGGTGTTCACAGCTTTTTACAACCAATTTAGTGGGCCTAAATATAT
Source organism: Draba incana (assembly GCA_963576765.1). Lineage (NCBI taxonomy): Eukaryota > Viridiplantae > Streptophyta > Magnoliopsida > Brassicales > Brassicaceae > Draba > Draba incana. The sequence goes on along the minus strand of OY755209.1, from coordinate 94,686 downwards.
ATTCAGAACAAGATATAATGATAGAGTAAACAAACCCTGGGATCAGTCACCCTCGCATATGGTAACCCAGTAATGACAACAGCTCTGCCAGCACCATCAGCAAAATCCAGTCCTTCACTGACCTGACAACACAACAAAAACCAGCCATACTAAAAAATATGTTGCGCAGGAGAAACTTGTAACACCTCTTCTTTCATCATGCAGACACAACAAATAATCAGGATATCTTTCATTACAAAGAAGCACATTTCATACAGGTTGAAGAAAGCATACCTTTCCACGACAAACGGCAAAAAATACTGCACCCGAAGTTGATCTGTCTTGCAATTTTTCTGAAAAGTCCTACCATGTAAAAAAATACAAGACAACGTTAAGTGTTTATATTCTGTCTTTTGGAAACAAAAGAACGTCGATCGGAGGCATATGTTGCTCACCTGCATTGCTGCAGGAAATAGGGAAGAATCCTTAGGTTCAATGACAGGTTTCTTGAGTTTGCAGATTCTTTCCCATATCGTCATCGAGTTTCTTTGACACTGTTAGATGAAGAAATGGTAGGTTTTCAAGCTGAAGAGTACCAAAATTTCATACTCAGTAGAAAATTTACAGTGGCCATACTTCATCTTTCCAGAATGCAATGCATCGGTCCATAAGGTAATAGGAAGGGAAAAATATAAGCAGTCCATCAGGCACTACTCGAGACAAGTTAACTGCAGAGTTACAACATGTAATAATCAATTTATAACTATCGGAATAGCAGCTTCACTGTTCAGACTAACTCAAATTCTAGACCTCCGTTCACACATCAGAAATTCATAATAATATTCAGGGCATTCGAAGTGGACTACCAAATAACAAGCTACTTACCAATAGTATTCCCAAGTTCTTGTTTGTACTCCGGTACATCACGATTTTGGAAGCTAGAATTAAGAACGCGCCCTGATGGACCAGTCCTTACAACTCCAGCCCATAGCTGATTTGAGGATATAACATGGGGATTCTCCAACCGAACAGGAAAGTCTCTACAATTTCCAAAAACGGATTATTCCACTAAAGCTGGGTAAAAAGGCAGGTAGAGAAGCATAGTGAAAGAAAACCATAATGATATACTCACAGTTTTAGTTCTAGAGCCAATGAATCCATGGGAGACAAGGTCCCTGATGTTAAAATGATAGACCCAACACCTTTGTTTGCTATCTCCTGCATGGTAATTCCAGGATTGAAACACCACCAACTAAGCGTTCTTGATGCCTTGCCTACAAAATAGATCAGATAAATCATTTATTTTGTCCAAAGTTATGACTAATTTGCAGATTAAGAACAATTATTATATTCTTAAGCCAGCAAACGGTGCATCTGTTAATCCTTTGGGACTGCAGCATCTTCATGCTTTAAGGCTATTGACGAACCCACTCTTGTTTACCTTTTATGACATCAGTAGAACTCTGCTCAAGCTCCTGCACATGAACCTAACAAAGGAAGAAAGTTGAGACAGTAAGTGAAAGATACGTGTAAAAAAGGGGTTGCAAATGAGACATCACAACTTAGATATACAATTGGGAAACGGAATATCAATAACAGTTTGCTTAAACTCACACGATAAACATCTGCATGGTTACTTCCATTTTCTCTAAAGATCAGTTTAAGAATGTCAACAATGATTTCTAGCTTGCTCCCAGCGTTGGTCGCTGATCGTTGTTTCTCCTCCTCCAGGAGTACTGCTGCCTCCTCAACTGTACCAATGAGTTTGGGAGCAGTTTCGTGAGTGATGTTAAGGCTTTTCAGCATTTCATATATGTAAGGCCCAGGCTTGGTAAATCCCTCATCCTTTCTCAGAATTGGCACTTTATTAATCAGTTCTTGCAGCTTTAGAAGAAGTCCTGCAAGAGCAAAACTGCGCATCGATGAGGACAAACATGTTCATTTCCATTCAATTATAACAATACATTGCACTCTCAGTCAAGGGACCAATTTTAACCTTTAAGTATAGCAAAATTCTCAGGGTTCATGGACACGTCATTTAACGAATCCCTTCGTGCTGCAGCAAGTTTCTCACATTCTTGCGCTTCCGAAATGCAACCCGATAAAAGCACAGAAGGAAGATCAAATGAAGCTGAGTCTGCGCATAAACTTTCCTGCACATAATTTAAAGATAAACTTAGTGTTTTGAGAGGTTGGAATCAATATAATCGTTCCTAGGTAGGATTTACACGTGGAACATCTTTATTCCCCTTACTAGATTGTGAGCTTCATCAAAAATCAGGACGCTATTCTTCCATTCGACCTTCAAATACTTTCTATATGCATTGCCGATCAAGTAGTTGTATGGTGCAAATAAGATATCCACGTCCTTATGAACCTCTCTTGTGATATAATATGGGCATCTGCAAAATATAAATAAGGTACAGATGGAACAGAAATTTAAGACAACACCTATATAACAAAAAAACAATTATGTTGAAGTAGCAAAAATAGAGGAACTTACGGTCCGTTATCTTTCCCAATATTGACCAAATCCTCTATGTCAACTGGTTCGTCGCCAATATGAGGGTTCTGCTTCAAATAATCTACAACGGATTCATGGCAAGGCAAAGCAGTAATCGTAAATAAGAAGGTTTATTTATTGTTGGAATGTGGCAATAGACACCAGATCTCGGAAACAAGTCATGCTACATCACAGTACCTGGAGTCCCATTGAAATGGTTACATTGGCGTTTTCCACGCTTTTTGCAAAGGTACTGACAAGCATTTGTCAGAGCCTTTCCACGGAGTGACTTCACTTCCTCATTAACGCATAATTGCTCTCGTGATCCTAGCAGCATCATCTTAGGCCTTAAATTATTAAGAGACAGAAAGATTAGAACAGATGATTAACATGTAAATGCAAATAAGGCACACACGGGATGTGGTCTCACCTGTAGCTACATCTTCTGAGTTCTTTGATCACTTGACGGAGCTGACTATGAGTTCGAGACGCATATACTATGGTAGGAAAATCTCCTCCGGATTGTGACATTAGATCATCTGAATCAGTCCAAGGAGAGTCACTGTTCTTCTGACCCTTACGGGTTGAGAAATTGCCCAGACTCTTTCTCCAGGCTAAGGTGGCACAGAGAAGACAAAGAGTTTTCCCAGTTCCAGTAGGACTCTCCAAAAGCGCATGACATTTCTGCAGCATCGTGTACACACTATCAGTAGAAGAGGCATACAGTGTAAACCATCTCAAGTAATTGATTCATTTTTCCATCAAGCTAAAGCGGGGCTAGAGAAACTTAAGCAATAACGTGACTTGTATACTAAAGAGTGTTCAATTCAGCTTTAATCGATGAAGAAGACGAGAGAGGTCGGACTCAAATGGTCGAATCAATTCAAAGAGCAGTCCAATCGAGTGAAGTCGGAACCCTAGTCATATAAGTGCGAGTCAAAGAGTAGAGAAAGCGATACAAATTCGACAATAAGGAGATATGCGAAACAACAAAAGAGAAGAAGATTAGGAGATTTGAGGTGTAAAGAGGGAAACGTACGTTTTGAAGAGACTCGATAACTCTGTCCATGTAAGTGATCTGAGAAGGGTAGGCCTCGAATGGGAAATCAACATTGATTCCTCTGATGCTGTAAATGGGCATTTTGTTTCTCCCTCGGATTCCGACGCAGCGACGGAGCTCGGAGTCGGAAACGAAAAGTCTCCGGGGATTGGAGAAGACGCGGCTCTTGTGATTTTCCCGCCTTTTAGGTCATGCGGCTTCCTTTGCTTCATTTATAACTGTAAGCCCATTTTTATTTATTCATCAAGTTTGATGATCCTACTAAAGTGCAGTGAATTGAGTCATTCTTTGTTTGAGATGTCCCAAGAGTAAAACCGAGTTCTCGATAGAGCCAATTGTGTAGTTTGTTTTGTTGTGTTGCGTTTTACTCCTTAGATAAGTTTGTTTTCATTTGCAGTTATGAAGAAAAGTGTAAGTTAACCAAAAAGAGAGAGCCAATGAGAGTGTCAAAACTGTGAAAAGACTAGGAAACTCGGCAAAGTCTTTTTCGGTATCAATGAGTAGCTGCTTTGCCGAGTTCCGCAAAGATTTGTTCAAGACAAACTATTGTATTGTATTTTTCATCAATGCTCGTTTACTCTTCCTCTGATTCCGACTCTTCAGAACTCGACTCTTCCTTCTTTGCGGTCCCATTGGCCTTCTTTGACCCCTTCTTCTCATCAATATCTTTCTTGTCGTCCTCATCTTCGCTGTACTCACTTTCATAATCATCGTCCTCCTCTTCAATCTCATCTTCCTCCTCCATACCTTCTTCTGCAATTGCACCCTCATCTGATACAAAACCACGAGTCCCAGCCCGGGTTCTTTTCAGGACTTTGACTTTCAGAGATGTCTTTGTGTCACACCCGATCCATGAGTCGCACAGGCAGAAGCAAGTTAAGTTGTATGTACCCTCTGCAGGTGCTTGGAGTTTACCCATTACCAGTCTTGAACCGCCTTTAACCTTCTCAATGGCTTCTCTCACTGCATTGCTTGTTTCCTTCACCCCTGCTCCCGAACCTTCCATTGCATCACTGATGGTCTTCGATGCAGCCGTTATGGATCCACCTTCGTCCATGAAGCTAACCTTCTGAGAGAACCAGACATTGTTCGACACTGTATCCGCAAGGAGAACCCAATAGTTTTCCTCCTTGTGGAATGGGAAGTAGGGTGCGTGAGGAAGCGCGCCTATGAGCCCATTTGGTCGTTTTAGGGTGACCCAAGCTTGAAGGGTTACAATGTCTCCCTCTTGGATACCCTCCTCGCCTTCTGTTTCACATGTTATGTCGACTGTCAGAGACGGCATCATCTCTAGCACCTTCTCAATATCCTCAACATCACTTGCTGACAAACCCGCTACCTGGGTGAGCAGTTCAGAACGGTCTTCCAAGCTCATTTCTTGAAGGTCCTGGAACGACTTAACCTTCTGAAAACACGACAAACAATAGCACGCTTAGCAGGACAATAGATACGGTGAGCTATAAACTAAGATGGTTGCTTATATGTTTCTTTTGAACAGACATTTAAGTAAACCCAGCGACACTACTAATTATTGGAGAGCAGATTCCGAGAAACTTGTATGTTACTGCATTTGATAGTATTACTATACCTTCCGTGCTATCTTTTTAACGACAGCGTCACTGAAATGAGGGAGCTGCAAGAAAGGGGAATTTCCTTCTGAAGAGACTCCAGAAGACTTCCTTGCACTAAGGGGAACAGCCTGCAATTTTGAAATTTTAGTATTTCTTCCTCAACAACCACCTTAAGCCACTGGATGACTATCCAGAAGTAGTAAATCTTGTGATGAAAAGACATACGGAACTGAAAGCTTGGAAGATAGGTGAAGAGAACAATTTCATACCTGAACAATGCATTGAGATAGCTCAACTACTCCTACCGCAGGTCTCAGCCATCCATGCCCTTGGGAAGTCCGCGGTAGAACCGCCATCTGCAGGAAACTTAGCATATTATAATGGCGGACTGGTTAAGAGAGCAACTATTTTAACAATGAAACCATAAACATATAATGTTTACACAAGCGAGATAATCAAATAAATGATTTGCCGAGCTAATCCATTTGACATGTTAACCTAAATTTTGTAGTCTTTTAAGAGTGTGCTTCGACTTTCCCTTCTGTAGAGGAAGTTTATCTCTTCTAAAATAGTGGGACTTTCAGGTCATCGTGTTTTGATGGAATAGAGAATATACCTTCAATAACTCTTCAAGGAGGCGAGGTGCAAGCTCTAGCACACGCCTGAAATCAGCCTCCAGGGTTGGAGACAAGATTGCTGATTCACGAGTTAACTGGGCTTGTATCAACAGCTCTGTCTGAAAATAAAAAAGATAAAGTGAGCAAGCTATCAATATTTAGGGACAAGTTGCTCAACTCAAAATACCACCTTTGCAATGGCAGGATGCTGTTTCCAAAACTTAGCTTGCTCTTGCTTCATATTCTTCAGGTCCAGATTAAGCTCACTCCTGACAGTCATGAAGAGCTTATGCAGAGGTTCATCATCAATTCTACGAACTGGCATCTCAATGTACTCAGCTGCCTTCGTGAAAACTTCCATAACTTTGCTGGACAATGAAAATGTTCGAACATGTCATACAAACAACCAAAAACATAGCATCACTCAGAAGTATGTGTTTATGAGTGAATATACCTTGGGGCCAAAGAGGGTTTCATAAGATAATAATATGTGGAGAGAGTTTGATGCATAACGTAGTTCCCGCTATACTTTGACGACCTCGAGAGATATATAACAGCAATCACAAGGGGCAAGAGAATACAAACACCAACTATCCACAGCAATAATATGCCACCGGATGCTCCATCTATGTCTAAGAGAAATTGAGGAAGAGCAATGCCCATTTGAAAGCCCTGCATCACATTACATAATTTTTAGTTTCAACAGGCTTCTCAATGAGATGGGAAAAAATGAGATATTTAAATACCTGTCTGCCATCTGGATGACCATACTTCTCAAAGTTTTCACGGGATACTGGATCAGTCAAAGCCTGGTATGCTTTAGATATGGACTCCACAAAATACTTATTGGCCTCTGTAGAGTTCAATACACAGATCAATATACGCACATAGAAGATAAATGTGTCAAGAGCTGCAACCATAATTCCGTGATGGTTGAAATGGAAGAACTATTAAAGAGAAGACCAGAAAGCATTTTGACCTGGATCTGGATTTTTATCAGGATGGTATTGAATTGACAGCCTCCTGTATGCTTTCTTAATCTCTGAATCAGTAACTCCAGCTTCCAATCCAAGTATACTGAATGGGTCAAAAATTTGACTCTGTACCAGCCAATAAAGCAAGCAAGTAAGTAAACTGTTAATGCAAGTGTTACAAAATTATCGACCACAGGCAACCATATCAAGGTAACATAATAGTCGGGGTTTTCATAAAGCATATGACGAGAAGATTACCTCGCGGCTCATGTTCTTAGTGTAATAAATCAGGAAAATCATCACGACCCATAGTAGCACAAGCGTCAAGTTGCTCCATGTAGAGAAGTTAGAAATCTGCAGAGAGAACTCAACATGTGAAGAGGGTTCGAGCATGCACTAAAGCTATAGAGTGAACAATTTCAGTGGAACCATACTTTTTTGAATAAGGATCTCTTATATTTCCCAGAACGGTCACACTCGAGACACTGGCAGTGAATGATCCTTCGTTTCTTCGAAACAGCTTGGCTTAGCTTCACCATTGTATAAGGCACCAATGGAATTGCCATTATCGTCAAAATAAAAATGGGAAACAATGCACTGTTCTCTTCTGACGCCGCCATCTTTGAACCCTTTGCGTGGAAGAGTCCTAGATCAAGAAATTCTGCAGTCTGTTAAAATTTGATAAAATTCATAATATCAGGGCTGGTGGATCTGAACAGTGCGCTGCATAATTAGGGTTTCAAAGTGACGGCGATCAAATGGAGGATACAGTTAGATCCAGACTAATCTATGTAAAATTTATGCAGTGTAACGGGAACAATTAGGTTTTATCAATCCCTCAAGTTTCAGATCGACACAAACCTAAGAAAAGTGAGGAAACTAAAATTTATAAACGAAACCACGGAAAAGCAGATGCAATTACTGATGTTAGAGAAGATCGAAGAAGTTTAACAGAGAGAAAATCGAAGAAGCGGACCAGAGAGTCGAATCGGAGAAGCTTACCTGATGAAAAAAGAAATCGGAAAGATGAGAGATCGCGGTGCCGATCGGGGAAGGAGAAACAAACGGCGTTGCAGCGTTTTTGTTGCTTCTCTTCTGATTGGTGAGCTCGTTACTTGCTACTTAACTTTAGACCTTCCCGATTAAATCCCCATTTTGTCTATTATAATATGGGTTAATTAGTCTTTTTAATCAAACTTAACATTAACCAAATTTACTAGAATACCAATTTTAATTGCGCAAATAAAAAAAAAGTAAAAGAAAAAAAAAAGAAAATTCCAGAGGAACCCTGTGGTGTCTGCCCTTAATAAAACCCTTCTCTTCTCTTATTTCCATTGTCATCTTTGCTCTTCATTTTTTTTTTGTTTCGCTTCGATTCAGATTTGTGGTAGAAGCTTCCAGAATCAGAACCTCTCTCGCGATTCAGGTATGATTCTGTAACCCTTTTCTCTAGCTCTCTTCAATAATTAGGTGCAGATCTTATAGATCTGAAGCTCCTCTTTTTCGTAGATTTGATTTTTAGGTTTGATATTGATTTGAGTTCGTCAATGGCTCAAATTACTAGTTTCGCTATTTAGATTTGAATTTAACTTCGCTGTTTCACTAAATAATTTTGTATTGGTGATTGGAATCCAAACCGGTGATTTGAATTTAGGCTTGGCTGATTTTCTGTTATAAGGCTGCCTGGGTATATAATAGCTTCCTCTTCTTAGTAAGCTCCTTAGGATATCTGAATAATTTCGGCTTTTAAAGCACTTACGGGTTTAAGCAGTTTAAGGATTTCTTGTTTATGCAATCAATTTTCAGTAAGATAGTATAAGGGTACCTGAGTTAGCAATCGCTATTTCATAATTGTAATCTGATGTTTTTTATTGGTAAATCAGGTTGCTGTCAAGTATTTTTGAGGCCCCAGTTTTGAAGAAGAAAACAAAGCCAGAGAATGAGTGTAGTTGGGTTTGATTTTGGAAACGAGAACTGCCTTGTTGCTGTTGCAAGGCAAAGAGGTATCGATGTTGTCCTTAATGACGAGTCAAACCGTGAGACTCCAGCTATCGTATGCTTCGGTGAGAAGCAACGCTTCATCGGGACTGCTGGAGCTGCTTCAACCATGATGAACCCCAAAAATTCCATATCTCAAATCAAGCGTCTAGTTGGTCGCCAGTTCTCCGACCCTGAGCTGCAAAGGGATATCAAATCTCTGCCCTTTAAAGTCACAGAAGGGCCTGATGGGTTTCCTTTGATCCATGCTAATTATTTGGGAGAGATGAGAGCCTTTACCCCCACTCAGGTCATGGGAATGATGTTTTCTAATCTGAAAGGTATTGCCGAGAAGAATTTGAGTACAGCTGTGGTGGACTGCTGTATTGGTATTCCTGTTTACTTTACCGACCTTCAGCGGAGAGCTGTTATGGATGCAGCGACAATTGCAGGCTTGCATCCGTTGCGTCTGATCCATGAGACAACAGCAACAGCTTTGGCATATGGTATTTACAAGACAGATTTGCCCGAGACTGAGCAGCTCAATGTTGCATTCATTGACGTTGGACATGCAAGCATGCAAGTCTGCATTGCTGGCTTCAAAAAAGGACAGCTCAAAATCTTGTCTCACGCTTTTGATCGCTCGCTGGGAGGAAGGGACTTTGACGAAGCTCTTTTCAATCATTTTGCTGCTAAGTTTAAGGAGGAGTACAAGATTGATGTCTCCCAGAATGCTAAGGCTTGTCTCAGGCTCCGGGCTGCCTGCGAGAAGGTGAAAAAGGTTCTAAGCGCAAATCCTGTGGCTCCATTGAATATCGAGTGTTTGATGGATGAGAAAGACGTTAGGGGTGCCATTAAGAGGGAAGAGTTTGAAGAGATCAGCATCCCGATTTTGGAACGTGTGAAGAGGCCTCTGGAGAAAGCTCTCTCTGATGCGGGTCTCACTGTTGAAGATGTACATATGGTCGAGGTTGTTGGCTCTGGCTCTCGTGTCCCTGCTATCATCAAGATCTTGACTGAGTTTTTTGGCAAGGAGCCAAGGCGTACAATGAATGCAAGTGAGTGTGTGGCCAGGGGGTGTGCCTTGGAGTGTGCTATTCTCAGTCCGACCTTTAAAGTTCGCGAATTCCAGGTGATGCGTCTATGCTTAAGTAAATGTTGTTTTTTAGCCTACTACTTAGATGCAGCTCTAGAACTGTTTTACTCCAGCTTATCTAACAAGTCATGTTATGAATTTTTATTTTTTTGAAGGTTCATGAGAGCTTCCCTTTCTCAATTTCGCTGGCGTGGAAAGGAGCAGCTTCTGATGCTCAAAACGGAGGAGCTGAAAATCAGCAGAGTACCGTTGTTTTCCCCAAAGGAAATCCCATTCCCAGTGTAAAGGCTTTAACGTTTTATCGTTCTGGAACATTCTCTGTTGATGTGCAGTACGCTGATGTAACTGAGTTGCAAGCACCACCTAAAATCAGCACTTACACGGTTTGACTTCTCCCCAGTCTCATGACTACTTAATATTGTAGTGCTCATGTATGTTTCTGATGGTTGATCTTCTTTTTTGTAGATTGGCCCCTTCCAGTCATTCAAAGGCGAGAGGGCAAAGCTTAAAGTGAAAGTGAGATTGAACCTGCATGGAATTGTCTCAGTTGAATCAGCAACTGTAAGTGTTTGGTCGCTGTATTATAACTATTTATTATCAATCTAGTGCGATTGGTTCTTTAGGGGTGCTATTTAAAGGCTCACTCTCTAGCAAATTTCCCTTGTGAACTTTGAGATGCTTTAAATTTACGCTAATTTTTTCTCTTCCTTCATTGCAGCTTTTGGAAGAGGACGAAGTTGATGTTCCGGTCTCAAAAGAACAATCAGAGATGGAGACTGACAAAGCTCCTGCTTCTGGTGACTCTGATGTTAACATGCAGGACGCCAAGGAAACCAGTGATGCGGCTGCTACAGTCAATGGGGAGTCTGCTGATAAGCCGGTGCAAATGGAAACTGATTCAAAGGTTAGTTTCCCTACCGAACTGATAGTGTTTGCTCTTTTCAATCACTTGTGAACGTTAAATAATTGGAATTACTAATGGGATGTGCAGGCTGAGGCTCCGAAGAGGAAGGTGAAGAAAACAAATGTACCCCTGTCTGAATTGGTCTATGGTGCCTTGCAATCTGGGGAGATCCAAAAGGCTGTAGAGAAAGAATTTGAGATGGCTTTGCAAGACAGAGTTATGGAAGAGACCAAGGACAAGAAGAATGCAGTCGAGTCCTATGTTTATGATATGCGAAACAAAGTGAGAATCCTTTTCTTCTTCTCTTTTCTCTTTTTCTCTGGAGTTTGCTATTATAAGGTCTCAGTTATAGAGTATTGTGCACTGACCTGTTTTGTCTTCAGCTGAGTGACAAACTCCTGGAATATATCACCGATTCAGAGAGGGAAGCATTCTTGGCGAAGCTGCAGGAAGTGGAGGATTGGTTGTATGAAGATGGGGAAGATGAGACTAAAGGTGTTTATCTTGCAAAGCTTGAGGAGCTGAAGAAGGTACTGCATATGATGGCACTTATTTATGATGTTAAAATATATTTGTGAAAAAGACTTGGTTTAACAGAGGTTGGGGATTTGATCATTTGCAGGTGGGTGATCCTGTGGAAGAGCGTTACAAGGAGTCGACGGAGAGAGGGTCGGTCATTGACCAGCTTGGGTACTGTATAAACAGCTACAGAGAGGCAGCTGCGTCTAATGATCCCAAGTTTGACCACATTGAATTGGCTGAGAAGCAAAAGGTAATAACTTGGCCCATGTAATTAGCTGGACAAATAAGGATGATTCTCTTGAAAATTTCATGCATGAGAAGAAAATTTTAACTGTGTTTTTGTGGTTGTTGAATGATGAAGGTTCTGAACGAGTGTGTGGAAGCAGAAGCATGGCTGAGGGAGAAGCAGCAGCAGCAGGACACTCTTCCCAGGCACGCAACACCGGCTCTCTTGTCCGCTGACATTAAAAGCAAGGCGGAGGCATTGGACAAGTAAGCAAAGCTTTGCATTTGTTCCCCCTTGTAGTAGAAATGCTAATATGGTATAGAGACTGAACCAGCTTTGGATGTTGGACAGGTTTTGCAGGCCTGTAATGACCAAACCCAAACCAAAGCCGGCTAAAGTGGAGACACCACCTGCCAAGGGAGATGAGGCTGCCGATGAGGGCAAGAGTGAGCCACAACCACCAGCCTCTGACGAACCAATGGAGACAGAGAATCCCAACGAAAGCAGTGCTTAAATAAATGGCCAAAGAGAGAAGGAGATGGTGTTGTATCGATTTTGTTTTTACAATTTTAGTTACCAAGTGGAACCTCTTTTTCTGGTTTCGCTATTATCCCCTCAAAGATTCAACTATCTGTAGGAAACATGTTTTCATTGTCCCCTTTCGTTGTGGTGTTTTGTTTTTAATTTGAAGGTCTTGTTTTCTTTTCTTCTCTATAAAGTGAGTGTAATGAGCACATGTTGGTTGTTACAACTTTCAAGCTATTTTTTATCAGCAATTGTAATGCAATATGTCTGCTAGTTTTGGAGACAATTTTCAAGGTCCCAAGGCATATGATATTTGATATATATGCTTCTCACAAAAGATGGTCGGCCGTTACATATGTAAACTCGTATCTCTCGTCATTCCTTGTCAAAATCTTGGTCGGGATCAAGTTCCCTCAAGCACCTTGACTCTGCCTAATGTTTTGGGGTCTTGCTCTGCTTATTGTTATCTGATGCGTGCTCTTTTGTCGAACGAACGATGCATTTTCTCTATGCCCGAATCTAAGAAGTAAGAACATGCATGCATGTTTCTAGATATCTAATTTGAATGATGAAGTTGTGTTCCTGCGTATGTATAGCGTCGAATTACTCCCTTTTAATCTAACAAGATAAAAAAAAAATTGATATTTCTTGGAGGAACACCATTACTACCATGACTCAACCAAATAAGTGACGATTTAAATTAGTTTTAGATTTTTTTTCCGATAATATACAAAATAATTGTATTATTTACAATTTTCTCAACACATAAATAACTTTCTAAAAAAAAATTTACTTTAGACGACTTGGGTTTAATAAGTAACTAGATGATTGGCCCGCACCATGTGCGGGTATGAAATATATTTTAAAATGATTATATTTTAGTATTAATAACATAATTTTATTATTTATTATATTTAAAAACAATATACTAATAAGAATTATTATAATTATTATTTTTAAATTTATAAAATTTTAAAGATGTTGAGAAAAAAGAGAAATTTCAAGGAAATATAATTAAAACTGATTCTAAACACTGAGTGAAATATAGAACCATCGACTGAAACAGCTCGGGCCGGTTTATCAAGACTTATAAGCATCATCGATCTTCTTGCTTATATTGTGACCTAGTAAAATGTTTATGATTCCAAAATAATTTCATAGATTTTCTTATGGGATAAATTTGTGGGAAAAATTACCTTTTTCTCACAATTCTTCTACTCCATAAGGTATGTTTGTGTCTATTCTAGTTGACGGTTTTAGGCAACGACAATCTATAGATAAAATTTGATTTGTAAAAAAGTTGTTGCAAGCGGCTCTTGATGTGAAAGCTAATATTTTGGTTACCCCTATATACGATTCTAAAGTATAAGTAATCAAGAAAAATATTGATCAATTAATTTCTTTTTACGATGTTTATTACTTTTAATGTGTATATTTTTTAGTTTTGGCTATTGACATTGGTCTCATTTGCTACTGTTTAATTAGTCAAATTATTATACACAATTTTAGTTTTGATTAGCCAAATTTTAGACAGAACTGTGTTTTTGATGTAAGGATTAAGATAAAAAGAACTCAAGTTTGAAATTTTGTGGATGTTTTGTATTTACAACATCTAACGGCTTTGAGATACTTTGACTCTCTCTCGTCTCATTTAATTATCTACGTGTCTCATTTAATTATCTACGTAAACCAAAACCAAAATCCAAACCAAAATTGAATTACTACATTCAAGCATATAGAAAAATAGAAACAAATCAAATTAGTACATTTAAACGTATAAAATAAATATAAGCGATTTAGTAAAGAAAAGAAAGCACAAAGACGTTCTTATGTTCGGATGTTGAAGTGTTTCTTTATATTGTGCATGGAGGAAGGAGTACTTAATACGATTCTAAATAATAGCTGATTTAAATAAATTATAAATTATAGAATATAAATTTATTCCTTCATTATTGATTATTTTCCTATATATGTATATCAATTTAAAGTTTTTTTCTTAAACAGAAAATCTTTAAATTTAAGAGATAATTTCGGCATATTTTCGGCACCAAGATTTAAAAGATATTTAAAATTTTCTAGGTTTAAATATTTTTTATGTATCGGTAAAAGTATATGGGCAATTCTTAAAAATACCACCAAAAATACCACCAATTTTCAAAAGTTTCAAAAATACCACTTTTTCCAAAAGTTTCAAAATACACAAAACTAAAACGAACTTTAAATATTCAAAACTAAAACCCTAAACCCCAAACTTAATCTTACCCCCTAAAACTATATCCTAATTGTACAATAGATAACCCAAACCCAAAAATTTAAATTCTAGGCTATTGAAAATTAATTTTTGAGGTTGTGGTATTTTTGGAACTTTTGAAAATAAATGGTATTTTTGGAACTTTTAGTGATATTTATGGAACTTTTGAAAATTGGTGGTATTTTTGGAAAAAAAAATATTTTTGATGGTATTTTAGGGAATTTCTCAAAGTGTAATTATTTTTTTTTAAAAGGAGATTTAAATATATAGTTAGATATTTCTAAATGTTTATATATTCTAAATGTTTATTTGAAAATTTTCATACTGGGGAGAGCTAAACCAAACAAATAGTTAGGATAATGTAGTACATTTGGTTAAAAAAAATAAGTTTGTTATAAATTCTTGAGGTATATTTTTCTGCAGAATTTAAATTCTTGTTTAGCAAAATTAGAAAAGGAAGATTTGAAATTAATAATTCAAAGAAATATAATTAATTTTTTCAAGTTAAACAAATGATTTAAATAGTTTAAAAGCAATGTCATCTTTTTCACCAATCCATGTTACCATTCCAAGTCATCATTTTTTTAAGAATTGACCAATGAAATTAAAATATTAAAACACTTAATCATCTTTCACTAAAACAACTTTCCATTTAATAGGAATAGGATAAGTTAATCGAATCAAGATAGAATTTTAGAAAAATCTGGATAAAAACCTAAAGTAATTAAATAAAGGCAAAATATCAGAAAACAGAAAGGAAAAAGAAGTGTTAAAAAAAGGAAAAGTAAAAGAAAAGAAAATTCGAGACGAACGTCTGCTCCTTAATAAACCCTTCCCTTCTCTTTCTTTCTATCAAACTTTTGCACTTCATATTTTTCCGCTGCGACTCAGATTTGGGTAGAAGCTTCGAGAACCAGAATCTCTCTCGCGATTCAGGTATGATTCCGAAGCCTTCTCGCTAACTCTATGTGCAGATCTTCTAGATCTGAACCTTTGTCCTTTTCGTAGATGTGATTTTCTAGGTCTGATATGAGTGCGTCAATGGATTTCGATTACTTGTCTTTGTATTCATATTCGATTTCGACTCTCTGGTTTTCGCTGTTTAACAATTAGTACCCGTTGCAGAAATCCCTAGCTTCTTTAGTTGTGCATCCATCATTTGATATATGTATTGGTGATTCGAATCCAAACTGGTATTTGGTATAACTAGCTTCCTCTACTTACTGAGCTCATACAGAATATCTGGGTTTGAAGCATTTTTTTATAGGGTTTTAGTAGTTTATGTCAATGCAATCAATTTTCTCTAAGCTAGTTCAAGGGTACCTGAGCTGTTATGATCGCTATTTCATAATACTGACCTGATGTTTTTTTATTGATTAATCAGGTTGCTGTCAAAAACTTTGGAGGGCTCAGTTTTGAAGCAGAAAACAAAGCCTGAGAATGAGTGTAGTTGGGTTTGATTTTGGAAACGAGAACTGCCTTGTGGCTGTTGCAAGGCAAAGAGGTATCGATGTTGTCCTTAATGACGAGTCAAACCGTGAGACTCCGGCTATCGTATGCTTTGGCGAGAAGCAGCGATTCATCGGGACTGCTGGAGCTGCTTCAACCATGATGAACCCCAAAAATTCAATTTCTCAAATCAAGCGTCTAGTTGGTCGCCAGTTCTCCGACCCTGAGCTGCAAAGGGATATCAAATCTCTGCCCTTTAAAGTCACAGAAGGGCCGGACGGGTTTCCTTTGATCCATGCTAATTATTTGGGAGAGATGAAAGCCTTTACCCCCACTCAGGTCATGGGAATGATGTTTTCTAATCTGAAAGGTATTGCCGAGAAGAATTTGAGTACAGCTGTGGTGGACTGCTGTATTGGTATTCCTGTTTACTTTACCGACCTTCAGCGGAGAGCTGTTATGGATGCAGCGACAATTGCAGGCTTGCATCCGTTGCGTCTGATCCATGAGACAACAGCAACAGCTTTGGCATATGGTATTTACAAGACAGATTTGCCCGAGACTGAGCAGCTCAATGTTGCATTCATTGACGTTGGACATGCAAGCATGCAAGTCTGCATTGCTGGCTTCAAAAAAGGACAGCTCAAAATCTTGTCTCACGCTTTTGATCGCTCGCTGGGAGGAAGGGACTTTGACGAAGCTCTTTTCAATCATTTTGCTGCTAAGTTCAAGGAGGAATACAAGATTGATGTCTCCCAGAATGCTAAGGCTTGTCTCAGGCTCCGGGCTGCCTGCGAGAAGGTGAAGAAGGTTCTAAGCGCAAATCCTGTGGCTCCATTGAATATCGAGTGTTTGATGGATGAGAAAGACGTTAGGGGTGCCATTAAGAGGGAAGAGTTTGAAGAGATCAGCATCCCGATTTTGGAACGTGTGAAGAGGCCTCTGGAGAAAGCTCTCTCTGATGCGGGTCTCACTGTTGAAGATGTACATATGGTCGAGGTTGTTGGCTCTGGCTCTCGTGTCCCTGCTATCATCAAGATCCTGACTGAGTTTTTTGGCAAGGAGCCAAGGCGTACAATGAATGCAAGTGAGTGTGTGGCCAGGGGGTGTGCCTTGGAGTGTGCTATTCTCAGTCCGACCTTTAAAGTTCGCGAATTCCAGGTGACGGTCTATGCTTAAGTAAATGTTGTTTTTTCGCCTACTACTTATCAGCAGCTCTAGAACTGTTTTACTCTAGGTTATCTAACAAGTTATATTATTTTATTTTATTTGTCTTTAAAGGTTCATGAGAGCTTCCCTTTCTCAATTTCACTGGCTTGGAAAGGAGCAGCTTCTGATGCTCAAAACGGAGGAGCCGAAAATCTGCAGAGCACCGTTGTTTTCCCCAAAGGAAATCCCATTCCCAGTGTAAAGGCTTTAACATTTTATCGTTCTGGAACATTCTCTGTTGATGTTCAGTACGCTGATGTAACCGATTTGCAAGCACCACCTAAAATCAGCACTTACACGGTTTGACTTCTCCCCAGTCTCATGACTACTTAATATTGTAGCGCTCATGTGTGTTTCTGATGGTTGATCTTCTTTTTTGTAGATTGGTCCCTTCCAGTCATCTAAGGGCGAGAGGGCAAAGCTTAAAGTGAAAGTGAGATTGAACCTGCATGGAATTGTCTCAGTTGAATCAGCAACTGTAAGTGCTTGGTCAATGTATTATAACTATTATTATCAATCTAGTTCGATTGGTCCACTAGGGGTGCTATTTAAAGGCTCACTCTCTAGCAAATTTACCACTCAGAGCTGTTCCTTCCCTTACAAACTTTGAGATGCTTTAAATTTACGCTAATTTTTTCTCTTCCCTCATTGCAGCTTTTGGAAGAGGACGAAGTTGATGTTCCGGTCTCAAAAGAACAATCAGAGATGGAGACTGACAAAGCTCCTGCTTCTGGTGACTCTGATGTTAACATGCAGGACGCCAAGGAAACCAGTGATGCGGCTGCTACAGACAATGGGGAGTCTGCTGATAAGCCGGTGCAAATGGAAACTGATTCAAAGGTTAGTTTCCGTACCGAACTGATAATGTTTGCTCTTTTCATTCACTTGTGAACGTTAAAAATTGGAATTATTAATGGGATGTGCAGGCTGAAGCTCCGAAGAGGAAGGTGAAGAAAACAAATGTACCCCTGTCAGAATTGGTCTATGGTGCCTTGCAATCTGTGGAGATCCAAAAGGCTGTAGAGAAAGAATTTGAGATGGCTTTGCAAGACAGAGTTATGGAAGAGACCAAGGACAAGAAGAATGCAGTCGAGTCTTATGTTTATGATATGCGAAACAAAGTGAGAATCCTTTTCTTCTTCTTTCTTTTCTGTTTTGCTTTGGGAGTTTACATTTATAAGGTTTCAGTTGTAGAGTATTGGGTATTGACATGTTTTGTTTTCAGCTGGGTGACAAATACCAGGAATATATCATCGATTCAGAGAGGGAAGCATTCTTGACGAAGCTACAGGAAGTAGAGGATTGGTTGTATGAAGATGGGGAAGATGAGACTAAAGGTGTTTATGTTGCTAAGCTTGAGGAGCTCAAGAAGGTACTGCATATGATTGCACTTTATAATGTTGAAAATTCTTTTCTGAAAAAGATTGGTTGAACAAATGTTGGGGTTTGATCATTTGCAGGTGGGTGATCCTGTGGAAGAGCGTTACAAGGAGTCGATGGAAAGAGGACCGGTCATTGACCAGCTTGGTTACTGTATTAACAGCTACAGAGAGGCAGCTGTGTCTAATGATCCCAAGTTTGACCACATTGATTTGGCTGAGAAGCAAAAGGTATTATTTAGGCTCATGTTAATAGCAGAACAAATATGCGTATGATTCTGGTGAATATTGCATTGCATGAGATGAAATTTACTAACTGTGATTTTGTGGTTGTGCAATAATAAAGGTTCTAAATGAGTGCGTGGAAGCAGAAGCATGGCTTAGGGAGAAGCAGCAGCAGCAGGATACTCTTCCCAAACACGCAACACCGGCTCTCTTATCCGCTGACATTAGAACCAAGGCAGAGGCATTGGACAAGTAAGCATAGCTTCACATTTGTTTCCCCTTGTAAGAGAAATGATAATATGATGCAGAGACTGAACCCTCTTTGAATGTTTTTGCAGGTTTTGCAGGCCTGTAATGACCAAACCCAAACCAAAGCCGGCGAAAACGGAGGCACCACCTGCCAAGGAAGCTGAGCCGGCGGAGGAGGGCAAGTGTGAGCCACCGGCCTCAGATGAACCAATGGAGACAGAGAATCCCACCCAAGACAGTGCCTAAATAAACTGCGAGAGAGAGAGAGAGAGAGAGAGAGAGAGAGAGAGAGAGAGATGGTGTTGTATCGATTTTGTTTCAATCATTTTAGTTACCAAGTGGAACCTCTTTTTCTGGTTTCGCCATTATTCCCTCAAAAGATTCTACATTTAATCCTTCCATTCGATAACAATCTTTAGGATTCATCTTTTTATTTGAAGGTCTTGTTTTCTTTTCTTTCTCTTCTATAATTACTCTTTTCTTTAGTTGTTACATCTTTCAAACTGTTCTTAAAAGCAAATGAAATACAACATGTTTGAAGTATTAAGAATGAACATATTTGATTTCCCATAACTCAACATCTTCTCCTCTATCATAACCTTTCACGTACTGAGGGATCTGTGTGACATCAATGCGCTTTCCCACAAAACTCCTCTCTTCTTTCTCACCTGTTCAATACATAACACTTTAATTAAAACATCTCTCAACATCTCTTTTAACATTGGAAAGGCATAAAGGGCACATCTTCTTCTTACAAAGTCCATCTTCTTTGATGTAGCTTTTGAAGCAGGCGTAGCCATTGGCAACTACATTGAGATCATCCAAGCTGAAGTTGTATCGTTTCTCCAATCCCAAATATAGCACCTGCTATTTTCACATGTCACTATCTATCTTGTGGTTGTTTTAAGCCTTTAAAGTGAACAAGCACGCACTAGGCCATTTAGTTGTTACCTTTTCACAACCGAATGACATCAATCGCTTTAACGTGCTGAACAACGCAATCGTTAGATCATCGCTATAGATCACATCTGCCGCAAAAATGAATCTTGCACTTTTGACTAGTTCAAAGTCCTGCGAGCTCCAAGAATACCTGAACATAAACGCAGCTATGTGATCCGTTGTAATATATATCAAATGAAGAGAGAAGATAGTTCAAATTGACTACTTTTGTTGATGTCTGCAGTCACCATGGGTTTCTTGGATAGGCCATTTGCTCATCCAGTTGAGCTCACGAACATTTACGACAGCTTGAGGGTTGAACAATGACGAATTCATTTCCACGTTGTGAACACAGTTGCCAAGAATTTTGTCTCCATAATCTATTGTACAAAGAGAAGGAAGAAGAAACACACAAAAGCTTCAGTTTTGAAAAGACAAAAAAAGTAAGTGAAGAAGAAGAGATGGGTGATGAAGCTGTACCAGTAAGGAAAACTGCCTTGGCCACACGAGCGAGCAATATACCAAGTAGCCCTGGAAATAGAGAAAGCAAACCAAAGATAAGAAAGAAAGAGGCATTTGGTCATTGCATCACAAAGATATATATATATATATATATATATATATATATAGATAGCATATAGTGTGTGTTGAGTAATAATATAACCTGTTCCAGCACCAAGTTCCAGACACACAGTGTCATTGAGGTCAGATGATGTAGACATCTTATGGAAGACAAATTCTGATAAGACAAGTTCAGCTTTCCAAACCTGAAGAGGCAGAGGTAGTGAGAAAGCACAAGAAGAAGAAGAAGAAGAAGAAGAAGAAGCAGCGAGAGATATATAAAGTAACCTGCAAACCAACATGAGGGAGCTTGGAAGTGATAGAATGCTGAATAGTGATAGTAAAGGAGTGAGCTGATGAGAGGTCAATTTCTGCATTAGTAATGAGTAAAATGAGAGGGAATGATATATCAAGAGAGAAATTTGAAACTTATTACAAGGGCGTCTAGGAAGTAGAAGATCACCGTCCTTATCTACACCAATACAGTGATTATCATCATTGGAGGGGCCTGAATCTCGCTCATCAACTAGTACAATCATCCAAAAAATGGTTTTATTTAGATAAAGAATTGAAGATGGAGTTAGATAGAGAAGAGGTAGGTACCGAAGGTGAAACGGGAAAGAAAGGGTGCGTTAATGGCGGCTGAGCAACCCAGGTGAATCTCGCTCATCACTTCAATCTCTCTATCCTCCATTTTTGACTGGCTGATTGTATAGGGAACCAAGAGTCAAATTGAACAAAGTTTGGGTTTTTATTCGCCGATTCCAAAAAGGGGTTTTAGGGGATCCAATAGATAGAGGATCCTGATTAGTAAGTAAGAGAGATTATTAGAAGGGTATATAAAGAAGAAAAAGCTAACATTTTTGCATCGATTTTGGATTAAAATGGCGATTTTTAGGTTTACAATCACAGACGACGACGACGACGACAACAATTTGCTAATGCTAATCACACACACACAACTTTTCCCTATTGGTTAACAGTGAAGAAGAAGGAATAAGAAAGAAATCAATTTCTGGAGAGAGCATCTACACGAGCGGCTACTTGATCAAAATCTGGAACATTGGACGCCGTTCGACGACTCATCCTCCTCAACCCTTCTCCTCCTCCGATCTCATCCATCTTCTTACTACTCGCTTCTTCTTCTTTCAATGGAGACTCCACTCTCTCACCTTCAGGTGGAGGCTTCGCGAATCTTCTTCTCACTGATCTCGGCTTTGGCTTTCCCGCACAAGTTGGCGAATCTGTTTCGGAAGCGTCTTCTTCCATTAGATGATGAGATTTGGTCATCTTCTCCGGAAGGGGAAGGCTTTCTTGTTTTTCGATTTTGGGTTTATTGTTGTTGTAAGGAGCAGGCATGAATCTGTAGTAGAATGGTATGGCTTCTTCTGATTCTTTTTCCTTTTCCTTTTCCTTTTCCTCCTCAGGGACAGTGACACAACTCTCGCTTGTACTCATTGAATCGTCTTCGCTTCTACTCATGCCATCAAATGACTCATTTCTGCTATGAAACGAAAGGCTGCTTCTTCTTCTGCTGGTCGTCGTTTCAGGTTTATTGTCTTGTTCGGCTTCCTTCTGCTGAGTAGTAGTAGTAGTAGGTTGTGGTGTGTATAATCTCTGCTCTAAAGGCTTGGCATTCCATTTTATGGATTGTTCTTTAGCGATTTCCTGCAGTAGCTGTATCTTCATTTCCTTTGAGGGAGGCTCGGCTTTGAATCTCTCTACAAACTGCGGATTGATTCACCGATTAAGTCAGGGACAAGAAGAGATAGAGAGAAGAGAATTTGATACATGATCAAAACAATACATACCTCAGGATTCACAAACTGCTCAAGCGAATCGCTGTATCTGTCAGTGAATAAAGACCTGAGATCGCGAAGCTCGGGGACTTCAGAGACTCTAGCGGCCGCATAGACAAGAGAGGAGATGGCTTCGCCACATTCGTCAGGGCATTTACTGCAAAACAAAAGACCGGAATTTAGAAGCCAATCAAGAAAGAAAGGTTAATTATAATAGTAGAGGCAAAGAAGTACCTGGATTTCTGTAAGAGAGAGACATTGGATGCAACACAGATGCAGAATTGCTCTAACGACTCGTAACAAGACAGTCTCCTTTTCTCCTCAATAAGCCCTTCTGCCTGCCAAAACATATGTGACATTCTTTAAAGACAACACACAAGCCAAGAAGTTACTGCATATGGTTTTGGGGGTTTCTTAAGCAACAATTCACTCTCTCTTATGTGTAACCCAGCTGGTGACAGCATTCAAATGAAAATATATTTCTTTCTTTTTTCACATATACCAAAATAAAACCAACAAATATTTAACGTTACATCGTTGACCCTTTTTTTTTCTTTGTGTTTTTTTTAAGAGAAAAAGAAATGAAATTTGTTCAATTTCGATGCTTTCACGTTGGGAGAACCAATCAGATTCACGGATTCTTGATCGGTGACTATGACATAAACATAAGAAAACTTAGAAAGGTAAAGAAATCGGGTAAAGAAATATAAATTACCCGGCCATAAGCATTGTAATCGAGATTGTTGTTGAGAAGATCAACAATGTCCTTCTTCAAGAATTTGCAAACAGAGATTTTCTTCCTCTTCACGGCATCGACTCTTGTCTTTGTTATCTTCACCAATGCCTTGCTGAGAAAAAAATTTAAGAATCATGTATTGCAATCAAACGAAGATTATCAAAGAAAGAAAAACAAGACTTACCATTTCGTATAGAATTTGGGTTTAAAGATCCCGTCAAACATTTTTGTACGTGTTGTCGAAAGAAACAGAGATGGGTTGTTTCTTCTTTTTTATTGTTGTTGATATGTTGATTGTTGAGTTATCTCTCTCTTTCGTGCAAGAGAAAGAGAGAGATAGAGAGAGAAGACAATGTGGTTCTAAAAGACGGAGTTTTTAAGGAAAAAGAATGAGAAAGAAAGAAAGAAACGACCTTGGCTAGGTCTTACATGGGATCTGAAGAAACGGGCTTGTTTCTCAAGAAAGCCATGAAACCTCTGTCTCCGCTTTATTCTCCTATTCACGTTGTGTATAGGCAAAGCCAGAGAGAGAGAGAGAGAGAGAGAGAGAGAGAGAGAGAGTAAAAGTGGAAAATAGCGCGCGCTTTTTGGGGAGCTGTAATTACTAAAACAAGGTGGAGTTTTTTTACATGAGGGAAAGAGAGTTGACTAGGGTTAGTTTTGGAATTCAACACTCTTTTTTGTTCCTATTAATATAACCATCGATTCAATTTCAAACGAAGGAAGCAAGAACAAGAAATTGTGACATGTGAATGATCTCTTTATGGGAGGGGCCTAACAGAAAAGAAACGACCATGAATCATGTGAATGATCTCCTTTTGGATAAACCCCAAATTGGGCCCATTTTATAGCCAAGCCCAATGAGGGATCAATGCTCATCTTTTTGATATTCAGGTGGTAAACTCTACTCGCTCTAATTTTGTGAGGATTTTGAATTTTGAAATGACAAGATACAAAGTGTACTTGCGTTTCTCTTGGTGGATTAGGATTTTTTTTATGTTTACATCAAGTCTAAATCTTCTCTATTGTTCTTGCTAGTTGTATATCAATTTTTGGTAGACGTTATGCCAAATTCTATATAGCTTGTTTATGATCTATAACTTGAAGAGTTGAGTTATAGCTAGCCAAACATGGTTCCTCTGAGAAAAATCCAAGAGAAGGAGTGTGCTGAAGAAACAGCAGCAACAAATGAGACTTCTTTATTTTCTCAAGATGCAGAGCTATTATTATGATTGAACCTTGTTGTGTCTTAGTTATAACTCATTGCCTTCCTTTGAAAACATAAGTTTATTATTGTCGTTAGTAGAGAAGTAGAAGTAATTTGACGTCTCTCTCTATATTCAACTGTCGCTTTCTTGTCTTGCTCACTAATTGTATAAAGAAAAGATGTACTCCACGTTTCTTCTTCTTCATGTGACTCATTATATGTGATGATTTTGATTACGTGCACACTTGTTCCTTTACAAACTCCATTTAACTCTAAAATCGATGGAGTTTTGATTAGATAACTTAAAACACTCAGCTTCCATTGTTTTTGCTGTTCGTTATAAATTTAGTCTCCATAAAAAACACGTTTCCCCAAACGATAAAGAATAAAGAAAACAAAAGTTGAATCATTAATAATTTTAATTGGAAAATGATTGTTAGGCGTCCCATGTTTTTTTAATTGTTTTTTAATAAAAAAAATGTGAGATTTTACTAATAAGTTAAGGAAGAAACAGAGCAAAACTGAGTTGATTATGTAGGTGTGCTGGACGATGATATCGTTGGAAAAGGACGGTGCTCAATCTCAAATCTCAAATCAATCATCTTCTCACTCTTTTTGTTTCTAATTAATCTCCCAACACAAGAAGAAATTCTCGACTGATAAAATAAACCAATCCCGGGAAAGTATATACAGAGCCTTTTTGTTGTTTCACGTTTCTCTTACCAGAAAAGGACAAAATCTCTATCCGGTGATTTTTTACCTCAAAAGTTGCAGACGTACGATTCCCCTTTTCAGGGTCAAAGGCATTGAATCTTCGATTCGTATCCTTTAATAAAGAAAAGAAGAAAGAAAGAAAGAAAGAAATCGTGTTTTTGAGGATTTGGTAGAAATGGATTTCTGGCCGGAGTTTATGGCGAGTAGCTGGGGAAGGGAATTCGTGGCCGGTGGATTCGGAGGCGTGGCTGGGATTATCTCAGGTTATCCTTTGGACACGCTTAGAATTCGACAGCAACAGAGCTCGAAATCGGGATCTGCCTTCACCATTCTCCGCCGTATGCTCTCCGTCGAAGGTCCCACGTCTCTCTACAGAGGCATGGCCGCACCTTTGGCCTCCGTCACTTTTCAGGTGAATATCCTCTCAGAATATTCTCTTTTGCAAAATTACACATTTGTGTTTGGTGGGCTCATTAATATTCTTCTTGTCATGTTGCAGAATGCTATGGTGTTCCAGATATATGCAATACTCTCTCGCTCCTTTGATTCCTCTGTTCCTCTTGAAGACCCTCCTTCATACAGAGGCGTTGCTCTTGGTGGTGTTGGCACTGGGGCTTTGCAGAGCCTCATGCTTAGTCCCGTTGAGCTTATCAAGATTCGTCTTCAGTTGCAGCAGAGCAAGAGTGGTCCCATTTGCTTGGCTAAGACCATCTTGAGGGAACAAGGCTTTAAGGGGATTTACAAAGGCCTCACCATCACGGTTCTGAGAGATGCTCCGGCTCACGGTCTCTACTTCTGGACGTATGAGTACGTAAGAGAAAAGCTACATCCCGGGTGCAGAAAGAGCGGTGAAGAAAGACTCAGGACCATGTTGGTTGCAGGTGGGCTTGCTGGTGTGGCGAGCTGGGTCGCCTGTTATCCTCTTGATGTTGTCAAGACCAGACTGCAACAAGGTAATGGGGCTTACGATGGCATTGCGGATTGTTTTCAAAAGAGCGTCAGACAAGAGGGTTATGGAGTTCTTTGGCGTGGCCTCGGGACTGCAGTTGCCAGGGCCTTTGTGGTCAACGGCGCTATTTTCGCTGCTTATGAAGTAGCCTTGAGGTGTTTATTCACTTAATTGCCATCTGCTGATGTTGTCACAGGAGAGTGAGTAGAGAGACAAAGAAGATTCATAATTTGCAGCCTGAAGATCCAGAGATGTGTTAGTAAATTAGTACATAGATGAGTTGGATCAGGCAACAACCCAAAGATAATAGATGAATTGAAATTCTTTTGCTATTTACTTCCTCTTTCCACTTGTTTGCTAATAATGATACCCAAAATAAGGGTGCCAAGGATTTGCTCCTATATGTTCTTTATAGATACCTCACTCTCTAGACACGGTCGCTAATGCTGATTGGTTTTCAACATTTTTATGCTTAAAGAATTGGTGCAACAGTCTATGAACGTCTCCATAGCCTTTTGTGGAACAAACAAGATGATCTTTGATCCACTTTGGGAGCTTGTTAGATGGATGAGATGTTCTTTTGGATGGATCACCGGAATATCGGGCATCTACCAGTAAAATGGCTGCGTAGTCTTTTGCGTGCCTGATTGCCCTACCTGAAAAGCAACAACATTTTTGTCTCAGTCCCATCATCAGTAAATAAAAACACAACATCTAATTGCAAACCACAAACTCACCGATTGATTGGTTTACTGCTTTCATACAAAGATTTTCATAGTATTCTTTCCCTCTCCGTTTGCACCCATTTAATACGCCAAACCCTGCTTTTACGTCTCCACTGTAGTAAGAATCATCAACCAAAGTCAGAGAAGGTTTTGCGGAATCTGAATCTCCCAGACCTTCTATATGCTTTATTCTCTCTAACAACTCAATGTCAGACGGGTTGGGATACGGTAGACCAACCATCACAACACACCGACACATGCTGTTGCTGAAGTTGATTCCTTCTGACACCTTCCCACCAACCACTGCTAGCATTATTGCCCCTCTTTCGCTTTCTATTGCTTCTTTGTAACCTCTGAGAACGGCTTCTACTTCAGTGTTTCTTCTGGGTTCTCTGAACACACGCTTCTTCTTCATGATTCTTTTGAGTATCCCTGAGTTACTCCACGCTGTATGCACCTGCGTTTCATACTCATAGGAGGAGAAGAAGACGATAACTCCTTCAGAAACCATTGCCACCAGGTTACTTATTAAGAGTCCTAACTCCTGTATCTGCCAACAGTTCCCAAAAAATCAAACACACAATTTACTCTCAATACTCTTCTGAATCTGATTAAGGTTTAAGGAATAAAGCAAGTGAGAACACAAGGGCCATTTGAATTACCCACCATTCCTGTTGAGCTTCTTGAACCGTGGCTAAAGTCAAAAGACTGTCCAGACGGACCATGTGAAACTGCAATTGGCATTATGCTCTCAGGGGGAACAATGTGACTACATGAGAAGAACTGCAGCTGATTTGAAGGGAGCCATGGAAAGAGTCGTTCCCTCGTCTCTTCAATAGGTTGAAGAGTCCCTCCGGCCAAGATGACTGCATGCGCTTCATCCACCACCTACAAATTGATTTGATTAACTTCTACATTGTTGAACTGCTGAAACTACTATGGACTCAGAAATAAAGGGGCTCATTGATGCAAGGGCCGACCTCCGAAAATAACTTCGCTCCTGTGAGCATGACATACTTAATGTACCCTCCTTGTTGGTCAGAGGTAGGAGAACTCGTCCTTGAGATTATTATCCGCCCATCACCATCGTTATTAGTGAGCGCCACCAACATATCAGAAAAAGCTCTAAAACTTGATAACTTGCTCATTTCCTCGTGAGCTGCTGGATCTTTCTGCAGCATAGCAACTCTCTCTCCATATCCACTGACCTGGACACGGTTCAATGATGAAGTTAAGATAGGGAAAATGGACAGACAAGCGAAAAGGGTAAATATGAAGAACCATTTCACCTTATGAATGATATTGCTTTCCTTTATATAGGCGAGTAACTTGAACAAGTTAATATTGTCTATACTCAGAGAAAATAGAAAGTCGTTTATTGCCATCGAACAACCACCATAAGGCTTGCTTTTAGAGGGATTTCCTGTATCAAGGCCATCATTTCTGCTGTTAAGATTCCCGTAACTAACAAGAGGTTTTAGGAGAGCTCGGGTGAGAAGCAACAGAGTTTGGATATATCTACGATTTCCAGCTCCCAAGAGCTTCTGAAATCTTCCAAGATAATTCTCTATGCTGCAATGTACATCCTCCAACTGCAATACAAACCGATAAAAAAAATTGCAGTCCACACTCTGTCAGTTATCATCTAAATTCTGTGTAAAATATATAAGCAAAGCAGCTTCGACAAAGTCATATTCATCAAGAAAGTTGCGTATGGCCTGACACAGAGAACTAACTAGCAATGCAAAAGTCCATTAAAATCACACACGTCCTCTAAAGGCAGAAGAAACTGACAGTTTACCTGTGACACTGTAACTTTTGCATCGTTCATACTAAGAAGAGTGTCAGCCAAATTGTGAGCCTCGTCTATGATGACAACATTGTTTTTCAAGTTTAGGCCAAGAGATTCTCGTGAGGACTTTGATAGAAGAGACTGATATGGAAGAACAACAAGCTCAGCTGCCGGGGCCATTCTTCTGGAACCGTAGTATGGACAAGTTCCCATTTCTCGCCCAAGCTGAACAAGATCCTCAATGTCCATGGCTTCTTGTTGAAGAATCTCAGCCTTGAAATCTCTCTGTAGTTTATGTTTTTTAAGCATTGGGCATTTGCAAGAAGCTTTGGTTCGTCCTATCCTTGCATTTGTACCTGAATTCTGCAATGTTCAAGCTTCTATTAGTTAGCTTCAGTTCATTTATTCTACTTAGCTAAACGACCATGTATTATGACGAAACAAGCACATGTTCCTTTGTGTTAGAAGGCTCGATTCCGAATTCAGACGCTACCAGCAATACAAGAAAGAATATGAATCCATCAATCAGGTTAGTAATGTGTACCTTCCTTTTAGAGACTTGAGATTTCTTATTCTTTTGCAACTCCAAGCACCTCTCGTTGATTCGAGACACACTCCCGAGCTTAAGAACATCTGTCCACGACCACTGTAACTGTAAGTATGAGGCAAAGAAAGAAAGACATGAAGGAGAAATGCTGACATTCGTACCTTCATTTATACACAGGTTCTTTCGCGAACCAAGACAAACAACTTTGATTTGTTGGGCAAATACGGTTTTCCTCAGCTCCTTGACAAATTGGGAAAGCTGAGAATGTGTTCGGCTGCAAAAGAAGACCTTGAGTCCTTGTTCTTCACCTGAGCCTTCATTCTCATCTTCCTCATCATCCTCTGATGAACTGTCAAAACCTCCAGCGGATTTTCGTTTAGACTTGGGAGATAAATCCTCATCGCTTTTGTAATCTTCCAACAAAAATTCTTGGTCGTTTAACTCAGCATCCTGTTTCCTCACAGGACCCACACTTTTCTTCCTTACATCAAAATCTCCTTTTTGCTTAGCATGTTTGTTGAGCCGAAATGGGGATTTGTTGATTTTGATGGTCTTCTCAACATGGGCTTTATCGTTTTCATTAACAGTAAAATCTCTCATCCAATCGGGCTCGTCCTCACCATCATTGCCATCAACCCTGTCGGATTCCGTGGATCCTGATTTCGCTTTCACCTTTTGGTCAATTAGCCACTGTAGAGCACTACAGATAATGCTTAGAGATTTTCCAGTCCCTGAGAATCACACAACTAAGACTAAGCTTCTACTATCTTAGAGCTAAAGAAATGGCGTTGTGAAAAAAGCGTACCGGTAGGGCTTTCGAGCATGGAAACGCCTCCCTTGTCGAGAAACTGATAGAGTGCATTCATGAAATCGGTTTGAATCGAGTAAGGCTTGAAAGGAAACGCCGAGAAATCATGTGTCTCCGTCATCTCCGAAGCAAAAAGGAAAACTCCGTTCCGATTTCCAATTTTGCCGCCGAGTTCTTCTAAAGAAGAAAGAAGAAAGAAGATGAAGGCTGTTTGGACGCGGGGATAAGAATACTCCATATGGATTCAGGCCCATCAACACGTTAAATTTGCATAAATGGGCCTATCACTGTATAAAATCCGTAGTAGGTGACCTTCTTCTTCTTCTTCTTCTTCCTCTTCCCTCTTCAATTGCTCCGATGGCCTCCTTCGACGAAGAGACCGCCAACAAGCTGCTTACCCAGGTCTCAAATTCCTTCATCTTCTTCTCTAAGTATTATTATTATTCCCAGATTCTCATCGAATTTTATATATGATTTTGTTGGTTGGATTAAGGTGGAGTTCTACTTCAGTGATAGTAATCTACCCATAGACGAATTCCTAAGCAAAGAAGTCACAAAGAGCAACGATGGCTGTATCCTTTAATCTGTATAACACAGATGATTCTCTCTCTCTCTCTCTCTCTCTCTACACGGAAAGTTTTTCCTTGATGCTGATTGATTAATAATCCTCACGGAAACCTGATAGTGGTTAGTCTGGCTCTGGTTTGTTCCTTCTCTCGTATGCGGAACCTCCTCGGCCTCGGTAACACCAAACGCGAAGATATCCCTGTCGAATTATTGGAGGAAGTCGCTAGTCTTTTGCGCACTTCCAATTTTCTTAAAGTTTCCGATAATGGTATTGGTTTTAGCTACTACTTCACATGCTTTTATGGTTTGACATTTTCCCTCTTTTTGTTTAATCCAAGGACAAAGAATCGGTAGAGGAAAAAAACTGTCCAAGCCGGAAAAGGTGCTTGAACAAGTCCACAGAAGAACCATTGCGGCATCGCCTTTCGAGTACTCCATTAAGATGGAGGATGTGGCTCCTTTCTTCTCCCAATATGCCAAGGTTCTTCTTCTTCTTCTTCTTCTTCCTATGTGTGTCTGTCATCTAATGATGATTTCGAAATTAGATTTATGGATTTTGGTGATTTGAGCTGTTCAGGTTAACAGTGTGAGGCTACCTCACCACATAGGAGATAAGCGGCACTTTTGTGGCACTGCTTTGGTTGAGTTCTCGTCTGAACAAGACGCTCAACATATTTTGAGGCAGAACGTCGTCTATGCCGGTGCTGATTTAGTATTAATACCAAAGTAAGTAAGTAAGTTTATGGATGGTTTGTTCCAAGCATGAACAGCTGATTGGCATGACCTGACTCTTTTCTGTTTGATATACAGGAGTGATTTTGACTGTCAAAGAGAGGAGATGATCAAGAAATTCGGAGAGTCAGGCCCAAGTCTTGAAGATACTTCCCACAACGAGTCTGTTTCTTTTGTCTGATCAAAACGCTTCTTGATATAAACATTGTTAGCTCATATGTTTTGGCTCATATTGCTACAGATTCCGCAAAGGCCAGCTTGTCAAATTTACACTGAAAAGGATAGCCAGTGGAGTAAAAGTAGCAGAGAAAGGTATGTTCTGGTTTTTCAAGAATGTTCGTCTCTAAACAATATGTACTGCTCTCTGAGCAACTACTTTGGATTGCAGAAAAACCCAAGAATCTAGAAAACAAAACCATGAGGGAGGAAGATAAGGCAGACACTGCTGAGAAATTGGAAGGAAAGGAGGATAAAAAGAAGGAAAGCGGAGAGAAAGTTGACAACGGCGATCAACTTGTGGTTCCCCCGTGGGACAACATTAGCTCTGAGGCTCTCAAGGATGCTTTTCAAAGATTTGGCAGCGTAAAGGTAACTTCGAAACTTTGTCCAACCACCGAGATGCCTTAAGAGTGGTGACTATTGACTGATAATCGTTTTCTATGTTTTGTTGCAGCACATAGAACACTCTGGGGGATTGGATTCAGGTTACGTTTGTTTCATAGATTCAGACACAGCAATGAAAGCCCGTGCGGCAGTGGAGTTTGCTGGAGGTCTAATTGTGAAGAATAAATTCTCAATTGCCTTGGAAGCAGTGAATGGTAAAGTGACAATCCCTTTGTGTTAGTCTTGTAAAATGGAGTTAATAATAGTACAGACATTGGGAATGAGTAGTATACTAATGCCTACAGGGGAGATGGAGAGTGAGGTGTGGAAAAGACTATTATCATCTGAGCCGGAAGGAAGGTATGACATGACATGAAACCAAACCTTGTCTTTTCATTGCATGACAAATACTTGGGACTTGGCTTGTATCATATATAGTAACATGATGTATCTAGTGGACTGCTGGATACTCATTGGTTCTTCGTTAATGTGCATCAGGAGAGAAGAAGGTGACAAGAAGGAAAGAAAAAGCAAAGTGAGTGTTCTGTAACCAAGCAACTGCCCAAGAAGAAGAAGGCTGAAAAGGAGCACTAGTTTAAGTTTAGGTCTTTGTGTTATGTTTGCTTGGGCTGGAATGTTTAACATACTGTCCTAATACTACAAATTTTGAATAGAAAGATAAAGAGACATAAAACACAGAAAATTCCTCAAGTGTTCAAATTCATTATGTGACAGTGCAACTCTATTCGGAAGATAAATGACCCTTTCCTTCAAATGACCCAAGTCCCTCAGACCACCGGAGTCAGAAGCGATTTCCCAGAGAAGTGCGCTTCCAAGTTACTCACCACAAGATCAGCCATGGCGTTCCGTGTCTCTGCAGTGCGACTGCCAACGTGGGGGAGTAGAACCACGTTTTGAAGGCCAAAGAGCTCCTCGGGCACGAGTGGCTCCTGCTCAAACACATCTAGCGCAGCCCCTCCTAGTCGGCCTTCGGTTAGAGCATTTACAAGCTCTTGCTCATCAACATGTTGTCCACGCCCTATGTTGATCAACACACCCTTGGCTCCCAGTGCATCCATCACCTGCCGGTTCACAATGTGTCTGGTCTGGTCCGTTAACGGGCATGCCACGACGAGGATGTCTGAATTCTTAGCAAGCTCAAGTACGGTTGGATAATACTTGTAGGCCACATCAGGTTTCACTGTCCTAGAGTAGTAATTGATTGGGCAGCTAAAGGCTTGAGCCCTCGTAGCGATGGCAGTCCCAATCCTACCTAAACCAATGATGCCCACTGATTTTCCACTAAACTGAATCAATAAGAAAGAATGTTCAGTTCTTAGTGTGAAACTAAAGCAGAGATTGAAAGAAATGATCACCAGGAGACACAGTTGACTTGGAAAATCTGATTTGTGAAACTATACACACGAGAGAATGAGTAGTCAATTCGATACGTAAACGTTAATTATGTGAAGGAGAGAAAAGGAAGAAACCTTGGTTGTGTTGTGGAAATCACCGGTCTTCCATTTTCCGCTCCTGACATAGCGATCGCACTGACACAAGCGTCGTAGGAGATTTAAGATAAGCCCAATCGCAACATCCGCGACGTCTTCGGTAAGAACACCGGGAGTGTTGGTGACGCGGATCCCTTTCTCCTTGCATTTCCCCACGTCGATCTTGTCGAGACCGGCGCTGAAGCTGGAGACAATCTCAAGCTTGGGGAGATCATCGATGAGCTCAGCATCCGCGCCTAGAGTAGAATTTCCAACAACGGCGCGGATGGAGTTCTGATGAGTTTCTAGAAACACGGATTTCTCCGGCGACGTCCAGAGGCGAAGAAGATTGAAGCGCTTCTGAAGCTCGTTCTCGAGGTAGGAGGACATGGGGAGCGTCATCAGGACTCCGATCGGTTCCATTGTTGTAAAGGCGCAGAGTGATCGCTGTAAGCTGACGAGAATGTAGCATCTCCATCGCTCGTATATAGTGCAGTCTCTCACAGTTAAAACAAATGAAAAAATATACTAAATGAAGAGAGAGAACCATTGAGAGATTTGGAGACACTATCGTAACTTTTTCCACAATCAAGCCTTTTGATTGGTTCAAGTTTATTTATTTAATTATATGATTTATTTTTATTACAAAAAAACAATACACTATTTACTTATGCATGGTTGTATTCAGGGGCGGACGTATGTTAGACCAAGGGGTGCAAACAATACACTCTTTACTTAGGCATGGTTGTATTCAGGGGCGGACGTATGTTAGACCAAGGGGAGCACGTGCACCTACTAATGTTATAAATTGTGCACCACTAAAAAAATTAGACAAAACCCAAAAGATAGAAAAACAAATTAACCATTTAACAAACCAAAATAAGAAGTTCATATTTGTTAAACTAATATTGTATTGAAAAACTCGATCTAGTTAGTTTAAGCTAATCTTTCCAATAAATTGTTTGAAGATGTTACAAATGAAATAGTGGTGACCGAGCCCAAGCGACGTAGAATGGTGTTATAAAATGTTATTTTAATTTTAGTACATTATATTTTTTAATATTTATTGATAAATTTAATATATGGTGCACCGTTCCGAAAAATGTCTGGATCCGCTCATGGTTGTATTGTTGGAGTTGTTGTAAAGGCGCAGAGTGATCGCTGTAAAGGCATCTTCATCGCTGGTATATAGAGAGAGAAATGAAAAAAAAAACTAAATGAAGAGAGATAACAAAAAAAATACTAAGGGGGTGTTATTGGAGTGATTTTGTGTAGATTTTAAAGTTGAGAGATTTGTGTAAATTTGTGAAATTTCACAAATCTCAAAGATTCTTTTCAAACATTTTTGATAGATTGTGATAGATTCTTTTCAAAAATCTAGGGGGTGTGAAGATGATTTTATGACAGATTAAATTTTAATATTATCAATCATGAAAAGCTAAGATATAAATATTTGTAAGAAAATCTGAATAACCCAAACCAAAACCGATTCCGGTGAGTAGACTGCTTGACGACTACACTCATTTTGAGAAATTAGTCGGGTGATAAAAAGATGAATCACCTCTAATGATTCAAAAAAAAACAAACTATATGTATGTAGAAAAAATAATATGCGTAAGACATGTCATGGTCGAAAATCAAGAGTAACTATTGATATATCGTAGTTTTTACCCGTTTTTAACCATGATATAAGTCGGTTTTGTATAGTATATTTTGTATTTGTGTGTCTTTTATAGTGTTTTGCAGGAAAATGGTCGTTTGGTGCATTTTGGACAATTATCGAGCATTTTGGAGCTTTAAAGATCAAAGTGGAATCAAGTTGCAGCGTCCCCGTCGATCGACATTAAACGTGTGTCGATCGACACCTGAAGAGACGAAGCAAAGAAGATTTTCACCAGTAGCCAACGCGTCGATCGACACTCCCATCCCTGTCGATCGACAGAGGATCTTTAAAAGCAGAGGATATTTGCACAGACACCACCGTGTCGATCGACGGCGGACTTGCAGACCTAATTTTGGGCACTTCTATAAATAGTTTTGTTTTGTTTTCATTGTAAAATATCTAGAAAACTTGTAAAAACTAGATCTATTCTCGTTTTGAGACTTAGAGAGAGAGAGAGAGAGATTTTGAAGATCTTGGAGGGAGATCTTCATGTTCTTCACCTAGTGACACCATTTGTATCTTCTAAACTCTAACTCTTTTATGAAATTCTATTCAGTTATTATGATTTCTTCATCTATTTCTGAGTAAATTACTTGTTAGGACATGGAGATTTCATGGGTTTTGATGAGAAATCAATAAAATCGAAGATCTGTTGAGGTTATCCGTTAGTTCTTCGTTTAGACTGTTCTCAATGCTTGAATCTAGCTTGATCACCTAGAATCTTGATTTTAGGATTGTTGGTTAGCCACGACAGTGGGATTAATAACCTGAATCTAGTCTAAATGGGCAAGGTTACCTATTCGCAAAGAATATTTGGCTTAGGGATTTTGTGAACATATCGAACTCGTGCTAAATGCGTGTTTAGATTCGATGATTCATGAGGATCTATATATATATAGCCTTCGTAACGACAGTTAGTTGGTTATACTTTCGTGTTTGAGTTCTAGAACGGTGCGTGATAGAACTTTGACAGTTGTGATAATCTTTGATTCATTGCCTATAAGAATTTCCATGGTCTAACTCTCGTCTCTTCGAGACCAATGTAAATTAAAACCATATCATCACTTGTTTCATAGTTCCATCTTTTATTTACATGTAAAAAGCATCGCTCTAGCTTAAGAATGGATCATTGCAATCCTAGTGTATCAATCAAACCTCCCTGTGGATACGATAACCCTTTGTGCTACAACGTACGAGGGGGTTTTTGATGGCCTTGTGTAAAAAAACTAACATCAACTATTAACAACAATCTTTGAAATTTCTAATTATGATCGTTGTGGTATTATGAATGCGTGTCACGAATTGGCAAAATAAAGTATCTCCTGTTCACGAATCACAAAAGAAAAACATGTCAATGACCAATATTAAAACATGTATAATCTAGAAACCAACATACGCTTATCGTTTTATTGACTATAATAATATAATAATAATGGGTTTTGTGAGTAAAATGTTAGAAATAAACCTTCTTTATAATTTGTACCTATTGGCTTATCGTTAAGAATACTCTCTTTTAATTATAAAACATCATATATATAAAAATCGAGAAGTCATCCTACACCATTTCGAACAAAAAACTAAAAAAAAGTATATATACGAAAGATACAATTTTTTTACTTACATATGGATCCTTGATTTGAATAACCTTGTTGGGATAGTTATATCACCAACCGAAACATACAAATAAACAATTAGGATTAAATACAACGGAAATGATATTCCAAGACATTTTTGGTAATAAAAATTGAACCTATACAAACATTGCAAGAGTAACTTAAAAAAAAACCGAAGACTCTGGTGAGTTTCATGACTTTTACAAAAATGATGTATTTTCTATCTAGAATCTAATATAAAATCATAAAGTCACATTAGTGTAAATGAATAAAAGAAAACATAACTAAGCAACAAAATGTCATGGAATCATAGAATAAATATGACTCGATTGACAACAAATATGACAGTTTCCGCCGATGTAACCTATACAAATCTTTAATCGATTGGCGGATGTTAATAGTCGTCACCATACATTTTCAAAATAAAAAGGTACATGTTAGCCAAAAAAGAATCGTTAGGGATAATATGGTTCGATCGAGAACGAATATAAACCAAAATCATAACATAAACTTAAACTCAATTTAGACGTAAGAAAAGTTATAAACTGAACCAAGCCCCCCCTCCAAAACATCAATATCCCAGTGGAACCTAAAATAATGATTTGACCATAATTAAAAATATTAAAAATGATTATAACATAAAAATAGCGACAAACCTAAAGAATTACTTTATTGTTTGTGTTCTTCTCCCATAAAAAAACCTGTCAAAAGAAATGGAGATTAAAAAAATTAGTTATGGAAAAGGATACAGTAAGTTGAAAGTATCAAAGTGTTAGTACTTACTTGAATAATCGGGAATTGTAGTTGAATTTGATAAGCTTTCCTCTAATAATATCCTATGAGCTGAAGATCGCTAAAGCAAGAGTAAATACATCATGCGAAAGAAAAATAAATTATCCAAAATCGTCTACAACATTGTGTGTTGAATTTATTCTTTGTATGTATAGGGAGGCATATATTAGTTTGCAAAATTAGAGTTGGTGGTGAAATTTTTACAAATAAAATCTAAACATTTTTTAATTATGAGAATGTAATGATTTAAACTATAAAATAAATTTAATGCAAATAAATATATTACTTTTGATATTGAAGGTCCAAGTATAACATGAGATCATTTCAACCTATATCTCCTTCCTTTTCCTTTGCTTCTAATTCTTTTGGAAATGGATGCATAGTTAACAAACAAATTCTAACTGCACTGTGTGATACAAAGCCAAATTAGCTAATGAAGGATTGATAACCGATATTACAAAATCTAGTTAACCAACACGATTTTAAGATTGATTATATTCAACACATGTTCCCATGTAGTTTATTTTAATATTGTGTTGCCTAGAAATCTGAAACCAAGTTAACCGGCTTCTTCTTTTAAGATTGATTGCAAAAGCAACACATTTGAAGTATGGTTTATAAGGTTGATAAACCAGTTCACACGGTGGCATACATAATTACAGTTTAGGTAATTTATTTGATACTAATTTTTTTAATCGGGCAACTTTTTTCTTAATCCTGAATTATTAAACAATAACAATAATTTAAGCAAGAAAACTATTTATTTAATTAATTAAGCCATGTCATCAT
Organism: Draba incana; assembly: GCA_963576765.1. Classification (NCBI taxonomy): domain Eukaryota; kingdom Viridiplantae; phylum Streptophyta; class Magnoliopsida; order Brassicales; family Brassicaceae; genus Draba; species Draba incana. The sequence goes on along the minus strand of OY755209.1, from coordinate 56,944 downwards.
TTATGGTAAGACATGTCATCATTCCATGTCATAATTGTTTTAGAGTAAGCCAATAAAATTAAAACACCTAAGCATTTTCACTAAAACAACTTTCCTTTTAATAGTAAGGGGATTTTGTATTTGTTTTTTTTTCTTGTAGAATTATCTTTATAAGGTTATTTAATAAACGTTATTATATGCTATTATAGAGAACTTTAAAAAAAAAACAAAAACTGAAGTCAAGCTTTGTGAAGAGAAATAAAGGGGTTGAAAGATATTAATTGCAATTGATTGAAAATAATTCTAGGTATTGAGTTTGTCACTTTTCTAATGGTGATTATAGATGTTTTCCACGTTTCTGGGTATTGGGTGACAAAAAAAAAGTTTGAAGTTAAGCTTTTTTTATATATATTATGTATTTAACGTTTCTGGGTATTGGGTTTAGCTTTTTTATTTGTTCTGTAAAAAACTATCTTGTTCAAACTTATTAAAAGAACATAATAGTTGGAAAAATATGCATGTTCTTCTTTTTAGGTGACATTGTGTGTGGGTGTGTGTGTGTTTTTTTAATTATATGAATTTGAAGAATCTCATGAAAATACATGGTATTATCAAAGTTGAGTTCTATGAGTAAAAATGTGTAGAATATATGTCTTAATTGTTGGGAATGTCCTGAAATCACACTTGTATTCACTCTAGTGATAGTTGTACTGTCGAGATCAGACATTCATATGATACTAGGTGGTCATGACGTTTTGCTAGAAGCCGCTGATGATCTATGAGTTATGAACTCATTACTAGTATTATATGATCCTACAGGGTCATACACCTAAGCAAACTGGATTTACTTTATATGGGAATAATCATTAATGTAATGATCAAATGATGTGTATTTGATACACATAAGAATCATGTTTTAGAGAAGGTGTCGATCGACACTACATTAGTGTGTCGATCGACACAGGCTAAAAACCGAGATAGGGATTTCGGTTTAATGACTTAATTTGAACCGGTTTAATTGCTTGACAATTAGGTTTTCTCACATGTATATATATATATGATATGAGGCACGAAATTGAGTGGAGACTTAGTTGATAGCCACCTCTGAAAACGTAGGATTCCCTGAGAGATCCGATTCCAGGTACTAGAAACCATGCGGGTTCCAGTTTGTGTGCATGTGGACTATCAGTAGAGGCGCAACACTTGAGGCGCTAATTGATCTCGAATCCCTGATCTTCTTCCGTTGCTAATCTCCAGGTATATTCGAGATCTGTTCTAGATTTATTGTTTACAAACCCTAGATCCTAGGCTAATTGAATTCTCATTAGGTTGTTTAATATAAATTAAACCTGTAAAACCTGTGCAAATTCCTTCAGTGGTATCAGAGTCTTAGGGTTTAACTAATTAATCTAAAAGCATATAATTGAATTAGAGAATTCAGATTGAAACATGTGATGTTTAGGATGCTTGCTAGATCAAAATTTTCACTGAAAATCGTTTTGTTAAAAGTTTTCCCGAGACGATCGTGTTGATCGACACAATGGTTGTGTCGATCGACACGGCCTTGCGAAAGGTTAATCGGTTCAATTGGATTAAATTGGTTATCGCCGAGTTTCAGATCCGATCTTGTCGATCGACACGGCCTTGTGAGTGGTTAACCGGTTCAATTGGATTGAATCGGTTATCGCGCTTGGTTAGAAATCGATTGAAACCGGTTTATTACGGTTAATTCGATTGGTTGGTGTCGATCGACACAAATGTTGTATCGATCGACACCGACCGGTTATCGATTCGGTTCAATTGGATTGACTGGTTATCGCAAATCGAAATTGGTTTGGTCGGTTATCGAAATCGGTTCAATTGGATTGATCGATTGTTGAAATCAGGTACAGTAGGGTGAGTGTCGATCGACACTAATGTAGTGTCGATCGACACACCACTCGGATTTTGGGTTAGTGAACCTAAGATCTCATAACCGAACCAAATTTCACCCAACTTCTTAGAATTTTTAAAAACTTAATTGAAATTAGTCGTTTTAAATAAGATTCTAAACCTTCCTGAATGCATATATGATATGTGTTAGGATTAAAAGTTCTGTTCCTTAACTAAATATCAAGTGTTCTAGATGTCTTCCCGATCTTGTCAGCTGTCAAGACTCGTTTCATTGCGTGATAAGCTTGCAGTGCAAGGTATCTGCAGTTACATGAGTAAGGCAGTAGGTAATTGTGTTGATGGGCTTGCAGTGCATGGCATCAGCTATTACATGACTGAAGAGATTGGTTTACTTGAGTGGGCTATCAGAAGTTCTGGGCCCATAGACATAAGGTGGATAAAACATAAGATGTCTTATCCACAACCAAGAGTCATATTGGATATGATTAACAAAGTGTTGCTTACCTAGATAGCTAAGATTTGGGTGACAGCCAGTGGCTCACTTAAGTTTTGGTGAAGTATGGGTCTTGGATCATTATATTCATTTGAGGAAACATTGTTTTGAATATAATGCGAGTCTTCTTAATAGTTAAGATTTCTCATTTCCTGAACATCATAACTAAACCTTTTTCTTTTCTTATTACTAGTTATGTCTAAAACCCCTCATCATAACTCTTTCTCGTTGCGATCCGTCCTTGAGAAGGACAAGTTAAATGGATTTAACATCCTTGATTGGTATCGGAACTTGAGAATCGTTCTCAAGCAGGAGAGAAAGGACTATGTCCTTGAGAAAGTTCTCCCCGAGAAGCTAAGGTCCAATGCCTCACATGCAGTATATGATGCTTGGAATAAGCATTACAATGATATGGTCGATGTGCGCTGTCTGATGTTGACTACCATGAACTCTGACTTGCAGAAGCAATGTGAGAACGTGGCGTCGCCCATCAAGATGATCACTAGCCTGAAAGTGATGTTTCAGGAGCAGGCTCAAACTAAGAGATACCAGACGGTTAAATCTCTAGTTGAGTGCAAGCTACCAAAGGATGCTCCAGTGAGTCCTCATGTCATAAAGATGATGAGTTATATTGATAACCAGAGGAGACTGGATTGTCCCATTAGCCAAGAGTTGGCTACTGACATCATTCTGTAGTCACTACCGTCGAGCTATGATAAGTTCATCAAGCACTACATCAAGAATGGCTTGACGAAGACGTTGACTGAGCTGCATGATATGCTCAAGATAGCTGAGCTTAACATCAAGAAGGGCAAAAGGTTTGAGAAACCTGGTAAAGACAAGGGTGAGAGCAAGGCCGTCCAGATTGTGAATCAGGATAAGCCCGAGTCTCCCACTAAACCCAAGTCTGGCCCATCTGATGATGATACATGCATCTATTGTGAGGAGCCAAGGCATTGGAGGAGAAAATGCAAGAAATACATGGAAGATTCTATGGAGATAATGGAGATGTATGAGACTCCTTCTTCAGGTATTTATGTTATTTCAAGTTCTATCTTATGGGTATTAGATACCGGTCGTGGTGCTCATATTTGTTGAAATATGCAGGGCCTAAGCCACAGTAGAACGTTGAAGAAGGGACAAGTGGAGATGCTCAACAGGAATGAAGCAAGAGTTGCTGCATTAGCTGTAGGAAGTTTCCATTTGTAGTCACCTTCAGGCTTGGTTTTAGAAACTAAATAATTGCTATTATGTACCTGCTATGAGCAGAAATGTCATTTCATTTTCTTGTATGATTTTGAATGATTTTATTTTGATAAAAGACAAGTGTTGCTCTTTTGATCTTAATGATATGTTCTATGGTAGCACCCCATTAGAGAATGGGTTTTATGTCTTAAACCAATCTATGCCTGCCTATAACATAAACACAAAACAGTTCTCTAGCATTGTCATTTTGGGCCACATCGGATTCTGAAGCTCCATAGTGATGGGCTTCTGGACTCACTTGATTGTGAATCATGTGAGAAATGAGAATCCTGCTGTTGGACAAAATGACTAAAGCCCATTTTATCAAACTAAATGAAAAGGCCAACGAATTATTGGGCCTTATACATACAGATGTGTGCGGCCCGATGGGCACCAGTGCTAGAGGAAATTATCAGTACTTTACTGATGACTTCAGTAGGCATGGCTATGTTTATCTAATAAGTCACAAGTTGGAATCCTTTGAAAAGTTCAAGGAGTTCCAGAATGAAGTACATAATCAAATTGGCAAAAGTATTAGAGCTTTTCGATCAGATCGCAGAGGAGAATACTTCTTCGATCAGATCGCAGAGGAGAATACTTAAGTCAAGAGTTAAGTGATCATCTGAGAGAGTGTGGAATTGTTTCACAGCTCAGTCCTCCTGGAACGACCCAATGGAATGGAGTTTCCGAGAGGAGGAATCGGACCTTATTGGATATGGTTCGATCAATGATGAGTCACACAGATCTTCCATTATATCTTTTAGGGATACACTCTAGAAATGTTTGCGTTTACACTAAATAGGGTTCCATCAAAATCAATTGCAAAGACACCACATGAGATGTGGACTGGAAATGTTCTAATTTGTCTTTCCTGGAAAATTTGGGGTCGTGAGGCTTATGTAAAACATTTAACAAGCTCACACCCAAATCCGATAAGTGCTACTTCGATTGGTTATCCTAAGGAAACCAAGGCTTACTACTTCTACTACTATTCTGAGAACAAAGTGTTTGTTGCTAAGAACTATGTTTTCTTGAGAGAGATTGTCTTTCCAAGAAGAACAGTGGGAGTGAAGTACAACTCGAAGATGTTCGAGAATCACAGGAGACTACTCGACCTGTTAAGGAAGAGCAGAAGCTGGATCTGCAAAGAGTTGTAGAACCTACACCTGTGGTGCCTGAAGTTCGCAGATCCGAAAGGATCCGTAACGATCACGAGATATATGGATTTCTTGTGACCTATTGTCATGACTTGTTGATCATTGACAATGACGAGCCTGCAAATTTTGAAGAAGCAGTGTTGGGCCCGGACTCCGAAAAGTGGCTTGGAGCCGCTAGATCCGAAATGGGATCAATGTCAGAAAACCATGTATGGTACTTGGTAGATTTACCTGATGGTGCAAAAGCCATTGAGTGTAAATGGATCTTCAAGAAGAAGATTGACGTGGATGGGTATATCCAGATATACAAAGCTAAGTTGGTGGCTAAAGGTTTCAAGAAAATTCATGGTATGACTATGAAGAGACCTATTCACCAGTCGCTATGCTTAAATTCATTCGGATTATCCTAGCAACTGCCATTTATCATGGTGATGAGATTTGGCAGATGGATGTGAAAAACAGTTTTCCTTGATGGAATTCTGGAAGAGGATGTGTACGTGACACAACCTGAGGTTTCACAGATCCTAATAATGCTGGGAAAGAATGCAAGCTTCATCGATCCATTTATGGATTGAAGCAAGCGTCACAGAGTTGAAATCTTCGTTTTGATAAAGTTGTCAAAAGGTTTGACTTCATCAGGAATGAAGAGGAACCGTGTGTTTACAAGAAGACTAGTGGGAGTGTAGTTGCATTTCTCGTTATGTATGTAGATGACATACTTCTTCTCGGAAATGACGTTCTGTTGCTTTAGTCTTTAGAGACTTGGCTCAGAAGTTGTTTTTCAATGAAAGGCATGGGAGAAGCCGCGTGAATTCTTGGAATATGAATCTATAGAGATAGATTGGGTAGGCTAATTGGATCGTGTCAAGATGCTTATGGTGATAAGGTCTTGGACAGGTTCAGTATGCATGATTCCAAGAAGGGCCTCATACCAATGTCTCATGGCATTAATCTTAGCAAGATGCAATGTCTCTAGACACTGGCTGAGCAAGAACGTTTGAGTAGGATTCCCAGGCGTATGCAGTGGAATCTATCATGAATGCCATGACCTGCACTCGTCCAGATATTGCTTGTGTTTTTAAGCATGACGAGTAGATACCAATATGATCCATGTGAAAGTCACTGGACAGTCACCAAGAATATTCTCAAGTATTTGAGGAATAATAAGGATAGGAGCTTGGTAAACTGAGGAAGTAATGGTTTTTGTTGAGAGTGGTTAGACGGACAAAGACGATTTTCGGTCGGAACCTGGTTATGTCTTGTGTCTATATGGCGGTGCGGTTTGTTGGAAAGGGTTCCAAGCAGAGCACCGCGGCCTGCGGTTTGTTAGAAAGGGTTCCAAGCAGAGCGCCGCAACCTCTCCCACAACCTAAGCATGAGTTTCACCCTCCTGCGGTAGGTATTGGATATATTAAGATGTGATCTTGATTCTAGTGGGAGTTGTAATGGATTTAGTTATATTATGATGTTCATATAGACATACTTTGGTTATGTCATGATGAAATTGTTTCATGTATTATTTGATTATTGGATAATTAAATAATAGTCCCAAAGTAATTTATGGAATTTTATAGGTCATCAAGTTGAAGACTTGATCATGAAACCCTATAAGTGATAAATGACATAGATTATATTTATTCCTAGTCAAGGTTCTTAAAGTGGGACACTGACAACCGCGTGAGACTGGTATGTGAGGTGACTGATGACTAAGTTTCATGGAGTCATTAATAAGAGTATTAAAGTCAATCACATAGATATATGTTAGAGAACATATGATCGGATTTGACCCGATAATGAGAACTCTACAGGATAGTTATATAAGTGTCATAAGAGGTTCTCATTACGACTATAGAGTATAGTCCTTAGACCTGAGTTCATCATGATTTCTTGCATATGAATTGGTCCGCTTTGACTTTGTCAAACGTCAGCTGTAACAGGTGACTATAAAGGCATTGATTGGGTGTATCATGAAGTATGTGAAGTAACAAGGATGGAACAAGATGGAATTTGTCCCTCCTATATAACAGGAGATAAATATCTCAGGGCCCATCGAAGATTTGATACTGAGAAATGCGTGGCCGCGCTCAAACGAGGTGATTGTCAGTCGTTTGTTTTTAATCAGTATAAATCGGAGTTCGATGAACGTGATATTGGCTGTAATAAGGATGACACGGTTCTTGCCTTATGCCATATCGAGATATAGAGACGAAGGGATTATGGGAATAGTTGATTCAAGTACAAGTGGGAGATTGTTGGTAATGTCCTGAAATCACACTTGTATTCACTCTAGTGATAGTTGTACTGTCGAGATCAGAATTTCATATGATACTAGGTGGTCATGACGTTTTGCTAGAAGCCGCTGATGATCTATGAGTTATGAACTCATTACTAGTATTATATGATCCTACAAGGTCACACACCTAAGCAAACTGGATTTACTTTATATGGGAATAATCATTAATGTAATGATCAAATGATGTGTATTTGATACACATAAGAATCATGTTTTAGAGAAGGTGTCGATCGACACTACATTAGTGTGTCGATCGACACAGGCTAAAAACCGAGATAGGGATTTCGGTTTAATGACTTAATTTGAACCGGTTTAATTGCTGGACAATTAGGTTTTCTCACATGCCTATATATATGATATGAGGCACGAAATTGAGTGGAGACTTAGTTGATAGCCACCTCTGAAAACGTAGGATTCTATTCCAGGTACTAGCAACCCTGCGGGTTCCAGTTTGTGTGCGTGTGGACTATCAGTAGAGGCGCAGCACTTGAGGCGCTAATGTAGGAATTTACTAAGGTTTTTACAAGTTTAATCTCTATTAAACAACCTAACGAAAGTTCCTTTGCCTAGGATCTAGGGTTTGTAAACAATGAATCTACAAGAACAGATCTCGAATATACCTGGAGTTATGCAGCGGAAATAGATCAGGGACTCCGAGATTTAGAGCACTTCAAATGTAGTGCCTCTACCGATAGTCCACACGCACACAAATAGGAATCCGCAGGGATGCTAGTTCCTGGAACCGGATCTTTCAGGGATTTTTGTGTTTCTCAAAGGCGGCTGTCAGAAAGGGTTTTCTCAAAAACTCTCTATCTTTAGGTCGTGACCTATATCTCTTTTATATAGGTCCTGGAGAAAACCTAATTGATCCTAAACCGATTCAGAATCAATTAAGTCATTAAACCGAAATCCTATTTCGGTCAAACCCTCGTGTCGATCGACACTACTATAGTGTCGATCGATACTGCCTTTAAAACATGTTTATAATGTGTATCAAATACACATTATCCAGATCATTACATTAATGATCATTCCCTTATAAAGTGAATCCTATTTGCTTAGGTGTGTGACCCTGTAGGATCATATAATACTAGCAATGAGTTCATAACTCATAGATCATAAGCGGCTTCTAGCAAAACATAATGATCACCTTGTATCATATGACTGTCTAATCTCGACAATACAACTATCACTAGAGTGAATACAAGTGTGATTTCAGGACATTACCAACAATCTCCCACTTGTACTTGAATCAACTATTCCCATAATCCCTTCGTCTCTATATCTCGATATGGCATAAGGCAAGAACCGTGTCATCCTTATTACAGCCAATATCACGTTCATCGAACTCCGATTTATACTGATTAAAAACAAACGACTGACAATCACCTCGTTTGAGCGCGGCCACGCATTTCTCAGTATCAAATCTTCGATGGGCCCTGAGATATTTATCTCCTGTTATATAGGAGGGACAAATTCCATCTTGTTCCATCCTTGTTACTTCACATACTTCATGATACACCCAATCAATGCCTTTATAGTCACCTGTTACAGCTGACGTTTGACAAAGTCAAAGCGGACCAATTCATATGCAAGAAATCATGATGAACTCAGGTCTAAGGACTATACTCTATAGTCGTAATGAGAACCTCTTATGACACTTATATAACTATCCTGTAGAGTTCCCATTAGCGGGTCATGTCCGATCATATGTTCTCTAACATATATCTATGTGATTGACTTTAATACTCTTATTAATGACTCCATGAAACTTAGTCATCAGTCACCTCACATGCCAGTCTCACACGGTTGTTAGTGTCCCACTTTAACAACCTTGACAAGGGACAAATTTAATCTATGTCATTTATCACTTATAGGGTTTCATGATCAAGTCCTCAACTTGATGACCTATAAAAATTCCATAAATTACTTTGGGACTATTATTCAATTATCCAATAATCAAATAATACATGAAACAATTTCATTATGACATAACCAAAGTATGTCTACATGAATATCATAACATAACTAAATCTGTTACAACTCCCACTAGAATTAAGATCACATCTTAATATATCCTATACCTACAGCAGGAGGGTGAAACTCATGCTTAGGTTGTGGGAGAGGCTGCGGTGCTCTGCTTGGAACCCTTTCCAGCAAACCGCACCGCAGTATAGACACAAGACATAATCAGGTTCCTACCATAAATTGTCTTTGTCCGTCTAACCACTCTCAACAGAAAACATTACTTCCTAAGTTCACCAAGCTCCTATCCTTAGTATTTCTCAAATACTTGAGAATATTCTTGGTAACTTTCCAGTGACTTTCACATGGATCATATTGGTATCTACTCGTCATACTTAAAACACAAGCAATATCTGGACGAGTGCAGGTCATGGCATCCATGATAGGTTCCACTGCATACGCCTGGGAATCCTACTCAAAAAACTTTCTTGCTCAGCCAGTGTCTAGGAACACTGCGTCTTGCCAAGATTAATGCCATGAGACATTGGTATGAAGCCCTTCTTGGAATCATGCATACTGAGTCTGTCCAAGACCTTATCACCATAAGAATCTTGACACGATCCAATTAGCCTACCCAATCTATCTCTATAGATTCCTATTCCAAGAATGCACGCGGCTTCTCCCATGTCATATATTGAAAAATAACTTTCGAGCCAAGTCTCTAAGACTAAAGCAACGGAACGTCATTTCCGAGAATAAGTATGTCATCTACATACATAATGAGAAATGCAACTACACTCCCACTAGTCTTCTTGTAAACACACGTTTCCTCTTCGTTCCTAATGAAGTCAAACCTTTTGACAACTTTATCAAAACGAAGATCTCAACTCCGTCATGCTTGCTTCAATCCATATATGGATCGATGAAGCTTGCATTCTTTCCCAGCAATATTTGGATCTGTGAAGCCTTAGATTGTGTCACATACACATCCTCTTCCAGAATTCCATTAAGGAAGAACTGTTTTTCACATCCATCTGCCAAATCTCATCACCATGATAAATGGCAGTTGCTAGTCTAATCCGAAAGGATTTAAGCATAGCGAATGGGAACTGGTCTCATCATAGTCTATACCATGATTTGCTTGAAACCTTTAGCCACCAGCCAAGCTTTGAATATCTGGATATTTCCATTTCAGATCTAGCGGCTCCTAGCCACTTTTCGGAGTCTGGGCCCAACACTGCTTCTTCAAAATTCGCAGGCTCGTCATTGTCAATGATTAACAAGTCATGACAATCGGTCACAAGAAATCCATATCTCTCGTGATCGTTACGAATCCTTTCGGATCTGCGAACTTTAGGCACCACAGGTGTAGGTTCTACAACTCTTTGCAGATCCAGCTACTACTCTTCCTTAACAGGTCGAGTAGTCTCATGTGATTCTCGAACATCTTCGAGTTGTACTTCACTCCCACTGTTTTTCTTGGAAAGAAAATCTCTCTTAAGAAAACACATTTCTTAGCAACAAACACTTTGTTCTCAGAGCGATTGTAGAAGTAGTAAGTCTTGGTTTACTTAGGAAAACCTACGAAGCAGAACTTATCGGATTTGGGTGCGAGCTTGTTAAACGTTTTACATAAGCCTCACAGCACCAAATTTTAGTAAAGACAAACTTGGAACATTTCCAATCCACATCCCATGTGGTGTCTTTGCAATCGATTTTGTTTAAACCCTATTAAGTGTAAACTCAGACATTTCTAGAGCGTATTCCTAAAAGAATTATGGAAGATCTGTGTGACTCATCATTGATCGAATCTTATCCAATAAGGTCCGATTCCACCTCTTGGAAAACCCATTCCAAAGGGGCGTTCCAAGAGGAGTGAGCTGTGAAACAATTCCACACTCTCTCAGATGATCACTTAACTTTTGACTTAAGTATTCTCCTCCGCGATCTAATCGAAGAGCTCTAATACTTTTGCTCATTTAATTCGGTACTTCATTCTGGAACTCCTTGAACCTTTCAAAGGATTCCGACTTGTGTCTCATTATATGGACATATCCATACTTACTTAATTCATCAGTAGAGGTAATGAGGTACTGAAAGTTTCCTCTAGCACTTGTGCTCATCGGGCCGCACACATCTGTATGTATAAAGCCCAGTAAGTCATTGGCCCTTTCATATGGTTTGATAAAAGGTCCATTGTCATTTTGCCCAATGAGCAGAATTCACATTTCTCACATGATTCACAATCAAATGAGCCCAAAATCCCATCACTGTGGAACTTTTGAATCTGCTGAAGCCCAAAACGACAATGCTAGAGAAAATTGGGTTCTTAGTCATTTTACTCGAACAGTTTGGTATTTATGTTATATACAGGCATAAATTGGTTTAAGACATAAAACTCATTCTCTAATGGGGTGCTATCATATAACTTCTCATTAAGATCAAAAGAGCAACATTTGTCTTTTATCAAAATAAAATCACTCATATCCTTACAAGAAAATGAGATGATATTTCTGCTCATAGCAGATACACAATAGCAATAATATAGTTTCTAAAACCAAGCCCGAAGGCGACTACAAATGGAAACTTCCTACAGCTAATGCAGCAACTCTTGCTTCATTCCTGTTGAGCATCTCCACTTGTCCCTTCTTCAACGTTCTACTGTTGCTTAGGCCCTGCATATTTAACGAAACATGAGCACCACAACCGGTATCTAATACCCATAAGATAGAACTTGAAATAACACAAATACCTGAATAAGGAGTGTCATACATCTCCATTATTTCCATAGAATCTTCCATGTATTTCTTGCATTTTCTCCTCCAATGCCTTGGCTCCCCACAGTAGATGCAAGTATCATCATCAGATGGGCCAGACTTGGGTTTAGTGAGAAACTCGGGCTTATCCTGATTCACAATCTGGACGGCCTTTCTCTCACCCTTGTCTTTACTAGGTTTCACAAACCTTTTGCCCTTCTTGATATTGAGCTCAGTTGTCTTGAGCATATCATGCAGTTCAGTCAACGTCTTCGTCAAGACATTCTTGATGTAGTACTTGATGAACTCATCATAGCTCGTCGGCAGTGACTGCAGAATGATGTCAGTAGCCAACTCTTGGCTAATAGGACAATCCAGTCTCCTCAGGTTATCAATATAACCCATCATCATCATGTCATGAGGACTTACTGGAGCTTCCTTTGGTAGCTTGCACTTAAACAGAGATTTAACTGACTGGTATCTCTCAGTTCGAGTCTGCTCCTGAAACATAGCTTTCAGGCTAGTGACTATCTCGATAGGCGATTCCACGTTCTCATATTGCCCCTGCAATTCAGAGTTCATGGTATCCCTCATCAGACGGCTCACATCGACCACATCATAATAATGCTTATTCCAAGCATCATGTACTGCATGTGAGGCATTGGACCTTAGTTTCTCGGGGAGAGCTTTCTCAAGGACATAGTCCTTTCTCTCCTGCTTGAGAACAATTCTCAAGTTCCGATACCAATCAAGGAAGTTGGATCCATTTAACTTGTCCTTCTCAAGGACGGATCTCAACGAGAAAGAGTTCTGATTAGACATAACTGTAATAAGAAAAGGAAAAATCAGTTATGATATTCAGGAAATGAGAAATCTTAACAATTAAGAAAACTCGCATTATATTCAAAACAATGTTTCCTCAAATGAATATAATGATCCAAGATCCATATTTTACCAAAACTCGAGCGAGCCACTGGCTGTCACTCAAATCTTAGTTATATAGGTAAGCAACACTTTGCTAATCATATCCAATATGACTCTTGGTTGTGGATAAGACATCTTATGTTTTATCCACCTGATGTCTATGGGCCCAGAACTTCTGATAGCCCATTCAAGCAAACCAATCTCTTCAGTCATGTAATAGTTGATGTCATGCACTGCAAGCCCATCAACACAATTACTTACTGCCTTACTCATGTAACTGCGGACACCTTGCACTGCAAGCCCATCACGCAATGAAACAAGTCTTGACAGCTGACAAGATCGGAAAGACATCCAGAACACTTGATATTAAGTTGAGGAATTGAACTTTCAATCCTTAATACATATCATATATGCATTCAGGAACCTAATCTTATTAAATCTGGTTCGGTTATTAGATTTTAGGTTCACTAACCATAATCTTAGTAGGCTGTCGATCGACACTACCTTAGTGTCGATCGACACTTACCTCTCTGTCACAGTTCTTCGAAAACCGATCAATCCAATTGAACCGATTTCGATAACCAACAGAACCAATTCAATAACCGGTCCGTGTCGATCGACAGAAATGTTGTGTCGATCGACATAGACTAAACCAAATTCAATTTTCGATAACCGGTTAATCCAATTGAACCGGATCGATAACCGGTCAATCTAATTGAACCGGGTCGATAATCGATCGGTGTCGATCGACTCAATATTTGTGTCGATCGACGCCAACCAAATCGCATCGAACCAAGTGAGATAACCGATTCAATCCAATTGAACCGGTTAACCATTTCTCAAGGTCGTGTCGATCGACACAACCATTTGTGTCGATCGACACCTGGGTTTCTAGAACTTTGATCTTACGATCAAAAACCCTAAAACTTTAGCAAAGTCATGTCGATCGACACAACCATTGTGTCGATCGACACGATCAGCTCTGATCAATTTTAACAAACAATTTTGACAGAAAACTGATCTATCAAACTGAATTCTCTAATTCAATTACGTTCTAGCAGATTACATGTTAAACCCTTAGGCTCTGATACCACTGTAGGAATTTACTCAGGTTTTCACAAGTTTAATCTCTATTAAACAACCTAACGAAAGTTCCTTTGCCTAGGATCTAGGGTTTGTAAACAATGAATCTACAAGAACAGATCTCGAATATACCTGGAGTTATGCAGCGGAAATAGATCAGGGACTCCGAGATTTAGAGCACTTCAAATGTAGTGCCTCTACCGATAGTCCACACGCACACAAATAGGAATCCGCAGGGATGCTAGTTCCTGGAACCGGATCTTTCAGGGATTTCTGTGTTTCTCAAAGGCGGCTGTCAGAAAGGGTTTTCTCAAAAACTCTCTATCTTTAGGTCGTGACCTATATCTCTTTTATATAGGTCCTGGAGAAAACCTAATTGATCCTAAACCGATTCAGAATCAATTAAGTCATTAAACCGAAATCCTATTTCGGTCAAACCCTCGTGTCGATCGACACTACTATAGTGTTGATCGATACTGCCTTTAAAACATGTTTATAATGTGTATCAAATACACATTATCCAGATCATTACATTAATGATCATTCCCTTATAAAGTGAATCCTATTTGCTTAGGTGTGTGACCCTGTAGGATCATATAATACTAGCAATGAGTTCATAACTCATAGATCATAAGCGGCTTCTAGCAAAACATAATGATCACCTAGTATCATATGACTGTCTAATCTCGACAATACAACTATCATTAGAGTGAATACAAGTGTGATTTCAGGACATTCCCAACAGCTAATTGATCTCGAATCCCTGATCTTCTTCCGCTGCTAATCTCCAGATATATTCGAGATCTGTTCTAGATTCATTGTTTACAAACCCTAGATCCTAGGCTAATTGAATTCTCACTAGGTTGTTTAATAGAAATTAAACCTGTAAAACCTATGCAAATTCCTTCAGTGGTATCAGAGCCTTAGGGTTTAACTAATGAATCTAAAAGCATATAATTGAATTAGAGAATTGAGATTGAAACATGTGATGTTTAGTAGTGAGTTGGAAATCACCGGTCTTCCATTTTCCGCTTCTGACATAACGATCGCACTCACACAAGCGTCGTAAGAGAGCCAAGATCAGCCCAATCGCTAGATCTGCGACGTCTTCGGTGAGAACATCGGGAGTGTTGGTGACGCGGATCCCTTTTTCCTTGTATTTCCCCAAATCGATCTTGTCAAGCCCGATGCTGAACCTGGAGACAATCTCGAGCTTGGGGAGATCATTGATGAGCTGAGCATCAGCGCCGGCAAAAGCATTTCCAACAACGGCGCGGATTGAATTCCGATGAGTTTCCAGTAACACGGATTTCTCCCGCCAAGTCCAGAATCGAAGAAGGTTAAAGCGCTTCTAAAGCTCGTTCTCGAGGTAGGAGGACATGGGACACATCATAAGGACTCCGATCGATTCCATTGGTGGGGGTTACTGCAAAAAGCTCAGAGGAGCGAGTGGTTGGTATAATATAAGTTGACGAGACATTTTCCATAGATAGAGAGATAATGATGGGCCTTTATGGTCCTGATCATTAAAACAAATGAGCCTTTGTGATTTGGTAGACAATATTGCACGTTCCAAGGCAAATTTGGGTTCATGAACTTGAAAATGAAAGTAATGTGTGTATTGGAGATTATTCGTTGACATTACATGAAATGGATAGGAAAAGTATCATTTGATTCACACTTATTATTTAAAAAAAAAAAAATCATTAGTTGTAAATGTTTAAAACATGCACCCCACGTTGAATCCTCCCAAAAAGAGGAAGCTCCACAAATTTCTCTGCCAAAATGAGTGTAACAAGAATTAGCATTATCATCCTCTTTATTGTTTTGCCGCTCAATTAGTTTCTCATTCTCTCTCTCTTTTTTCCCTTCCTCTCCTCTCTCATTCATTCGTGCGATCAAGAAACCATTTGAAAGAATGGTTCGTGCATCAGAACAAGAGCAGGAAGGTTATAGGAGCAGGCTCTTCAATTTCAAATGGAGGAACAACAAAAACAATGCAGGCAAACACGCCAAGAGTCTCAGTGTCGAGACCGGTTTAGATGAGGCCGCTACCACCGGATCTCAGGAGGCTGATCATCAACCGTTGACCATTATCCATCCTAATAAGGGCCCTTTGCTTTCAAGATCAGCAGCTAACGAAGCAGCGCTTGCGGCCGCACAGGCTAGAGAAAAGCAGCTTCTTGCTGACATTGAGAATATGAAAGAGCGCTTCTCTAAGTTGTTGCTGGGAGAAGACAATTCTGGTGGAGGCAAAGGAGTCTCCTCTGCTATCGCCCTCTACAACGCAATCACAAATCTTGCAGGTAGGATTTTTAAATAGAGCCTATTGCAGTGTTATATATGCATTAACCCTATTGTTACACGTTGTTGTAGCTTCTGTGTTTAGAGAGCAACGGCGTTTGGAGCCAATGCCTGCAGAGAGGAGAGCAAGATGGAGAAAAGTGGCTTATTGGCTTCTCTCTGTGACCGACTACGTCGTTGAGTTTGCCCCATCTCAGCAAAAGAATCAAGATGGAACCTGTTGGGCTTTGGTGATGTCTAATCTTAACATAACATAGGCCCGCGACTGATAATGTCAATTAGAGTTAGGAATGGACTTGTTTCCTTGTTTCTCTATGGGCTTACCATTTGGTTTAGAGTTGCCTTATTCTTGTAATAGACTTAGCCTATATAAAGCTAAGCATGTGTGTGATTTAGGTTAAGCTTTTTGTTAGAGGTCTTTTCTTGTGCTTAGAGAGATCTTGTGAGAACCCTGTAATTGTAATTCGTGGTTATAGTGAATTACTGGAAAGCTCCAGACAGAGACTTAGATCATATATCGTGGTCTGTCTCTCTGATTATCTTTGTGTTCTTACTTATTGCTCAATCGATTTATTCCGTGAAGAGGGGTTAAAATCCCTACAAGTGGTATTAGAGCCTAGGTTCCGGAAAAGGTGGACCTGGAGAAGTGGGTGTGGGCCAAGTTCGGTGTGGGAGGAGAACCCTCAAGGTGACCTCGCGATTAAAGGGTGCCGGTGCCTTGTGTCGAAAGTCTTCCTGACTATGCGGAGGTTAGGCGGCGGGTTCCGTTGGAGATTACGGCGGTGCAAGAAGGGTGCCAAGGTATCGCATGAGGAGAGGATGCACGGGTTTATGTGGTCCTTGGTTTGAGGGGAGGTTTGTTGGGATTACAAATCAAGTCCCACATCCGAAGATTAGACAAAAATAGTCTAGTATATAAGTAGTGTCCAACTAAATTAGTATGAGTCCTTTTGGGAAGGAACCCAAATATAAATCCGTGCGGGCTTTGCCTCTTGGGCCCAAAGCGGACAATATCATACTAATAGGAGAGTTGGACAGTGGCTTGAAAATTCACACAATTGGTATCAGAGCGAGGTTTGAGGTTCGAGAGCACATTCAGAGAAGTTTCTGCTGAGGTCTAGGAGCTTAGATCGGCGTCATCGTCAGGGAACAAAGGCGGTGAAGGTTTTAGGGTTTTGCGTCGAAGGAATCGACAGAAGGTATAGTGTCGATCGACATACCATCCTTGTCGATCGACACGGGCGACTGCATAAGGCAGTGAGTTTCGTTTGATCAGAGATGTCTACAGAAAATAAGTTGAATGTGAGGATAGCCATCTTTGATGGTCAGGGTGATTTTTCTATGTGGAAGAGAAGAATGTTAGCTCACATGAATCTCCAGGGTTTGAAAGGAGAGTTAATTGCATCAACTGAGTCAAAAGAGCCGAAGAAGGAAAAGGATGAAACGGCTGAAGATTTTTCAGAAATAGTTAAGGCAGAAAAACTCAAGAAGAAGAAAAGAGGAGAGGACGCTATGGATATCTTGATTCTCCATCTAGGAGATCTAGTTCTGAGAAAAACAGAAGAGTGTTCAACGACACGTGAACTTTGTGAAGCACTAGAAAGGCTATACAACACCAAGACTCTACCGAGTCGTATTCATCTATTGTATAAGTTTTATACATTCAAGATGGATGGGTCTAAGTCAATCGATCAAAACGTCGATGACTTCTTGAAGACTGTTTCGGAGTTGGCCAGTGTGAAGGTTACTGTCGCGGATGAGGTACAGGCGATTCTCTTACTCAGTTCCTTGCCAGCCCAGTATGACTCCATGAAGGAGACATTGAAGTATGGTAGAGAATCTATCTCTATTGAAGACGTGGTGAATGCTGTAAAATCCAAGGAAACCGAGCTAAAAGCTAAAGGTTATTCAACTTCACAGAAGATTGGTGAAGCGTATGTGGCTCGTGGGAGACAGTCAAATAGAGATCAACGGAACTCGGGAAGTCGAGGCAGAAGCAGGTCTAATTCGGGCTCAAGGATTACCTGCTGGTACTGCAAGAAGGATGGACATAAGAAGGCTGATTGCTATGCCTGGAAGAAGAAGGGCGGTGATGATGAGGATGCCACTGCAGCAGTGGTCATCGATCAATCAGCAGGAGTTGGTGCATTATCAGTCTCAGACAATTGGCATCAAAAGAAGTGGGTGATTGATTCGGGTGCTTCATATCACATGACTTCAAAGAGAGACTGGTTTGTTACATATAAGGAAATCGACTCTCGAAAGGTGCCACTGGCCGACGATTACAACATGACTGTTGAAGGAATTGGTTCAGTCAACATTAATGCAAGAGGTGGTACGGTCAAGACATTGACTAATGTCAGGTATATCCCAAAACTCAAGAGGAATTTAATTTCATCTACTATGTTGGACAGGCTTGGGTTTGAATATGCTGGAGGCAATGGAAAGAAAAGGTTCTACAAAAACGGGAAGCTGAGTTTTCAAGGCACTCTATGTGGTTCTCTGTATTTGCTTGATGGAGAGACTGTAACAGGACAGTCAAATAGTGTTACCAAGAAGTTGTGGGGAGATGACACTGTTTTGTGGCACAGAAGGTTGGGACACATGAGCATGAAGAACCTGATGATCCTAGCAAAAAGGGGCATCATTGACAAGAGAAAGATTTCATAGATGGATTTCTGTGAGAGTTGTGTAATGGGTAAGACTAAAAGACTGAGCTTCAACGTCGGGAAGCACAACTCTTATGTGCATTCAGATCTCTGGGGATCTCCATCGATTACCCATAGCCTGTCGGATAAGCAGTATTTTCTGTCTATCATCGATGACTACACCAGAAAGGTATGGGTGTTTTTCTTGTCTGCTAAGAGTGAAGCTTTCACAAGGTTTTGTGAATGGAAGAAGCTGGTTGAGAATCAGCAAGAAGGTTAAGTGTCTAAGAACAGACAATGGGTTGGAGTTTGTGAACAAAGACTTCGATGGGTTTTGCAGGCAGCATGGGATTGAGAGACACAAGACGTGTCCTTATACTCCACAGCAGAATGGAGTGGCAGAACGCATGAACAGAACAATAATGGAGAAAGTGCGTTGTATACTTGATGAGAGTGGCTTAGGTGAAGAATTTTGGGCTGAGGCAGTGAGCACAACTGTGTACCAAATAAACAGAAGCCCATCATCAGCTTTAGACGGCGGTATTCCTGAGGAACTATGGCTGGGAAGAAAGCCTGGTTATGGACACATGAGAATATTTGGGTCATTGGTCTATGTGCATATAGATCAAGGGAAGTTAAAACCAAGAGCAGTGAAGGGTATTTTCATTAGCTATCCGGAAGGAGTCAAAGGGTACAAAGTGTGGCTTCTGGATGAATCAAGATGTGTGGTTAGCAGGAATGTAGTCTTTGTGGAAGATAAAGTGTTCAAAGACTTGAAGAATGAAGTTTCAGTGGAAGAAACGGTGGAGGACCCGACTCCAGGGACAGAAGGTCCTATGTCGATCGACACACCATCTGGTGTCGATCGACACAAGATAAAAACAAGTGTGTCGAGAAGGACAGAAGCTAGTGTGTCGATCGACACATCATCTGGTGTCGATCGACGCACCAAAACAGAACCGTCGGCTCCTGCAGATGAAGATAACGGCCAAGGTTCATCTTCAGGTGGAGTTGTTGGAGGTTCAGAAACAGAAGTTATACCTCAGATTCGTACTTCTTCTGGACGAATCACGAAGCTTCCTAACTATCTCAACGATTTTGATATGGAAAGCTTTGCCTTGATTACTGCTGCGGAGATGAGTTGTGAAGAACCTAGGGACTATCAGGAAGCAATAGAAAGCAGGGATAAAACTTTCTGGAATGGGGGTATGAGTGAAGAGATGAGTTCTCTGGATAAGAACGGAACATGGAGGCTGGTTAGGAGACCTAAAGGAAGAAAGGTCATCGGTTGCAAATGGGTTTACAGGTTGAAACCGGGTATACCAGAGATAGAAGAACCACGATATAAAGCTAGGCTTGTCGCTAAGGGATATTCTCAGAAGGAGGGTATTGATTATCAGGAAGTGTTTGCACCAGTGGTGAAACATGTTTCTATCAGGTTTCTTCTATCGGTTGTTGCAGAAGAGAATATGGAACTGAAGCAGCTTGATGTTAAGACTGCGTTTCTTCATGGTTTACTTGAAGAAGAGATCTATATGGAGCAGCCTGAAGGTTTCATTGTTGAGGGAAAGGAGGACTATGTTTGCTTGTTGCAGAAGGCACTATACAGACTTAAGCAAGCTCCAAGACAGTGGAACAAGTGCTTCGATCAGGTTATGGTTAGTCATGGGTTTACAAGGAGTGAGTATGACTCATGTGTTTACATAAAGAAGAGCAAAGGTGAGTGTTTTATCTACCTACTGTTATATGTTGATGACATGCTAATCTCATCCAAGGATATGAAGGAGATACAGATTGTGAAGAATCTGTTGAGCAGTAAGTTCGAGATGAAGAATTTAGGAGCTGCGAGAAGGATTCTCGGGATGGATATTGAGAGAGATCGTGAAGGTGGAGTTCTCACCTTGTCTCAATCTGGTTATATCAAGAAGATCCTACAGGTATTTGGTATGGATGACTCTAAATCTGTTACAACACCTATTGGTTCGCATTTCAAGTTATCAGTTGTAAAAGATGATGAAGCTGAGACGATTCAGGATGATGTTCCATACTCGAGTGCTATTAGAAGCATCATGTATGCGATGTTGGGGACTAGGTGTGATCTTGCGTATGCTATTGGCTTGGTTAGTAGGTTCATGAGCAAGCCGAGCATGGTACATTGGACTGCTGTTAAGTGGGTGATGAGATATTTGAAAGGTACCTTGGATCGAAAGATTGTATTCAGGAAGACGAAGGAGTTCAAGATTGAAGGTTTCTGTGATTCTGATTTTTCATCTGATCTGGACAGAAGCAGGTCGATTACAGGTTATGTGTTCACGGCAGGTGGAACTGTTATTAGCTGGAAATCGAGTCTTCAATCTGTTGTCGCGTTGTCTACAACTGAGGCAGAGTATATGGCGTTGGTAGAAGTTGTGAAAGAAACGATTTGGCTACGAGGTTTGTCAGAGGAGTTTGGTTACAAACATGATTTTGTGGAGGTCTGGTGTGATTCTCAAAGCGCCTTGTGTTTAGCCAAGAACAACGTTCATCATGAGAGAACGAAGCATATCAGAAGAAGGATGCATTTCATTAAAGATATTGTTGCTTCTGGTGAAGTGAAGCTGTCGAAGATTCCTACTGAGCGGAATCCAGCTGATATGTTGACAAAGGTTCTTCCTGTGGATAAGTTTGAGAAGGCTCTGAGCTTTCTCAACTTAGGAGAGCACTAAGGTGCTGGTATGGTCTGGAGCTGCACATGTATGCAAGAACAAAGGTGTTATGGTCGTGATTGTCATCAAGGTGGAGATTTGTTGGGCTTTGGTGATGTCTAATCTCAACATAACATAGGCCCGCGACTGGTAATGTCAATTAGAGTTAGGAATGGACTTGTTTCCTTGTTTCTCTATGGGCTTACAATTTGGTTTAGAGTTGCCTTATTCTTGTAATAGCCTTAGCCTATATAAAGCTAAGCATGTGTGTGATTTAGGTTAAGCTTTTTGTTAGAGGTCTTTTCTTGTGCTTAGAGAGATCTTGTGAGAACCCTGTAATTGTAATTCGTGGTTATAGTGAATTACTGGAAAGCTCCAGACAGATACTTAGATCACATATCGTGGTCTGTCTCTCTGATTATCTTTGTGTTCTTACTTATTGCTCAATCGATTTATTCCGTGAAGAGGGGTTAAAATCCCTACAGAACCAATATGGAGGTTAGTTAATTACATTCCTTACTGCTCTGTTTCAGCTTCGTAACATCATCCAATGATATTACTAAACTGGAACAGATAATGACCACACGCCAACGTACTGACCTATGCATAAACATTCCTGCCTTGAGGAAACTCGACGCTATGCTCATCGTAAGACCTACACACAAACATCTTAATTCAATATAGCATCATAATCAGGTAAAGTAACAACAAAAGAATGCTTGATTTGTTTTTGTTCTGCTTAGGATTGTCTAGAAAATTTCAAGGACCAAAGCGAGTTCAGCTATGTATCGAAAGACTCACCTGACTCAGACAAGAGGAACGACGACAAATGGTGGATTCCGACGGTCAGAGTT
The DNA here is from genome assembly GCA_963576765.1 of Draba incana. Lineage (NCBI taxonomy): Eukaryota > Viridiplantae > Streptophyta > Magnoliopsida > Brassicales > Brassicaceae > Draba > Draba incana. The sequence goes on along the minus strand of OY755209.1, from coordinate 34,666 downwards.
CCACCAGATGGTCTATCAGATACTTCAAGGAGGTTCTTGCAGTTCCAAAAAGACTGTGTAAACCAGGTTCTCAAGGCACCCATGGCCATAAACGCACAGGTTCTGTTCGAGATGGAGATCCCTGAGAGCTACATCGACTCTCTCCCTAAAGTAAACTAATTTTGATGATGATTTTGAATTGATGAATGGAGCAAACTCATTCCTTTGTAAAATACAGAACGGTAGAGTGAGTCTTGGAGATCAAATGTACAAGAATATAACGGTGGAATTCTTCGATCCGGACCAGTTCTTAAGCACAATGGACATGTCATCGTCTAGCTTTATCGATGACAAGAACATCGAAAAAGATAGTAGATATTTATTGCATGGTGGATCAAAAAAAAAAAAAAAAGAAGGAAAACATATTCGATATGTTTAGCTCATGTAGCTCCGGACCTTCCAATTTGGGCTGCTTGTCATTGGTGGTTCTCGCTGATGATGGTTTCCAAGGAAGGGAATGTTTTGATGTGTGACAATCACAAGAGTTTATTCAAACATTATCTACTTACAAATGTCACTCGTCGTCTCTCATCCTCTAATTGTTTAGTTATATCTCCATATCTTGAAAATTTGGTCCGACTAAACATCTAGAGAAAATCTCTCTTTTTTCTTCTTTTATCTTTACATTAAGACTATTTTAGACGATGTCCAATTGAAACATCGTTTATTTATGCAATTTTGGTGTTTTTTTGTTTTAAGTTCAAAATTAACTTTATGGGTGGTGTACCAATGGTCTTTAGAATGAGTATCCAGTCACTAGTTCAATTCTACTTGGGAGAAATGATTTACGCATTAAATTTAATATTATCCAACGGTTATATCTGGGCACCGGGGGATTATGGGTTTATCACATTTTTTCATAAGGCAACAAAGGACAATGCAAAAAAGAACTGCGAGAATCGCAAAGAAGCACGGGTTTATCGATTGGTTACGATCATGAATGAAGATTTGTTGGTGAAACTGTTGTTGAGGTCGAAGAGAGAAGTGAGAGACATTCTTTTCTTGAAGCCAATGCTGATATGTTATTTCATTCTTTCACATCTAAGGCTTACTCTATGTGAGTTGAAAGAGAATTTTATTGGTCGATCTATTAGTATGCAAAATGGGTCACAAATTATTTATCATGACCTATGTTTCATGATGACTTTTTTTTCCTCTTTAGCAACATGCATTTTATCGGTTAAATTCGGACGATGATACAAAATACATGAAACATTAATACAAATCATTAGACAATAATTCTATGTACTGAAACGTGAAAGTAATTAGTTAGTTATAATCTTGAAAATGAGAGAAAATAAATTAGAATTCAATTTATTTAAGGTGTGGTCTATCTCTCAATCGTATTTGCTAGAGCATAATGAAGAAGATTGTTGACTTAATTATAAAAACAGAAGAGACAGAGAAATGATCATTACAGTCATTTACAGGTCTCTTCTTCTATATGTTATTCTTATTTGTCCTCAATTTTAAAAGAGAGATTGGAATAATGATTATTCGCATTTGATCTAAAAAAATATAATATATACTTCGTGCCACCATCAACATTACATTTAACCTTTCTGTTACATGTCTTCATGTCATTTTTCCAATCCTCTTTCTTCTTTCTATTTCTCATTTCTTCAACCCATATAAATATTAAAAAAATTTAATATTTGTTTAAATCTCTAATACATTTTTGGGGAGGTTGTTAGCTTATTTTTATATTACAAATTGCACACGAAAAAAAAAACTCTTAGAGAAATGTGAAGCACACAAACATGACAGGAATAAGATATGGACCCCATTTTCTTATCTTTATCAGTAGTTATAATTTGTCTATATTAAGAGAAATTTAGAAACCTAAACCTGAAAAAAAAATCCAGTTTTCCCCCTCCAATTTTATCGGAGTCTCTTCCGCACTTCGGATCCCGACGGTTTTGGTGTTGATTTTTATTTTTCTTGATCTGGGTTTTGTTAGATCTTGACGAAAAAAGACACATATCTAATAACGTGAAGAAGATAAAGAGAAAACCCTAAGATCATGTGCATTGCTAACCCTCTTGAGTCTTATGTTGTGTTCTTATAATATAAAATTATTAAAATATACACTCTCTCTTCCTTAACTTTATACCTTCTCTTTCATCCTTTTACTCAACTTTTATTAATTTTATATTTAAACACTTTCTTTTCCTTTTAAAAACACTTTCCAAAATATCTAATTTTAGACATTTTCTCTTCCTTTTAGACACTCTTTACTCTCTTTACTCAAATTTTATTAATTTTATATTTCAATATACCGTACAAAAACACTCTCTTTCTTCCTTTTACAACCATTTTATTAATTTTATATTATAAGAACATCACATTAGACCCCAAGGGGTGACCAATGAACATGCTCTAAGGGTTTCTTGGGCAAGGGGCAACCATTGTTTATGAAAAAATTCAAAGGTTTGCTCTGCTTTCTCTCAACAATCCTACATTTATTTTCTCGTTTTTTTATCTAAACATTGTCTCTCTCTCTTCTTTTTTTGTGTCAACGCAGGAATTTATTGAACAAGATCCATCTTTGGTGTTAATTTTGGTCTTCAAACTCTGCTTTGTAAAAGTTTCTTCAGAGTTTGATATATATTATTCTATGTTCATAATTAATCTCTAATCGCAAGAAAAGAACAAAAAAGGAAGAGATTTAATTTTTCTTGAGAAAGGGTTCTTTGTAACGGAATTAAGAGAAGAAATGAATTGCTTTTCATGTTTTTATTTCCATGAAAAGAAAAAAACTCCGGGAGATTCAGATAAAACTGGCCGGAGAAATGGTGAGTTGGCCGGTAGAGACAACAAAACTCACCCTGGTAAGCTCAAACAATCATTTATAGATGTTTCAATATATACTAGGGTTTTATAAGACTAGACTCATGTAATGTTTTTGGTGATGCTTATTATAACAGAGAATCCAAGACCTAATAAGATTGGGAATGAGCAGGACAAGAACAATGATGCAGACAAAGAAGTGACAAACAACATCGCGGCGCAAACATTCACTTTCAGGGAGCTAGCTACTGCACCAAGAATTTCAGACAAGAATGTCTGATCGGTGAAGGCGGTTTCGGTAGGGTTTACAAGGGAAAACTCGAGAAATGCGGCACGGTAAAGTACTTGTTAAAGATCATTCTCAATTTTAGTTTGTCATATGAACAATAGGGAATAGTGAAAACACTCTTGCACATATTCTCAAAACGTTAAGATATATATATGTCTTTCATTTCGGTTTAAAATCACTTTATATAAACTCGAATATGTAACCAATTTGATGAATGTTGTATATGATCTCTGTTTTTTACAATTCTATATAACAAATCTCTCAAAAAAATTCTAATGGTTTTATTTTGGATATCAGATTGTGGCAGTGAAGCAATTAGATAGAAATGGACTTCAAGGGAACAAAGAGTTCATTGTAGAGGTTCTGATGTTAAGTCTTTTGCATCACAAACATCTAGTGAATCTAATTGAATATTGTGCTGATGGAGATCAAAGACTACAGATGTCAAATGGGCCTTTGTCCATGGACATCGCCCAGTCCATAAACATTTTAGACCCACATGGTCACTGTATTTTACGCCCATCCGCAAATATGTCCAAGTGGTTATGATCCATATGGACAGCTGACCAAATGGGCTAAGACCATATGGTCATGGGCGGCCCAATACATATTTTTCTAATTTTTTCAGATATAATATTTGTTTTATTAAAAAACGTTAAACCTAAAATTAAAAACATTTGCGTCGTCTTCTTCTCTTCTTCTCAAGCTTGTTACTTTGTGTCTCATATACAAAGTTCTTAGATTGAAATTCGAAGCTTTATAACTTCGTGTGTGATTTGAAGCTTATCACTATGTGTGTGATACGAAGTTGCTTGAGAATGAGCTTCTGGGTTTTCTGGGTTTGAGAGATATTGTGTTTTGTGGGTTTGACTGCTTGAGAAAGATTTGAGTTTCTGGGTTTTGTGGGTTTTCGATTTATAATAGGTATGTTGATTTCTAGTTTCAAAATTTGTGTTCAATTTCTTTTGATTTTCCTCTCTTTTGGTAAATTCTATTGTGGTCTGTTCGTTAGATTCGTTTCCTTGTTCTCCAGACATGTACACATTTGGGTTGATTTATTGTTGTTATACAAATCTTTTAAATAATCCATGTGTGCTTCTTCTGCTTAGACTACTTTTGATTTTTTTATTGTGTGTGCAGGATAATGGAAGATAATAATGATTATTCATTGAGTTTGGATGGTGATGCAAATTACGTAGCTCTCATGGACAATGATTTTTGAAACCATTTTATGAGATGACAAATCTGATTTCTGGTTCATCATATCCCACTGCGAATCTTTACTTTATGCAAGTTTGGAAGATTGAATGTTGGTTGAGAACTCATGCATTTTCTTCGGATGAGGTTATTGTTGAAATGGTGGAAGCTATGCAGCTTAAGTTTGACAAATATTGGGAAGAATACAACGATATTCTTGCCATTGCTGCTGTTTTTGATCCAAGGTTTAAGTTTACTTTCCTAGAATATTGTTTTAAGACGTTGGATTCATCTACTTGTCAAGCCAAGTTGGCTCACGTGAAAGAGAAAATGACTACGCTTTTTGAAGCTTACGAGACTGATGAAACTAGCTCTGCCACTTCACAAATCGAATCGAGTAAAGACATTCCAGATGATTATAGTGTAAGTGTTTCTTTATCTTCCTGTCTATTGGCTTAGAATTTGAAAAAGTTCAATCTCATATTAAGTTTTAGCATTGGATAGTAACACTGTAACAGAAACTTGGTCAATGGTCAGTAGTGTTGACATCATGATAGACGTATTTTTATTTGTTAATTGAAAAATTGTTGTACCCACATGAAGGAATATGCTTTAATGTGTATAATTGGCCACTCATGGTTATTTGTTAATTTATATCCTCTACAAACTGATTATACAAATTTGTATAATCTGAACTAAAACTAATTTGTATATTTGTATAATCTTTGGTGGTTTTACTCAATTCTTGTTTTGTTTTATAATTTCAGGGATTTTATGCATTTTATTCTCAAAATGTAGTTTGTTCAGGAAAATCAGCTTTAGACAAGTATTTGGATGAGCCATCATTGGATATGGTTCAATATAAAAGCTTGGATGTTTTGACATACTGGAAAGATAACTCGATTCGTTTTAAGGAGCTGGCTAGGATGGCATGTGATGTTTTAAGTATTCCGATCACAACAGTTGCATCCGAATCATCCTTTAGTATTGGTAGTCGAGTTCTTCACAAGTACAGGAGTCGTCTTCTACCGTCGAATGTCCAAGCATTAATTTGTGCAAGGAATTGGCTACGTGCCAATGCCTTTGAAGAAACCGGTAAGCATTAATTTTATTTGCATTATCATTGTTAATTTGTGATTAGTTGACTTGGTTTGGTAAGCATTAATTTTATTTGTGTTATTTTTTCAGATGACGATGACGAATTTGATTTTCTTTTGATGGGCGAGAAGGAACAAGATCAAGTATGAGATGAGATGATTAGAGAACCTCTCTATCTTTTGTAAAACTCTCTTTCTTTAGTAAAACTCTCTCTATGTTCAGATTAGTACTCTCTTTTATTTTTGTAAAACTCTCTCTTTCTTTAGTAAAATTCTCACTATGTTCGGATTAGTATATTTTTTATGTGTATTGGAAATTTAAAAAACATGTGGTAATTAGATTTCTAGAACTAGAAAACAAATGAATAAAAAATACAGTATGTATATATAATTTAACAAATGAATAAAAAATAATGTGGTAATTAAAAAAAAACAAGAGATAATGTGTTTATAATTTAACAAATGTTTAGTGTGTTTGCACCAAAATACAGTATATAAAGTTTCAAAAAAAAAAAAAAATACAAGATGTATAACCATCTGGACAGTCAATGTCCATAGATTTTGCCTTATGTCCAGACGGGCTAAGACCACATGGGTCTGGAGACCAAATGGGCTAGACCATATATAGCCCACAAAAAAATGATTGTCCACGCGGACACGCCCAGGTGGTCTTGGTCACGCCCATTTGACATCCCTATCAAAGACTTCTCGTCTATGAGTACATGTCTCGTGGTTCACTCGAAGATCATCTCCTAGGTAAAATCACTAAACTAAAAGAACTAGTCTCAGTATTTTGATTAGTCTCAATGTTTGATTGTTTCTCGAAATGCTAACAGATCTAACACCTGACCAAATACCGTTGGATTGGGACACAAGAATAAGAATCGCACTAGGAGCTGCAATGGGTCTTGAATACTTGCATGACAAGGCAAGTCCTCCGGTGATCTACAGAGATCTCAAGGCAGCTAATATTCTTCTGGACACTGAATTCAATGCCAAGTTATCCGATTTCGGATTAGCAAAGCGAGGCCCTGTTGGGGACAAACAACATGTGTCTTCCAGAGTTATGGGAACTTATGGATACTGTGCTCCAGAGTATCAGAGAACCGGTCAGCTAACTACTAAATCCGATGTTTATAGCTCCGGGGTTGTGTTGTTAGAATTGATAACTGGACGAAGAGTTATCGATACAACCAGACCCAAAGATGAACATAATCTAGTGACTTGGGTGAGTTTTACTTCAAGTGCTTTCTAAACCAGTGAATGGGCAACTCGACGGCTACATTCATTAGTCGGGTGGTAAAAATCCGGGTCACCAGAAAAAGAAAAAAAAAATTTACATAGAAAAAAGACTTGAACTTTGGCTTCAATATTTGCTTATAAGATTGAACTTAAATAAAATTTTCTTGTGTGTTTTAGGCACAACCGGTGTTCAAAGAACCGAGTAGATTCCCGGAGTTAGCTGATCCGAGTCTGGAGGGAGTGTATCCGGAGAAAGCTCTGAATCAGGCGGTGGCGGTGGCGGCAATGTGTTTACAAGAAGAGGCAACAGTAAGACCACTAATAAGCGACGTTGTGACGGCCCTCGGTTTCTTAGGAACGGCTCCTGATGGCTCAATCTCTGTTCCAAACTACGACGATATGCCTCCTCTTCCTCAGCCATCAGATGGAACGTCCTGTGAAGATTCTATGGCGGCGGAAGAACGGAAAAAGCCGTGGCAGAGGCAAGGGAATGGGGAGTTGCTTCAAGAGCACAATCCACGAACCCAAGTGCAGCACATTCTAGGAATCCAAGTGTTTCTTGAACTTTATAATTGTGTTTACATCTTTTTTGTCTTTTGATTTTTAATATTGGGTTTGGTTGTTTTTTATGATTTTTTTTTTTTTTTTTGGCTTAGTGATAGAAATTGTGTTACCCTTAATTTCTTTGTGTTGTAATGTTAAATGTTCTGTTTTGTTTGAATGTGTATATTCCAGCTGAGTTTTCATAGCTCGAGAATGCAACATTTTCATGGGCTCTTGATCAGTCTTAATTTTAAGCTTTGCACATTGATAGTCTTTTGAGATTTTCATGAAATTAATTGCCAGTTTGAGAATTTTCTTTTTATTCAACCAAAATCAACTTGTTTCTTAATAAAGCTCAAGAATTCTATTTTACTCCAAAATCAAATACAAAACCTAAATCAGAAAGAACGAAGTAAACCCTAGCCAATAAATCCACATAACTAGCCGCCATGATCAAGAAATAGTCTTCTCTCAAAATCTCAAAAGACTTAAAAGAGTATTTATTTATAAAGCATTAACCAACAAGTAACCTAATAGAAAACAAAAACAAAATTATTGGGCTTTTAAACGATATTGGGCCTAGAAAAAGCCCATTAATCTCAAACCTCAACAAATCTCTCTTTCTCTTCTCTCTCAGCTATCTCCTTCGCACTGGTTATCTGATTCCGCTTTTGAATCGCCATTGATTGAACAATCTAACGCTCGATTTCGATCTCTGTCGGTGTAAAGGTGATTCATCTTCACGTTTTGCTTTGCTCTTCGATCAGATCTTTCTCCTTTTATGCTTTTAGCACGATAACAAACAACATTAAATCAATATTTAAAAGGCCCATTAAAGCCCAATAGAGTTTTAATGAGTTTAGAGCTTTTCCCGTGGCTCCGACTTTCACTCCTCCTCCGGTTTCATTACCTCCTCCGTCTTGTAGGTTACCTGCCCAAATAAATTCTGAGCTGCGCTCTTCTCCGTCTTTCCTAAATTAGGGTTTTCTTTCGGCACCTCTCTCTCTCCACCATTTCCTTTCTCGCCTTTCAGGTACTTTCTCTCTCTATCCCATCTCATACTTGTTTACGTTTCTCGATCTGTGTTTTCTGTTTCTGGATCTCGCTTGATTCGCGTCCTTGGATCTCGAATCGAGTGATGTAATTCGGGTTCTCGAATCGAGTGATGTAATATCACTTTCGCTGGTTAGATTTTGTGGGTATTTGATGTAAATCGATTATCTCTTGTGGCGGGCAATGATTGATTTTGAAATTAGGGTTAAAGATGATTGCTTTTCACTATTCTAATGATTGATTTCTGGTGTAATTGTAAGATAAAGACGCTAAAGATCTTTGTTTCCTTGACTCTCTTTGGATTCACAATCAAAAGCTTCAGAGATTCCTGAGCCTAACAAAAAGGTATGAAACTGGTTTCTTTTTGGTCTGTGTTAGTGACCTTTAGTCCTTTACACTTCCAGTTTCATAGCAAGTATGGATTTTTTTGAAGCTCTCCTTATCTTGATTTGAAAAATAAATCTGCTCTTTTTTTTTTTTTTTTAATCTTTTTCGCTTCACCTATTGCTTAGTAGAGCTTAAACGCCTTTGATAGATATGTAGGGATTCTTGGGTTGTTCTTGTTTGATTTTGTTGTGTCATTGGTTTTCTGATTGATACTTGAGAAATTCTTTTGGTGTGTATTCGTGTAAATGTCTGAAATAATCACATAGAAATTGTAGTTATAAGCTGAGGATTCTCTTAACAGATCAAACAAAGTGTTCTTCTGATTTAAAACCAAAAAAAAAAAGTGTTCTTCTGATAGTTGTAGTGAAAGCTTCTTACTGTTTTAATTGTTTAGGGTTTTTAAGGAGAAACCTTTTCATCTTTTACCATGTTTTTAAGGAGACATATTTATAATATGTTTTGTGTAATTGATGAAAAAGCATGATTTACATGTTTATCAAAAATGAAAAAAATACGTTTATTTAATAAGTTTGTGAAGAAATATGATTTGTTTTTTTATCAAAAGATAATAAAAAAGAGCTAAAGGGCCCATATTTATATAAGTTATAGTGTTAATAATGGGTTAGGATTAAATATGGGCTGGGTTTATAATATTCTGGGCCGAAATGGGCCATAACCCTTCTTATAACATCCCTACCTTGCTCGGGGTGAGAGCCTCAGTTTGCTGTTGCAACAACTTAGAAGGTAAATGTTTCAAGACCGATAGCTTCTCTGTGATCAATTCCCCCACAAATCTCCATTATTTCCGGAAACCCTTCAAATTTTGATAAATATGTGTTAGATACAATAGTTCAAAAGCCAAGTACCATTATACGGAAAAACAAGATTCCGATTCTTTCATGTTTACCTTCCACAACTTCTTCGATTTCTCCTGCCGCTAGATTTATTATCCATAACTTCGTAAAGCTGGAAAAACGACAAATTAATTTGGTTATGAGGTTTCTCTAGTATAAAGAAGCAGCCTCTTTGACTAGTCTCTTTACCTCTTGTTAATGATTAAAAGAATATCATCATCACGCTTCAGTATATGCCATGGAAACATCAGGGAGGGAGCATCAGGTTCTTCTGATTTGGCATCAACATTAACTGTTGTATCATCATCTTTTCCAAGACCCAATTTCTCCATTATCCAAGACCATATGCCACCACTCTTCTTAATAACCTTTGGATATACCGTTTCCAGGACCCGCATTTTTATATTTGCTCTTCTAATGGCATGATTCTTAACTCAAGAGCACGGGCACGTCGAGCTTCTAGGGCTTTGAGCTCTTGTTCCTTGAAAGGCCAGTCATTGGGGATACCTGGATCCTTCTCTACTTCTGGCTTACGCTTAAGTCCCAGCTTCTTAGCATCCTTTGCCTTCTTCTTGTGATGCTCCTTCACTTTTCTCAAGACCTTATGCTTCTGCTTCAAGGTCACCCTCTTACTCTTACTCTTTGCAAAAAAAAAAATACAATCACCATAAATCAAAATCAATAAAAACACAATACAATCCTTAACTTGAATTCAATTCGTAAGCAAAGAGAAATCCAGAACAGTTTGATTGAAGGAGCTATCTTACTTTTACTCCGTTTCACCATCTTTAGCCTTTTTGCTGAGAAGGAAGCGAAAAAATGAGAAAGGGAGAAGAAAAGGGTTTATGGAGGAGGAAGATGAAGATATCGGCGCGATTAGGGTTTTGCTTAATAAATGGATTTGGATCATGACCCGGCCCAGTTAAATTGACCCGTTTTTATTTTAAATAGTAAAATAAAAACAAATTGGGGTGAGAGAGGCTCGAACTCTCGACCTCAGGATTACTCAGATAGCTATGAGACCTACGTGCTAGCCAACTGCGCCACCACCCCGATGTGTACTCTCTTTCCATATTAAATACTAAACATATAAGTTAAGTTTTTTTTCCTTCTAAAGTCGTAACCTTTACTAGTATTGGTTTTGGTTGCCTGAAAGTGTGGTTTTTTCTCAAGATCCCGCCGGCTTCCGGTGTCGGCGGTTAAACCCTTCAACAAATCGTATAAATATTGAATCCACGAATTCAAAATGTCTTTTAGAAATCTTCATTTGAAGAAAATTTTATGGCTTTCTTCTCGGAATCTCTCAGGTTTCGGAAAATTTGATCGCCTTCTTCAACTCAAGCTTTCTGGGTTTTCACTAATTTTAAGCCTTTTGGTTGTTTTTTTTTGTTTAATAGGCAGTTTCATCGACCCATTACTAGTTTAGCTCCTTCATTCGATACAGATATGAACATTGCGTCGAAGAAATTGGTTGGACAGTGTCTTTCTCGAGGGTAATTCAAATTGGTGTATTATTATTCTCCTTCGAGTTTAGTTTCGCTTTCTAATTTGTATTGGACAGTTTCTTTCAGGTTTGCATCAGTAAAACGAGCATCTAAAGCTTCTGTTTCGTCTCCAAATGCTGATTTACTCTCTTACATTAGAGCTTCACTTGATAAACTTGAAGGTACACTGATTTTTGTGTAGTGATTCTTGAATTGGCTTGAAATATGTCTTTAAAGTTTGGAAATGTAACTCTTTTAGGTCATTCACATCACTGGTTGAATCGAGATATTGGGAATAAACTGCATTTCAAGGATAAAGGAACTTATATAGTTCTTGCTGGACATTTGCTTAATGGAAAAAGTGATTCGATTGAGAAACTAAAGTTGCTTCAGCAGAGGTTTTATGAAAGTTTCTTTCTTTTTTCCTGCTAGTTTAACCGAAGAATCATGGTGACTTAACGAGATTTATGATTTTTATAGGTCTCCTGGTGTCTGTTTCATGGGAGTTCATTTCAGTGATCAAGCTCGAATCACTGATGATCGTGCTGCTTTAGCTGACTTGATCGTGAAGGAATACCTTACTTTTCCTGTATTAGTTCCTGAGAGAGAATTTCCAAAGGTAAATATTGTATTTCCAAGTAAGGACCATTTCGCTCTAAATTATATATTTGTATACATATGGTTCAATTTAAATCGATGGTGTGGTCTTTGTTACTTGTATCAGACTACTGAGGAAGTACGCTACATCGTGTTTAAAGATTTTAAGAATCCTGTAATTTACGAAGAGAAAGATCTGGAGATTGCCTCTGTAGCGAAAGGTATGCCTACTTTATCATCTTCTTTACGACAAATGTTTTCTAAAAATGTCATAGCTATTGTTCCATGTTCACCTTAAAGGGAAGCTCTTAATAATTCCCCTGATTTGTGTGCTTAGTTACGTATTCTAGTTTCTTTCTTCTTCTGCTTTGATGTAGCTCTTGACAGTCTCACTCAAGATACTGAGAAATCCAAGTCTGTCAGGCTTTTCACAAACACTTGGTCGAAACAGGCCGAGGCAATCAAGGAACCACATTTCCCTTCTTTCTTGCAGGATTTGTTTCTTTACTTTCCAGGTATATATCTTCAATCTTCTTCTTTTTCTGGTCATTTTGAGCCTTACCTGGAAATTACATTTTATCTTTATGTTACTCTCTAACAATAGTAACATTCTCCATGACAGGTTGTATCTCTGCAGATGGAGTTGGAGATCGTCTCTTTCTCTCTGATAGCAACCATCATCGAATTATTATATTCGATAGCAGTGGGGAGATTTTAGACAGTGTGAGTGAACTGAATTACATTTCGGAAAGTATTTATTTGCTCAGTTTCCGTTAAAAGGGCTATCTAAGAAAGAAAACTTCATTTGGAGCTACTTGTTTAACAAACTAAACTTCAAGACAATGTTTTTATTTCAGATTGGTTGTTTCCCAGGATTTGAGGATGGAGAATTTGAATCTGCAAAGATGTTACGTCCTGCAGCAACCCTCTACGACGAAGAGGAGGATTGCCTTTACATTGTAGATTCTGAGGTATGACTCTTATAAGAAGTTACAAAGTTATGAATCACTGATTGTGGCTTTAAATTGTTTTCATGTCAATTTTGTTTTTCTTCTTTGAGTTAAGAATCATGCCATTAGAAGAGCAAATATAAAAACGCGGGTCCTGGAAACGGTATATCCAAAGGTTATTAAGAAGAGTGGTGGCATATGGTCTTGGATAATGGAGAAATTGGGTCTTGGAAAAGATGATGATACAACAGTTAATGTTGATGCCAAATCAGAAGAACCTGATGCTCCCTCCCTGATGTTTCCATGGCATATACTGAAGCGTGATGATGATATTCTTTTAATCATTAACAAGAGGTAAAGAGACTAGTCAAAGAGGTTGCTTCTTTATACTAGAGAAACCTCATAACCAAATTGATTTGTCGTTTTTCCAGCTTTACGAAGTTATGGATAATAAATCTAGCGGCAGGAGAAATCGAAGAAGTTGTGGAAGGTAAACATGAAAGAATCGGAATCTTGTTTTTCCGTATTATGGTACTTGGCTTTTGAACTATTGTATCTAACACATATTTATCAAAATTTGAAGGGTTTCCGGAAATAATGGAGATTTGTGGGGAATTGATCACAGAGAAGCTATCGGTCTTGAAACATTTACCTTCTAAGTTGTTGGAACAGCAAACTGAGGCTCTCACCCCGAGCAAGGAACCGCCAAGTGTTTCCCTTTTGTCTTCTTTCTCTAAACTTGGCAACGACATTGTCATGACAGATATAGGTAAAAAGACATAGACGCAGCTTCGTTAGATTATTTCATCTCTATGCATCATCTAACGAATTTTTGCCTTGCTACATTAAGCTTGTCAGAGGGTGTTGAAGTTAAATAGAGAATGTGGAGCATGCTCTAGCGTTCCGTTCTCCAACATTGGGATCCTTGGGTTGCCCTATTGGTTGTCCATTCCTCTAGAGAGAGTTTTTAATCTGTTAGTGATTCCTTAAATCTCATTTTCTTATCAGTAAAATGCTCATTATACAATTATTCTTGTCTTGAACCTAATTAATGTTGTTGTGCTCTTCTGGTTAATATAAAACAGAGCTCAAGGAGTTCAGGAAGCAAACTTCAGTCGTACTCAGGAACTCCGGTTGTTACCAGGTCTGATTCGTGAACAAGTGCTGTTCATGCTCTTCCAAAGACCTGCTGTATATTAAAATATCATCAAAGAAAATCAAAACAAACTTTCTCAAAAATGCCTTGAAAACAGAATTCATCAATCCCTGGAAAGTTGTTGGAGCATTAGTGAGACCAAAAGGCATAACCAAGTACTCATAATGTCCACTATGAGTCTTGAAAGCAGTCTTTGGAACATCTTGAGGATCCATCCAAACCTGATGATAACCTGCTCTTAGATCAATCTTAGAATAGATCATAGATCCACCCAATTCATCCATCAAATCTTCAATCAAAGGAATTGGAAAACGGTCCTTCACTGTCATACCATTGAGTTCTCGATAATCCACACAAAGTCTCCATGTGCCATCCTTCTTCTTAACCAAAACTACAGGGGAAGCATATGCACTAGAACTATTTTGTATGGTACCACTAGTCAACATATCTTCCACAATCTTGTCTATTTCATTCTTTTGGTGGATAGCATATCTGTACGGCCTTTGATTCACTGGATTGGACCCTTCCAATAGTTGAATCCGATGGTCATAATGCCCTCTAAACGGTGGCAATGATGCAGGTTCGGCAAAAACATCAGGAAAACTGGCCAATAATTGCTCCTTCACTTCACTACCTTCTTCCTCACTCTCCACAGTATTCAATGCGCACCAACTGACCTCTTTGTCCATAGAAATTTCTTGAACACAAATCATAGCAATGTCCATTTGTTCTTCATGCACTTTACTAAGCTTTTGTGCCTTCACATCTCGGACTGAACCAGACTTCAATCCATGTAATAACACCCTCATTCCTTCATAAGTAAATCTCATCTCCAACTTCTTAAACTCCCAATTAATGGGACCCAACGTCTCAAGCCACTGAACTCCCAACACCATATCAACCCCTTGGAGAGGAATTAACAAAACATCAGATTTGAAAGTGGTGTGCTGCAATTTCCACTTAAAGCCCTTAACCACTCCATCAAGAGATATCTTCCGTCCATCAACTACAGAAACCTTAGTCAACCCTACATTATCCACATTACACCCCAGCTTCTTTGCACATCTAGAATCCACAAAATTATGAGTGGAACCCGAATCAATCAATATGAAAATAATCCTCTTTCCACAAATACCTTTCACTCTCATAGTCTTGTAATCGGAAATTCCTGAGATGCCATTCAATGATATGTGCGGTTCCCTCATATCCCCTAAGGTCTCATCACAAGCCAAAACTTCTTCAGCATCAACAAATTCTTCTTCTGCCTCCATTCGGAATAGCTGAGATTTGGTGTGGGTAGCATAATGTTCAGGAGTGTATTTCTCATCACAGAGGAAACACAGTCCCTTAGCTCTCTTTTCCTTCACCTCTTCTGGAGTTAAACGCTTAGGAGCAGACACTGCTTGCTTCACAACGGATCGACCACCAAAAGAATTACCTCCGTATTCTCCTTCCTTAGGTGTTGGCAAAAGACCTTTACCCCCAACCGGTACAAAAGGCTTCTTAGGATGTGTCTTTTCATAAAATCTTCCCAACTTAAAACAATGCCTCATAGAAGTACGTTCAAACATCCGAATATGCATTTGTGTATCTACTCTTAAACCCGCCGAATACGCACGCACCAAGTAATCCTCCGTCAAGTGAACACGAGTTCGTATCATTTCAAACCTCTCATGATAAGGAACAATTCCTGAATCAGTCTCCTGCAACATCTTAAGTTCTGCAATTGGATCATCAAAGACATCTTCAAAACGATCTTTCAAAGCAATTTTGAATTCTTCCCAATTATTTAACATTCCCACATGAATACCAGATTGAACCACCGCATGATGCCAAGTCCAAGCACGACTATCAAAATGAATCGTAGCTATTTTCACCTTCAATTGTTCCGGTGTATCATCAACGTGAAAAAATTCCTCCGCCTTAAACAACCATTCCTTAAGACCAGATCCATCAAATCTAGGGAAATCAACCTTACCCAAACGAGTCATAGCATCGTAATGATTGTGCGATCCTTGTCGAGCCTCCCTCTGAGAAGATACGCCACCGGATCGGATCGAAATAGAGTGATCGCTACTTCCCGCTTGATTTTCCGGCGATCGATCTATCGCGCCACCGGATCGGATCGAAATAGAGTGATCGCTACTTCCCGATTGATTTTCCGGCGATCGATCTATCGCCTTCATCTTCCGGTCAATCTGAAATTGTTCAACAACAGGTTGCCACATAGCACACATCGCCGTCAGCTGTTGTCGCATCTCACTCATGTCCTCCTCGAACTTCGTCATCCGAGCTCCGATCAAGCCTCTATTATCACCAGCCAACAGAGCTGGATCGCGGTTCTCCATCTCCTTTCGTTGAGCTTGCAACCGAGTCTCCGTCATGAATCCGAGGAAAACGACAGAGCTCTGATACCTTTGTTAAGATAAAACTTCCGACAATTGAACAATGCCTTCCGATTATAACTCCGATCAACAAATACGAAACAAGAATCGAAATGACGCTCGTAAAACACCAATTCGAACTAGCCAGCTCTCGAGATGAGAGAAACCCAGCGAAACAAGATAGAATTGAGAGAGAAAACAAGTTTGTTACAACAATTTTCGATAATGAAAAATCACAATATCTTCACGCCTTTAACAATCTCTCCAACGGCTAATTTTGAATCTTCCAACCACGTTCGGCCACGTGTTGTCCTCGTATTGGCTCATCGTCAAATTGTTATTCACACGTGAGAGTCGCACGTGTATGTTCGGCAACCAAAAATGAAGAAAAAATGAAGAGATCCCTGCAATCTGTATCATATTCAGAATGCTATCATCTCGGTAAAGCTTCTTGTTCTGCCTACCCGTCTCTGATTTCTCCTTTCCAGTTTCTTCAGCTTCTTCCCCTCCCATAGACTCATCATCACTGTCATGGCCAGACTCTTCTTCAGTCTGAGTCTTAGACCCATCCTGTTGTTTTTGTAATACATAACCAAAGGTTAAAACCAGACCGAGAAGTTTACAAGCAATGGAATTTCGAGAAAATTATTTAACCAACCTCCATCATAGTTTCATCGAAATTGAGAGGACCATTAGCTGGAACTTCAACAGGGTTGAACTCGTTAGCTGTCTTCAAGCTCCCAATGAAGGCAGATTCACCACTGTAAACCTCATCGATGTTGAACTCCTTGGCCAACTGGGTCACAATCTTTGACTCTGCATGACCACCTTGGTCCCTCTTAGGAGGCATTATATAATATGGAGTTTTACCTGCACAACCATTCATATTTCATATACAACGATGAGTTAAACCGGTTTTTGAAAATTCTAAAGCTTACGAGGAACTAAAAGATGACAATGGTTTCACACCTTCATTCCAGTCATGCAAGACAATCCTTGCAGCAGCATCGATATCCACAAGACCACCCTTTTTAAGCTTACCCCTTACGGTGGCAACTTTATATAGAAAATCATCAACTGCTTCAAAGGCTGGTATCTTGTACAAAGTTACTAGCATTTCTGTTGGACAAAGCTTGAGAATCTCCTTCACTGAATTTTCCACAAAGAAAAAAGATTTCCAGGTTAGATCACTGAGATTTATAACTTTTAACAAGACAAAGCATAAAAAGATGTGTAATTCTATCTTCAGATTATTTCCAATTACCTGGACTAACTGGATCATCCAGCTTCTCGATTCTTTTACAATTCGGAGAGCGATAGAAGCATCATTTCCAGAAGATTTGAGCATCACAACACCAGGACAATCCAACAACTTCACGTTTTTGTCCAAGTGAACCTCTTGCAGAGACCTAGTCAGTCCAGGAGTTGCACCGACATTGACAACATGAGCTCTCTTCAAACTGTTAATAAGACTACTCTTCCCAACATTAGGCAGTCCGATAATACCAACTGTGATAGATTTTTTCAACTGCCAAAAAGAACAACAATGGGAGCTTCAATCAAAAACTGGATAATATAACTCAACGCAAGGGTGATCCGAGTGTAAGTTATGAAAAACCAACCTCATGACTTCTTGAGTAGTTTTTCAGCAATTTGATAAGAGTATCTGCTCCAAGACAATCACTTGTCTGCAACATATTGCTCGGTTTTGATGCTTTAGATGATTTCCAACCCAAGTTTGATCTCTGTTCCTGCGTACTACATTTGAATGCAACAGCCGGAAATTCTTCCCTAAGGTACTTAAGCCATTTCTCAGCAGCCTCTCTGGGAACAAGATCTAGACAACGAGGAACCATAACCAAAATTAATGACACCAAACAAATAGCTCTTTATGACCACAAGCAGAGACTTTTATACAACTTACCAATCTTGTTCAGCAGCAACACAAGATGCTTATTGGGACCAGCTTGCATAACAATTCTCTCCATATCGGTACAACGAGTGCCAAAGGGATCACGGGCATCAAGAACCTCCAAAATAACATCAGACAACTCAATAACTTTAACAAGCTCCTTGTAGAAAGCCCTCTCCGAGTTATCTGTCAAACAATACACATCATTTCATATTAGTACAGATCGAAATCGCAAAGATATCGATATCAAAGCACAATAACACTCACCTCGAACATTAACAACTCTAGCTGAATCATCTTTGCTCTTCCCTTCTCCATATCCTTCTTCTTCCGTCTTGGCATCCTCATCGTCACCGTCAACCAAACCAAGTTTCCTCTTTTTAGCCTGATACACATTCATTAACAATTATCACAACACTTGATAACAATTATCACGAGAACATCAAAACAAACAAGACATGGAAAATACTATTCCTTTATCAAACAACCACAGCAAAAGAACACCTAAATATCGAAACTTGAATGGAGATTACGCAACATAATCCTGAACAGAAGCTACAAAGTTTTAAGAATGATGATAAATACTCTTTCTTTGCGAGCGATTTTCTTCTGCACGATAAATCTCCTCAAGAGCACGGGCACGTCGAGCTTCTAGGGCTTTGAGCTCTTGTTCCTTGAATACTACAAATTTTGAATAGAAAGATAAAAAGATTAAAGATAAAGAGACATAAAACACAAAGAGTTCCTGAAGTGTTCAAATTCATTACTTATGTGACAGTGCAACTTTATTCGGAAGATAAATGACCCTTTCCATTAGTTTATCAACATAACAGGCCCTTCAAATGACCCAAGTCCCTCAGACCACCGGAATCAGAAGCGATTTCCCAGAGAAGTGCGCTTCCAAGTTACTCACCACAAGATCGGCCATGGCGTTCCGTGTCTCTGCAGTGCGACTGCCAACGTGGGGGAGTAGAACCACGTTTTGAAGGCCAAAGAGCTCCTCGGGCACGAGTGGCTCCTGCTCAAACACATCTAGCGCAGCCCCTCCTAGTCGGCCTTCGGTTAGAGCTTTAACAAGCTCTTGCTCATCAACATGTGGTCCACGCCCTATGTTTATCAGCACACCCTTAGCTCCCAATGCATCCATCACCTCCCGGTTCACAATGTGTCTGGTCTGGTCCGTTAACGGGCATGCCACCACGAGAATGTCTGAGTTTTTAGCAAGCTCAAGTACCGTTGGATAATACTTGTAGGCCACATCAGGTTTCACTGTCCTAGAGTAGTAATTGATTGGGCAGCTAAAGGCTTGAGCCCTCGTAGCGATGGCAGTCCCAATTCTACCTAGACCAATGATGCCCACTGGTTTTCCACTAAACTGAATCAACAAGAAAGACTGTTCAGTTCTTAGTGTGAAATTTTCCACTAACCATCAAATTTATTCTAAATTTAACCTAGTTGATTTCGAAAATTTTCATGAAAATCTGATTTGTGAAACTATGCACACTAGAGAATGAGTAGTCAATTCGATACGTAAAAAGTTATGTGAAGGAAAGAAAAGGAAGAAACCTTGGTTGTGTTGTGGAAATCACCGGTCTTCCATTTTCCGCTCCTGACATAGCGATCGCACTGACACAAGCGTCGTAGGAGAGCCAAGATAAGCCCAATGGCAACATCCGCAACGTCTTCAGTAAGAACGCCTGGAGTGTTGGTGACGCGGATCCCTTTCTCCTTGCATTTCCCCATGTCGATCTTGTCTAGACCGACGCTGAAGCTGGAGACAATCTCAAGCTTGGGGAGATCATCGATGAGCTCAGCATCCGCGCCTAGAGTAGAATTTCCAACAACGGCGCGGATGGAGTTCTGATGAGTTTCTAGAAACACGGATTTCTCCGGCGACATCCAGAGGCGAAGAAGATTGAAGCGCTTCTGAAGCTCGCTCTCGAGGTAGGAGGACATGGGGAGCGTCATAAGGACTCCGATCGATTCCATTGTTGTAAAGGCGCAGAGTGATCGCTGTAAGTTGACGAGAATGTGTCCAAGGGCATCTCCATCGCTGGTATATGTAAAGGCGCAAGTGATCGCTGTAAGTTGACGAGAATGTGTCCAAGGGCATCTCCATCGCTGGTATATGTAAAGGCGCAAGTGATCGCTGTAAGTTGACGAGACTGTGTCCAAGGGCATCTCCATCGCTGGTATATGTAAAGGCGCAAGTGATCGCTGTAAGTTGACGAGACTGTGTCCAAGGGCATCTCCATCGCTGGTATATGTAAAGGCGCAAGTGATCGCTGTAAGTTGACGAGACTGTGTCCAAGGGCATCTCCATCGCTGGTATATAGTGAGAGAAATGAAAAAAAATACTAAATGAAGAGAGAACCAAAACTCGTTTTATACATAGATACCGCCTCTGTTTCATTTTAAAATTGCAACATGTTCTCATATGAGCTAAACCATTTTTATGTCTTGAAAGGGAAGGAGTATAGTAATGGGCATGTATGACTTGCACAAAGAAATGACTCGCACATAACAAATATATATAAGCTTGACTTGACAACATTAGAGTCGTCTGAGTTGTATTTCGGCTGGGATTGTTAACATATTGTCCTAATGCTACTCCAATACTTGAATAAAAATATTTAAGACAAGAGACATGAAACAGAGAGAATTCATCAAGTGTTCAAATTCATTCCTTATGTACGACAGTGCAACTTTATTTAGAAGAGAAATGACCCTTTTTCCATTTGTTTATCAACAACATAAAAGCCCTTGGAATGACACCACCAAGTCCCAAGTCCCTCAAACCACCGGAGTCAGAAGCGATTTCCCAGAGAAGTGCGCTTCCAAGTTATTCACCACAAGATCGGCCATGGCATTCCGTGTCTCCACAGTGGCACTCCCAACATGGGGGAGTAGAACCACATTCTCAAGGCCAAAGAGCTCCTCGGGCACGTGCGGCTCCTGCTCAAACACGTCTAACGCAGCACCTCCTAGCCTCCCTTCTGTTAGAGCTTTCACAAGCTCTTGCTCATCAACATGTGGTCCGCGCCCTATGTTGATCAGCACACCCTTAGCTCCCAATGCATCCATCACCTCCCGGTTCACAATGTGTCTGGTCTGGTCCGTCAACGGGCATGCCACCACGAGAATGTCAGAGTTTTTAGCAAGCTCAACCACCGAGGGATAGTACTTGTAGTCTACATCAGGCTTCACTGTCCTGGAGTAGTAATTGATTGGACAGCTGAATGCTTGAGCCCTCGTAGCGATGGCAGTCCCAATTCTACCTAGACCAATGATGCCCACTGATTTTCCACTAAACTGAATCAATAAGAAAAGAATCTTCAGTTGGCAACGATAGAAGATGAAAGATAAGCAGAGCTAATGGTACGAATTCTAAGACTAATAGCACCTTAACGCATCACATACTAACCCACAACTGCATGACTATCCCTATCACAATTGACTATCCCTGACCATCAATTTCATACTGAAGTTTGCCTAATCAAGAGACCATTTTAATAAAAATCCGATCTTGTGAAACATATATACAATACATGCGTGTGTGTAATCAACACAAATCTTCAAGAGTATGTCAAGGGTAGAGAGAAGGCAGAGAAACCTTAGTAGTGAGTTGGAAATCACCGGTCTTCCATTTTCCGCTTCTGACATAACGATCGCACTCACACAAGCGTCGTAAGAGAGCCAAGATCAGCCCAATCGCTAGATCTGCGACGTCTTCGGTGAGAACATCGGGAGTGTTGGTGACGCGGATCCCTTTTTCCTTGCATTTCCCCAAATCGATCTTGTCAAGCCCGACGCTGAAGCTGGAGACAATCTCGAGCTTGGGGAGATCATTGATGAGCTGAGCATCAGCGCCGGCAAAAGCATTTCCAACGACGGCGCGGATTGAATTCCGATGAGTTTCCAGTAACACGGATTTCTCCGGCCAAGTCCAGAATCGAAGAAGGTTAAAGCGCTTCTGAAGCTCGTTCTCGAGGTAGGAGGACATGGGACACATCATAAGGACTCCGATCGATTCCATTGGTGGGGGTTACTGCAAAAAGCTCAGAGGAGCGAGTGGTTGGTATAATATAAGTTGACGAGACATTTTCCATAGATAGAGAGATAATGATGGGCCTTTATGGGCCTGATCATTAAAACAAATGAGCCTTTGTGATTTGGTAGACAATATTGCACGTTCCAAGGCAAATTTTGGTTCATGAACTTGAAAATGAAAGTAATGTGTGTATTGGAGATTATTCGTTGACATTGCATGAAATGGATAAGAAAAGTATCATTTGATTCACACTAATTATTTAAAAAAAAAAAAAAAATCATTAGTTGCAATTGTGTAAAACATGCACCCCACGTTGAATCCTCCCAAAAAAAGGAAGCTCCACAAATTTCTCTGCCAAAATGAGTGTAACAAGAATTAGCATTATCATCCTCTTTATTGTTTTGCCGCTCAATTAGTTTCTCATCCTCTCTCTCTTTTTTCCCTTCCTCTCCTCTCTCATTCTTTCGTGCGATCAAGAAACCATTTGAAAGAATGGTTCGTGCATCAGAACAAGAGCAGGAAGGTTATAGGAGCAGGCTCTTCAATTTCAAATGGAGGAACAACGAAAACAATGCAGGCAAACACGCCAAGAGTCTCAGCGTCGAGACCGGTTTAGATGAGGCCGCTACCACCGGATCTCAGGAGGCTGATCATCAACCATTGACCATTATCCATCCTAATAAGGGCCCTTCGCTTTCAAGATCAGCAGCTAACGAAGCAGCGCTTGCGGCCGCACAGGCTAGAGAAAAGCAGCTTCTTGCTGACATTGAGAATATGAAAGAGCGCTTCTCTAAGTTGTTGCTGGGAGAAGACAATTCTGGTGGAGGCAAAGGAGTCTCCTCTGCTCTCGCCCTCTCCAACGCAATCACAAATCTTGCAGGTAGGATTTTTAAATAGAGCCTATTGCAGTGTTATATATGCATTAAACCTATTGTTACACGTTGTTGTAGCTTCTGTGTTTGGAGAGCAACGGCGTTTGGAGCCAATGCCTGCAGAGAGGAGAGCAAGATGGAGAAAAGAGGTTGATTGGCTTCTCTCTGTGACCGACTACGTCGTTGAGTTTGCCCCATCTCAGCAAAACAATAAAGATGGAACCAGTATGGAGGTTAGTTAATTACATTCCTTTCTGCTCTGTTTCAACATCATCCAATGATATTACTAAACTGGAACAGATCATGACCACACGCCAACGTACTGACCTATGCATGAACATTCCTGCCTTGAGGAAACTCGACGCTATGCTCATCGTAAGACCTACACACAAACATCTTAATTCAATATAGCATCATAATCAGGTAGAGTAACATCAAAAGAATGCATGGTTTGTTTTTCTTCTGCTTAGGATTGTCTAGAAAATTTCAAGGACCAAAGCGAGTTCAGCTATGTATCAAAAGACTCACCTGACTCAGACAAGAGGAACGACGACAAATGGTGGATTCCGACGGTCAGAGTTCCACCAGATGGTCTATCAGATACTTCAAGGAGGTTCTTGCAGTTCCAAAAAGACTGTGTAAACCAGGTTCTCAAGGCAGCCATGGCCATAAACGCACAGGTTCTATTCGAGATGGAGATCCCTGAGAGCTACATCGACTCTCTCCCAAAGGTAAACTAATTTTGATGATGATTTTGAGTTGATGAATGGATCAAAACTCATTCCTTTGTAAAATACAGAACGGTAGAGCGAGTCTTGGAGATCAAATGTACAAGAATATAACGGTGGAATTCTTCGATCCGGACCAGTTCTTAAGCACAATGGACATGTCATCGGAGCACAAGATCGTGGACCTCAAAAACAGAATAGAAGCATCAATAGTGATATGGAAACGCAAAATGGTTCAAAAAGACAACAAATCAAACGCCCCATGGGCTTCCGGAGTCAGCCTAGAGAAGCGAGAGGTGTTCGAAGAGCGAGCAGAGACCATTTTACTCATTCTTAAGCAAAGATACCCTGGCCTTTCTCAGTCTTCCCTAGACATCAGCAAAATCCAATTCAACAAGGACGTGGGTCAAGCGGTGCTAGAGAGCTACTCCAGAATTCTAGAGAGTTTGGCTTACACAGTTCTATCGAGAATCGATGACGTTCTACAGGCAGATCGAGCGGTCAACAATAGAAGCACGGCGATGGAATCGGAGGAGGTGACCTTTGTTGGGAACATGACGTTGTCGGATTTCATGGGATGGGACTTCGATCAAGCAGGGAACAACGCCGATTTGGAATTGAAGAAGGATTCGTCCGATGATCAGCTTTTCAAGGAGAAGCTTAGCGTCGTTACCACCAAGAGGACCTCATACCTCGAAACCCTAGGCGGCGTCAAGAGTCCGACGGCTCGGCATTGATCTTTCCGGTTTTGATTTCGTCGTAGTGGATTCATTAGGGGCAAATGAGAGCCACAGAGAGAACTTTTAGGAGGATTCAATAATTTAAAAGAAAAAGAGGGCTTCTTTGTAATTAAATTTCTTCCGATTCATTTATAAAAACGGGCTTAAGATTAGGCCCATTTATATTTACGAAGCCCATATTAGTTATCTTCATCATATAATCTCGCCTTATCTTCTTCTTCAACGTCTTCCGAATCGAAGGGGATAACGATGACGTCACTTACCTTTTCTCTGCAATCTCTGAAGCTTTCTTCTCCATTCGCAAATGGCTCAACTCCACTCTCTTCGCTCTCGAAGCCCAATTCCTTCTCGACACCTTCACGAACGGCTTTGGTTCCGGTGATCAGAGCCATGAAGACGATGCAAGGGCGAGTGGTGTGCGCAACCAACGACAAGACCGTGGCTGTGGAGGTGACGAGGCTGGCTCCGCACCCCAAGTACAAGAGGCGTGTGAGGATGAAGAAGAAGTACCAGGCGCATGACCCGGATAATCAGTTCAAGGTGGGTGATGTGGTGAGGCTGGAGAAGAGCAGACCCATCAGTAAGACTAAATCGTTCGTGGCGCTTCCTGCCGCCACTAGGGTTCGGAAAGCGGAAGGAGGAGGAGGAGAAGCTGGGAACGACCTTGGCATTCCCTTGGAATCTCAGCAACCGGTTGTCTAGAGGAGAAATGCTACTCACTGAGTGTTGTTTGTTTTGGTAAAGCTGTCTTTTTTTTACATTTCGGATTCTGCTTATGTTTCTTCTGTATTGCAAACAATTGTAATTCTGTCTGATTATGAAATTCGTTATGCTTTTCCTGTTTTCTTGTATGAATTGCTTGGTTTTAAGTTGTGGAAATGGAATTTAGTGGTAGTTAGATTGTGAATTATGGTATGGTTCTTGATTCTGATCAAAATGGTTATATGCTTTTCAAAGATTGTGAACTTGTGGTCTTGGTAATATGCTTTTGGTTCTCTCAGTTTTCAGTGAAGTATAATGCTCTTAATGGAGCAAAATGTGTTGGATAGTAATAATATGACTGCAGAAAAGAGAGTCTTTCCTCTTTTGTACAAAAACTTAATGCACTGCTATACATTATCAATATACTTATATAGGTAGCAACATCTTCATAGCAATGGCACCTGTTGTGAGTTGGGTCATCAACAATCTTCGATTTGCAGGCTTCTCTTAATGTTTTGCAGCGTAACAGAGACGAGGTTTGTGACGGATTCCACAGACTCCATATTTAGCTTTGCTGCAGGGGAAGGGTTGATGAGTGTTTGCAGTGCGAGTGTGAGTAGAGACCCACCTTGGGTGTTTCTGTCGTCTTGAGTAGTCGTGATTACCAGTGGTCGTGACTCTACTCCATCGGGTATGATTGAGAAACCAGAGGGGAGGATTTGGATGTTGCTTGGATCATGTCCTGCGATCACCAGCTGCGTTGTGTTTATATCTACTGGAGCGTATACGACCACTGACTCATATGAGTTAGTGCAGCTGTCTTGCAGCACCCATATGCTCTTCTCTCTCGATTTCACTGTCTGGAATTGTGAGGCAAGATTAGAATTTAGAAATCCTGATGATAGAGGTATTGAGAAAATAAACATACCTGAATGGACACAGAGTTGCCTCTGTCTTGACCCTTGGATAAGCTTGCAATAGATTGAACATGAGCTCCCTGTGATAGAGTATCCCACTGGTTGTGACATAGTTAGATGAGTGAATACTGGTTCTTTATTGGCTGTGTGTAAATATATGTGTGGGTTTAAGAAGGTACCTCATGGCGACGGGCTTCGTCTCTAAAGAAGTCGAAGAGAAGAGTGGGAGAAACAGGTAGCCAGAGGGAGGAAGAAGCGCATACGATGACTCCAGTGGGCTCCCCAGGATCATGGAGGTTCTTCCTGGAAGAAACCCTCATGTCTTGTCCAGTTTTTGTGGTGATTTTGGTCCATTGATGGTAGCTTGATGCAGCAATGGCACGGTAGAAGCTTTGTGTCATCCTCTGCGCCATCTTCAGTATGCTCTTTCTCCCGGCCAGCGTTGTAACTCCTGATCATCGACAGTTGAGCAATGGGGTTTAGAGGGAGTGAAAGCAATCTATATATATATATATATATATCTGTAAGAGAGAGAGTGAGAGAGAGAGAGAGAGAGAGAGAGAGACGGACCTAGAGAGTCCTTGGTGGGAACATTGGTAGCCATGAAGAAGACGAGTCGTTCGCAGTGGAGCTGGAGGGTGGCGACCCAATGTCGAGCCCCAAAGGCCAAACCGGTGTTCACAAATGAGCGGAAGAGAGGTTGAACGGTGGAGGCAGACAAGTCGAGGTGCTCCACCCATGTGACCTTGGAGTGGCCGTTGGAGGTGTCTTCTATGATACACCCTGAGGGACGTTTCCGACATTTCAGCAGAGAAGCCTCCTTCTCCGCGTTGTTGTCCTCCACCGAGACCGAGACGTCCACGATGGCCCATTTCTCAGGGCTCAGCTGCTTGCAGCTTCTCACGAAGTACACTTCTCGTGTGGGGACTACTGGAGTAAGCAGCTGCATCTCCCCAAACATCTGCAAGTTGATGATCATTACCATTTAATTAGCTAACCGTTTTAGCTCAATTTAGTCCTCGTATATGATTTATTAAAGATAACTCACCAACTGAATGGCACCGTCGATCCTTGAAGGCCCTTCGCCTTGCCGGATCACATCAACCGTTGCAGCCTTTGAGATCAAACACGCAAACATCTCTTTCCATTGTCCCTGCACATTACACAAACACTCATCAATATATTGAATACTTTACAAACATGATGGATTAATGATACACATAAATTATATTAGTGATGAAATGGGACATAACTTATATGAGTGATACATAAGTTATAGTTAATTAATAGTAGTTTCAAATGAAAAATGTACCACGTCCATGAAACTCTGGGCAAGTTTGTGTGCGTCCATGAACACAACCCCCGACTCTCGGGATGCTTCGATGGATTTCCTTCCAGGCATGGAAGAGGATTGAGCTTGGGGAAACTCCTTGAGATACTCATCGTAGTTTAGAATTTCGCGACCAGTCTCAACGCTGCGGAGCCACAATGGTTCACCGG
Source organism: Draba incana (assembly GCA_963576765.1). Taxonomy (NCBI): domain Eukaryota; kingdom Viridiplantae; phylum Streptophyta; class Magnoliopsida; order Brassicales; family Brassicaceae; genus Draba; species Draba incana. The sequence continues at coordinate 7,182 of OY755209.1, read as the reverse complement.
AGGTGGCCATCTTTTGGAGTTCAAGAGTGGCTCGGTTAGCAATCTCAGCGATGCGAGACTTCTCTAAGGCAAAGAATCCAGAGTAGAAATCGTGAGAACCGAGACGGTTGTCTTGATCGTCGGAACAGGAGGCCTGGAGGGGATAGGGAGTCCGTCCAAGAGCCGCACGGAGTTTATCGAGCTCGGCTTTCAGTTTAGAGTTTTCGAGGTGGAGATCATCGGTTCCTCCTCCGCAGTTGGGGCAGGAGGAATTAGCCTTTGAAAATGACTCTCTCATGGCTTTGTTTTCCTCTCTCAGCTTCTCTAGTTCCGCTTTTAGGAGGGAGTTCTCGTGCCGTTCTTGAATAGCCTGTTCATGTTTCATTTATAACTTAACTATGTCTTTCTACAAATCCATGTAGATATAATACAAGAGTATAGTGAATATACACATACCTTGATCTGAGTACGGCGGTTTTGGAACCAGAACTTGACCTGCCGAGGAGCCAGCCCTAATTGCTTGCTCAGCTGCTGTCTTTGCTTCTCGTCCGGATGTGGTGTCTCTTTGAATAGCCTGCATCCTCAAAATTCTCATTTAATATTCCTTTGCTCTTCATTATTCAAAATAAAAACCATTTGCATATTCTTCTAAAACATGAAACTCTTGCATTTGCATATATATGCAAGCAAATTAACCCTAGCTCTTAATTATGATCGAATATAATGTAACAAACTAACACTTATGTCGCTTTTGCATACACTAAAATTTTGTCAAACTAAAAACATGTTGGGATGAGAGAGATAGATATAGAGAGTGATCATAGGCAAACCATGTAAACGCTTTTGTAATTAACGCTGGATCATCGATAACATACATGAAATATCAAATATGCATTCTTGCGTAAAATCAAAGAGACCTACATGTGGACTATTCTTGAGCACAAGACAACCTAAATGAACAAACATATGTGGGAAGAAAGGGTAAGATCATATTAAGTATTTGATCAAATATTTAGCAAAAAAAAATGTGTTTGATTAAATGAAAACGTAAGAGGCAAAACCAAATGAATAAATGTTACTTGTGTTTGAAACCCTAATTAATTGGAATCCCTTAGAAATGAAGCATATAGAGGATATATGAAAGATGAGTTAAGGGGAATTAGAACGTACGCTTCCATGTGTCTGATCTGATCGGTGGTGTGGCGATGATACTTCTTCCTCTTCCTCTTGTTTCCGGCCAGCTTGTTTCCTGAGCCATCCTCTTCTTCCTCCTCCTCCAAATCCTCCATTTGATCATCACCCTCCAAATCCTCCTCTGATCTAGATCTCGTGGTGGGTCCCGAGTTCTCGCTGCTCATCTCCACCGTACGATCCTCATCTTCAGCCAGTACCCTTCTCCCCAAAAAGTCCTCCTCAGGGTTGGTGCTCCCGGAGGATGCGTTCCGGAAGATCCCAGCCTGTTCACATGTCACACCATTTAGAAAAATATATGCAATACATAGACTATATATATATATATATATATATATATATGTGTGTGTGTTTAGAATTTGGGAGTAGAAGAGAGCGTATACATACGAGAGATAGGGATAGAGCTGGAGAAGAGAAGAAGTCTTTGGTGGGTTGTTTTGATGACATCTCCACTGCCATTGACATGCGTCTCCTATCTTTTTTTCTTGTCTTCTCTTCCCTCTCCTCTTCTTCGACCTCCTTCTTCCTTTTATTTCTATATCTCTTCTTACTTCTTTTTACTCTACAAATTTATGCTCATATATATAAGCTAGGCTATCCTATTCGATTGCAATTAATTATATACGGTCGTTTTTCAGATATTTCTCCCATTTTCTCTTGTGCTTGACTTTTAGGTGCTTCGTTTATAATAATTAGTTTTTAATGAATACCCAATTAGTTTCACAAACTTATTTTACTATACATTCCACACTTGATTCATTTCAAACATTATATATGGCCAACTACAACAATTTGCAGCCGTCGATCGACTTCATTATTTTTCTTATAAATAATTGAAAATTTTAATTAAGTTTTATATTTATAAATGATGTATTTATTTCCGCACAAATGATTGTGAATATAATATGGTTGAACATAAATAGTCTTGCCACTAATCATGGATTTAATCCGTTTAAGCTACATAATGGCGTTTCTTTAAATTACTGTAGACAGGATGAAGGAATGAGAATAAGGGGGTTGCATGATTTAAGGGTATACAAACAAAACACGAACTTCTTCTTCTTTAATTGATTCTTGTTGTGTCTGTCTAGAGAGTTTTTAGAGAGAGAAAGACATGTATGTCAGATTTTCAAAAATAAAATAGAAAATGAGAGAGAGAGAGAGTTGACCGTTAGATACTGGCATAGACTCAACTAACTTTAAGCAGCTAATTTTCCAACCGCATTTTCTGCTTTCTTCTTTCCTCCTTAATTACCATCATTGCTCTTAATATGACTTGTATTTATTTATGACACTAGTTATGATTTTAATATGCACCAGCTATTGACTTGTGATCTCTTCTTTCAAACAATTACTAATAACTTATACAAAATGTCACCTTGTATCTTAATTACTACTATTATTTAAGCTTAGGTTAAAAAAGGCTATCTATCCATATGTAAATAAACTTGGTTGTAAACTAAGCAAGTGATTACCTCAGCATTGGAAACTGGAAAAAAAGCATTGGTAAGAGAGAGTGAACAAGATAACACAGCTACATGGAAACCTTAAATATGGCTTGTGCTCCAATAACTTATTATAATGCAAATATTCCTGGAATCCAAATCTAACCTAAAGGTAATAATTATAGAGTATCAGTCAGGAGTCAGGACTAAACAACAAGACTAGACTAGCTAGATTAGTTAAAATACGGTGAAGGCAGGAAGAGTTGTTGAATAAAGTTAGAAAGTACAAAAGTGGAGGGAAATACAAATGCAACGGAAAGAGATAATTCGATGGGGAATGATGTTAGAAGGTCATCAAGAAGCATTGACCGATCGTTACTCATTAATTTCAGCGACCTTAAAAGGAAATGAATGCTCTTTATGGGTTTGCCTCCAACCCCTTTCCATTTCCTCCAACCTCTCTTTATTACAAGTTTACGACCCTATACCCTACACTTTCTCTCTACACACTGTCTATACAAAGCCATCTAGGCGCATGTGATTAAATTCTTGACAAAAAAATCTTGATTATAATCAACGGAAAGATTTATACAGCTTAATCCAAACATTAATACTATCTCATAGTTATGTATATGGTCACACCCAAAACAAAGGCAGTATACGTAAACTCCATGACATGTTACAATATACATTCACAACGTATGTAAGGCTACATGTTTTGTTGGTAACTCTAGGGCACATTACAATATATATTCACAACGCCAATGTATGTTTTACTGGTGAACAAACAAACAAACAAACAAAGGAGCGTATACATATGAAAATTAATTAAGATCAATACTATACGTACGTATACGTAAATGGAGGAAACTAATTAAGGGGGTTAGGTTAATTGAATTGAATAGTAATTATATACCATATGGTAGAACTGGAGTTTGCAATATCAAAAGCTTCATCAGTCTTTCTTTTTCTTTGTTAGTCGTACGGCCGATAGACTTGTTAGTTAGGAAAGGTAGATAGAGAATAATGTATTTGTAGAAGCAAGAAACTAGCTTGTATAACATTTACGTTCACCACATGCTCTTAAATAATTAATCAATGTCTAACCTCTTCTCGCTCTATCTAATAATTATTATTATTAAATATACTACCTCTAGATTCCTTTTTTCATCCTTTCGTTCATTTTGTTTGCTTTCGTCTCTCTTCGCTCTCGATTACTAATTTAGGGTTTTGGGTAACAATTCCCATTTCCACGATAAATCTCTTTCCCATGTTGGCTACCTCCAAAACCAAGTCCGCCTTGTTTTTGGTCTTTCTTTTTCAAGCCAAAGAAAGCGACTAAGATTGTAAGTAGGGTCTACGAAATTTAATTAAGAAAACTGACCGACTATATTTGTTGATTCCAAGATGCAACCCACTAGACTTTCTAATTTCTTTTTTGTTTTTGCTTTGAACAACTGACTATCCTTTTATTCACATCCTTACAAATTACTATCTAGAAAGAGAATTGTCCTACCATGATGGAATATGATCTCTCACACTTAAAAAGCAAACGTGTTATACAAAATGTGACATTGAGTGTGCACACGTGTGAAGAGGGGAATAGTGGCATAGGAGATTGTGCCCGATAAAGACAGTGAGGACAAGTTGCTCCATGTATCACCTTCAACTAATTAATACAATGCATTTATTCACTTTTATACCAATGATGTATCTATCATACGAGTCCTAATATTCTTGGTACGTCCAACAGCAAAGCAAAAGATGGATAGTTAGTTGGGGAGAGTCAGATGAAACTAAAAGAAACAATTGTGCAAGACCTAGCCTACCAGCTACTAGTGAGTACCATATTTCACTCATGACTATACGCATGAATCTTGCATTGTAAATTGTAACAACATACACTAGAAGATAAAAAAAAAAAAAAAAAAGAAGACAGTCACACTAAATATATTCATAATCAAAGATTTTTGAATTAAGATCCATAATTCTTCACACTCTCAATTGTTTCAAACCATTCGATATTATCCCATATAACCATGCAAACATAAACGAAAACTCTGCAACTACCTTGATTTGGGTCATATTTTGTAAATTTGTATTAATAGACTAAACAAGAAAATGCAAATGTTTTTTTTGTAAATTTGTATTAATAGACTAAACAAGAAAATGCAAATGTTTATCTTTAAATTTGGTAGTTAAAAGGCCTACAAGTGAAGTTTACCAGAGTCATCATTTAAAAGACATCATCACAATAATTACACAAAGGTTACAAGCTCAAAGAAGAGAGATAAGCATCATGAGATTCAGATTATAGGTATTTTATAAACCAATCATACGCAAGTTTGTGGAAGAAAGGAGGAGGAGTCCAAAACACCATTTTCCCCCGAACTTAAACTAGGGTGGGTGCCTTGAAAATTTTAGGCCCAATTTCACTTATTATGGGCTAGATAAATGTGGCCCATTATAATTTTAATAGTCTGGTATTGTTTTTCCTAGCTACGTATATACTAGCGTCTTCAATGATGTCTAATTAATTTCTACCAAAAAGATTTTCTGAATTAAATGGTACGGTAATTGTGATTTAGGACCATATACCATAATAATACCCATCACCGAGAGACATAAAAACGTCTTTGATCAGTGGAACGACGCCGTTTAATTGCCGCCGGTGACAAAGAAAAGTTGGAATTGGATCTCAACACAAAAAAAAAAATCGATCACGACGCATCTCCTTCTCGTAAGCTTTCAATTTTCCTTACTGAATCATCCGATCCCAATTATCAATCATACGAATCTCTCCATTTTCCTTATTGATCTCACGTTCGCGTTTTGTGGATCGAAGCTCGGTTCTCAATCCTAGCCCTGAATTTCTTACGTGATTGTTTTCCTTGTTAGCGCAGGGCTGGAGATGGATCTGGTCCGGTGAATTTTGAGATTTGAGATTTCTGGTGGAAATGGCTTGGTTCAGTGATAAAATCTCTCTGGGAGGATTCCCAGATCTCACTGGCGCTGTAAATAAATTCCAGGAGAGCGTTAAGAACATCGAAAAGAATTTTGACAATGCACTTGGGTTTGATGAGAAGTCGGAATCTGCCGGTGAAGGTGCTCTTTCAACTTATTCGTGTCATTATCAGCTGGGAATGTTGCTATGGATTGGTTAATTAAGATCAATCTGATGTTGCAATGATATATATTTTTGCAAGTTATGGGATTCTCTTGTATTACTAGCTTAGCTTCTTTGCTTCAGATGGGGGAATTTACACATAGCATTTTATTCTGCCTGTGAAAAGTCACTTGTTAGGCTGCCTAAGATTTCAGGGAACACTAGCAAGATATCATTGTGGCGTGGGTTTCTTGTAGCTTAGTTTTTGTTAACAGCATTATTCATTTTCTTTCCATGCAGCTTCAAGTATGTGGCCACCTGCAGTTGATACTAAAAGTCTCTTCGATCCTGTAATGTCCTTCATGGGTAACACCTCTGATGAGAAACCCGATAGATCCGAAGACTCTATGATTACAGAAGATCCGTCACAAATCGCAGGACAAGAAGAAGAAGAAGAAGAAGGGTCTGTTAAATTAGCCTCTGAACAGGCAGTACCTGTTGAGTCAAACGAAGAAACAAATGTGAGAAGAGAAGCTGATCAAGCAGAATATCCTCAAGGAACACAGACACTTGTTTCAGATCTCAAAGATGTCGAGCCTGAATCGCAGATGGTTCTCCAAAAGACTTCTGAATACTCTCTTCGGCATCCTGAATCATCAGGTTACACGGCCAGCATTGAACCTAATGAAAAACTGGAAATGATAGTGTCTCAAGATTCACAGCCAGAGCAACCCAAGTTGGGAGATGCTGGATCAGAGTCTGAGGAACCACAACCAGAGGTTGCTGGAACAAAAGAAGTTACTGTAGAAAACAAAGACGCAGTTTTCTCCCCTGTGTTAGATGGACTGCATACGATTGCTGATACGGATGAAACAACAATTGAACAGGAACGCCAGGGTCAAAATACGGAAGCCATAATCTCGTCTGTAAATGTTGAAATTTCACCTGATATAAATAATGAAAATAGTATAGGACCCCCTGATGCTCATTCGCCTTCAATTTCCGAGTCTGGTGGTCCTCCTCATGAGTCTTCTGTACCAAAGAGATCTTCGTCAGATGAAATTTCAGAGGGAATTGTAGATATGGTTTCTCGTGAACTGGAATCAAGACTGGATGCTAGTGAATTACATGAGAACCAGCAATCAAGCTCTGCTACAAATGCTTCTGACTCTGCTGATGTTCTTCTGGAATTAGAGAAGACCAAAAAGGAAATGAAAATGTTAGAAAATGCCCTGCAAGGTGCTGCTAGGCAAGCTCAGGTACATCTTTAGATTTCCAGAACAGGGTTGTGCTACAGCTATGGTGCTTCTATTCTAATTTTGCTGGTGATTTGTTTACAGGCAAAGGCTGATGAGATTGCAAAGTTGATGCATGAAAATGAGCAGCTAAAATCTGTTACTGAGGATTTGAAGGTACTAGAGAGTACGCGGAAAGTTTATTTTATAGATGAAGGGTTAATTG